>KI915041.1:14068725-14164150 GCA_000473445.2 Anopheles farauti
CTCTCTCTCTCTCTCTCTCTCTCTCTCTCTCTCTCTCTCTCTCTCTCTCTCTCTCTCCCTCTCTCTCTCTCTTTCGTTCTACAATACGTGACTATTTTGTTTTTTTTTTCAATTATAGTTTTATTTTATTTTTATTATTTCAATCGCAATCCTCCATCACCGTTGAAAATAATGATTAATGGCAGGCGGGATCGCGGTTCACCGGAAAAAGCATTTGGTAATTGTCGCTCCGAACGAATCCCGCTGGTGGAAAACAGGCAGGAAGCTGGCCGCCGCATAAGACAAGAGAGGAACCGGGTGCAACAGAAGTGCCTCCCGGGTGAAGGGGACAGGAATGAACCGCTTTGCATTTCCATGCAAATTACTTGCATCCTTCGGACCGCGGCAATGTTAATCAATTATGTCAATAATTTTCATTTGATTAATTACTTCACTCGCGCCGCGTCCGTCGAAACTGGAAAAACCGCGCCGGAAAAGGTGAGAATGAAGTTTAAACAAAAAAAATAATACGCAGCTGTAAACGAGGTTCCATCCCGGTGGGAAAAGCTTGTTAACAATTGGGATTCGAAACAAAAGAAGAAAAAAAAACCCCAAAGTGGAAAGGGTGTTCGAGGTAGCCTGTTCCGGTCGGGCTCAAACTGCTACTCGTTTAAAACACTCAATATCAATTGTTACCTCGTTAATCATATTTTACACTAATGAAAACGAAATGTTGTACAATTGACGGGCCTTCGATGGCGCGAATTTTATTTCCAACGTGAGTGAGCGGAAGCGACGCGATTCGTTAATCACATGCGAACGAACATATCGCTTTGTGTAAAAGGATGCATCGTACGTGTGTGTGGCTGGGTGAGTGAGCTACACGGCATTCCGAGAGGTGTGACATACTGCCACGGTAAGGAATGTTCAACCGAAAACCCATTTCCCGAAAACGCCACGGCTAGTCATGGCTTTCGAGGGGGAGGAAAAAAACGACCCCAACTGAAACCACAATGCATTCGGCAAACCGTGCCACGCAAATTACCGCGCCAATTAGTGAGCCACATGTTTTTAGCAACGGAAATTCGATTCATTCGAGAGCAGTGTGAGAGGTGTGCGTGTGTGCGCGGGTATCATCTGTTTGGCTTAATCGAGGTTTACAGTGGCTATTTTACCCATGCAGGCAAAAGCGGATTGAATAAACTGAATAGCACTGCGCAGCCTATGAATAGGTTTCCCAAATTGACATAACAATTGAAAGGTTACATGCGACACGGAAGCGTACCGAAAAGCGTTCGTTTGCTGAGAATAGGAACATGTTTTGTCGCCTTTTTTATTTATACATTCTTTTTTTTATTATTATTTATACATTCTAATTGATCTAAAAGGTTCTGATAATTGTTCCTAAACGATTGAGATTCTGTCAAAAGCACCATATGGGTTTAATACATTACAACAGAGATCCAGTTCGAAGGACCAAAAATCTGCCCAATATCCGGTTCCAAGAATCAAAATACGCATTTCGGCAAATTTTACGATTATTGCACAAATAAAATTAAGCTAATGACTAGTAAATTATATTTTTCTTACAACGTACTCCACACAAACTGCCAAGTGCACATGACTCAGTCATGAACAGAGATAGAAAAAAAAACTAAGCTTCAAACTCGAAGCACAAAAAAACACGATCGAAAATTCGTCTCCAGTGCGTTCTAAAATTCTTCTCAAAAAAGCATCACCACCCAACCTGCAACGAAGCTTTCTTTTGGTCGAAAAGGATCAATCAGCCATTTGAAACCAATTGCTGCGAACATGGTCGCACACCAGGAACACACGGGGTGCAGCAGTGGGAAGAAGCTCGAAAGAATGGATTATTATGGTTCGTTCGCTTCCCAGTTCGTAGGCGGAAGAAGCAAAAGTTCGAAATAAAAGGATGCCACAAAGTGAGCGAATGGTTTATAATATCTTGCCGCATGGAAGGAAGAAAAAGTGTGTGTCCTTTTTTTGCTCCTTCGTCCCAGCGCGATCAAACTAACGCTTGGGAGTGAAGGAAGCATTTTTTACGTCGTTTTTATATGCTGTAAGGATTTTTTTTCGCTCTCTCTTTCTCTCTCTCTCTCTCTCTCGCTCTCGATTATGTTTTCTCTTATCGTCTTATCCTTAAACACCCACCCAGCACAAGCAGCTGCAGGTCACGGTGGATGGTTGTGGAACGATTTTTCAATTTGTATCAGACCCGCTTTTCCCGAAAGCGTTGGCTTTCCTGAAATCGTCACCGAAAGGACGGACGCGATGGCGCGGAAATAATTTGTATTCAATAGAGAGAAGCACAAAAGCGAGGAGGTCTCGGAACAGCGGGCAGTGGGTGAACAAAACTCAAACGCTCAAAGTCTATCGCAAATCCGCAACGAAAATGTTTTCTTTCACCAAGCGTACCCCAAGAAAAAAGTTAACAAAAACACTGAAGTGTAGATAAAAGCATCTTCCTTTTTATCCTTCGCGATCGGTGCGAGCGGCATCGTCATCGCCGTCGACGGTATGAGCGACATTTCCTGTACGACGGCACAGTGAGGTGCAAAAAATAATAAAAATAAAACAGCACCGTTTGTAAGCAACAGAGTGAACATGCGAAACAACAAAATCACGTAACCGCAGATAAAAGCACCGGGCGAACCGAACCATGATTCGCACGGAGCGTTTATGTTTATGCGTTCCGGCAATCATGGATTTTGATACTACGGGAGGAAGGTTGGGAAAAGGAACGATCATGTCTCGATTGTTCAGGGGGAGGGAGGTGCAAACGATTGCGGAATCAATGCGTCGTGCGTCGGGTTTGATGGCACACTTTGGGGTTTCCGGAAAAGATTTTCGATCGTTTCTTGTCTGTGTGTGAGTGTTTTGCTTTTCTATACGAATCGCAACATCTGTCGCGACGAATCGCAACGAGGGACGGGATTTTTATTGACTGCAACAAGCTACCCGTATGTGGGTCAAACACACACACAAACACAAAGGAGGCGTAGGGCAATTTAAAACAGCTCCAATGGCACATACAGCAGCTTCTTAACCGTCCCATTTGGCACGGAAAACAACACGGTAAACCATCAACACCACCAACGGCCAGCAAAACTCCGGGACATTGAGCTTATTTTATTTGTCACACAGCATGACGGCGCGCGGAGAGACACTTCCGGCATTTTCCCGGACCGTACCGGATAGCGAAGCGTGCGAGCTGGCACAACACACATTATGGAAAAGTTTTCTCCGGTTCGCACAACGAAATTGGAGATGTTTTTTTAAATTTTTTAGTGGAAGTTGTCTCGTCACTTATTGAAGACTCTGCTTTGGCCGACTGTTTGCCCAACGAGCCTCAGGTTTTCTTTTCATCTTGTGCGTTTTCCCCCAGTTGCCTGGGGCTGATATCGGCCTTAATTTGCCGTTCCTTATCCTTCACTCATCGCTCATCGTACGGCAAACGCTGGCAGCTAACAGGCAAAAATGTGTGAATAAAGCGGAATAACTTTCCACCGGACAGCAACTTCGAGAGTGCCGGGCTTTATTTGCCATGTCAAACGGAGTGACAATGGTATTCAACTTTTCGGCAGCTACCCGCAAACAAACCGGCATCCACCCTGGCGCATCTCATGTGTGTGCGTGTGTGTCGACTCCCCACTCCACCCCTTATCCGTGTGTCACACAGGGGTTTGTTCAAACATTTGGTTTTCACGTGGTTCTACAAAACACCACCGGGATGGGGGAGCGATTCCTTTCGTTTTTTCTTCTACACGCCTCATTCACACCCGGACACCGATAGCCATTGTCCTCCTGGCCTGGCTTCCGGGGCCGGCTCTCTTTGAATAAACTTTTCCACAGCGCTTCCACAAACTCCAGCGTGGAGTGGAAGTCGGTAAAAACAAAAAAAAAACCTCCCGAACTGAGCTGAGGTTGCGGAGGGTGCAACATTAGCGTCAAACCGTCCGACGTGTGTCACTAAACTCTTCGGAAACCAGTCAACACCACCGACCGCGGCCGAAATGGAGTCGGTGACGCGTCCCCCCATCGCCCCATCGGGGGGCGGGGAAAAATAAAACTTTCTTAATTCTCAAATAAATTGAGTGACATTTTTACTGCTGCCACCCTCCTTCTCTGCTGGAGCGAACGAGCGCCTCCATTGTGGTCTGGACGCTTATCCAAACACCAGCCCAACCAGTCCCCCGCAAACCAGAGAAGCTGACCAGGACGACGACGGACTAGGAAAACCCGAGATGGATGTGCTATTACGCGCGTGTATGTGTGGGTGTTCGCTCTACCACAGTCCCCCACCCCCTCCTATGTTTGATGATGAAGTCAGGCATGATCCTCATAAGTTAATGCGCCCACGTCCCTTTCCGCCCGCAGCGAGAGCAACCAGAGGTTAAAACTTTGTCAGGATGAAGCAGGCTTTTCATTTTTCATCAAATAAATAATGGGAGTGAATTTATTTGGCCGGATTTGCCCTGACACCTTGAAAGCAGAGCCGGTGGCCGGGTGAAAGTATCTTGACGATGCCTACGGGCGGCCTGTGGCGAGTACGACGGCGTCGAGCGAAGCCATTAGTAGCAGGCACAAGGACGGGAAAGGTTGGATGCACGCGGAGAAGCGGACTTGGTGAGTTTGTATGTATGTGAGAGCCGATCAGAAGCCATCATGCACTCACTGCTGCTCCCGGCGCCATGTGTTTGTGTTCCCGGTGGCTAAAGTTTTGGGTTTTCCCGCACGGCATCCGGACGGTAGACTAATTCATCAAAGTCACGCTACCGAATAGTTGAGTGAAAGGCGACTACGGAGGAGGTTTGTTTTTCGGAGGTGGCGACTAAGCTGAGAGGTCGTAACAACGTCTAAAGTCTGAAGGTTACCGAACTAGATTGGGGTTAGGTTTTTGTTGAATAAGCAAGTGCTGTTGACTGCAGTCTAGAGCAAGTTCCTGAGATATGCAGTTTCAGAATTAAGACGTTGAGATTCTGTTTTGTTGAATGAAAGTTATGAAGTGAATAAAATATTTTTCCACTAGATACCAACAAAAAAAAGTATGCTTAAATTAATTTTAACATGAATATTTTTTATCATCAAATGCAACTAAAAGCCTTATCACGCATATACAACATAACGATGCTCCAACCAATCAATTTCACGACAGCATACGACTAACCTGGAGGTGATTTCAATTACCGAAATGAAATGTAAGTCACTTGATTTTCAATGCCAACCCCCGTTTTGCCCAACGCTAACGAGCGATTTGTGGATGTAATTATAAGAATTAACATCCACCATTTCTCCCGGATTAATCGAATTGAAAGAGTTCACGTGCGGTTGGTTGAAACCCCCCCCCCCCCACCCCAAAACGTTCCCAGCTGATGAATGTTCCCGAAAAGGTCCCAACGAACGCATAAAAGTCACCTCTTACTCCGAAAAAACAAAAGCACCCACAACCGAGCGGTGGCTCGCAACCGTTTAGGTAATGGATTCGGGAAGTCAGAGCCGCTTTTCACCCCGGGACATTAAAATAATGCATTGGGAATGGTGTGTGTGTGTGTGCCCCATCTCCTGACGGTTAACATTAATTTCCTAATACACATTGCGGAGTTGGAGAAATTTATCGTAAGGCTCCCTCTTCTCCAAAAGTAATGAAAAAGAAGAACGGAACCAAATTTACCTCGCCATATCCTTTCCCGAGACTGCAAACAAGCGTTCAGGGGTTATTGTTTTTTTTTTGCCGAGGGGACGAATCCATCCCGGTTTTGTGGAGTCGATTGTGGAGCGCATTTTGATAACAGACACATTAGGAAAAGAAAGCCTCGGCTACACGTGCCGCGCACCCGCAATATATCACACCGGCTAAAGCGTACCCACGGCGGCGAGCCTCCACCAAAAGCGACCATTAGGATATGTTGCCTCTGCCCTTGTTGCCACTCTCTCCCCTCGCCACAATCCCAATGGCAGCGGAACAAACAAGCCAACAGTTGGGGGAGAAAAACTGTAAGCTGGCTGCGGGTAATTCTCATAAATTTTTGATTACGCCAACATTTGAGCGCTAATATCGACACGCAAATATTATGATGTACATCGAGCGTAAGCGACCGTTGGGAGCCGCAGCGCAGTATGTCCCTAAATTTCACCTTTACTTCGGTCGGTCCTCTCTCCCGCCCTCGAACCGTTTGTGTTTCGGATTTGAATGTTACTCAACGCATCGTAAAAAAAAAAACAACTCAACGCACCTGAGAACGTGCCGTACGGTATTAAGCAGTTGGAGACTAACAGAAAAAACGCATGTAAAAGGTGTGCTTGGGCAATATTTCTTCATTTGCATACTGATTGAATTAGCACACAAACAATGGAGAGGATTTTCTTTTTTCAAGCGACAGCGAATAGAACAAAATTGCTACCTTAGAGATGATTGTTCACCCAGCTTCCGAATTTGCGTGTCGGATAAGACAAATTGGTTTTATCTTATGATGGCAGATGCAGAACAAAATGAAATGCTTGGAAAACAAAACATATTTCAAATAAAGAAAGTTCATTTATCAAGCACTTTAGATACCAATTCCCACTCAAAACATGTGTGAAGCGGATTGTATATTTTACGGGGTAAAAAATAAAATTATATTACAAAAAATATAATTTGTCCCATCAACTCATTCCGATATGATTTCAATGGAAACAGTTATTTATCTAGCGATAAATGGAACACTTTTCGCTTTTTTCTAGGAAGCATTGGCTCACTTACATTTTATCTAGAACTCATTGTGGGAGTTCAGCATCATTTTGATGAGCGCAAAGTTTGGGCGAAGTGTTTCCACGATGCCCTGACACCAATTGAAATTGATTGTAAGAAAAAGCAGTGCCACACACAGATAAAAAGTAAAAATTCTTCGCCAAACATCATCCAAGTATTTCCCAAATGTTCAAGGACACTAGACATGTGTAATCGTAGACTGATTGGCGTTAAGGCGAAACACCAAAACCACTTAACAGACAGACGACGGGACCAACGACACACCAACACAAAACCGTATCCTCCAACCGTAGATAGCGCGCGTCAAGTTTTGATTTCCCAGGAGGAACATCGTTCCGGCTTAAGCGACAGAAACCGGCGTTCCATCCATATTTCCTCCACGTTTTTTTGGAAATCAAACGGACAAGAAAGAATCCAGTGTCGAGTGATGATACTGAAAGAGAGCACGGGGTCGTTTCTTCGGAACCAGGTAAGGACAGACTGTTGTTAACGAAATTTCTACAAATACTCACTTTTCCACCGAATAACAAACCACATCAACAAACACTGGAGCATTGTAAGTTATTTGGAAATTATCAAGCTAGAGGCAACAAAATAAATCACTACCAAACAATCTTGCTGTTTTTTTTTGCAAATATCCAGTCCTTTTTCTAGGGGTCTGTTGCTGGGTTTGTGTTCCCAGTCGGCCTAATTCCCACCGGAATTAACACCCTTCGGCATGGGTGTGCACGGTTTAGACGAAAACGTACCCGGGACGCATTTACGTTCAATTAAACATTCATAGCCGTGTGGGTGGAAAACCCTCCGGAGAGGATGTTTAATCAGGTTAGAAAGGAAGCTGGACAGATGCAGCCAGCTACCCCGTCGCTTATTGGGCTTGCAAGCAAGCACACTCCACTTTATATATTATTTAAATGTGATTTAAAAACCAAACCGAATGCAATTATGAATCTAGAAAAAAAAAACACAACGGAAGAGAGGAAAAATTAGTGCCCCCTTTTTGGTTCCTTTGGATTCATTTCTGCGCTTGAACCTTCCAATCAAACCCCGTCAATAAATTACCACCTTGTGCGGCGTTTGCTCCGGTTCCATCAAAATTCCTGCCGTCATCGGGAAAATTCATTTCCCCATACCAGGGGAGAGTACGGTGTAACGTGCAGCTCATCGCACCGTTAAAAGTAAAGCAAGTGAAGCGACAAAATCCTTGACTTCCTCCCTCTGTACGAGAATACGGCAATAAAGGTAAATATATTAGCTTCACCTAACGACGATGGGCCGTGAACGGATCCTTTCCAATCGGTTACCTTTTGGTACTAAAACCCACGGCGGCGCGAGTTTCCTATGAAGCAATTTTCCGTCTTGGCCGCGCCTCGATTGAGGAGCTCGTAGTATCGCGTATTTCTTTCGTCCCACCCGACAATCCCGTCGTGCTTGAGCGCAATGAATAATTGTGGTTGTGGCGGGTAGTCGCGCGCGCGTTCAGCGGCAGCGAGTATACGGAAATTGATGGATTGTGGAGCATGATTGTGCCCTTCTTCACAGTTTGAAGTTTGGAGAAAAGAAACTCGGGTGTGGCAGTGGTTCAATACACGCGAAACACACACACCCTCTTTCTTTCGGCGACCTGCGCCGAATTTTTCTTCAACCAAGCGAAAACGAAAACTCGAAAAAAGTTGAAAAAAATCACCCTTATGCGACACATACACCCAGACACCGATGCGGAACCCGGAAGTGAAGTTAAATTTGCCCAAATTGACTTTCAACTTTGCGACTTGTAACATTCATTCTTCCGGACCATGGGAGGGAAAAGAAAACGAGCCGCTTTTGTCGCATTCCGGAGGCAAGCATTCGGGCAAGCGAGAGGCCGCGGTACATAAACAACGCAAAAGGGTATTTTAATTTATTCCAATATCGATTTCCCTCGCCCACCGCCCTTTGAAAGCCCTCTCTTTCTCTCTCTAAAATGCCCTATTGATTTTCGTCCACAATTCAATATCGGCACAGGGCCGGTATGAAAAATGAGCCGAAACTTCTTCCACGGCCAAAAGAAATCGCGCTAGCCACACGTCTCGGCACGGAGCACAGATGTGGAAAATGAGAAAATTTGGCATGCCCGTCCGTCCTCCCTGCCCGTCCGTCGTGCTGCTTTAACCGCAAATTTATACACACCTGAATCGATCGTTCCACGCCGGGTTCTCGCAAAAGAAAACACGGTGTGAAGGCAAAATAATGCCACCGCAAATTTATAAAGGGCCAGCCGGAATGGGACACAAAGCGGGTGCAAGCGCAGCGCTCGTTCGCGGGTTTTCCGAGTTATTTAGTGTGGAAAATTCTTTTTTTTATCGTCAAATTCGAGATCGAAAGGGGCACTTTTGTTTGGGTGTACACGAGAAGTTTTCTTCCGCCGCTGGAGAGGGTTGATGAAAAACGATCCACACATACGCAGAAGGCAGCAACAAAAAATAACCCTCGAGCTCCGCCGGTCTTCTCCGTTGTCCCGGTATTTATATGAATGATATATTTCCGATTCTCATTATCATTCATTACACGGTCGTCGTCGTCGTCGTCGTCGTCGTGTGCAGCACCCACCAACTCAACCCCTCAGCCAACCTATCGACCCCACCACCATGCCATGGTGGAATGGACAAATTTGCATAAATGTTTAATTTTATGAGAAATTACACAATGTAGGCAAAATTGTATAGCACCGTCACACACCGCGATGGATGTGTGACTTGGTATCGAACGAACGACAGGAAGAAATGCAATTATTCGTCTGTGTTAAAGCGGGAAAAGCGTGTGAGAATGGGTAGGAATAATAGAAATGAGTTAGAATGATTCGTACGACACTACAAGTTCTCCTATCGGAAATCCTATTACAAAAAAAACAAATTTAATTTTACTAGATGAAGTTACGAGCACAATAGCTTCCTCTTTAACAAAAAAAAACAACAAAAAATAATGCAAAAAAATGTGCTCAAGAACGAGTTTCCTCCGCAAGGAATGCTATTTTTCTGTTAAGTAAGCTTTGCAACCTTCATTCGCACACGCTTGACAGAAATGAATTGTTGAACTGCAGGCAAAATTATTACCATGATGGGCCGGACATCCGGCCAACCCGGTTCGGAGTACGGAAGAAATCCCATCCAGACAAAGCACACACACATACGCCCGGGGACGTGGACCATCGCGTTGCAATTACTAAATAGTGCACCATTCACGTGGAACGCAATAAACAACACTGGTACAACAATAAACATTGGCAAAAATAGGGGGAAGAGAATCCATCATAATAATTGTGCCGAAGAAATTAGACCCGATGGTTCCTTTGTTGAAGGAAGACGGAAGTTCCGGGAGTTGTTTTCTTTTCGTCGAATGGATAAAACAGCGGCTTGAAGCACGCCATAGTGTTTTGGTGGTTTAGCAAAAAAGCAAGTTATTAAAAATCGCTTTAAAAATAATAGCTTTTGAATGCTTCATAATCAAGGGCTCGTGAAAATGTCTCTCTTGGCGGTTTTCTGAACATTTCGCGTGAAATTCCTTTTGATCCGAAATTTATTAAAAAAGATCCCCTTTTACAGGACGCGGGTGATAATTACCCGCCCATCCGGACCCAGAAGCCATTAATTGTGCGCGTGTGAAAAGCTCACTGCGAACAGCCGCAGCAGCTGAAATCTCGTCCCGTCGGTGTCGTCCTCGGCGGTGGATAACTCAAAAACTCGAAGAAAAGCTCCTTCCGTACGCCCATCGTCTCCGCACTCGCCGAGAGAAGCGAAGTGAGAAATGTAAGCAAACGCCCGGCTAGCTCGGAAGTCTCGGGAAGTGTTTGGATAGGAAAATTTTAGTATACACACGCCCCGCTCCGGGAATCAAGACAAGGCAAGGCAAGACGCTCGCTCTCCTTGGCGCAAGACGTGCGTCCAACTGCGCCCATGGCTCGAGAGCGAGTCGAAAAAGGGTGATGAACAGACGGAGAGAGCGAGTAGATTAGCAAAACTTTATCCTCACCCGGTCCGCCCGCCCCTCCGCCCCCTGACGGCTTACGGTTGTTATGAATATAAATTAAAAGGTGATTTACATAATATTTAAATCATAATTCATTATAGTTACTGTTGTTCTTCCACCATCGTCATCGCCCATCATCATCATCATCGTCGTCGTCGTCGTCGTCGTTGGGTGGGTTGCTTCACGTGATCTGCTCCGATAATCACAACTGTCATCGTGCCATCGTTATCGTATCGCTCATCACCGGCCCCTTTCTTGCCGGAAGCAGCAACATGACGACGTCGACGACGACTTTGTCCCGGAGCGGGAAGAACGCAGCCCGGAGCACAGGATGTGATTTATGTGTCGCAAAGAAATCTCACTCCACTTGTTCCTCGGCTAGTTATAACCTAAAATTTGCTGCACCTCTCGCTCGAGAGCGCTCCAAACGACTCGGACGGACGACTCGGGAATAGTGTTAAGATGGATTAAGCTTTGATTCTCGGCGAGGAATTAGCAACACCAGTACGCTCTTGCCATCCCCCGGTTAAGATAGATGACTGGTGGGGCCATGGAAAACCTTGGGCTTTAATGGAAAAGGGAATTAGTTGCGCAATTGAGCGCGCTTGACTCGCTACGAAGACAGTGATCCATCTTCCACAGCTCCTCTTTTCGTGTACTGGACTGCGAAGACGCTCCAAGGCTAGGATCTTCATTGACGACAGGAGCGTCAGTAACGATTGCGAATGTCCGCACTCCACGGCGACAATCCGCACAAGTTCTTATCGAGACGAGCTTGGACCGATAACTTCTGCTCCGTCGTTTAAGCGAGCTTTTGTTCCTTTAACTCCATCACCACGCGATTGAACATCTTCTTGGACTATTTATCTTTGTCTGGTTTTTTTTTGTTTCGTTGTTCTTAGACACCACCTCCAAGGACAAGGTGAGCACACGCAATGTCTCGCTACTCATCCGTGGAGAAAGTACGAACGGTTCCGAATGAGTAGCGGAGAGGTCGCTGATGATTTCTTAGGCACCCGAGTGGAAAAAAGAAACGGGAGAAGAATGAGCTCTGGAGCGCAAAAAGCAGCCTAGAATGCCTTCCATTTCTCCTCAGGTGTATTAAACGAAGCGCGCTCGTGTGCTATCTTTTCATGAGAAAAAAAAGGATGAAGGTGGGGAGCTTTATATTCTCCCCTGGCGGATGACTTGGAGAGGACGGTAGTAAACGGTAGGTAGGGAGTAAATTGAATAAAATTGAAAAATTACTCATCCTTGAAGGAGAAGTGACACTATCAAAGCAATTTCCTTTCCGTCTATCTCTAGGCTTCCTTCCCCGTCCCGCTCACGTACGCAACCATTCCCGGATCCTGTGTGCCCTTTCACTTTTCGGTCCATGAAAGGTACGCGGCCGGTGCGCGTTCGTGTTGTGCCGGTGTGTAAAATTTTCCCTCCATTTCTCGCTTTCCCATACGCCGAACACATACACACATCAGGCACTCGGAAGAAACACCGATGGAAAATGGGAAATTGTCCCCGGGATGATTTACCGGGCCCGGTTTCGGTGAGATAGAGACGTTTTCTCGTTCCACCTTTCTCGCTGTCTCCCGGGGTTGCGAGATGAGAAGGCACTTGGAAACGAGGGAAGGTTTTGCAGAAAAGAGGATTGAGGTACAACACAAAAAAAACGCTACACACACGGGATCGCCATTTGGTCCTTTTTTCTCATTTCCACGCCCAATCAAGCGAAACCGGGCGACCCACCGGGACAATTCTCGGGGGTGGTGGTAGGGGATTGTATCGTTTCGGGGACCCACTTGTTCGCACGGTGACGTCGCTGTAATGGATGTAAAACCTTTCCCGGGTGCGGTTTTCTACATCGCATCGCAGCAGCGTCGTCCACGCTCACACACGGTTTTTCATTAAACCAGGAGGCAGATTCTATTTTTTGGGGAGTTTTTCCTCTCGTTTCCTCGTCCCATATCGAACCGACGATGTCACATTTCATCCTCTCTGACAATTTGACAGCTTTCGTCTGGCCGTTCCGTTTCACTAACGGCCCGGAACACCGCCACACCTGCTGGAGACTGTGTGTACTGAAGAACCTGAAGCATACCTGCAAATAAAGTAAAAGTGATAAAGAAGAAACGTTAAAAATGGCTAGCCAACGGTGCTGGTACACGAACATAGCTATAAAATTAATTATTTCTCGTACAGGGGAAATCGTTGCTCCGCTTTTCTTAACGCGCGGCCACACAAAGTAAGCACATAAAGTTTTCCCACACAGCTGTATATACACGCGGATCCGATCTGAGCTTGCTTCCTCCACGAAACAAGGAAAAGATGTGATGTGTTCCTCACGTCCGCTTCACGTCGGAAAGGATTATTTGCAAATCGCGTGGGAAGGAGAGGGAGACATTGTAGGAGGAAAAAAAATCCAGTTTTCCAAAAGGAAAACCATCATTTCGAAGCGAAACCTTCACAAGCTGGTCGCACCCGAGACAGCAAGGAAATAATGCCGTGGAGAAGGGGTGCTTGCGACGAGCCAGCCACCATAAAACAAGACCACGAAACGATCTCTCTTTTTATTTTTATGAGCTGCATGGCAAAAAACCACCCAACGATGGGCGGGGATGGGAGCGAGCCCAGACCATCATTTGGCCGTGGGAGATCCTTTCTTTCCGTGCGCGTATTTTTCCCATCTCATTCGCCACTGCTCACTCTTGATCCTCTTCGGGCGCACAACGGCGGCTCTTTCTTGGTCGTTTCTAACGAATTAAATAAACTTGGCTGGATGCAAACCCCGGCAAATGCGGGGCGGGGCCACAGGGTCAAACACCGAAGACGACTCCGGAGAAAAACGGAAATTAAATATTTATTCACTTTCGTCTCCGGGCGGTCGCCCCGGTGAAGCTGCAGCAAAATTAGAAGAAAAGCTGCATTTTACTACGATTTCCCTCAAACCTGGAGCGGCGGTCAATTTGCGCACACCAAAGAAAGGCGGGCGGCACACCATCGTTCTGGCACATCACCCTCCTCCCGCGCAGCCATTTCTTAATGTGAGCGCAATGTTCTCGTGTGCCTCTCCGTGCCAGGGTGGCGCCCGTTGGGGTGTCGTACTGTGGACAGGAAAATGTTTACAAATTAATTTGAGCCGTCTCGCAACCCCGTGTGGCTTGGAACCAAAATAAAACCGTGAATAGTTTACATTAGCTGGCGTGCTTCAAGCAACCATGGTAGCTGTAACATGATCTCCGGCGAGGTTAGCATGCATCCCGCTTGTACTTTATCCACCGTGTGTAGCTAAAGACTGTTGTGGATGCTAAAAACGGACGTGTTTTCCGCCGGCAAAGCACGGAACAATTCGCCAAATTGGTAGCGCTAAATTGGTCGTGAACGCAGATGGGTTCGCCAATGTTTCCTGATTTTAGGAATGGCACGAGTATGGCCTAATCAAGTTTCGAGATAAAAACAGCAATTGAATTACCCATAATAATCGGTTTGGTCGTATTGTGGTGTTGCTTTTTGTTTAATCAACCTGAGTGGAGAAGATAATTTATTTTCCAATTTTAAGCTAACCTTCTTCTTGAGATATGTCTAGAGCTTGAAACACTTCATTTCAATTTGTCAAACGGACAGTTATTGTGTTGAAAACTATACGAAAAAGTCTCCGCATACATAACCTTCTCAAAAACACACTTTCTTCACAGATGATGATAAATGAGCATCAAAAGCGGTTTAAAGCTTCTTGCGTCAACGAAGCGCGTGACAGGCGGGAAAGGACACATGTTGACACAATGAGGAAGTAGGTGACATCATGCACATAAAGAGCTGAGGAAAATAAAGATTACAACGCTAATCCCTCCTCTTTGGCGCGCCAATTAGTTACGACCACGACAAGTCGGAGCAACTCCCTGCGGAGAAGAAATGGCTGCTGACAGCTTCAACTTCTTCCCCGCTCCACACGGAGGAAACAGCCACTTTTCTCTCTCTGTATGTGTGTGTGTGTTGGTGCGAGCGTGTGCCAAAAAATGGACGAAACTGTGCGCCGTACCATGTGCAGTTTCACTCTCCCTCGTCTTTTATTAGTTACACTCATTAGTGAACCGGAACTTCCTTCACTGTTCGGGCAGAAGTAGTCCCGGCGTTGTTGGGCTGTGGGTACCACCTACGTCCTACGTCCCAGGACCTGAGGACCACCGTCCGGACACGATATGCAGACACGGCAGACGTTTTCCCCTTCCATCTTCCCTAGTCTTCCCACTATCATTCGGTTCGCGGTGATAATGTTCCGGAACTTGCGGACACGGAAATGAGAACTCCTCACGCTCGGCGCTAACTTTTGGTTCGGCCCTCTAACTTTGGCTTTGGATGTCTGGTTTCGGTACAACGCGTTCGCGAGGGGAGTATCGTTCTATGGTGTACTTCACTACGAGAATAAAAAAAGAAAATAAATAAAATAAAGACTAGACAAAATAAGTCTGATGTACCCGTGCCGAAAGGCAAGACAAAGCACAATTTACTTTGTTCCCTTCCATTCGGTGTGTGTGTGTGTGTGTGCGGTGTTTTCCTCTGCAGGACGATAAGCTGTTTCGTGCTTTTACTGCAGAATGACGCTTCCGTATGCAGGAACGTTCACACGCGCTGCTGCTGCTCCCCTCCTCTCCCCCACGCCCATCGGAACGTGTTTGCACTGTGCTTTATTATCCCTATCCCCCGGAGAAGAATGAAGGCGCAAAAAAACACGAAGTTGATAGTGACAGTGGCATAATTACGGCCGGCCGGGAAGACGAGCGAGTGACGAGTTTTCATGCATAAAAGATACACGCGAAATGGGCCTCTCCTGTGCGTGTGTGAGGGGATGTTTGGGGCTGAAACTTGTTTTATTGAAATAGTAAATTGCTTTCGAGCATGCGAGCGATAGTATTAATTTTAAAATTTGTTTTTTTTTGTTTCGTTTCTTTTGGGGAGCAGCAATCGTCGGGTGGAAAACGGAGGAAAAGGTTTGAAAATATAGCAAAAACTACACAGTATTTTGATCTTGTTTATCGTAATCACACTTCTGAAGAATGAACAATTTCTTTAAAAAATGAAACAGCGAAAGAATAATAAAGCATCGTTAGACACCACAGCACATTATGATTTCTTGCACGTCAAGCAGCCAACCGACGAAAAAGGAACAACATAAAAAGCTTCCTGAACACACGAACATGGCTGGTACGTGGCGCACGGGATCGTCCAGGAGTTTACTTGCACAAACACATTATCGCCATTGTTTGCTCCTTTCAAGCGAAACACAACGCGCCGACGAGGAGGATTAGGATCACAAATCCCACCCCAGGCCAGCGAGAAGAGCAAACGAGCAAGTGTACGCGCGCCGCTCCGGCGAAAACTATCACCATTAGCGGTAGGCTAATTAAGTCGAGACATGTCGGCGAAAGTACGCCCGAACCGCGAACGGTTGGGTGCCTTTGTCTCACTATTTCTTGGAACATCTGCGATGTGATGCTTTCCCTGACGCCGAGCGGTACCGGCGTGGAAACTGTACTGATTTTGTGCGGAGCGAACTGGATTATGGAAAGTACACGAAGCGTGTAAACTGCGCAACGGATGACGAATGGGTGTAGTTTGCATGCTCGAAAGATCCCAAAGCTGGTCACATACCCCGGAGCGTGCGGGATGATGGTGCATAGAGGAAAAAACCTTCTTCACAAAAACATCCATTAGCGTCAACCAGTGTGCGTCAGAGGAGAGGTGAATTTGGAAGGAAAACTGTCAACATCGATGTAATGAAAGACGGGTAAAGTGGTTAGTAAGCGATGGGGAACGAAATAAAAGTGGTAAAGCGTGACGAAACACGGATATGAATGACAATGTTTCCTTAAAAGCTAACAAAATTTATTTTAAAAAATTCGTTCAAAAATGTATTTATTTGAAAATGTAAGTGAAATATCACTTGAAACACACTTATCGCTAAATTCGATAATTTACTCTTCCCAACTCATTCGAAGAAATGCTCAGATTACGAGGGAAGGAACCAAATCAACTAGCATTATTCACACGAAAACACAAAAGTAGTGCAAATCACTACCCTAAGCCTCCCGAAGCCGAATCAAAGCGTCAACCTGAACATTCTCGCGCACCCAGAATCAAAGTTTCGGCCAAAAAACTACCGAACACTTCAAAGAAGCTTTGCATACCATCTTCATATTTCAGTGAATTTACATAAAATATCGCAATTTATTCCTCCAACTCCGAGCGACTCCAATTGCGCCCGCACGCTCGACGCCCTACTTCAACCGAAAACCACGTCTCGCGCGTTTCGTGCACTCCACTGGGAGGAATGTAATATGCTTAAGTTTGTATCGAAATGAGGGTTTAAACAACGAACAACAAGCTGTAATCCTCCCTGCACGTTCCCTGCTGCCTGAAGAAGCACCCGCTGCGGTCCCCCTTGACACGGTGCTGTGCACAATTTACGACAGCCGTTCCTTGAGGAGCTAAAAGCACAGCAACGTGAGCTTGCCCTGAGTGTAGCTCAATCACTCGGGCCGGGCGCTGATGGCAGGCAGCAGCAACTCACGGCGAAACACGGCGAAGGATGAGATGCGCCGGCATCACCGTGGCCGGCCAAATGTAATGACAGTTCATTATTATGCTAACGGTGGCAACGTAAACATACCCCAGCGCAAAAGGGCACAACCACGGACCCAATAGGGGCGACGGGAAAACGGAGAAAGGCTACACGCTAATTCCTTTCCCACTTAGCTATTCCCGGTCGGTGTCCACGTCAGCGTTTCGACCCGAAAGAGGATTAACATGCTAATTAACATACTTCGGT
Organism: Anopheles farauti; assembly: GCA_000473445.2. Taxonomy (NCBI): domain Eukaryota; kingdom Metazoa; phylum Arthropoda; class Insecta; order Diptera; family Culicidae; genus Anopheles; species Anopheles farauti. The sequence continues at coordinate 14,086,302 of KI915041.1, forward strand.
ACATCGATTCCGGCCCGATTTTAATGTCCCCTCCCTTTTCCCTTGAGTGGTTCGCATCGATCGATCGGTCGGTTGGGTGGTGGGTGGGTGAGAGCGGAACGCTGGAATTGTTGTTTCAACTAGAAAAGCGTCGTTTAGACGTTGTTTGCCCGAAGACTGTCGTTGACCGAAGTGTCATTTACATGATCGAATAAATTCCCCAATGAAAACGACCACCGCGGCGGCGGTGTGTTGCAACCGGGCCGAACTGCAACAAAAAATAAAAATAAAAGGCACAGGACAAAAATGGGACCGAGAAAATCCTTGGAAAAGCTCCAAATGGTATGGATTAAACGGGATCATAGTGTGTTGCCTCCTCCAGCGGTTCTCGGGTCGTCTACCGCCAGTGTGTTTTTATATTTTACCCACGTAGGATTAAAACACAAACACATTCTCACACGGAAAAGATTAAAACGGAGTAGTTTTCTCGCCGGTCCGTTTCAACTCCTCCCGGCCGATAAAGCTGGCGGCAACTCCAACACGGGACACACCACAACACCACGCCGCTTCGTTGTCTGAGGCTTCGGAAGATTTACATCGCATCGCACACACAGCTGATCTTCGGTAACGGCTGCGGAGGGGCCCTCAGGCTACCGGAAGCAATTTATGCCACAAGAGTGCGAAAAGCGAGCTTCCGGCTCACCGCAAGAACCGAACCGTCCGATTCGGTGCAGACAATTTATCGGAAAAATGGTCATTTTTCCCACCCCGCTCCAATCGGGACCCGAAAATAAGCACCAGCAGCGGCAACACACATATGCTTGCTGAGAGAGTAACCTGCGGGCGGTGCCCTTTGCACTAGCTCGACCATAAATTTTGGCTTGAATAAAATGCAGCGCATCGTAGCGAGAATATCCGGAGCAAACACGATGCAACATGGTTGAAATACGATGAAATTGTCGAACTGAGGAAATGTTCAAACTTGTATTTTCGCATCCTTTGGAATACCACGGTTAGCAAAATGAACCTAAGAGTGGGAAAGATCTTACAGAAGGAGGACACGAAATCCTTATAAAACCACACAAATGTAGTAGCGCGAAATATTTCACACGTCCTCGTAATCGTTATGCAGTCGTTTAGGACAAAGAGAGGAGAGAAACATTTTTATAGTAAATAAATAAAAAAAACATGTTAACATGTAACAAAACATGCTTAGCTGGATTCAAACATTTTGCAGCAATATTTCGATGCGAACTAAGCAACTGTTTGCTGAAAAACACATAAATAAATGGTCAAATTATTTTCATCTCTTTTATGCTTCCTTTTATTTGTTTGTTGTTTATTTCGGTTCTTAACTTTTTTATTCTATTCTACAGTTTATATTATTCATCATTAAGTGTGTTAATTGTTAAATTGTATTTTATATCTTTGTAAAACGATTTAAAAAAGTAAAAGATAAACTAATTATTAAATCTTACATTTTTATAAATCGTTTAATAAAGATGTACAATTAAAAAATAAAATGTACATATATAAAAATGATTTCATAATTTAACAAATAGAAAAGTACGCATTTTGACCGAGAAAACACGTGTGCGTTCCGACATGCAATCATCTAAATCATACGAGCCAAAATTTAACGAGTTGTAAACTAGGGAGAATCAGCATCCAGCAAAGATCCTTTCGTAATGAGGAGAAGTTCTGCATCGAAATCACATGCTTGGAATGGCCCCCAGCTGAGCGGAATTTAACGATGTAAGAGAATTTAGTTAAACGCACACACTCGGACAAACAAGGCGGCAATCGTCTGGCAACATGCAGCACCGTATGAAAACAGCGTATGTGCCTCCGCTAGGTGATGCATAAAGAAACCGTGCAAACATCATTCGATCCGGTTTGCGCCTTCCGTTTTCGGTGCAACACCAATCTCTCTGAAACGTACATAAAAAAAATAATGCAGCCATGGAAGTCCTCCTCCAAAAGCCTTGGCAAAAGGAAGCAAACTTTGAACGGAGCGAAAGAAGAGAAAAAATCCGAGAAACGAAAGAAAACTGCACTACACAACACATTGCTTCACTGAAATGACGCCGGAATGCCGCCGTTTTGCATTTGCCTTCCACATCTCTCTGTCTTTCTCTCTCTCCCTCTCTGCACAGCGATATGTCCTTCATCCATTCGGAAAAGTCCTGCGGCACGAGACCGCGAAGTCCTGAGCGAAGAATCGGGCCCACCACTAAAACCCACCCGGCGTCGGCTTGGTCGCACGTGAAAGTGAAAACAAGTCCTGGGTTCTGGCGCGACATTGTTGAAGTGGGAGGATGTTTTATTTTACCCTCCTCCCAGCAAGCGCACCGTGCATGTTCGTCCCGTGTGCGCGCGCTCCCGTGTATGTGTGTTTGATGTGAAACATACTTTCACTTTCCCGTGTGTCATTGTGGCGCTCGGAAACAGCCGGCACACGGTACAGAGACACGGCAGCCTTATTTTCCCGGGCGGATTTTCCGGTACAAAAAGCAGCCTGAGTGGGAGTAGCGGTGCGGTTTCGCTCGGATAATGAAAATTGAAAAGGACACAACAACGCTAAATCAGCTAGCGGGAAACGGTTGGCGGAGTTATTTGGCTGCGAGCGCAGTCTGGCGCGCTTGCGAGTGTGGTTGAAATAATCGGTTTACGTTTGGAATGTTGGTTGTTGTGGCGTCGTGTGCCGGGAAGGGTTATAAAACGGAATTTCGCTCTCGGTTGACACCACAAGTACTGACATTGTGTTGCATTTAATTTTTATGGAGCCTCCACGCTGATGGGAATGGAAATTTTAACACCGGTTACGGCATTACAAGATGAAGTTGTTGGAAGTTTGAAGAAAACAAAATTTCTTTTCATTTAATTATAATGAAGTTAAGGTTAAAAGTTGTCTTCTAAATTCGTAAAAAATTATACAAAAAATCAAAAAACTCCAATGAAAGCAGAGTCACGGTTCGGTTGGTTCTCATATGTTGATCTGAACCATACGCTTTAAGTAACCGAAAATGCGTAAACATCGTAATCAGAACCGTAACAAAACACCAGGATTCATGAAGGATCACGAAGAACACGCTACTGGAAACAAATACCTGCACGTTCTTCAACAATCGACCGTCCCCCTCCTTCCCATCATAACCGAACCTCCCCAGTCAACCAGCTTTCTGGCCCGAATCCATCCCGAAGAAGCTGCAATAATTTCGAATCGTCACGTACCACAAACAGTCAAACATGTCCCAAGAGCTCACGCGCGCTCAACCAACCGGGTTGCGGTTGGGTCTTCTAGGCGGAGTGAACTAGAAGTTAGTGCTATGCATCGAGGCGCGAAGGATCACGTCACACTGATGACGGTGATGATGATGATGATGATGATGATGGCGCCAATAACGAACAACACGACGCTCAACTAGCGACGCTTTCGCACGGGCACAATGATTATATGGTGTCAGTTGTTTTCACTTTCGGGAACATCTTTTATCATCGCTGCCGGCGGAGAATCGATATGATGATGGCCTCCTCATCGTGCTTCCTTTTGACAGTGTTTGCACAGCGGATTGTTTCGCACGGCAAGAAAGCGGGTACTTTGCACCACAAGAGGTAGTAAAGAAAAAGCGTCACCTCCTTTTTTTTCCCCATCACAAAGCTTTTCCCTTTTGCGCGATAGAGGGCGTTGATATAAACGTGTCTTCTCGTGAACGATGACGCTGATGATGAGCGGATGTGACACCAAAGTGAGCACGAAAGAACAAAAAGGAAAAGCAAAATATTTGAAATCCCTCAAAAGAACGCACCGGGCGAAAACACAACCCAGTCACTCTGCATTTATTTGGCCACATCGGCGGCGAAGCGATCCGTCATCTGCATCTGTCAAGATTGGCCGCAACCACCACAATCAGACGCATGAGATGCCGCCGCCTCGGATCATGTGGCCCCGTCAATATTCGTCAAGGCGTGTATGAAAACGAACGCCAGAACGCGTTTTGATTTTTGTTTGATATTTGACAAAATCGAGCCGGAGATAAGGCTGGCTATGAAAGGCTGCCTAATCGAATCTGACAGTGATGCATGTGAGTGGGGGTGAGATGCAAAATGACTGCCTATCAGCTGACAATTGACGTCATCTTCAATTTTAGCGACACGCGAAAAATTTCCCTGGTACCTTAGGATTTTGGAATAACTCGAAAATTTCTCCAGTCTTCAACTAAATTTGAATTTCAGAGCAGTATTTTTTCGGATCTGGCTATCTAGTTTCCACTGCTTGAACAATACATTTGAAATTTAAATAAAAAAAATGTAACTTAAAGCTATCCTAGTAAAGCTAACCTCAAAAATCGACTTTAACAAACTCCAACATATTGTTAAAAAAAAAAATGGAAACCGATGAGTCTGAAGTTGTCTTAATTGGAACCGATTGGAACCGTCGGCTGTATCTGCACCTGATGTCCCAACAAAAAACCTGCCTCCAACGAAGTCCGTCCGATGGCCGAAATGGATCGATTGCTTCGGCGTGCAAACGATATATCGATCCCGGGAAACCACAATGTCCCCGAAGCCACCTCCATCACACCTGCTACCGGTTCCACACTTTCCACATCCATTGGCTCCCTTCATAAGCCAGGGAAATGACATGCACACACACATACTCGGGCACAAAGGCACGGTACGGTAATTCATCTACATAAATTATGTTCGGGAAAGGATCCGTATTCCGCGGTCCCTCCGCAGGGACCACTTCGATAGGTGACTCGGCCGGGTTGCATCCTACGCGATGCAACGATGCCTCACTCGCAGACCGCGCTCGAGCAAAATGATGGATATATGCATGCTACCGGGGGCAAAAGTTTCGCATCCAGCCGGCTTTTGGGGCAGGACCTGCCGGGTGCATTAAACAACCTTTCGACGGAGCTTCCAGGGGGAAATTTCAATCCATCTTTCGGTGTTATCGCGAGACAGGTAGTTCCCTTTACCGCCGCTCGCATGCTCGAGAGGGGTTCGATGTTTATTATCATTATCATCTGGTGTCTGGCGAGCAGCAGCTAGGGATTTGGTGTTTTTACTTTACCCTCGACGAAATTAAGGCGTAGGCGTACGTGCGTGTGTTTATGTGCTTTCTGCCGCAAACCCGAACCGAAACGAGGAGCCCTCGAAAGATTATCGGACGGCAGATGAACCCTGATGTGCTCGGTGAGCACGGGACACGCTAAAATCGACCGGATCGAGCGTCCTACTCCGAAATGGAGACATCATTGGAGTCCCCCGTTCCCTGGTGATGGTGTGGTGTTTGTGGTTCCAGAGGTTAGGTTTTCGGTTTCTGGGGTCTTGTATGCACATAAATTTAATTTTCTTCCCTCCGTACAACGGAGGTCAACGGCTATCGATCCTTTCTCGAGCCAGAGTACGTCGATGTCGCACGGCGTTCCCTTTTCACTAGCGCTGCGCTCGCGTCCATTGATCATAACACAAAAGGGAAATGTGGTGGTAGAATGCTTCTCGGAACGTATACAAGGTAAAAAAAAAACACACACACACATAAAACCCCGCACCAGGAGCCTTCATGGTATCGGGCGATGTCAAAATAATTATAGTTCACTAGAATTCATACCACGCACACAGAGACAGACACAACGAAGGTCGAAGGAACCCGAAAGAGGCTGACCAGGAACACATCCGGCCCGGACCGGTTGCTCCGGTTGCGATTTTTAAGGCCCGATAAGCGTTCGCTTTCAGGTGCAGCAGGCGGGCGAGTGTCGAGCGTGAAAAAGAGGGACGTCGAAATTGAAACCACCGAGGACCAGGCGAGGGGGCAGGTCCTCACGTCAATCACACCCGGTCCGGGAGGGAGCAGGAGAGCTTTTGCTGCCCGCTGAAAGAAAAGGTTAGCGAGCAAATAGATGGTTTCATCCACCGTCCAAAAACGGACACAGCTCCAACCGTTATCGGTCTGCTGATGTCTTGAATGCCCGCACTGGACGTCACTCAAGAATTCGGACGTGCGCGAGCGCGCGCGCGGGGTTATGTCATAGCAACTTGAGACGCGGGAAAACATATGCGTCTTTTCTCAACAGGCTCTTCGTTTGTACTGTTCTTATTTCACCTATTTCGGCATGAATAAGAAACAGGAACATTGTAGACTTCACAGAGGAGCTATCTTGCGTTTTCAAACGTTTTACGTCAAATATGACATACGAGGAGTCGGGAGGAGAAAAGGATGAAAATTTAATGAAAATTTGAAGACTTGAGGCATAGAAATGTTTGCATTATAGCTCCTTTATGCGTATCAAATCAAACAAATTTTCTCATGACAGACGTTTGACGTTTCGTTTAATTTTGGTGACAATTTTTGATTGTTAATCCGATTTGGCGACAATATTTCTGTCAAAGTGATACATTCATTTTAAATTAATCGATACACAACGTGCGGACAAAGTCAAACGTTAGCGCTTAATGTCAAGGAACGATTTCCGATTTAATGAAAAAGATCCATAATCGCACTACTGCCGTGGCTCATTATCTTTAAAACCACGCGAGCGAGCAGAAACTTACTGCTCCCACAGCACATTTTACCGAGTGGGTGGGTGGGAAGAACTCTACGGGATCTACTTCCCATCTTTTGCGCATTTTTTCCCTCCAACTTCAAGGACTTGACATCATTTTAGCCGGACGAGCGAAGGTAAAAACCGTTCCAAGGATGCGTTTTGTGTTTGCATATTTTTACTGCGATCATCAGTATGCGTGCGCGCGTTAAGAGCCTCCTAGAGTGCGTGCGGTGAGGATGGAGTAGATCTCATTAACATGCCAGAAAACATCATCACACCGACCGGGGCTTGTGACCGAACCGATTAGAGCGCTGAGGCTGCTACTGCTCTAAGCCTTTTATTCCTGGATTGAGTTCTGTTCGGTTGGTTGGACAACTATGGACAGACAGGACTCCAACAAGAAGGCCATGGTTCCGGAAAGATGTGAGAGCGAAAGAGACAAAGAAAAAGAGAGAAAGAGAAAGAAAGATCCCGACTACATCGGATGGATGGTGGAACTTGTACGTTTTCCTCTCAGTGTGAAAAGCGATTAACGCGTACGTGTTACACGACCGAATCGAGAAAAAAAAGTACGGAAAAACTTAATACCGTTTAGCCTGCACGGAGAGGAAGGGTGTGTGTGTGTGTGTCTGTAGGCAGTACCACATGAGAGCGCTTGATGCAATATGTCCTCACGCAGCGCATCTCGCTTTCACCCGTACTCTTTTTTTCACGTTGCGTTGGCGTGAAAGCCTTTTATCTGCGATCTTGCTTCACGCGCTTTGCCAGCGGGTGGGGAGAAGAGGGAAACAAGTGGTGCAGCAAAAATGCAACAATTCAGGTTTGCCCAGAGAGGGCACGGCACCGGAGTAACATACCCTTTTTGTCCCTTGCCTCTTACTTTCTCGCCCCCAGAACGTCCGTGTGTGTGAACGCACTCCGTGTTAGCGACGGTTTAAATTACTTCAATTTCTCGCCTGGCTCAAATTTCCTGCGCTCTGTTTTGCACCGAACCCCAAAAACCAAACCCCACGTGTGTGTGTTTGTGTTTTTTTGCCTGCAAATGTGCATGCATCCCTTCTGGCGAGACACTGCTCGGAAGGTGTAAACTTTCACAATTCGTGGAATTTCGTGAACGAAACATTTGATACGCTCGATCGTCGTCGGCTAGGCTAAAAATGTGCTTTTGCAGCACCACCAAATTTAACCGCTAATGTGTTCCGGGGCACACTCGCTGCGGTCCCCCAGGGCAAGAACGAGGGGAAACCCGAACCGAACCGCATGTAGTGGGGCATGTAAAATAAAGTTAAGGAGAGAAAAAACACACACACCATAAAAGGTGAAGTGACGGTGTGTTTTGTCCGAGAATCGCTTTAGTGACAGTTTTCGCAGGCAAGGCCCCTACGCAGAAGCTATCGTGTTACCCGTGTTACCTCCTGGTAAAGTCGTCGTATGACGAACGGGACCCAGTTTCCTGGAAATTTGTGTCCGAAAAAGGGCAGGACACGGTTCCGCACAGGAAGGCGCTAGTGTGGGAGGAGGGAGGGCAGACAAAGGGCAGCACGAGTGAGTGAGTGGTTCGCGAAATTCCATGGCACAAATCTTGCGTTATTATTTTGTTCGGTTGAAAAGCCGTTGCACGCTTCTCCTCGCTCAAGCTGCTGCGAAATTTGGACGTTCAAAAGCGGTGGTTCTCGTTCGTCAAAGTGAAACCAAGTGCCACTTTGGGACGCAACGCGAACCGGGCCGGATAAGCGTTTTCGTTATCATCGTTTCACACCGATAACGAGAGCGTGTATAAGCGGCCTACTTCGCATTAAGAGGTACAACTACCTCCCTCGGTAAGCCTTCTAAGGCTCCTTTTTTTTTGTACTTCGCCAGCTAATCTCGGACAGAGGCTTTGGCTAAGGCCTTGGCAAAACGGCACGGAACGCTGACGAACGAATGTCCACTTTAGGGGCGGGATAGGAGGCCCCGAAAGGTGATGTTTTATCACTCCGAGCCACTCGGAGAAGTACTTTTCTGTGTTTCTTTCAATCGGGATCTCAACGGGAGCGCACCGATTACAGTCGAGACCTCTGCAAAAAAAAGCCTCCAGTAGATGTGAGTCAGAAACTTGTTAGATTTTGCCACTTTACACTCAGATTTGTTTGCAGAGATGTTTTTTTTTGTATTATTGTTTCGTTCGTTTCTAACCCTTTTTTCCTGTTGAGCTTTGCAGCATCCACACCACTTCACTTGGTGATCTGTCCGACCTGACCAACGGTTTGGCTTGTTTAAAAATTTCCTTGCATATCTAGCTCCCACTCTCATGGACTTCGAAGTGACCACCACCCGTGTGCCTAGCTCAGCAACAGAACATCACCGATTGCTGTGTTTGGTACAACACATAAACCATTCACAAACATGCTCTTATCCTTCTTCTGCTGCTCCACCGTGTGTGCCACACACTTCAGGTTCGCTTTTCATACCTAGATTTCGAAGCTTTCAGCATTCAGCACAACACACAGATTGCTTTAGCAAACTTTTGCAACTTACGTTTTTTTATCCCTTTTTTCTCTCTATCCGTTCGTACTGTAGAGTGCTGGCACACATTCTTTTTGAGCCATTCGAATGGAAGAACGCTTCACCGAGCCAGAACAACAACAAAAAAATCAAAACACTCCGGGAGCGATAAAACAATGCAAACAACATAACCTCTCTGACGGGTCTGTGTTTGGACAGATCAACATTTTATCCGGTGCAGATTGTGCGGGAGAGTAGTTCTGAAAGGATCGAACAAAAACAAGCCTGCACTCTAATCCGTTCGGTGTGTGTGGTGTTGAGTTGTGATGGCTGTCTTATAATCTAAGGTTAGGCGAGAAGAATGCAGGGGTTAGTTTGCTTAAGAGCCGGTGCATGTTGAGATCGTGCGAATGTTTGTGGCAATTTAATTTTGCATTTGGGATTCCCCTCTTTTACAAGAAGAAATATTTATAGAAATGGCGATGAAGGGTTCATGAAGAAGTAATCAAGCTTTATTGCAATGTAAATAGCTTTCTTTTTTTCGATTAATGCATACATTTAGGCTTTTTTTAAATAAAAGTTATCCAATTATATTTTATTGAAAAGCTTACATGCGTTAGAAACATTTCTTTTATTACAAGTTCAGTAAAACAGTTTGCAATCGAAATTGTTGTAATAACTATTATTCTTATTACAAACTATGTGGAAAACCTCCATCAATCATAATTTAAACAAAAAATTTTGAAATACATTGCCGGCATTTAGGCGTGATCAAAAATAATTTGTGCTATTATAAAACACAATCCAACCGAGTTAAAATCGCTACGACATCAGCGCGGCAGTCGCACAGCTTAAAAGAACCGAAACCCCAACAATGAGCCAACAATCGCTAGCAAAGCTTAGCGCCTCGGTGAGGATGCTGGAGAAAAGGCCCGGAAAAGCGACGTCTATTTTATTATTTATTTCCATCACACGAAATAAATCATTCAATTCCACTTTACACTAAACCGTGGTGATGACGGGCCTCGACCGTCCGACCGGCTGGAGCATAAACCACAGGAACGGGACCGAGCCAGCAGCAAGCTTTTCCATTTCCTTATCCTTATCGCGCTTTTACATCGGTGGCACCACCGGTGGAGATTTGGGTTGTGCAGTTCTCAGCCGTCGGCTTGGTGGTTTTCTTGGCCGCCTTTCGTTAACTGGCTCGGTAGCGAACGGGGCGACAAAGAAACCTGATGGCTCCTTCTTCCTGCGCGGCCTGTATGTGTGTTGGAAGTGCGCATGCATATGAAACGAGTCTCATTGTCATAACTTGGTGCCGTGGCAGCCGCCACAGTCCCAGCGACAATGGTTAGGTACAGTCGGTCTGGTGGTCGCGATCATATGGCCTACAGGGACCGGCGTGGTTGCTAAGACGTAGTACCACTATCAGCGATAGCAGCAGAGCAGTATGAGCCAGGCAGCCAGCCAGCCACTGTCGAATAAATAATAAGGAAATTTATGCCATTCTTCTCGTCCGCTCACAATCTCTCCTTCCGCCGTTCCGGAACTTCCGCCAAACTTTTCCTTTCCTGCCATCAAAATACCGAGCAGAAGCCCCGTGCACTAGTAAAAACTTCCACCCGGAATGGAATTGGTTTGCGCAACTTTAAATAACAACCTACCGGGGTTGTTCATTCACTTGAAACGCCCCAACGGAGGCAGCGGAAGAGCAAACATCTGATTGAAATAAGGAAATATGAACACGTCAACCGCTCACACTCTCGTGCGCCATGTGGTTGTGGGGACCATACCGAGCCGGGAGGGAAAACTTTTCACCCACCCACCCACCTTCCGCATCATCCCCGAGCCTACCGAAACCAAAGCAAAACATTATTTTTTCGGCCCTTACCGGAGCACCCCCGAAAGGACACAAAACGCGGTGGCGACCGAAAAAAAACCCTCCTTTTCTTTATCGCACCACCAGTGTTGGGCATCATGCGAGGTGGCTTCTTGGAAATTTCCCGCCGTGCGCCCGCTGGAATGCGACGAAAACCACCACAGCCCAAAAGAACGAAACGCATCAAAAATGCGGCGGAACAAGGGAGAGACGCGCGCGCGGTTGGACAAAATCTATTATTCAAATTCAAATCTGCTTAAAAGCTTTAAGCCCACTTCCCCCTTGTGGTCGGTGGGTGTCGCACGCCGTTATGTAAGGGAATGAGGGGCGCTCGTGGTGGTGGTGTGAATGAGAAAAGCGAACCACAACAGGACGACGCCCGGTAGGTTTATGAGCCCGGGTGGGCGCGGGAAAAACGCGGTTGACTTTGGGAGCATAAATCCACCCTTGCCCATTTCCTGTGTTCCGAAGCGTGGCCGGGGAGGGTGGAGTAATAGGTTCGGTTATTGCTTTTGACTTTATCGTTCGTAAAAAGAATCCTTCCTCCCGGCTAATGGAAGAGGACGAAGAAAATGGACGAACATCTCCACCAAGGTAGGTGCGTCTGATGGAAGGCTTTTTTCCTGTCCACTAAGGAGGCGCAAGCAAACCCTCCACAGCCCGCTCGTCACGCGGCTGAGTGATGGTTAAAGTTTTTCGTGACGGAATGTCGAAGTAAAATATGCCCACGAGAAAAAAAAAAAACGAAACCACTCGCCTGCCTCACCCGACGCGAACTGCACGCATTCCGATTCGATCGCTTGGCCCGGCTCGAAAGACGACTCTCCGAAATCCTTGCCCCGTAGGCTACAAAAATTGATTTTTCAGAGTTTTTCTGTTGATTTAGGATAATTCTGTTGGTCAAATATGACCCAACCGAGGCCGGAGGAGGTGGGAGGCACATTTTTATGTCGCTTCTCCCGGCTCCTCCAGGAAGCGAACAAATGGAAATGCAAACAAAGTGAAGAACCGTACACGTCCACGCGATCCAGAGTGACTTCCATTTAGGGTAGCGATGGATCGATGGAAAACGTGCGTATGGAAGAAAATTCACTAAATCGGCTTTAAATCCCGGGGCCCCAATTTTTAAGCAGCATTTTTTCCTTTACTTCTCTCACATCGAACATCCCGAAAGCTATTTATGCAACACGGCTTTACCGGGTTGTGTTTGTTTTCATTTTCAATTTGTTATTGCTGCCACTGTTAGCGGCCCTGGAGCTTCTTTAGTACAACCGAAGCGAAGGCGAATCTTCGCCAGCATCTTCAAAGGGATAAGTAACACAAACAGAGTCAAGTACAAATCAAACGCAAGGGAACAGAAAGCGTCTCGGCACCGACGATGGCAAAAGAGCGAGCATGAGAGCTGGAGGAATAAATCGATATCGTATAGAAACAGAGCACCGATTGCGAGGATTATCTCTCGGGGAAGGATAGTATTTACTCGGGGCAAACAACGTTTGTAATTATACTTTTAATTACGCCAAACGAGGGTGATGTCATGCCAGAGGGCACAACCATCATCATGCCCTACCCGGTATAATACGATAGCGGATAAATTATTTGTCAATAAGAAAAGGGAATCCTTTTTGCGGGAATGGAAAACCCTCCGTCGCTCCATACTGCAAGGAGGATAATATTTTATTGCCACTCTTAAAACGAACTGTCATCCGGCATCCACATCATGGACTGTCTCGTAAATAGATCCTTGTCGCTCTGTGTGTCTATTTTTAAACCCTCTGCTCTTAGCACCTGGCAAACCAATTTGTACCGAAATAATATCCACCAAACTCATCCATAACGTATGTTAGTGATGAGGATGATAGTGTCCGGAGCGGTGGGATAGCAACACCTTGAAATGGTTCCTAACGCCATGCCCGCAACAAAAGGACAAGCCAGCGGGGTTAAACTATATCCAACCCGATGCCGACCGATCCGACACAATGACAAATAGTGTGTGCTACTGTGCAGGCAGAGGGTCGTAAAATATTTATGACTTTGGTCGCGATGGTGTGTCGCGGTTTTCCGGTGAATTTCTCGGGACGAAATCCGTACTCTCGAGCTCGAGTCGTCACCGCGGAGAGAGGAAGGAGGAGCAGCAGTTCGTGGAGATTCCAACATCCGGAAGTCAAGATCTTGCTGGTGTTTCTTGTTGCTTTAGGGAGCGCTGCAGCGTTGAGGGGTTGAAGGATCTTTTCGTTTCGATCCAAATATGAGCCTTTCGTAGCCTGGTCTTCAATATCTTTGTCGAACTCGGTGGTGTATCATGCCTTCAGAAATAGACAATTTTACCTTCAACTTGCGTTCGGCACAAAGAGCATAAATTGGCAGTTCTGAACTAGAGCCGTTTTTAAAGCATCCCAAAGCTCGTTCTAAAAACGGAAAGGCAAGCCAATGTTCCATGCTAGCAACCACCAGACACGGGTCCGCTTTAAGTAGGCGGTGGTTTTGGAAGTTTCAACCACCAGACTGTCACATCCACAGCTTCCCGCTCCGTGCCCGTTGTTGCGGCAGTGTTGCTCTCCGGGAAAGGAGTTTTGTCACACGTTCGACTCAGCGTCTCTCGTTGCCCTGGCAAGACGGATCTGTCTGGCTGATAGAATATTCTATGCTGCGGTTGTGCGCTCAGTGCCGACCACGCGCACGCCAAAGAAATGTACATCCGTCTGTCTGCCAACCTGCAAACCGGCGAATGTAAAACCAGACCGCAGCAGTAGCAGCAGCAGCACGAGGAGCACATGAACTATTCAGCGAGCAAAAATGACTTCATTTTCTTCACGACGCAACGGATGTGCAGCGGCGAGCGGGTGACATGTGCACACGGTGCGGGCCGCGGGCTTATAATGACGCGGTCGAACGCCTTCCGCGAGGAGTAAGTCTTAGCAAACGTACGGTCTCCGAGCGCGAAAGTGTAGAATTTTCCACCGCCGGTGCTGGAAAGCTAAAAAGTGGAACCACACGGCTACGGTAATTAATTTTTCATTCACTCTAATCGGATTGGCGTACCGGTGCCACTGTTCTGCTTCTCGCCGCTACTGACAGACGGACTCCACCGCTTGACTGCCTGCCAAACGGCTGCATTATGGCCTGCGAACAGTATCCAACCGTTACTTGGCCATCCCCATTCCTCGTGCGGAGAGGATCGGCTAGTACCGCCCGCATCTGGGAAAGTGGAAAATTTAATAATTGATACACTCGTGTCGTGTTGCAACCGATCTTACCGTCCCATTTGTGAGCCTCCCGAGCAGCAAGCGGCGCAGGCGAGCAAAGGTGTTCTTCTTCTCGGACGGTCAAAGCCACAAATCAGCCAATTTACCGTCGAGGCTTGCAACTCCCGTCCGGACGTGGCGAACCGCTCCGTTTAATCGTATCATCCGCCTGGAGCAGTAATTATTACAAGCACAATTTTCCTTCAACTCAAGCCTTCCCCCTTTCTGTACGGGAACAATCACGGAGTCCCTGGAGCAAAGTTCGTCCGTAAATGACACCGTGATTCAGTCGAAGCCATCGATAACGTCACCTCATCGGGACACGGCCCACCCCGGTTGGTGACACTTTGATGACCTTCCCCTTCGCCCCTATCAGGAGGGAGGTGAAAATTTAATCAAAAGTGAACATTATGCAACCCACCAGTACGACCGAGTGGTCTTTTTCACACCAAAAACTTCTCCGGCGGACGGATGGACTTAGTGTCGAGTGTCGAATGTGGAGCAGAGATTGTGTACGGCCCTGGACGATCGATGCGATATCACAGAAGGTGACGACTTAATGCCTGTAATAAGCCTTCAGGCGATGTGTCTCGATGGTCGATAAACGATTTGAAGTGCGCAGTATGGTTTCTTACATCTAGGAAGAGGTGTGATTAACAATTTATCTATAGTTTCTTGTCTGGTTACTCAAAATCCATATGAAAATAACTGGAACATTCATCAGATGGACTAGAAGCTTTACAAATTTAGCTTAGAGATAACTTTTAAACCAAATTATCACTTTCTTAATAATGTTCAGAAGAAAGTCTCATTCACGGCAATGGAGCACAAATCGGATAACAACAAAGTTTACATTCTAGGAAAGAAATATCACTATATTTCCATCCAATTCCATCGCTGATAAGAAACCCATTTGAAGTAATTAACAGCATGCATCATTGTGCCACTTTCAGATTGTAATCTTCCACGCTGCAAAGGAAACGTTTCCATTTTCATCTGCACCGGATTGGTCGCTGTGCAGATCCGTACCGATTCGTAGTGGGTGTGCGACAAAAACCGCATTCTACGCCCGGCATCCTTCGCCGATTCCGGTATGATTGGTTACCTCGAACCAACAACAGGCGGAGCAGAAGAAGAAAAAATAATTTCCCAACACAACGCGCCGTTTCCATCAATGGAGCGTGATGAGCACAAAATTCACACCTCACTTCCTGTGTTCCACAAACACACACACGCGGCACGGTCGACCGAACACATCTCGAACTTCCGGCACCACTTCATAACCGGCGAGCACAAATTCGTTCACTATCCGGAACGACGACAACGACGCCGGGGAGGAAGCCAATTCGTGCGCACCCCGTGTTGCTAGCAGCAAACGACGGTTCTGATTTCTATTAGATCCCGCGCACGGTAGGCAGGGCGAAGGGGTTGAGAAGATTTTGGACGAGCCCTTCTTCCCCCCCTTCCCACCCCTCAAGACCGTTTTGCGACACCGGAAGCGAACGCGCTAGTGTCGTTCTGTGTCTCGAATTTCCAATTTCGCTGGCGCTGGCAAAAGGAGAAGCCAACACACGCGCACATACATGCACACAAGTTACAACTTTTTGCCGAAACTAGTTCCCAGGCACACCCGTCCCCACGTACGCTCGGAACAATATCACGGATGGAAGATGTGTGTTGAAACGGGCAGGATTTGAAAGTCGCACAGAAGCAGCACTGACTTTTCCATAAGTTGCTATGACACAAGCGGCTGCTGCCTGGTCGGGAGGATGCACGGGAAGAAGAAGAAGAAAAAAAACACACACACACACACAGAAGGTGTTAAGTTGTTCGGGTGCGCAATCAGGAGCGCAGTTGAAAAGTCACATCATCACTCGAGCGAAAATCGTATTATTTGCCCGAGTGCATGCATGCACCGCATTTTCAACGCTGTCTCTCTGTGTGTATGTGTGTGCTTCATTCTCCGATCGGGAAGCGCAACTGCATCTAACCGATTTATTTTATCCGGCTGCTGCTGCTGCCGTCTTCCACCGCTGCCACTGCTTCGACTGAATGCGATGTTTTTACAGCATCATCGTAAACGCAGCGCCAGTAGCATAAGTCACGATTTCACACATCACCTCCTCCTGCTCCTCCTCGTTGGGAGCCTCGGAGCTCCAATCGGGCTCTTGAATGCAACCGTTCATACATCTCGCACGCCACTCTCTTTGTGCTCTCACCGGGGCGTGAGGTGTTCCAATCCGTATTGGCAATACGTCGGGGCTGGGGCATAAACTTTACCACCCCGATGCCGTCGAAAATCTGTACAGAACAAAACTACACTCCTTTCCTTGGGTGAATGGAGCCTAAATCCTCGAAGCAACCAAGCGCGGCAACAGCAAACCCATGATGATGGAAAGTAAACTATTTCTTAGTATCCTACGCGCCGGGTGCCTCTCCCCGCGACAGGTGAAACGGAATTTAAGGCTTCATCAGGCACGGCTAGTGGGAGCAATCAATAGCACGGCTTCCGGAGTGGCTGTGTGTGTTTTACCGCCCATTTTGGACTGCAGATTGCAGCAGCCGGGCCGGTGAAGGTTACGGAGCTCGGCTCCATCCTTCACTCTCGTTCGAGCGAATCCTGCTCCGCCCGAATTCGATTGCCTTTTTCACAGCTTTTTTTCTTTTTGCTGAACGAAAAAAAAAAACACGGCACAGGTACGTTCGATTCCACGGAAGGAGTACAACAAATATTGAAATTTATGATTTACAATCATCGTTCACTCGGGGCTTGGCTGCGGTGTTTGCGGAGCGCACCTAGTGCCGAAAATTGGGTTTTTGCAAAACGAACTATTTTCTCGGCTTCCCAGAAACGGTGCCTTCATGCCTGAATTTGGATGGAAAACATCGTTCAGTGGAAAGAATATCCATTTATTTGGATGCTTTCTTGGATTCGTTGCAATCGAGTAATGAAATTTGAGCGTATAAGTGAGAAAATGCAATACAAATTTGTGAAAAAAATGTGCAATTTTTGCAAATAAATAGCGGCTCGAAGGTATAGTTTGCACTATGCAAACATATCTCTGAATAGTTCTCTGAACGTTTTAACAGATTAGTTTTACTTCAAATCCAGCCGAAAAAGTTTACTATTAGCATACTTTCCAGCACAAAATAGCAAAATAGTTCAAAAGTACGCAAGGAACAAGAAACGCTACAAAGTATAGTAGAAGTATTTAATTATTCTCTAATAAGTCACTCACAACAACGTCCTAGTGGTGGATGTTCTTAAGTCTTTACATCGTTTGTAAATAATTGTCTTACCTGAAACGAAAACAAAAAAAAAACAACAATTGAGTATTCGTCAAACATTTGAAAGTTTGTTCAATGTAAAGTGGAATGTTTGCTGGAAAAAGCAATAAGTAGTGTTCCACAAATCACTTACAAACCTTATACGAGCATAAAATAAACACAGAAGCGTCTCTGGTCGATCTGGTGCAGCGAAAGACGGGTATTACTTGTGCCCCGGCGCAGTAATTGATTTCTTTCGAACGAAACGCAAGCAGTTCGGGCACGTCCCTTTCCTTAAGCGATCGTACTTTTCCGGAGGATATAACTAACTTCTTGTAAATCGAGTGGAGCCGCAAAAAAAACACTCTCACACACACTGCCACGTAAAACACAAAACAATGAGCTTCGTTCGCCTTCAATTGTTTGCCAACACACCGGCGATAGGTAATTTCCACTCGGTCGAAATGGACGTGCACAGGAGCGAGCGCCGGGTGAGCGGAAAGCAAAACTTTCCTGACACGGGGACGTCAAATTAAACGGCCAACGGACGCGAAAACTTTCAAGTATTGATTTTCCCAAGTAAACTTTGCCAACAAATTGTTATTCGATTTCCTCCGTTGCGGTACCGTTTCGTACTGCCCTTCCCTTGGTGTGTATGTGGCCTGATGTAGCACGGAAATTAAGACTGAGCGGCGGAGGAAAAAAAAAGCGCCCGCACCGCTCCTAATGAACGCCAACACCATCTTACCTGTGGCACCGTTTTCCGCCTTTGTTTCTGTGCAGCCACTGCCGGTTGTTCCGCGAGAACGCCTTAAATAAAATACAACAGGCAAAACAAAAAAAAACCCTTACCACCAACAAGCCAAACACCGCCGGTTTTCTTCGTGGCCCAAAACTTTGACCGCAGCAAAGTGAGCAGGCGAAAGAAAAACAAGCAAACAGTGAACGGAAGGGGAAGGAACAGACGGCGGTCTTATGACGAGAAAACCGGGCGCGCTAATTCCGCGGCAGAAAACTTCGAACGCCATCGGCTAAAGGGCAATGAATTTTTCGATTCGATTTTTCTGGCTCGTTTGATAGAATTTTATCTTCGCTGGCGTGGTTTGTAGAGAAAAAAATAGCTGACCGAACCGGGAAAAGCTCCTACGCAGGCTATACAAGCATGTTCAAGTACTGTTTTTGATATATACAGATATTTAGTGTTTAGTTTTTGTTCCTTTTTTAATTATACAAATTTAGGCGCTTAAGAAATTTGAATTATACAACAATATTTATTCAAAAATTTGCTAACTACTAATATTTTGTAACTATAAAAAAATCGTACAAACATTTAGGTGCTTACAACATACCACTATAAAACAATAACAATTTGCCAGAAGACTGGCGGAATAAAAACTCTTTTAGTTTTAGACGAGAAGAAGGGTGTTTTATTTTTTATATTAAAAAACGGGCTTACATTTAGAAGCGAACAACTTATTAAGCTCTTCATCGAGCAATTCTCACAGGAGGCTGGCTGGCTTAATAAAACCTCTTTTTCGTCGTTACAAAGTTTTCTTCGTAATTTTTCAAACCGATACTTCAACGGTAATCAATCAGGAAAAAAGTTTCGCATTATCGATAACATCGGCATAAAGAAAAAGAACAAATCAATGATGTTTCATGTTGAACAGAATGTTTGTGGTTTGAATTTATGTTCGCCTGAAAGGAAACCGAGCATAATAACCGAGCCTGGACTGCAACGGTTTGAAAATGGGCGACGACAAGATTGTAGTCAACCATCGCGAACACAAAGCGCACGAGGAAAACATTTTCGCCGATCTTCCGCGTCCCAGGCGATAGTGAAGCATCGTAAGGAAGGAGGAAAATGCACCGCAGCAAATAAAACACAATATAAAACGGTGAAACTTTTCGATTCGTACGTCTCCGCTCCGGATTAACTTTCCACGCCCTGCTTCTTTCCAGAAATAGCTTCAACACCAAAACCCCATCTGCACAGCAGAGCGGGAGCGAATTCCGGAGAAATCGAAAACAACACCAAATTCCAGTGCCTTCACGACCGAAGCAGACGCCTGTCGCACCGGAAGCGCAATTGCGGTTTTACGTTCGTTCGTGCTAGGAAGGGAATAGGAAAATCGAATGCGAAAGGTTGTCTGTCGTGCGAGCGCAAACGACCTGGCGGTGGTGGAGACATTTGCAGAAGATACGACCGATGCAAAGTGGTAAAAATAATCGTTCCACACAGGCGACGACCACGACGACGACGTGCGATGACATTTCAGTTTTCGTTTCTCGCTGCGCCAGAGACTGCTTTCGGGACACTGTTTCAACACTTGCCCGGGAGCGCTTTCCGTTCGTCGAAGTTGAGAAGCTCGTTCGTACGAAAAATAATTCTAATCTGTTTCCAGTTTGATAGAACCACAAACAAAGAATGACTAAACAGACACAGGCGCACAGCGAGTGCACAAGAAAAATCATCAGTTTTCTCAGCCAACTGTCAGAGCGGCGCCAGGAGGGAAAGCGGCGGGTGAAGTTGGAGAGCATTACTTCTAAAAAACACACACACACACACACACACACACATACACAAAAGAACACTCATCGGAGAGTGGAAGTTTCGTGGACACACTTCTGGTGCGGGGTAAAATCGAACAATTGAATGCAATTCGTTTCAGTTCGGTTTTTCCATTTGCCCTTCCTTCGCCCAAGACGCTACGACGTTTTCCTTCTTTTTGTCCGAGTAAATAACGACCAAAGTTTTCCATCGATTCAAAAAATCACACAATCGATCCGTTGTGGAACGGGGCCCGGAGGTAAATTTTCTTTTTCATGCCACCAAGCACGGTGCGATTGGTTGTTGGTTTAAAGTCGCTGGAAATGGGAGGGGAAGCAAGTTGTGAGAATTATCCAAAAGCATAGTGCTGCACATTTTGGTAAACCAAAAGACTACCCCAGGAAAAACTTTCACCGTTCACCGAAGTTTTTGTGTGTCCGTTCAATAGATGAGAAGCTCCATATTGATCATTTTGAAAGGTCAGCACTCGGCAAAAGGTGAATGTTGCATTCTACCGAACTGGTCCCGTAAACCCACCATACTTTCACCCATTTTCGCATCCGAATAATCACGATAAATGTGTCGGAAACGTGAATAGCAGGGGGAAGGGAAAGGTGGTCATTCCATCACGTTACACTAAAACAAACCAACCGGTTCGAATCTGGCTCGAAGGACCAAAAACCGACCGTTCGCCTAAAAGTATGCAAACGATGGTGGAGTGATTTGATTGACTTTAAAATAAACTAGAAAACCGCGCTTCAATCGCTCCCGGACACCAATTGCGTCTTCCGTGTCCAGGTGCAACGTAAATTCACCCATCAGAGTACACTACCGTCATTAACGTGAAATAGGGGCCTGAGGTTTCGGTGACCACAATGACCACAAAACCGCGCGACGTAAAAACGACACTCATAGAGGGATGCGAACGCCGTGGCCGTGTATTGATGATAACTATTCATTAAAGGATGCAACTATCCAGCAAGCATGCATGTTTGTGTGTATGTGTGAGTCTGTGGGCGCGAGTTAGTTGTTGCTCGTTACACTTTCCTACCGATCGTGGAAGTTTTGCCCAGAAAAAAACGCTGAAATTTTGCCACGTTACCAAGGAGTGTAGCGTTTTTTTTTTGGTCTTATTGTTTCCTGTATCGTATCCGGTATACTGTGTATTTTTCCAACACACCTCCCAATAGCCACTGAAGCCTGATGAAGATATACGGTCGGTGCTCTAATGCACACGGTGTGGTGCAGCAAAAAATAAATAAATAAAAAAAAACCACGAAACTACCATCCTCGAAGCCAAGCCCGAAGCGGACGACCCGCTTGGACACAGCAAACCAATGGGAAGTAATTTATTGTTATGTTTCACAACGTGCCAACATCCGCCGGCCGGCGTCCCGGGCTACGGTAATGGATGCAATTTCCAACACGCCGGATCGATGAAAGTTTGTCCGGTAGCCAAAAATCGGATGCACATGGATGGCTGACGTGCTGCTGACGAGTGTGACAGAGAGAGAGAGCGAGAGAGAAAGCCAGATGCATTTTGTGTTTGTAGTGAGAGTCATCCCGGCCGCTGTCAGATGCTGCCTAAAAGGGCAGGAAATATTCACCGGAAGCGGAAAGCGAACGGTAGCAACAAACGCACAAAAAAGGCCACCCAAACTGGAGACTCTAGCTGACTGCCGGACGAGACACGGTGGTTTGTGAAATGATTCCTTGTTGACGGCGGAACGTCAAACTGGAATGGAGCCTTTCTGTCAGCAGCAGCAGCAGTCCATTTTAAAGCTCTCGAGCACTCCGGTGCTCAACCATTGTTCAAAATGAATTTATTGTCGCGGCTTTCCGGGTGGATCAGACGAGAAGGGCTGTTCTTTATTTATCTCCGTCGAGTGCATCAGCTGCGTCAGGGGCCGTCTGGTTGTGTCGTTTAAAGGTCGAACTTAATTGCAGGTGGACGATTATTCATTGTGCCGTGCATGCGAGCTCTGATTTAGGCTCTTTCCCTAGAAGCGCGTTAAGATTGAGCGTTCTTTATAGTTAAATAAATGGGAAAGGGTTTACCTGGCTCCCACACAAAAACCCATCTAAAGAACTCTCCCCCGACAGCGGATCTTGACGGGATGGCATTAAACATTTAAATCCAATAATTCCAGACTTCCTCCATCTTCACGCGCGCGCGCTCCGGTTCGCCCCTGATTGACGCATTTGTGGCACTTTTCGAACCCTTCATCATTTTTCTGCACTGCACTTATCGCTTGGCTGACCAATTCGCCAACAAATCCACACTCCAATACCTTCCTGGTTCTGGTGTTCGAGCGTTACAAATCACCCGCGCCATGGTAACGGCGAGCAACGCTGGAACGATCGGTGGAAGAAGCTGCCTCAAGTGGGTGGAGATGCGTACGAGAGCACACGAAGCAAACACAGTCAAGTGGACAGAAATGCAACTGGCGCGCACACAACGCTGCTGGTCATTTCTCGATTGAGTTCACTTCACCAACCAGATAAAAAGGGTTGGGGAGGGTTCGTTACGCACGGGAAATTGATAAAAATCGTACATTTTACCTGGGCTCATAGTATTCTACCCTTTCCCGCTTCCTCTGCACATATCGGAACGAAAGCGTAGTATCATATCGAATCGAAATGAATCGTCCGGCTGCAACAAATCGCCACCCTCTCGTTTTAGCCAGAAATTCGCCGTACGCACGCATATTTATCACGTCGGGAAAGAGGCCGAACGGGGCACGAGGGGGAAAAGTGCACACTCGACAGATTGCACCGAAACGCAATCAGTGCATCTCCATCTACCTTCCCCGCCCCCTCTCCACACACACACACACGGCATTGATTCGCTTCTCTTTTCGAAACAAAAACGCGCAGTAAAGCCGCATGGATTTAGTGATTTATGAAACGGATCAAACTAGTTGCCATGGAGGGGCCGGTGGACGGGGAAGGGGTCTCCAGCGAAAACGCAGCTAATAATCGATTTTTCCCATTTTCATTTCATTTTCACTTTCACTAACAGGTGGTGCGGGGGTTGGAGGAGATGGGTTTTGCTGCTGCTCAATTCGCCGCCGCCACCGCCAAATGGAGACGCATGGTCCTTCACGGCTTCGCCTTCTCCGGACAGCGTAGTGGCTTATTATTTATGAATAAAACAACCACCAAGCAACGGCGGGGCTTGAAATTTCCCCTCACGCACCATACACGGAACTCGGACGAGGACATGCGTTGTGACTGCAAGCCAAACCCATTTCGTCTCATTCGCCTGGCCGTGTTAAATTATGCAAAATAAATCAATATTTTGAGAGTGTACGTTTGCGTATTTTTACCACTGATTTTGCCCGTGACATCGTAAATACACACGGGCGATGCGTGTGTTTTGTCAACCTTTAGACGCACAAATATCTTCCTCCCCTCGTCAATTATTTCGAACAACTGGTGGTAGCACAAAACAAAAACAAAAAACACACGCACTCCAAATTCTTGCCCAGTTTTGCCGCGATGATTTACGATTACGATTGCAAATTTGCATTTTATATTGCATTTTTCGCTCACTGTGCCGTTCGCGCAAACGCATCACGCGGCGGATGTGTGTAATTTAAAAAAGCGAGTGATTTTGTTTTCTTTTTATTTATTTCTTTTTTTTGTTTTGTTCAATCGCATCCGAAAGCTGCTCCAGTGAAATATTCATGACGAAAAATAACATTTTTCTGGTGTAACTCGGGGCTCGGGGGAGCAGGAAGAGAGAGAAAAATAATTTAACTCACTGTTAATTGATTTCTGAGCGTTTTCCGGTTCCTATCTGCGGGGTTTGATTTATTGAGCCTTTCAATGCAACATTATTTCCTATGGTATTTTTGTAAAAAAAAACACATAAAATGAATTTCGTATTTCAATAAAAAAACCCGAATTGAAATCATTTTCAAGTGCTGCCACTGGAGACTGCTCCGCTCCAAGATACACACACTAGCGTCTGTTGCCAGGAATCGGAGTCGAGTGCATATTTTTGCTCTATTTTTTCCCTCGTAGACTGATAATTTACTTCGAAAAGGTTGAAGAATGAATGAAAAAACTTGTGTTGCATCGCGACACAAAGAAAACCACTCGTGGCTCGTGGAAAGTGTCTCCTCCACCACTTTTTCTTAGTCGAACCGCAACGCAAATCAATCATTATTTGATCACCACTTGAGCGGCGACGGCGGCAAACAAGCGTAATTCGTCACGAGGATGATTTGGAATTGAAAACCCAGAAAAATCAATATAATGATGCGACTGCAAAGAGCCGAAATAGGGAAATTTATAAGCAGCGCGGGAATGGTAATTTACAATAATCACAAAAAAGCTATATTTTTCCCTCTCTGGGTGAGAAAGCACCAATTTGTGTATGCATCACCGCAAAAAAAAAAAAAAACGCTCCAAAATCAACATTTTTCCATCTTCAACCGCATGAAATCTTTTACATCGTTACTTTTCTGCACTCAGGCTACACACTCATCCAGCAGCGACCATATTCCATTAATGAGTCCGACTGCATCCCAAAAGCACCGTGTGTGGCATTAAAAACACTCGCATATCTCCACACCCCATACGTGCATGGAAAACCGCCTGTAAAAAAAACACGCCTTTAAAACGCAAATATATCCGCTTAAGGCTGGACCGACCAGGGCAGCAGTGCGGTACCACAGGCAAAGATGACCATTACCCTTACCACAGACCGCTTTTGCCCCGTAATCTCCCTCTCTCACACACTCAGTTGCATATGTTTGTGTAAATTTGCATATTTGAAATGTGTCCGCGGGAACAAAAATCCAAAACCGGGGAAGGAAAATCCACCACGAGTCCAGCGGCCGAAAAATGGAACGACACAACCTTGAGCACGCGGTGAAGGGTGGAAGGGAATTATATGGACACACACACACATGAAAGCAAAGGAGGAGACCGTTGAAGCCCAGCGCTCCCTTCCTCTGCACCTCCCCAATTCCCTCCCCTTTCCCTCAGAAAAGTTTAGCTGATGATTTACAGCTGTAATCCAGTTCGGGCAGGCATCATATTCACTTTACCGCGCATATTTTCCCCCTTTGCATATGAATATGCTTGCACTGGCCACTGTGTGCTTTCACTGTGCGGAAAGAAAGTGAAATACAGGGAAAAAAACCCGAATCCAACCAGCAGCTGGTTTCGCTGATAACACGCCGTTACACATTGGGTTTTCCTCCGTTTGCCTACGCACCCGGAGCCACACACACACATACACACACACTGGTGTGGCGATAATAGTGGCTGAATGGAAATGAGCCGGTCTTTGTGAGTGTGCCTGGTGAGGTGGTGGCAAAAAATATGGGAATCCCTTAATCCGTAAAAATAATATCCCACCACCAAACAACCAGGAGCCGACAACGTAGCTGGACTTATGCAAAATTGTCGTCGGCGGTCGGTGGAACGCGTGAACTTCAAACACTGACCTCGGAGACACATTTCCCCGACAGCAAACGCGGCGATGGTGTTATATCTCACACACACACACACACACACACTCATTCACCAGACCACCGTGTCCGCCGCGGCTCAGAGCATGTCAGAAGAAAGAGCCCGGTGTCAAAATCCGCACTCCTGGTTCAACGTTGATTACGCTCGTACGCGGAAGGACCATCTGCGCAGCGGCAGCATGCGCGTATAATTCAGATTTAAATTTATCCCGAAACGCTAGCCCCGGTAATCCCACCAAATTGGTTTGCCGAACCGTAAACGGTGCTTCTGGTTTGTGGCAGCCGTCAGGAAGGAGACGGTGTCTGCATTATGAATTTGAGATAATAATTGCAATGGACAGTTGGAATAAGATTATTTTTCTCATGCAGTTGGAATGGATTTGGACATAGACTTATCAACTTTACAGCGGTTTTTCAACGATCGGAAAAAGTAACATGAGCATTGCAGATAGTATGCACCTTCACATGTTCATAACTTCACCTTGTCTTGGATCAAAAACAAACTCAAAAAGAATATTGACAGTTGGATATACCCTAAGATCTAAAAAAAACCTCTGAGTCTTAGGTTCTCTCCGAGTTGAATGATGTTAAATTTACAAAAAAATTGTTCAATAGTATGATTAATTTTTTTTTAATTTAAAGGACCTGTACAATGACGTACTCCACGGTTTGGAGTCCAATTTCCCAACATCTCTATCATCTTATCGTCTAAATCGTTCTCTACTTCGTTTAAAGATTATCTTAGTTTAATGAATATAAATACTAGATGACTCGATGAGGAATGACTTCGAAAATGATTGGATTTTGAGTAATTATTTTACAATTTTATCTCACAAATCGAACAAATATAAAGAGCTCAAAACACAAAAAAAATCATTTTTTAATTTTTTATGGAATACAATAAAAAGCAAACCGTGAGATCCTGAAATTCAAACATCAGAGCAGATTTAAAAATGATTTATAATAATATCAACCTAAATTAAGACACAACTTACTGGGGGCTTATGCTAACCTTCGAACCGCTTTAAAAGCGTAATTAACCGCCGAGATCATGTGTCCCTTATTTAAGCCCTGCCCCAAACTACCCCAAAATCACTCGGTAAAGCCCAAAAATAGGGTCGTAACTTTATGATCACTCCCGTACGAAACCAATCTCCCCGCAAAGACCTATTTTTAAAGTCGTTTTGTGATGTGGCGAGAACGGTTGCTGAATATTAATCAGGCGAAAGAAGGAGCCACAAAACACAGGAGATACACTAAAAAAAGCTCCTTCCCGTCTAACCCTGGGTATCCTTTTCCCGGTGGTTTGGGAACGTGACACGGCGCTCCAAAAATAAAGTCACCACCCAAAATCGCTGCCGTCTTTCTCTCCGTGCCGTTCACAGCTTATTTTCGGTGTGATTATCGTACGGCACTGGTGAGTTATAAGGAGAAAATCTCGCACTGTCGGGCCTGGATTATGTGTAAGAGGACGACCAGACCAAACCGAGCGGGAGGTCCCCCACTGACCCACATGCGCCCGGATGCTAGTGTGTAAATATTTATTCCCGAACGAAAACGCAATCTGCGCGAACATAAATACACCATAAAGCGAACCGGGTGACCGGGTCCGTCCCGTCGGTGAACCGAAATGGTCGGCACTTCCGGCCGCTTCAAGTTTCGCTGGAACACCATTTCCGTTTGCTTCCTGGCACTGGGACGGCATCTTACAGGGGCCAGGAACATGTCCAGGGAAGGGGACCTAATTTTCTTGGACATTTTATTTCTCTCCCGCCCCACACGAAGGAGCGACCAAACACATCCTCTTCCCCGAGTGCCCACTGCTGCCTCCAAACACACTGGGTCAATATTTCACTAGGTGGGCAACAACACATTGATTGAAGGGGCGCGCGCAACATTCGCGCCTCGGAAAGTGCTCAGCTTAAATCGACACGAGGGAGGAAGCCATCGCCGGACGCAGGACGTGACTGATTTACTAACAGGCGCCAACAGCTCCAGAACAAAAGGTTCCCGGGACGGCAGCACGTACATTCATTAGTGGTTCTATCACTCACACACTCTCTCTTTCTGTTCCGCACCCCAGGGAAGTAACCCAAAAATCCTTACCCGAGCCTAGAGTATTCTGCGTGCTGTGTGTTAGTGCAATTTCGAGAAGAAACTTCCTGGCTTCAAGCAGATTCGAAATACCTCCCCCGATTCGGACGATAAATTCCAAGGAGTGATCCTAAATCTACTTAAAAAAATATTATATTCATTATTCCAACGACATGACCTTCAAATGTGCTGCAGGAATGGGATCCTGGAAAATCCTGCTTAAAAATTAACATAATTTGTATCCCTTTATCCTGACCTTCCAGAAACGACCTTTTTGGGTTATTTTGAGCATCACCAAAAATAAAACCTTTGGTTTTTATTCTGCGGAATTTTGAGTCCAACGGAAAATAATAAGGAGGATGTTTTTGGTGGAGTAAGCATAGAACTATCACTTTAATTTAGATTGACTGATCGCATATGCTCTTAATTAGTTTCCAACCGACATCACTCGAGATGAAGGCATCATCAAAGTTATTTATCATTTATTTTTCCTACTCCCAGTATTTTCCAAAAAAACAAAACTATAAACGCTCCCAATATGCAATAGGGGAGCCACCCTCACGAAAACGCAAACCGTCAAACAAATTCGGTAAGCAAATAAATAACACTCGCGTGTTTTCTGTCCTAACGACTCACTCGAAACGCGTCAACAAACCGCAACCTTCTTCTAGTGCAGCAGGGCGACGCCTCCCGTCCCTATGGTGCCGTAAGACGTATAATTTATGAAACATATGCTACACCGTGCGGTTCGTGTGCGTTTCCAATCAAATCCATAACGACAGGTGAGCTGGGAGCCCTTGGTTTTCTTCTTTTTCCCCGGACAAAACCGCTAATAAATCAACGTCTTGTGGTGTAACTTTTCCCCCTCCAACCCCAGTCGAAGCGGTTTATGCTCTCGTAACCGACTACTTCCGATTGATTACCAGCGCCCCCTAAAAGGCGGTGCATCAACATCCACACCTTTCATTCCCCCCCCCCCCTCCTCTACCCCCAACCAACGTCGCGGAAAGCCACTGTCGATGAGTCATCGTAAAAATCATCGTAAAAATATGATCCAAGGTACGGACGGAGCAGGAAGCGTTTTCGACACTACAGCCTACTAAAGCAACGTTAGGTGGTGGTAAAAGTGGCAAAAAACACAACAACAAAGTAAATCTGGCTCCTCTGGAACGGAAACAAACATACACGTTTGCCTGTGCGCCCAGAATTCATTAGTCATCCGGTGGCGGTTCGATAAAACGTGTGTAAGTTCGCGACTTAAGCTGAAACAAATTATCTGGAGTGTGTGACGGAGAGTTCGCGCACACAAAAACAAATGCCAGCGGGCCACCCTTCGCCTAGCGACGCGCATAAAAATCACGCACCTATAATGTTTTTATTTTCTTTCGCTACCCCTAGCGCCAAACAACAGTTAATAATGGGATAAATGGTACTAAAATATTCCCCCGAAAATCGAAAATATGCTTCTGATAGTGGGTTCGCAGTCAATATGGGGTAGGAGCTACTGCTTGCTTCTTTGCCCTTTTCGCGCAAGTCATCAGGGTGTGCAAGGCGATAGTTTCCTTCCCGTTCCGTTTATAGCCTCCTCCCATCCCGGAGCGAAATAGTTGGAAAAACGTTCTTCTGCGCGGGGGAAAAGAAAATATGTTTCTAATCCAAACATCCCGAAAACCCACCATAAAACGGCGAAACAAAATCAAACTTCGGCCCGGGGAAGTTTCGGTGACCGAAACGATTCTCTCCCCCCTCTTTCTCTTTCCCTCCGCACAATACTTCCTCGAAGAAATATCAAGCCACGGGCCCATTTTTATTATATAATCGAAATTTATGCCCTATTTTTACTTTATTAAGTTCTGCTGCGCTTTCACATCGTCTTAATTTATGCACTTTTGCTGAGGCCACCATCGCTCGCAGGCAATAAGGAACCTGTTAGCAAAAGTAGCTCATGCCGGGGTTTGCCAGTTGCCCTCGCAATCCATCGACACCCGTAAGAGTAGTTTCACTTTCTTTTGAGTAGGGAGCAATAGTTTCCCTCCCTTTTCTCGCAGTTTGATGTAAGTCCCGAGTTTGGGTTAGACAAATAGCAGATTTCCTCCCAACCTTTCGATCTCTCCCGGCACTCCCTAGTAGAAGAAGGAACTGACCAAAGTGAGACCCTTCTTTATATAGCAATTTGGAATGAAATTTATTACCGATTTCTTGCATTTATTCGCACAATATTTGTACGTCCACATGGAAGCGCAGCGGACAAAATTTGTTGGATAAAAACTATTTCTAGATCTAAAAATGAGGATAAAAAAGGTTAATGTCCTAGGAAAGCGTTTTTTATCTTTATTTTATTCTAAAAAATCCTCACACACCAACGGTATCACTCGCTCAATATCTGTCATCCTCGAACCCCGGAAAACGTCGCCGGAAAATCCCGCCCCCGGTTCTGGTTCGGAAAGGCGGGCGCCCGTTCTCGCTCGCTCTCAATCACTCACCCACCTTAATCATGCATAAGGGGCCACAACCACCAAAGGGAGGGGGTGTAGTTGCAAATGTCAACAGGAAAAGCAATTGTGATTTTCGATGGCTGCTTCCGTTCGTGCCGTCCCGAGTTCGGCCAAAACCACGAATGGGGACGATTTATATGGAGAAGAAAAAAACTGAATTCAGAAGGGAAATGTGCGTCTAACTACATTTTTATCCGTCTCGACGGTTTTTTTTCTATTTCCTCCCATTCATGATTCGAGTCGTAGTGTCAGGCTCTCCCTAAACAGGGCAAAAGGGTGTAATAATATATGCAAAGAGGGTAAGAGGGCTAGGCTAGCACACAATACGGTACTCACTCACAACCCCGCCGGTCAGTTGGAAGGACACTAAAGAGATATTTTGACACAATCAACAAACAACTAGCAGACCCACTAGAAGCAAGGGGGAGACGAGCTAATAAAATATGCCTTCTGGTAACGCAAAACAGGACCCAAAAGTTCCGTGAGGACTTGTTTTACGATCCTTCGCCAGTTACTCTGCGAAGGAGATTTTATTTCCTTTTAATGCTTGAGGAGGACGTGGAAAGATTTGTTGTGAGTTTGTTTTTTTTTTTGCTTTGTATTTTGATTTCAATTTGCATCCACGAAGAACCGCTACCTACCGAACAGGAGAAACAATGTTTCCTTTTTTACGAATTTCTTCGACTCAGACAATTTTGCAGCACCCAGCACACAATGGCGGTTCGAAACAAAGCGTACTTTTCTTATGAAAAAGCCAGCGGGGAAGTACTTATCTGCAGTAATGGACGCAACTCGTACTTTACCCTCTCCGCGAATTCCTTATTCCCACTGTCTACGACAACATATTGATAGAAATATTCAATCATTTCAGACGATTCAGCCGCTTGTTGAGTGAATAATGATGACAATGATCGCGTCCTCATCGACTTTTCCTTTCGCCCGAACAAGAGATCATGTTTGCGGGTTGTGTTTTGCCTTAATGATGTACCATCGCTATTTTACCGCAAAAAAAACACCTGTACACCTGAAGGCAGGAAAGCATCCACTCAGGGACTTGCCGCTTGCATCAGGGTCTCGCAATCCTTGCCAAAACTCGCCGCAAACCTTCTGCACGGAATCGGAAACCCATTCCTTCCAACGGCGGAATGTCTCGGGTAGCGCTGCTTCAATCATAACCTCACAAACGGTAGCGTTTGCCGAGCGCGAGTTGGTCGGGAAACTCTTCCTCGCCGGGTTTTCATTGTTTGTTTGCCCCTGTGTGCGATGTTGCAGACGAGTTTTTCGAGCGACTTTACTTCCATTTGGTGCACTCAAAGTGTTCCGAGAAAGAGTCCGCCGCCTGGAGAAGTAACAGCATATAAGCTGCTGCCTGCTGTGTGTGTGTGTGTTTGGATGGCGTTTCGTTGGCTCGGTTCATTTCGCTCGGAAAACGGAAAGTCACACACAACTACCACCCGCGACACAAGCCAACCGAACGAAAAACACAACCCGTCTCCTTGCGAGAAATCGTTAGTCAGCCCGCCCGCCCGGGATCGTAAAGGAAGTGAAATTTTAATTAATCTTGATAGTCTCTTGATAGTTATGAAATGACAACGCTGACGACAGCATCAGCATGGGCGACGAGGACGACGACGACGGTGACAACGGCATCAACATACAAATAGCCAACATTAGCTTCTCCCGGTGGGACGACCTTAGCATAAGTTCTTTAAACGCGTGCCACGCGAACATGATTACTCGAAGAAGACACCACACCAGCGGAACCCATTTTCGGGGGAGGTGGAAATAATAAAACTCACCACACACCCCCTGTTCCCACCCACACACGTGCACATTAGTATTAGTGAGCGCATTAGTGTCATAACGACGGTGGGTGGGTAACACGGCTTCCAACGAAACAGCGACCGTGTGAGCATAAATAAATCCGGCATCCTCCCGGGGTACTTGGCTCGTACATGCGTCGTAGAGCAATCGAGCCACCGCCGACTAATTAAAAGCATTAAACTTGATATTCTGCAAACGGTTCGCTACCGGGAAGGATTACAAATCTTTCAATAATAACAAACCAGGGTACTGTGGGTGCGCCTTCTGCGAAAGGAACCGGGGCGGGGATGGTCTCCCTGCATACATACCTGTGAGAACAAACGCTACTGTATCGAGTGAGGGCGCCGAGAGGTCGTTATTTCGATATCCGATTGCGTGCTATGCATACGTAAAATGTACTTAGCATGGCGTTTTGTTATTGTTCCATCCAGAAACTTCCGTTTTATTGGTGTAACAGATGGGATTGGCGTATGTTTAATTGGAAATCTGTTTTGAGAATATCTTCATTTTAGTCGTTATTTAGATTCGGACTCACATTCTCGGTCGTCGTATGAGTTGTTTGCATTGTAAATTCATCGGAGCATGTTACGGAAGCTAGCCGAGTGCGAAGTGTCTCGGCTAAGACAAATTTATCGATGTGTTGCGTATAGCACACCTGCAGGCGCATTTGAAAACTAAGTGCATATTAATAGGTGTTAGGATGCTTTTCAAGATTTTAATTGAATATTGACAATTTGTAGCAAATTTGTCGTTTTTATCGATTCGTAGACAAAACATGAAGTATTTATGCAATTTCTGCAAACCTCAATTGCCACCAATCTTTATTAATATGCCATTTTTCGTAACATATTTCAAACAGTTATTTTACCGCGCTGTTTGTTCGTCTTTATGGGACTTCATAAACCGTCCCCATTATTTCGCACGGTCATTCTACAAACATTATCACCCCATCACCAAGGGTACGTGTTCATTCGACCCAACAAATGTGCCACCATTACGCTCCAGACTATAAAAGATCCGTCCGAAGTGGGCCAAAAGCCCACGGAAACTACTGCGGTAGCTCTGCTGACATTTATGGTGCAAATTTCCAAACCCAAAATAGCGATGAATTTCGCATAAAAAAGGCCGAAGCATTCCGTCATTTTCGGACCCGAAAATCGAAAAATGTGTCTACACCGGACCGGGCTATACACTTTCTGTCATATTGTTTCGGTGTTGGTTCTCACCGAAGAATGAACGGGGCGGCCCAGGCCCAACCATTTTCTCGGGACAAACAATTTTGGCGGCCGAAATACGCTCGATAAATGAAATAAAGCATTCTGCCGGGCAAACGGGTCTTCCCCGCAAGACTTAAAAGTCATCCCGAGGCCGTCAGGATTCCGTTCCATTCTGATGCTGCTGCTGCTGGGGGCGTAAATAATTTCAGCCAAGGCTGGGAGCGAAAAAAGCGCGAAACAACCAAGCGCGAGGAAAATTACGCGCGCTCGCGTCACACATCCCACACGCCTTTCATTCATTCGACCCGGTGGCGGTGCCGAAAAACCCGAACCGATCATAAATCATGCCAACAATTTCAATAAACTTTAAGCAACAATAACTCTTTCTGGGCGGGAGGCGCCCACTTCGGTTCTTCCTTCCCCTCCCGGCGTTGCTGTGGAAAGGAGGAAATTTAACAGACGATTGAAGCGATTCTCGCCCTTTTTCGGATGGCAAAAGCGGCGCTCCAACCTCACGCGGCACTCGGTGTGAGAGTTCTACTATTACAAGCAAAATCTGAAAATTAAACTCATAATTCTTCGCTCGCTTGCGCAGCTACCAACGGGAGGTGTCGTGCCTCCCCCGTCTCCCCCTCCATACCCACTACGTTTGCTTTATTGGTAATTATTTCGGCAAAATATCCAAACACTGCGCCACCGATTTTTCCCCCGGCAGGCGCGCTTCTGAATTGTTCGAGCATTTTTCCGACCTCAAGAAGCGAAGCGGAGCGCCCCCGCACAGACATAAAGCACAACGGAACGACCTCGTCGACGGCGGGTGCCGATGAATCGTACTTTATCGCAGCAGCAAAATCGGTTCGCCTCGGGGAAGGTTGGCCACGGGGTGACGGGATGAGATGGTAGAAAATACCAACCGCTTCATCTCCATCTCTACACAAACGCTCAGCTGTATCTTCCCGCTCATCGACAAAAGCGAACAGAAAAAGCGAAGATTGTGTAAGCCTTTAATTTAAATACACTCCTCTCTCCGCCCCGCGCAACCGCTGTGTGTGCTGGCCCTTGAAAAACGAGATCCGCCAACAATCCTTTCGGTAAAGCAAAGTTCCAACAGGATAAGTATCATCGGCAGCGGCAGCGGGAACGATGCGACGTTCGCGTGCTCGTGAATTATGCTCCGGTTTTTGTGTGTCGAACAAATCTACTACACGAAGGCTTAATCCACCGACCGGGTTTCTCATTTGCGCCATATTTTCAATCTGAACCATGGTTTTGGCAGCGAACGTGTAGTAAATTTTGGGGAAGGCTAAGAGGAAAAAATTAATTACGTGTTTAGAGGGAATAAAACTACGACGAAACAGCGTGTGTCGAACAGTGTATTAAATAATAGAAAATTATTAAAATAAATTACATACTTTTAGGCTGAATTGAATCAACTACGCCTAAAAGCATGCTATAGAATAAAAAAGGCAAATGTTATACATTATTGTATACTTTTAGGCGTATATTTGTTTTAAAGCCCAAATGTATGCCCATTATAAGGTAGAAACTCTTGCAGCGCATAAATAACTTTATATTCGTCATATGTTCATGGAATTTTCGGCACGATTATTCAATCGCTCATAAAGTTTGCAGAAAAATAATACTGAGTTGTTTGATCTTACTATATTCAACCTCATGAGCATGTTTATACTCGGTTAAGATTATAAAAAAAAACCTTCGGAATCAATTTGTTTTATTGTAAGCGTCAAACATGAGTTTCATGATCGAGACACCCTAGCTTGGCTTATAATTTAATTTAATTAAATTGCTCAAGCAAAGGCTAAAATTACTCAAGTAACATATCACCAGGCACTGCAACTATCGATGATGATAAACGGACCCTCCGCTAGTACAAATAGGTCCTAAAAGTATTCCGATCAAACATGTACTAGCCTCGGTCTAGTTCGACCTCTGCCATTCATTCGATCTCATCAATCAATGCACGTCGTGCACGGTACCTTCGGCGCAATCGGTTCCAATCTTTACACATCACAAGAAGACATAACGGGAGTAACATGCAAAAAAAACCGCACCTTCTTCGACTTGGTAATTAATTAACAGGACCTCTTTCTCCATCTTTTTCTCTCTAGCGGGGGTGTGTGGATGAGAAACATCACTGGACGCAAATTGACCAAGGACACCCACATATTGTCGAACCAGGCTGCCTAGAGCACGAGGATCCTCTCACTCTCCTCCCCCTCGTGGCGAAAGGAAAGATTCATCACCCATCCCCGAACTGACCCCGTTCGATGGTAGGAACAATTTATCTTCCAATCTAATTGATCACTTCATCGAATCTTATTCATCGCACTCGCTCCTTCGAGCCCCGGCACACGAAGACAATCAATTTTAATCCATTCTGCGGGTGATGCCGGTAGAAAAGGAGGTTACGTTTCCGTGCCCTACCTGCCCCGCCCGATTGGTGGTGTGCCGAAGGAACCTCGACAAATGACAATGCGCTGGTGTTTAAAGTGGTGTCGCAACGGAACGTAACAGAATGACGAGCGGAATATGCGAGCGCAGAAAGGATTGTAATCTATCACATCGCTGCTGATCCCACGGGGTTGGTGGGTGCGTTGCGGACCGATGGTACACCATCTGAATGCCACAAATTGTGTTAAATATGGCCGACGACCGCCACCCGTTTCGAGAGCATCGTTCCGCTCGTTATGCGATGTTTTGTCCGTGTGTGCCATGCCTTCGCTTCGTTCAGTGTCGTCGTCGCTCCGTCCTATCTTATTCTCGAGCAAAATCAGTGTCAAACGGGTCACACAAGGACACACAATACGTTCGGGTCACACACACACGCCCACACACGGGCACATGCACACAGCAGGAGCTCCTGACACAACGAACAGAATAACCCCTTCACGGCGCTCTGCTTGCCTCTGGATCGCAAAAGGAACCCTTTTGCCCCGGCCCGGGTTCGATCGTTTAGCGAACCTGTCAATCATTAACACTCGCGCAGCGGAAGGTTGGTGCGGGTTTGGTTCTAAGCGCCTAACAGTATGCACAACACCATCACGAACGGGCCCGCACATCACCGGCTTTACCGAAAACCGATTACGTATTATTTGTTCGCGATGTGTATACGGCTGCGGTGTAGTGAGACACATCACAAACGCAGAGATCAAGCGGCAAATAATATCGTGCAGTAGATGGCACCCTGCCTCCGTGTTTGTGGTGGTAGAGAGGGCATGGTAGCAACGCTTTTCCGCAAGAATAATTTCCAACCCGACAAGGCTCGCACCCAAACGAGCCGAGCTGACGGAGGACAGACCGTTGGTGGTCGTCTTTGTTGCGAAATTATCTGGAAATGCCTGCTCGGGAAGCACACAAAAACGGCAACAAGTCGGGTGGTGTAGCGGTATGATGTTCGATTTAATGAGCTGTGAAAAGGGAAAATTCGCACCGAGTGAGCAGGGCTACACCATTTTACTACCACCGGGAGCGGATGAAAACGTTTTAAAAGATCCTTCTGGACGCGCCGTTGCCTGGCGGCGACTTGTGAGTGTAAAATTGGGCTTCGCTAACGTCTAACGATTATTCAGCGCAAAGGGAGGGTTCGAGTAAGAGAACGGGGTCTTCGAGATGGTCGGGGAGCAGACGGGAAACAACACCCCAACACACATTCCACCTGAGATCACGCCCTGTGTCGCTATTCTAAACGTGGCCAGAGGGTTGCGGAGGGCTAGATCTGCTCTAATAAATCAGGATCCAGGTAGCAGGCTCTTGTTGCTCCTGCAGGTGGACCATGAATGGACGGCACACGCACCGGGTGTACTAAGCCCTACGGAAATTTGGGTCTCACGTTCGGGTTCCAATTCCTCCACCTCCGTTCGCGTGCTTCGACACTCGCGTGGAGAGGGAGAGATTTCTTTTATGCATGAATCTTGACGTTCGTTACCATGACACGCTCGACGGGGTGGGTGAAGAAACGAACCCATCGGGGACCCACTCGTCATGTGGATCTTTCCCCGCGCACCCTCTCATCCTCTCGAATTCCCCAGTCTCGACGACGCACATTCGACTCGGTCGATTTGGAAACCGTTCGAAGAATTACTAACCACGGCTTTGCGACCAGCCCCAATGTTGCCATGGGACGCACTAGCTTAGATGTGTGTGTGCGGTTTTCCCTTGTCCGATCCCATTTCCCGAAACGTAATGGAAAATGAGGACCAAGCGAGCCGTTGGCTATACATAAAACATAATACACACCGACCACCACCGACCGAACCGACCGGGAGTACCTAAAACCCGGTGTTCATTCATACATAAGTTATAAAGTCTAGAGGCTGTTGCCCTCCAGTGTTCTCCCAGATCGACCGATGGGGATACCGGGAATCAACAACCTGGAGGCCGTCCGGCATAGCGACAACTAAACGTACCGGGTATTATTACACCCAAAGGAGCAGGCACGCACGCAGGTAATGCGGTGCCTTTACTACGCGGACAGGTGTGTAGCCGGAAGTAATTGAAATGGAAAGATGGAAGTCAAGCAGGAAGTTTGCTTTTCGCGACGTATTCGGGAGTTGGAAAAGGTAAACAATGGAAAAATTAAAATTAATCTTTACCGTGTGTTAAATTCACAATTATCACAGTATATAAATATGAGAAGGTGGGTTAGTTCGAATGGCAGTGTCCTATTTAGAGTGAAAGTTATAGTCTTAGTCATATTTAGAGTCTAAGAGCCAGAGTCAAACTCCAAGCTAAATCCATGTAAGAATTAGAGTCAGAATCGAAGTCTGAGTAAGAGTCAGAGTCAGAGTCAGAGTCTAAATCTAAGTAAGAATTAGAAACAAACACAGAAACAGAATCAAAATCAGAGTCAGAATCAGAGTCATCTAAGTTAGAGGGTGTAGACTAAGTAAGTAAACATTAGAATCAAAGTTATAGCCGAAATGAAAAATAAAATTGACCGCGAGTCAGAAATTGTGTGAAAACCTATGCACACAGTTATAAAAAAAATTCAGTAAATTTATAAAATATTACTCCACACATTACTTTTTGTTTTAAATTGTTACTTTGAAACTCACAACTGTGTTATTTATCATAGTTCATACCATAATCATGATCTGCAGTCTACTAAATAATAAAACAACACATTTTCCATTAAAATTTGCCTCTTTTTATAGAAAGTTTGATCTAATTCACCCCATTTTACATCCACCCTATTCCCGCGCTCCTCAAAATATGAGAAACACATACCATAAATAATAAAATTTCCATAATCAAACCATCTCCATGCGCTCGGGGAGTGAGGTTTCGGAAATATTACTTCCCATTAAAGCTCCTCTCCTCAGCAGAGGTGTCGGTCAAGCAACATATTGAAATTAGTTGATTCTCGTGCAATTTGCGTAATCCCTCTTGCGAGCGGGACAACACGAAAAGAGCAATATTGGGCAGGAAAATTATTATTTTTATTTCTCCTCCACCGGAAACGGGCACCGATGGAAATGCGCACCTTTCTCGTCGGAAGGACGCCGAAACACCCCTTACGGGCGCGTGGAAGCAGTAGCACCGGCAGGAAGGCTTAACATTTTCGGGGAAGGGAGCTTAATCCTGCCGTCCACTAACCTTGGAGGCGTTACTATTCATTATTAGCTGACAGCTACCCCACCACGGAGGTCGGTTAGCCCCACGTGTATATGCTAATCCTTTTCGCAATTTAACCTTTTCCGGTTCCAGAAAGCCATATGGATTCTTTTATTTACACCTTGCAAGAAGTCGGAGTAGTGCCTCCCGGCTTACGACAGCACCAAGAATCAAGAGGTAACCCCATTTCCGGAGTGCCCATTCTGTTATTGTTTTTTCCACCACCACCACCCCCCGTAAAAAGGACGATAATTATATGTCCGTGGTTTGGCGGGCGCGTTCGCATTTGCGTTTGGGCGCTGCGAGAAGCCAAATTTAACGAAAAACAAACATGCAACGGTGGCCAAACGGTGGCAAACGTTATGGCGTGTTTGTGTTATGGCCTGCCCGTAGAAGACGTTCCCGGTACGGCAGTAATTCATTGCCAGCTTCACGGACAACGACACCGGATGGATTAAGCTTTCACCCCCGTCTCAAGACCATTAAAACGGCAAAAGAAAACCTAGTGGGTAGCTTCCGGAGTTTCAATCGGATTCAGGAGCGCTCTGACCACACCAAGCACAGTTGCAGCTGTGCAGCAGGACGGAAGAAATTACGTTCCGACTACTGCACAATCCGAGAGTTCGTAAAA
This sequence comes from Anopheles farauti, assembly GCA_000473445.2. Lineage (NCBI taxonomy): Eukaryota > Metazoa > Arthropoda > Insecta > Diptera > Culicidae > Anopheles > Anopheles farauti. The sequence goes on from KI915041.1 coordinate 14,125,642, forward strand.
CCGATTTTCCCTTCCCGACAGTCGACACAAACGACCTTTGTCTTCGCCAATTCTCCCCCTCCCGCTCCTCACACCAGCTTACAGTGCTGTTGTCCGCCGGTAAGGAAAAATTGCACAATTTACACCAATTATCGCTAATTATTTTAATTAAATTAAATGCTTGCGCGCCCGAAGCACCAACAGAGTAGCACGGGGAGAAGACAGAAAAAAACACGGCTAAATTCTGCGATTTTTCTTGTCCGCACATCCGCACCGGTTGCGGTGGTGGTGTGTCCACTGTCGGAAGAAAAATCACCAGCCCCGGGTGTGCCGGCCCTGCAGGTGTGAAGAAAAGCGAGCGCGAAACCGGACAAAAGAAATGCTACCGTGCAGAGGAAAAGGACATTAGCAGAGTGATGCGCACCCGGTTGACTTCGCTCGGTGAAATGGCGGTAGTGGATAATCTAATTTGGCTACGGGCATTCCCGTACGACTGCTTTTAAAAACATCGAAACGTACATGCTACTTTCATCCCTTCGAGGAAGGGAGAATTTATATTAAAAATTAAAAAAAAAGCTTTTTGAAAGCCGTTACAAAAACTCAATGTAAATAAAGCAGGAGATATTATCGACGTCAAAGTGATTCTAGAACTAAAAACAAAACACCAAACAGCCACTAATAAATCTTGCATCAAAAGTTTCAAGAACCATCAAGCCGTGCTGGGAGAATCCTTCATCCAACACAAACATCACTCCTTCAACCGAATCACTCGGCGAATGCATACCGAAGGGAAATTTAATATCCGATTATAATTAATTGCCATTTCGCTTATATTATACGTACCAAGGGCAAATCTTTTGCCGCTGCTGCATGCAGCCTAATGAAACGATTATATCCACTAGAAATAGAAACTCCCACCGACGGGTCGCCTCACCGCTCGAAGAAGCTAAACGATCGTTGGAATTAATAATTAATTTGTTCAAGCAAGCACTGCACAACCGTCCGGCACTCCTGCACTTCGCGTGCTGTTGCAGTTTGCTTTTATTGTCATACTAGCCCCCGCTCCTAAAGCGATCCTCCCGTTTCCCTTCACGCTGGAAGGATTCAGCATATTGTCCACACAATAAAGGTACGATTCCGAAGGTGCGAGCCAACTCGAAACGAAGCGAGGGACAAACTTTCGCTTTAGATGAAGCTAGTTGTTTGCTCGTAAAAAGTTTTTTTTTACATATAATACATATCGCTTGGTCCCAGGCATGCCACGGTTGTCCCACAGACAAGAGCGCGAAATGTAATAGGAAAAGTTTCGTCTGTTCTGGTCGGTGCAGATTTAGTGAGCCGGTGAGTTTTCTGGTAAGTCCTTTTTTGAATCCGCATTCGCGCGCCGGCAATTTGACTATGAAGAGTTGATCGGGTAGGAAGCAATCGATTTAACACAGAAGCGAGCTGTTAATTGCATTCTGTTGACAAGGGCTGTTGGCTGATGGAACAGGTGAAGGAAACGGCCAGCTCTTCTCCGTTTATTTTTTTCCTAAAATAGATGCAAAAAACCAACCTGAAACGATAAAAAAAGAAAACATTTGCTAATTAAAATAAGGAAAATATCGTATTATAATATAAAACAGGACGCAAATCATGAACTGTGTTTTTGAAATACGAATGAACCTCGAATCGTTACTGACAAGCACCTTTATTTATTGCCAAGTGAAGACTTATTGACGAGATTCCACCCCACATGCCGATGCATCGGCGAGTGCGCTACACCACGCTCATAATTATACTGAATTTTAATCCTACCGCGAGTCGAAAGCTACGCAATTAGAGCCGCCTCTTTCGGTGCGGTGAAAAGAGGATTTATGCGAATGTCCCTGTGCCAAACCTCCTCCGTTCGTACGCGAGAAAACCGAACCCATGTGTGGTGAAATATTTGTGAGGAAATATTTTAATTGGAGATAAATTAATTTCCACCTCACCGTTTCTCCGAGGTTCCCATCGGTCGTAAGTAAAGGTTACCACCGAAACGCATCGAATTTACGTGAGCCTGGTGCCGATCGGAGAGCGCAAGAACGAGATCGCGCGACGCGAGTATGGATCTTGGTGCACACGTTTCTAAATTGGATGCAAATTAGTGCCGGTGGTTCTCCCTCGCTACTCCTACGCACTCACGCCGCACATATTGAAGCTTTCTCGAATGGGAGCAAAAAACCAAACGAACGCCGAAACGATAATCAGTTCCCTTGAGCAGCGTCCAGGTCCAGCGGCCGGACGAAATTATCCGCGGAACGCGAAATGAGACGCGAACGCGAGTGCGACCCCAGTTGGTTGCACCAACACCACTGGTTGATTTGCACTGGATGCTGCACTAGGACCGAGCGAGAATGAGCGACCGATTCGCGGACCCGTTGGGTGGCGTAAAAGCCGGGAAAGGTGCGCTCGCCAAGGCTTGTTGGCTGGAAATTAATTTTCAATTCGGCCTGCCGCGTACGACGCTCGTCTGGCACCAGAAAACGCCAGCCGGCGAACACGCCGGAAACATAAGTTTCAATTAGTGCCGAAACCCGGAAATCGATCGAAACAATCAACACGGTCGAAATTCACACACAAACTCTCGCACTGGTCCGCGTGTGTCCGGGAGCGAGCACCCGGTGAGATATGGGACGATGCTATCCGTAAGGAACGTCCACAGTAGCCGTTCCGAACTCGCGTTTCGTTCTGCGCTCGGCGTCGGTGGTGGAGTTTATTGGAACAAATTGATTCTAAATCAGCACAAGATGCACCCGACCGGCATCGGATGCCAACGGCCCGGGTGCATATTTGCACAATTTGAAGGTAAATTGTATTGCAGTGCGATGGGAAGGGACGGAAGGGAATTCCATCAGAAAGAATTCTTGATTCACGCACGCACCGATTACATTAGGTTTGGTCAACAAAACATAAACCATAAAATCTAAATGTTTGTCTCGCAAATAGACGCGAATGTTGTGCTGATTGCATACCTTTAGGTTTATAGATCAGATTTACGGCCAAAGATGTGCAATGCTGAATATATGCTTCGTTGATTGGCATTGGAATCCATCAAATGATTCATTCAAATCAATGCTGTTGTAGTAATATTTTCCACGTACTACCGTATGATGAAAATACTATAAAAAAATGAAATAATTCGTTGTGAAATTCACATATAATTGTTGAGTCTACATGAACTATGTAACTTGCATACTTTCATGCGTTAACACTACATTGACTATGTTAGCATCAAATAACAAAACCCATCGCGAGTAGCGTGCTACACAATGTGTTCATATTTATTGCATAGTTTCAAACGACAGAAAACCCTAAACAAAGCCACGTCTAAAAGCCGTAGAATAACAAAACAAAACCCCGCACAACGTTCAGAGCACGGGTGGATTAAAAATAAACATACCAACATGTCCTAAAACCGTCATTACATGCTAATTATCCCTAAACGCCTCACAGTAGGCTGTGTCCACTTATCTTCACTACCACCATCGAACGGACGTTTGTTTCGTTTACGTGCCAAGTAGAGAAAGCCAACATGGGGGAAAAAAATATATTTTTTTACCTTCTCCAATCAGAAACTTTTTTCCGTGTGTGAGACACAGCTTGATCGCCGCGAAGCACAAGGAATTTCAACTCGCCTTTCAACAGAACAGTTCATGTCTGAAACGGAGCGATTTGACTAACAAAAAAAAGTTACACACAGAAACGCATAGCAATCTGGTAGAGAAACTTCCGACGTTTCGTTTGTTTCGCGTCGTTTTTTATTCATAATTAGTTTGTTCAACAACAAAAAAAGAAACTGCCCCAGCACGGTTCGGTCCTTTCTCCACTCCAAACGAACATGAAAAATGAAGCCAACGTCACGTGATGGTGAATAAAATATAATCAATTTTAGTACCATTCCTGCGGTGGTGGGGGAAGGAGGCGTGCGTCACGATAGCCGGTAGTGAGTTCTCGCTTCTTCTTGGGAGGGAAGGGAAGGACACGCACATAAAATCGATACCGATTCGATATGCGTTTTCAAAGAAGCGTTCCGAAGTTCAGAGCTAGGAAAAAAATTCCTAAAAAAAGTAACATAAATTTAGTATCGACTTGTCCTCGTGCTGGATCGAGCCCTAACAACCCACACGCGGGAGGGTTAAGTGAAGAAATTTGACCAGCACGTCGACGAAAGCACGAACGAACGGCTAATACAATCGACTCGTCGCTTATGTCGATTGATCCTCCCTGCATTTGATAGTAGGTTATTTTTTATCCGGATCAATTCACTTCCCGAGAGAAGTGCGTTGCGTGACTCACGCGCTTTTCCCTCCCTCCCCCACTCAAAGAGCACTTTTCAGGTTTGTCAAAACAAAAAAGCGGCTCTGTTAAGTTGCTGATCAACCCGCATGTGTCGAGGGTCGGATCTCTATCCGAGAAATAGAGCAGTGGACACAAAGGCCTCCTCTCGTGTTGTTACAGTGCACCGACTGCTACTATTCAGAGGTCGAAATCCGGCACTGTCGCGGTCCAAATAACTTTCAATTAATCAACTCATGCACAGGCCATCACTTGCAGATCCCGACCGGAGGCGTGCGCCGTGGGTTTGGTGCACTCGCCACGTACAGCCGGGCGTGCTTTGTGGGGAGCTGAATTATTGAAAAATGTCTTCCTGTCAGCGATGGTGTCGCGCGAGAGTTACGGTCGATCATCGGCCGCGCGGAACGGAGTTCGAAAGAGGAGACACGTCCGTCATCATCATTATCAGCATGATCCTTAGCTCCCAAAGGACGCCGAGAGAGAGAGAGCGAGATGGTGGAAGACACCAAGAGCTCAACTGCTCCACAGCCGACGGGGGGGAAATGCATAAATCAATCAAAATTAATTGGCACATCAGTGCAATTGATGCGTTCTCCGCGTTCACATCCAGTTGCGATGCACTTGTCATTGCATCAACGCCTCTATCAGCCAACCCGGGGGATCGACTTCGCGTCATCTGCTAGCGGCAAACCGGACGAACTATATTGGGTCAATCAATGGCAGTGTGTGTGTGTGTAGTGGGTCGCAATTTCGCCGGGACAACTTTAATGGTCCAAGTGAGTCCATTTTGAGCAGCAGCAGCAGCAGTCGCGAGACTATCGGAAATAGACACTGTCATTAATCGTTTGCGCTACGAAGCATGTCCACCATGGGTTTGGTCTTCTACAGCGACTGACCGACGCGGCTTAAGGCTACCACCATGCTGGGCTCGTATTCAAAACAATAAATACTCACAACAAAAACGGAATGACATCCCTTGCGAGCCGCTCGCGAACCGATGGTGAAAAGAAGTCGTCCGTCGGGATATGTATCGTGCACTGGGTCATCGATTGTGTGTCCCTTTCGCTGGAACCATCATCAAACGATGTCCACACAACCACCAGGAACGGGGAGGTACAATAACTCTGCTCCCTTACAGGGAACCGAACAAAGGAACTTTCAATGAAAAAAAAAATCACACTAAATGTTCCTGCGCCTACCGCACACACGGAACGTTGACCAGTGCGCGGACCAGAAATTCCGCGGCCCCACAATCATCCGGGTGGGGCGAGGGGGAAGCCACCTTGTTCTGGTTTTTCTCCTCCCAAATCCACCACTGTTCCACCCCAAACGGCAACCGCCCCGTTTGTGTATGTCCTTTTTTGGAGTCCACTATGCCAACGAATAAGGATTGCGTCTACTATCCTAGCACGGGTTTTTTGTTTTTTTGCCGTATTTATTCGATTCACCGTCCCCGTTTCTCCATTGTCGGTTGCGGTACAGGAAGTTGCGGGAGCAGTGGTAAAACAACAGAAAAAACTATGCTGCTGCAACCAGTGACCGAGGTCACATGGTGTGCAAAACGGCAGCAACAGCAGCCTGCAGTGCAAAGGAACGCTTCTTTTTGCGCGATTTTTTTTTAGCTGTGGTGTGTTCAGACATTAAAGTAAAAGTAAAGAATAAAGAAACGTTCTGTATTTTTTTTTTGCTGTTGTCATCGGTCCGCTCGCTCGGACATTTTGTTTTCCGCGTTCCCGCGGGCGGGGAAAGCATTTGTTCCATTAAGCGAACTCGCACAGCTTGAGAAATCAATAATGCCCTGGGTCGGTTCTATTTGTGGCTACCGATGCTAGTCAATAGCCTTTTTTATTGTTTGGTAAACAAGTAGTACGATGCAACCGAGCGCTAATGTGAGCAAATTCTTTCATCGAGCTACTAGATGCTGCTAATATGATTGGTTTGGTTTTACCGATCTGTTGTAGATGTATCAGTTGTTTTCAACATTAGTTATTTTAAGCTAAGGATATTCCTATGCATATACTTTCAGAACAATTATAATGAACAATACTTTATTTATTGACTTTATTACTTAACAATACTTTGTACCTTTATTGTAACATTGATTTAGGAAAAAAATTAACTGGCTTTTCATCATGTGTTGGAGAATTTGCATTCAATGTTCCAATAATCTTGAAGGTGTGCTTTACACACGTTTGGAAAAGTTATTTTATCTGTAGTATAACAATAAAATAATTCACTATATACATGTAACACAAATAACGAAATGTCAACGGTATATCAAATATTATTAAAAGAGATTAAAAATTGTTTATATTATATTTGATTTTGTTCAAAACACTATTAACTAATTTTAAAACGAATATTTATTTCGAAAAATAAAACCACAAACTTTCGAAGTTTCTTATTCCTGTCGAATAACAAAGTTGAAATAAAAAAAAAATAAATAAAAGAATTGTATTGTTTAACAGGCTACAACTTTTCGTAATATTACGCTGTGTTTTCTTCAAATATCTTATCAAATGTTGATATTTGTTTGCAAAAAAAACTGTTCGTACAGTTTTCTTCATGCTAAGGATTCAAAAACATCGTAGAACAATGCGAAAAAAAAGAAACAAAACGATTACCTTAAGTACATATGATCACCAAGAGCAAAACTACGTAAAATTCCGTTTCAGGAAATAAAAACAAAGCTAGTTAGAAAGGCGGGAGAAACTTCACACCTGGCTGAAGTGGAAAACGAACAAATTTGAGCACAACACAGTCATTAATTCATGGCGCGACCATGACACCACGAGTAGCAATCGTCATTTACTAAGTAACAAGGCAATGGAGGACGGATGGAGACCGAGCCAGTGTATGATTTAGCCAAGTAATTTAGCTGATGATGGTACAGCGGTACGCGAACGGAATACATCCTTCCCCGGTCGGATTAGCGAGTTCTGTTGTAAAAAAAGCAAATGAAGACTCTTCCTGGCAGTAGGGATTTAAAAAAAAATGAAGAAAAAAAACCATCGTCCCGGCAACTCATCGTCCTCCTCAGCGTGAAAGCGTACGGAAGGGCGGAGCATTGAACACTCGCGGGAGCTTTTTTTCCTGCTTTATTTTCTTTAAGGACGACATGCACGCACGTGTCACGACATGCAAGCGGAGGAGTTATGCAAATCCGGCCATTGTGCTGAAACGCGACCCGAACGAGCCGACGAGAGAAGCGCGCGAAACGAACCAAAAATGGCGCCATCTTCACAGCCCGAAAAAGAGGCGTGAAAAATCATCACACTATGGGCAGTGCGTTGGGGGGAAAAAATGAACTTAAATGGCGTAAAATTCACCCGTTTCCTCTCCCACCCGTCGTGTGCGAGAATGAAGGTTGGTTTTGCATTGTGTGTGCGTGTTTTTTTGCTTGTCTCCGATGTCGAAAAAGAAAACACATAGGGAAAAACGGGGTTCTGCTCGAGAGCACTCCAACATTAGTGGCGGATGGTTGGGTGGAAGTCTCACTCTCCCTCTCTAAAGCCTCTGTGCCTGAAATACACACATTGGCGGCCATTACCCGTGCGACACCATGCCATCATTTGCTTGCGTTAGAAAAAAAATCCTTTTTAAAAACTAACACACACATGGCGGCTTGTGCATCGCAAGCTTGAAGCGATGGAAAGCAAAAGTGACAAGAATCCTTCAAAGTGCGGTGAATAGACGACGATGCAGAACACACACGTGCGCATATGTCTTATGTGTGGGGAGGATGTTTTTTTTCTCATTTTTTCTGGTTTTCTTTGCAGCCGCAGTCGGCCATGATGGAGTTTACAAGGACACACACCGACATGCAAACAATGCATCCACTAAAAGTGCTCGAAAGTGTGCCTTACCTTCCGGGCGGAAGGAGGGGAGGGTTCGTGGTGGTCGTTCCCTGCCAATGGAAATTAAAAATCGCAACCGTCTCGCCGAAGCTGGCCGAAGGGGAGGAGTGAACGTACTCCCAAGGCGAATGCAACACACACAGCGGCGGATAGATTTCCCTTTCGTTTGAATGATTCTTCCTTTGCATAAGGATTCGCTCGCGTGCACACACACACACACGTGCGAGTGTACAAGTGTGGTCCTCCAATCGAAGCGAGCGAGATGAAATACAATCAAACAAGGCTCTGGGGGTGCTTTTTGCAAACTCCTCTTCTTCCTTTTTTCTCTCCGTTCGTTGCATTAATAGCTATGGACTTCCTTGTGTGCAGTCGGGCAGAAGGAACATATTTCTCTCTCTCTCAGGAGTTCTTCATTACCGCCCAATGTTGCACTCTATTGGTGCGTGGCAGGAGTTGCATGCAGTTGCATAAAGAGTCTCCAGCCCTAAGGCAAATTGTCTTTCCGACCGACGTTGAAACGGTTGGCCGAGGAGGGGCGTATTTCGCGTTAGTAAACGTATCGTACACCGGGGGAGGGGGGTTTCGAAGTGAAGGATTTTGTTTTTTCTTTTTTTTCTCTCGCCAGCATGATTTACACAAGTGCCCGGAAGGGCTAACGTTGGCCGCTAAAACGCACACAAATCTCTCTTCCCAGCACATTATGGCCGCCGAAAATGGGTTTTCAAGTTTGTGGTGGTGTGAAAAAGTGCATTGAGTTGTACAAAAAACATCTCCGATACGAGCGGATAAGCGTAAGTAATTATTTCTTCCTCAGTGGAATTTGCGAAATCCGAAGGATTTAGATAATTTTTGTCTTCAAATTAATATACGTTCTCAATAATTTTGCTGATGATTCGGAGATTTTTACTTTCTGTTTGACGATTTTCTTGAACTAACTTTTATTGGATCGATTGGACGGGTTTTATAAACAACATGAGAAGTAAAACATGTTGTATTTATAAGTTAATGAAAACAAATTATTAAACACTTGCAATCAGGCAAATTAAATCAATCGCATATGATTTTGAATATTTGTTTATTTTCTATTTTTCAGATTGTTTATCAATACCTTCAGAACCATCAGATTCGGAAAAATGTTCAATTGAATTATGGCAGGCATCGGGTTTTCTTACAGATTTAGAAAACCCGATAAATAATAATTTTATCGCGGATCGTGACGATAAAATCGCTGAACGTCGAAAGACTGCATAAGACACTAGTAATTTAGAGACAATTACGATTGAGTTATATTGAATTATATTTAATTCCATATTTATCAAATCACCAAGCCGCCAACACATACTTCATGGTTTATCTTTAACATTGAAAGCCCAAAATCTAAAAGATAGCAAAAAACTAGTCTAAAACCCTCTGCGTACCTTTGCAAGGCAATACACAACTTGCGCTTCCGACCATCAAGAGAAAGAAACACGCCCGAGCACTTAAAATCTTGATTGCTCCATGCTCCAAACGAAAAGAAAAAAAACTCCCGAAACAAGCTTTCAACCGAACAGCCCCAAAAACTTCACAAAACTAACCAACGGATAATCTTACGGCTGCGCCAACAATTCGTTACACCTGGGAATTAACTCCAACGACCAGAGCTTGCGGTTGAAGGGCTAGAGAGAGAAAGAGAGGACTGTTTGCGATTCAAATTCACGTCTCACCGTCTTTCGGCCCGAAACGTTCACGGTGCGATAGCTCGTTTTGCACGAGAAACGAGACACTAATTAATACGTTTGCCATTTGCCGGCCACAACACGCCGACACTAACCTATACTCTTCTATTCTAGCAGGGTGGGTACGGCGGGCTGCTTCACTCACATTCGAGACGTTCGAGGGAGGGAGGTTGATGAATTTTACCGACATGTAGGTATGCCGCAGAGGCTAGAGAACAACCCGGCAACGAAGAATGACAGCTAACTGCTTTTTGGACCACCACCACCATCACACCCCGGAGCCATTCTGGAGCGCGAAATGCTTCCTCGACCGGAGTTTCCGAGGCGGTGCTGTTTTTGGCTCGCCTTGGCTTGCGAGAACCCACCGTTTCAGGCGCCGAGAGCATTACACGAGCACACCAAATTAAGACGCGAAACGTACACACAAAGCTACTACCCGGCACGAAACGCGCGACGCCGACGGAGGTCGAAAAGTTAGCCAACCATATCCATTCCTGATGACTTCATTACGGGCTACGCGATGAGCCTGTCTGTCTGCAACTTGCGGGGAAAAGCAGCCGGCAACCACGCGCGCTTCGCTCTCTAACTGTCCTTCCACGCAAAATTCGCAACCCGAGAGCTGGCTAGAGCACCGAGAACCGGACGATGTTTCTTAACCTTTTTTGGAGTTTTTTATTTCCTATATTTTTGGTTTCTTGGCAGGCCGTGTGTTAGACGTGTTTGGGACTGTTTGTCTCAAGTTTTTGGTGCCTCAAATGATGGATAGGCACAGGCACAGGCACCATCCGGTGTCGGTATGCGTTTGAAAACATCAAACGGTACGCACAGATGATAAACGTACCCGGAGTAGGGAAGGTAAAGAAGCCCAAATTATGATTCCGAAGACGGCTGTGAACCGTGACAGGTGTGTGTTGGAAAAGACCGTCTTATTCCCTGCGAGCTAGGCGTTCCTGTTTGGGACGCCGTTTTGTATCGGAAAAGAGGCGTACAAAATTATGATTTATTTTTGTAAGAACAAAATTTATCAGAAACCATTCTTAAGCGGACCGTAAATAAAGTCAATTAAAACCATCACATCTTTTCCTTTACGCATCACAGCACACGGGACGGTAAAAAACGACACACACAGCGGGGAAATAAACTGCAAGCGACGCATTTCCGTTGCAATCACTTCGGCGGTTTGGGATAACATTCGCAATCAGCGCATCGCGTATCCTCTATACCTGTATCTTTTGCATCCACTGCATGAAACCACAATCTCATATCATAAATCCTGCGAAATGATAAACAAACAAACAACGAACAGCGCACCGACGGATCGGAGCGAGTGGCGAAAGCGAGCGGCTCAAAATATTGTGCTGCTGCAACGCTATTTTCTTGCTTCCAAAGCGATGGCTTTCGTGTGTAGGTAGGTAAAGGAGCCGAGATGACGGTAATTTTCTTCTATTTTTCAACTAAAAAAACCCTGCTTCTGCCGATATAATCTTTTGCACGCCGACACACACTCGCGACGCAAGGAGACTTGAAGTATGGCTTTCGTTCGTTCCATTCCGAACCGAGATGCGTGTATGTGTGTGTCTTGAGTTTTCCTCCACCGAAAACCGCGTCGTCGGGGAATTTGGAAAACGAGAAAATTGAAATGAAAAATCCCTACCCATGGCCCGTCACCAAAGGGCCCTTTTCATCCACCGCGAACATATCCCGACGCTTGCGCTCTATTTTTACCTTTTTTTGTTGCAAACACGCCTCCGTGTGACTTAACGCCCGAAAAGCTGAACGGTATGTGTTGGCGCTGTACACAACAAGCAATATTTATGTCTAAATTTACATTTATTTTAATAAAATCATTTCTTGTTATTAAAATTTATCGGCAAACGCGGGCACTACGGTGCCGCCGGGTTGGCGATGGTGGCGAGAAAAAATGCCGTCGGCTTGTTGAACGACATCACCGGCACACACACGAACACGAACCCCGCCTTTCCACTCACGCCAGGACACGCGCGACCGGTAAAGAAAACCGGCAAGTGTGCTGCTGGGGCTGCTGCCGACGGGCGCGCGCTAGGGAACTTTCCGCCCGGGAAAGGTTAATAAATATCCATTTACCTGCTCTTCTGGCGAAGGTTTTCCGAGTGAACGCATGTGAAGAGCTTTCATGGAAGTGTTTTTTTTGTTCTTGTTTACAGCAAAATTATGTGCTTTCAGTTCGGGCCGATCCGCGGTGATTGTTGTATATGATTGAAGCGGAAATATTTAATGGGACACACCCGAAATGTCTTAAAAAATGTCAACAAGTTTTCACCGGGAAAAGTATAGTGCAATTTGGCCAACGAGCAAGGAAAAATAGCGCTATGTTTTTTTTTTCTTTAGAAACGGGTTGCAATCGAACGCCAACTAAAACTAAGTATAAATAGATACAACGTAAACGTTCGGGTCAAGCACGTAGATGATAATGCGTTCAAATCCCGTCGGCTCCGAATATATACTCCGTTTTCTAATTAAAATGTCTCAATTGATAAAAAATTAAATAAAAAATCATTAAATTGAGGAAACTATTGAGATATGCAGATAAAAAATACAAAAAAGGGTAATATTTGCATTATCTGCAATATTTATATAGACTATTTTAATAGGTACACAATTATAATAGGTTCAATTATGCTTGTATTTGGCTAAATATTACTTCAGAAATATTTTTTCAACAACACATATAATATTTCATCGTTCATTCCAAATGTTCATTCCTGATGTTCCATCGTTTCGTTACAAATGTTCCATATGTTATTCCGAGCATAAGCGTTTTAACTGTCAGCGCATTTGTTGTTGAAACTTCTATAAATTTTAACCTTTACCATATCGAATAAAGCATAGCACGAAACAAGTACTAAAACAGCTCGCTTCATTAATCATAACGCATCTACAAATAGTTGATGAAACTTTTACAAGCGTGTAAAACATACTCGTTCGCCAATCGTCCTCCACTACGCTCCTACAAGTGCAAAGGTTGGAGCAAAACAGCAAACAACAGCAAGAACCTTCTTAAAGGCAATTCGTAAGGAAATAAAAATTCACCCCACATCAACAAAAAAATAAAAATAAAATAACACCGTAACTTGCGTAAAAATCTCAACACCTTGTCGCGACACCGCTCTCGTCTCTGCCCATCCGAACCAAGAATATCGCCGCATACTTACATACAAAACACCACCACGCGGCCCACCACCATCACCAAAAAGACCAGGGAAATAAAGTAATCAAATCAAAATGGTAATTTCGCGCGCACGCTTCACCTTCCCGTAATGGGTTCTGCCAATTTCTCAATCCCGCAAGCCTGCCGGCACAGAGAAGGCCCAAAAATCGCGCTTTTGCGCACGTTTCGAAAGGTGGCAAAAGTGTGTGCGTATGTTAGCAATAAACGTCCGGGGTTAGAAGGAGCGAAGGACACCAAGAAAAAAAAACAAACCACTCTTTTCCTTTCAACCCCTCTTTCCCAGGGGAACACCCCCGAAAGGAATGGGCGAGCGAACGAGGGGAACGCTAAGAAAGGGGACACGCGAAATGCCGACCGACCGAGAGATGAAATCACATAAAGCATAAATCCGTCTTAATATGATTTTACTCCTTTTTTTCTCGGCCGCGTTGCGTTTTTTTCGCGCAGAAACACGGCACGCCGGGGAGGGCAGGGTATAGTTCTCGTTTTCGCACTTTTATTTCATGTCACACGCATATCATAAAGGGATCACTTCCCGCACAGCTTAGCTTCAACAGCAGCAGCAGCCGTCCTTCGCAACTCGAGACGGAATTCTTCGGAACGGGGCGAAACGCCACCGACTCCTTCATTAGGAGTTGACGAAAGTTGGTGTAAATTCGTGAGTGATTGCGTCTGTGTTTGAGTTCAGTGTGTGAGTTAAGCCCGTCGATCCAAACACCAAAACGGGGGAAAGAATGTGAATCTCGCCTCTCTTTCACACATCCCCACACATTCTTTTAGAAGGATTACTTTTTTTTTGCTGCTCCAAATCGACCAAACCCCGGTTCCATTCGTCCTTTCACCCGGGAACGGACGTTCGCGTGCTTCTACGTCATAGTGTTCGTAGAACTCCCCACGAAGGGTGAGATTCTACCACCCGATAATCCCGCCCCACCATGTAACGGTGGCGGCGTGTGGACACGAGGCGTTTGAGAAACGACCGTAGTTTAAAAGCAAATCGTTCTCCCTAACCGTCGGTGCCGAAAGGGTCTTTCGAGCTAAATAAAGGGTTAAATAAAAAAATACTTCGCCCGTGCCCCCAAGCGCGACTTATGAATCAGACGATGGTAAGCTGTAGGGCTCCACGCAGCGGTTAATCCGATTGCTCCCCTTCCCCCCGTTGTCGTTCCTATTTCGGAGGAATTTTGTAGCACGCGCTTTCGGGGGCGCACGCATTTTTGTCGGCCCCAAAATGTTCCGTCGTGTGCGGTGGAGTAGCTTGGGGAGGAGTTGCTCCGTGGTTTTGTTTCGTATTAGCGAGTGACCAGGATACGAGGCCACCGCAAGGATTAATGCTGGCAAGACCATGGTGCTGTAGCGGTTCGTGTAGAGTAGTTAATTAATTTACAACGCGTCTACATATTTTGTACACCGAACAAGCTGCCCTTTTGGTGGAGGAGCGCAAACAACAGTAGCAACTTCTATGGTAGGTTTTTTATGAATAGATTTTTTTAAATATAAATTATATTAGTTCATAATTTAATTTTATTTAATTTCTCAATTAACTTAAAAAAGGTAATATAAAAATGAGACGAAACAAAATAAACAGATCGGAGCAGCTTCATACCAAAATCTCAAAAACAGTTAAATATTAACAGCTCCAAACGGAATAATTGAATGTTTTTTTTATGAAGTTTATAAAAATTTATGAAATATTAATTATAAATGATACAAAAATGAAAATGTTTCAAAAATAAAATATAAAAATCCTAACCTTAGTTTAAACAAATTAATGATGGAAATTTATTTTTTTTTTTATTAACTATAAAACATGTCATGTATAATTATTGTGAACTTAACTCTCTCAAAATCATAACTTTCCTTCTGCAAAATTGCCTTCGTGTGCAGGTAGCTTAAGCCACAACACAACTCTTCTGCGAGCAACAAGCTCCGCTGCTCGTCCGTCAAATGCCAAAGGAGTTAAGAGTATCGAAAGCAGTATACGACACTTAAAACATAATATTTATTTTTTACCATTCCAACTCCTTCCAGCGATTCAAACGCGAACGCGTCAGCGGCATCATAAATCGTGCCGCGTTTGCGAGATCACACCACCTTCCCAAGCGCCTTTTCTTGAAAAATGAAACAAGAACATGTTGGACCCACGCGCGTTTCTCACGCTCGCTTACAAACAAAACGATCCTTACAGCGCGCATCGGCTTCGATCAGCAAATATAAATCAACAAATAACGCCAGACATCGGAGAGAGAGCTCGGCGTATGCGTCATCATCGCGAGAGGTTTCGGGCACTAACAGCACCAGCAGCGGCAACAGAGCATCAGACGAGGTAAATTATGATATCGCACTAATTAATACAAACCCTAAGCAACTGTGCCTGCTGCTGCTGCGGCTAGAGGAGCCCGAACGAAATAGAGAAAAGAAAATAAAACCATCGCGTTCGATATTTATAGTTTTGCGTTCATTTATGGTGAGTGCCTCCAAGCGACATCGAGTGTTTTTTTTGTGTAGAAATAACACACAACACAGAATGCTTGAGGAGGGATAGAATGGGGTTAATTAAATATTCTATAAAAAAAATAATAAACCTAGTACGTAATTTTCAAACACGCTCAATTCATTAGAATATCGAAAAATAACAAAATACCCGATGACTGTCTCCACAGCTATTGGAACAACCTTTCAGGTTTAACTAGCACAACAAGAGCCGGAATTATTTATATTGCGTAGGCACGCAACGCAAGATGATCGTCGCAAGCGTTCCGACTTTGTCTATCGAATCTATATTCGACATCGTCTCAAGAGAGAGTGTTAGCGCCGGTGACGGTAAACATCAATAATCCAGGGATGTGACTTTATTCCATCCAAACCACCACGCGCCCGCTGTAGCGCGGCTGATAACGTTTTCGGGCGCTCGTAGCTCGGTGGGATAACACGATCGATGTTTAATAGACTGATTGGAGTGGAGGTTTTTTTTCGGTTGCCCTATAAGTCCTTCCAAACCGATAGGGACGACCGTCCGGTTTTCTGACACTAAGACGAACTGAAATTTCCCTTCCCACCGCGCGGACAACAACTTCATTATCACAAACGAAACACACATTTCACGAGGCTTTCCGAGACGTAAAAATTCGCCACCAGACCCGCCGTGCGATTGAAGAAAGTGATGATTAAATCAGCAAAATTAAATAGAACGTGAAGCGAGCGCGCTTTGTGTGCTGTGCTCCGAACATCAATGCAACAGGAAAAGTGCACTCTCTCGGTCCCGTAAGCGGCCGGAAACTTCCAAATCCAATCTTGCGTGCGGCACGTGCCCTATGACAGGGGACCAAAATTTGCTCGAACGTCCCGAGCTCGAGCCCTTTAATGTTCCGCTGGGGACGGAGAGAAGCAAAAAAAAACCTGCAACAACCATTCGCCCGATTTCTCGATTCGTGCCGGATACATTAAAAGCAAGCCGAACGAAAAAGGGCCACGGAAACTAACTTCTAATGACAATATTTTACGACCAACAAGGGACCACCACCGGTTGCCGGGTGGTACACGGGCGAAGGAGGAAGGACAAATATAAAAATGGGAAAAAGTTTTGCCAGGAAAGAAAATTATCACCCGCACCAGTCGGCCGACCAGCCAGCCCTAAACCCACCCCCAGGGGGCCGCAGAGCAAAGCCGAAATCGAAGCCAAATTGCTAATCCTTAACATGATGTTCTCAAGGCCCCGGCGACGAATTGGTGTTGGTCCACCCACCCGCTTCCCGTCCTTCCGTCCTTGCAAATAAAGCAAATATCGAGCCATCCAAACGACGAGCTCGCCGGTCGGGGTAACATATTTCGATTTGCTGTATATATTTGGTGGAAACTCGTCATCATCCACGCGCGCCACCATCGTCAGCGTTTGGGTGTTGAAGGTCGGAACGAATCGATTCGTTTTGTTGCGCGTTGGATTGCAGTTCGGTTCACATCCGAAAAGAGCATAAGGAAGAAAGAAACAAGACAAAAAACACACACTCATGGAACGATAACTATTTTCTCATTATATGCTCGGCGCAATAAAGTGACCGTGAACGTTTTTTGCACCCTTCCCCGAGTTTTGGTCCTTTTTATGGCCGTCACCATATTTTTTTGTTTGCCAGTGGTGAAGGAGAAATGAGCTGGTGTATTTGGTAAACTGATTGCTTGGTAAGCTGGACAGGGGTTTGATTGGGAGATTACCAATCAAGTAGGTAGCTAATATTCAATAAAAATAATAAAATAAAATAATGTGGAAGCGTTCACAAAGTATGGAATTTTCTAAGAAACAGATCATTTGTGTAGGATGTTCATTTTGTTAGTGTTTTAATTTCAATTTAAACATAATCAACCACATGGCTTCGTTTGAAAGAAGACCCAAATCCGGTCTACAAAGCAAGTAAAAATATTAAAGTTCGGCATGGGTCAATTTAATCCCCACACGCACACACGTGCTGCTTTAATATCGTGATCTTTACCAGCATCGATTTTCGCACAGCTCAGCAACAAATCACAAGCCACTCGGGCGCGGCTGGTTCGACCGTGGTGACAGATGGATGCTTTTTGAAGCGAAATCCGAAGCACCGGCAACATTGAATCGAAATCAACGACATCCCTGGCGCTAGGCCAGGCGTTAGCAATCGATTCTAAATTGAAATTTGATTCACTTTTCCCGAGCGCCCGGTCCCCGGGTCGTAGCCGGCTACAAAGTTGCAATCGTTGACAGAAAACGTAAATCGTCCTGGAGTGCTTTTTACCCACACACCCAGGACAAAGAACGGAAGGTTCTCCCGAAAGGTCGTTTGGAAGGAACCGAAGAGCCATCCGCAAAGGCTCACCGCAGGATGGTGTTTTAAATTTATTCATCGTTGATTGATCATCGCTCCATACGGAGAAGGTGGGATGTCTTGTTAGATGCGGATGTTTTATTATGACGATGAATTGCCTGCGATAGCTGTGAGTGCCTGTTTGCCTCCCAATCGTGCACTCATAATCATCGTTCGCTTTGAAACCCGTACGAACGGCTGCTATCTCTGCTATCAGAGTGATTAGGTGATGTCAGGAAAGTGGGAGAACCTTTCCTGGGGCACCACAAAAACTCTCATCCCCCTGTGTTAGGGGAGGATAAAGTGCTAAATTATTAATCTACTGCTCGCTCCTAAAACTGAACGATCATCATCACGGATACTCCACAAAAAAAAACACCACAAAACCAGAGCCCATCCCATCGATCGATCGTTCACAAAAAAGTGGTTTCGTCGTCGTTGTCGTGGGTTGCTGTTAACCAAAAAACCTCAGCAAGGCAGGTCCACCGCCTACTGCTGCAGAGCGCGCACCATACACCACGCTGCGCTTGTTTACGATCGGTTGTAAATTTTAATTTTACAACCAATCTAAAAAAGTTACGTTTGCCGAAAAACGAACGCGATAGCGTGCGTTGTGCTTTCGACGCGAGTCGTCCACGGCTGACTGAGGGAAAGAGGGCGCATTGTATGCATGACCGGTTCCAATTTTCCCCGATGGAGGAGAGTTTTAGGACTCTCGCGTTCCAGCGATTTTTGGAGCAACAAGCGCCTTGACGCTTTGGCACCCGGCGGAGGAACTTTTTGGTTGAAGGCGAACGAATTTTGGAGTGAACATTCTGGTCAATTTATGATATCACTCAACGACCACCGGGTCCGGGGCGTAAATGAATCGCCGGTTCTCGCCGGAAGGGTCGTTATGGCTATAATGTGGTAAGAGAAATGAGTAGGTTTGAGTGAGATTTTATAAAAATAAACACTATTTTTGATTTTAGTACTAACCAAGAAAATTTGCCCCATGAGCATGTGTGAAAAATTTCATCCAAAATTGGTAATGAATAAGGGTAACGAAAGCGAAAAATTCATTATTTTTGCCGATATTTACGATTCATTATTCACTAATTACGATTCGATATTCAATACACATGAATCATAAGTCTTAATATGTGGTATTTTATTCGCGATTTATGAGTAGCTATTGAGTCATGATTTATAATTCATAGTTAATTATTTATCATTCGTGCTTTAAGCATATACATTTTAAATTCTTCATAGCTTCGTTGATCTCTAGTTAGTTCTAGTATAAAGGGAATGTAATTAAGTCTTTTGAAGGACTTCGATTCTATTCAAACGTTCCAATTAGTCCAGTCTTTGGATATTGTGAACCTTTTTCATCATTCTTGTCATTGCATTCCCAACATAAAAATAACATAAAAAAAACGCTGAAAACTCCTCCTTGAAGATCCAGCCCGTTCCCATCGCAAATCGCGTGGGCTTTTTGTTCAATTTTACGACCGATGCATCGGTTCCAAACCGTCCCTCCTCCCATTCGCATGCCCGGGGGCCAATTAAAACAGCAGATTCTTGAATCGTTAGCAGCAACCCACACGGCGGCAGCAACGGCCAGCACAATTTCGTATCACCACAAGATTTATCTGCCTTTCGGAGCGAAAAACCCCCCGTTCCCAAACGGACGATAAAATCACTGCTCGGATGGGAGCGCGAGTTTGAGTCATAAAATCATTTCTTGCCCAAGGGATGGGCGAGCGGTAAGATTAAGAATTTTCAAACGTATTAATGATGCGTAATAATTTTGGCGATATTTTCGCTCCGGTGAATGGCTCTTACAGTTTTTTTTATTTTCGATTTTTTTTTTCAATAGCTTTTGGTTATGATCTTGCTGCATTTTATGAAAGATGCCCCGGTCCATACCTCTGTGATGTCGCAGATGATGTTGCCCGTTGAAACCGACCCCACCGATGTTCGACTGTCCGCTGCTGCCGCAGCACGGCTGCTCGTAGTAGAAATTCCACGTGTTTTCGTAATCGCCCGCACCGGGCCGCAGCAGCTGGACCAGCACGAACGCCACGGTCAGGATCATTCGGTGCCAACGGCAACCGCCGACGCCTCTGCTGCTAGTTCTGCTGCTCACCGTCATCATGCAATATCAACTGGGGTTTCTGCGTGCTTGCACAATTACTCAGTACCGGAGAAAGAGGTGGTAAAAAGGGCGGCTTGCGAACAACAAACACCACCGACCAAATCGCATCAACGGCTAACTACTTTTAGTGACCGGTAGAACTTTTCCTTTGCTTTCAATTGCTCTTTTTCTTCAATTTATAATTGCTCACTTGCATAACACAGACACTCACACATTTAAAAGAACACACACGAAAACACACCGCGGTGAGAGACGGAACAGAAACCCGATTAAACCACAATCATCACCGATGACATATGCGCGCGCCGCTGATAATCATTATTCGAACTTATAATAAATCACTCGATAAATACAAAATAAGCACACCTGACGGTACACGTGATCACATTTCGCTCACGAACACACCCGCGAAATGAGCCATAGTACGCAGAAAACGATTTGATTATTATTTCATCCACTATTTGCTCGCAGAACTTCTAAAACAAACATACACAATCACCACTTGACGCGACCTCCTGCTGGCACAAACTAAAATAATAATAATTTTAATGTTGGTAAAACGTTTAGCTAAAACGATGGGAAAACTAACATATGCTTCCATGGATTGGCTTCGCTTCAATATAAAATCATTCATTATTGATGCACAGAAAATTGGCATGGAAAATTCAATTGCAGGTTTTTTTGTTGCAAATGTAATGATTTAGTAAATGTTCCCACGAAAGGAGGCAATCAAGTCATCACACGTTTGAGATACAAAAGGATACAGATTATGGTAGAATTAACATTGTATGTGAATCGCGTTAAGGAACTTGTTAGAGACGTAGAAATGTAACTTGATTCTGACATAGAAATTGTGAATATTATTATAGAAAAATTTCATCAGTGTCTAATATATAAAAAATATCTCTAGCTAATATTCGAAACAGAGCTTTGTCATATTTGACACTTTGACACTTGGCAAATCCTTCTGTAAGAGACTGCATGACTTTATGATCTTTCTGAATGACTTTTTTTATTTTCAATTCTTGGTTCTATAGATCCTCCAAATGCTGTTCCATCCTTCCTCACAAACTGTGGACCTACTGGTTGCAATTTCACTACTTTCTGTGGAGAAAATCCTACGAGAAAATGGGAAAGAAATAAAAATACGGTCGTTATTGAAACGAAAAAATACTTAAATAAAATCCATTTCCCGAATGCATCACACACAACCATCCCACAACCATGGCGAACTCCGTAAATCCGTACAGTTCCCGTCGCGATCGCGGAAAAGCAGCCTTCGCTATCGTACGCTATTATCTTTCAAACGTCAAATACGTATGGCTCCTCCATCCCCCCATGACGCCCTCCGATGATAACGAGAGCATATGACAGGTGATGAGAGGTTTATTGAACCCCAACAGCCCTTCCTCCGGCACGGCACGCATCATATCATGGCAAATAGAAGCGAACAGCGCGCTTCGACGAGGATTGCATTATTTCGCAGGCAGGCGCATGTTTTGTTTGCACCGGCGCTATTTACCCGCGCGCTTGCGCAATCAAATGCAATCATTTCATAAAACATTCCAAAGAAAGCGATGCGGCACTGTGCTTCCTTCTCGTCCAGGAGATTGGCAGCTATTATTTACCATTCTTTCGATACGTTCGATTGATGGCAGAGCGGAAGCCTTCGAAGCAAGCGATGCAGCCTTACAATGGGTGGAGGAGCAATACCCACCCACCCCGAAAGGAGTAATAATGTCGAGCGGGGTGCTGCAACCCACTAGCACAGCGAAACTATCAGGCGAAGGAACACTTTCCCACTATTCCCACAAACGCGCGAGTCAGAAGCTCTTATTAGAATTTTCCCGCTGTTCACCGAGGCTAATGAAAAGTTTAATTTCCTAGCCGAAGCTGCGCGGGTTTCCTTCTAAGGAAACTAAAATCTTCATTAGCTGACAGACGAATGTTTCGCAATGCCATGGTAACGTGTCAGCTTCGATGGTAAATATAACATGAAGCAAGGATTCGTGAGAAAGTAATGTCTATTGAGGGCAGTCACCGTATTATGCTAGCTGACTTCTGTGGAAATCTAATTTTTATTCATTTCTTAAACCGATTCCTTCAGTGGAGAGAAAAAAGGTATATTTGAGAATATTACATTTTTTTTTTCTTACGGAGAAGATTTGCACAAACTGTTCAAGTGATTTTGATATTTAAAACATCTAAGAAACGATAGTTTGTAGTAGCAATTTCACAAAACTACCTCGTCATATACATTAAACACGAGATATAAAATTACAAAAAGGCTTGGAAACCATCACAATGTTTGCATATAAATTCGGTTATTGCATTTTAGAATAATGCGTGCAAGTTTCATCAGCCCTGCCAAAAAATCGTACAGTACAGTCCTAAATTAAGGAAAATTATCCAAAACACATTTGTTATTTTAAACGAAGCACATCTCGGAGTGAATTAAATGATGAGTAACGAACACAACGAGTGTTGGGAACACCCTGTTCCACACAGCGCATAACAAAGCCAATATTATTCCGATGGATACATATCTAAAAAAAAGTCTAACTCAAACTTCCGGGGCTTGCAGTTTCAATTCAGTAAAGATTTAGTAAGCGCATACACTCCCTTCGGTTCGGTACCGAATGCGGAAACCGTGCGGAACCCGATCGCTTCTGCTCACCAACTGTGGCGATAATTAATCAAGCGCGGATGACTCTGTGCAACCCAGAGCGAACG
This sequence comes from Anopheles farauti, assembly GCA_000473445.2. Lineage (NCBI taxonomy): Eukaryota > Metazoa > Arthropoda > Insecta > Diptera > Culicidae > Anopheles > Anopheles farauti. The sequence continues at coordinate 14,148,426 of KI915041.1, forward strand.
GACGCGGATGAAGGCGATGATGATCCGCCGTCGGTTTGCACGGGTTTAATTAAGATGTACACAACTAGTGGACAACCGCTCTCGTCCCCGCGCGAACCGCACCGGAGAAAGGCGCAGCAAAAGATGCACAGAAAGTAATTTTGAATTAATTTAAATTTCTTCCGTGCGGCTGGAGCGAAGAACGCGAGCGGGTTCATCGCGGGGTTTGTAACAGCAGCATCAAGGCGTACGGTGCCTTCATGATGATGAACTAATTCGATATAACTTTATCTGTAGTTTTGTATTTGTATGTTTTTTTTTTTTGCTTGCTTTTCCATGATTCGCCCCCTCGAAGAACCTTCTCGGGCGGCCGCGTCAGTTGACTTAAAGCCGCGGAGAACTAGCCGCGCACTCGCACCGCAACCGGTTCTCGCAACACTCGCTGCACAATGGCGGCAATTACGGGGCGCGTTTCGTGCCTTACACGGGTGGGATGGAAGGAGGGTCGATTTCGCAAAACCGTCTGTCGTAGTTAAATCGACTCGAACCGAGTGCATGCGCCGCCCTTGCAGTCAATGTGGATTTAAAGAGATCAAATTAAAGTCAAATCTGTTTGGAACCCGGTTCGCGGTGCCTTCGCCGTTCCTCCCACCGGCTCACCTTCTCCGGCCGAGTGTTTCCGGCACCGTTGTCCTGCCTTTATCGATCGTGCGATGTGCGAGCCCGCGTCTATTTGGGCCTGCCCGTGTCTCGCCCGCTATTACTACAATCTGTGCCGGTGGTATGGAACGCCAAACTTCCATCGCCTTTTCCATCGCAAGCGAACGATGGAACGGTTGGAACGGTCCCCCATTCCACAACGTACCGAACTTGTGCGCGGAAAGACAGTGGATGCCGGATCGCTCGGTGTGTCTGCTGGAGAGTTCAAAAGTCTGCACGCCCCGGCCACGCAAAGGTGGTGCGGGGCGTCTTTGCGAACGAGCGACCGAGAGGGGCGAGAAAACCGGTTCTTCTTCCAATAGGAGCCCGTGGTTCGAAGGTGGTGATGGTGAGGAGAGGGTAGGGTAGGGGGTGGAAAGGAAATCGAGCAAGGCATGCTGCTCGCTTGGATCGGTTGAATTCGTTCGCATGAAAACGACACCTCCACCAGCTCCGAAAGACTCCAACGTTGCCTGCGACGTCTCACGGAGTGCTCGAAGGCTGAAGAGGAGCCTGCTTCCCTTCAAAGGTTTCACCAACACACACGCACACACACAGGCGCAAATACTCAGCTTCCAGTGTATCGATTTAATTACGAAATACTCAACCTGGAAAAGCGCAAAGATCTTTGAATGTTACAAAGTTGTGACTTTACTCGCCAAGGCTATTGCAAAGACTCCCCCAGGAGCGTCCCCCTTGCCGCTGGTGACGCATACAACAGACTGTCCCAGCAGCAGTAGCAGCAGTTTCATTCCCGGTCTCCCCTCCTACCCACCCCCGAAAGGCTCCACAGGCAGCTGGCAAACGGGTTTTCCAACCAATCGAAAATGCACGCTCCGCCGCACAGTGCAGAAGTTCTTCGCAGGCGTTCACGTTTCTCTGCACACGGGACCAAAAAAACCGATCGATACTCGCTGCTTGGGTTTGCTTGTTTCCCGTGCAACACAACTCCCGCCCAGGTCCGCAAATTTGGGCTCGCTCTGGAATGTCTATCGCACGAGTGTTGGCCTCGAAGGACGCCTCGTGGCGACACTCCCGCAGACGAGGTTCGGTGTTCGGTTTCATGATGGGAGCATGGCCTGCTAGGTGACAAACTACTCGTGTAAAACAAACGTGAATTGAGGGATTGAAAGATGAGCAATTTTGTTTTATTTAAATATTTTACCACCGTATTTTTTCCTCTGCTTGAAATGCGAATGAAACATTTGTCTGCAAGAAGATCGAGCTCAGATAATGAGGTGTCTAACGTTCATCGCGCTTTTTGGTGGCACACATTTTTGGTTGTGAGGAGCGATTCTTGTTGAAACTAAATCTCAACCGTTTGCTATCGCGTTATTTATTGCGCTGGAAGATTTTTCGGTGGGAAAACATCTGCTCCGTATTACGTGTTGAGAAAGATCCCCGCCGATCTATGTGGCCGATGGAACCACGCAGAAGAAAAAAGGAACGAATTCCACTTTAAATCAACACACACCAGCAGCAACCGAGATGCTTCGTTTTTTTTTTCGGGGCGTTTTAATTAAAGTTTGACTCTCGACGAAAAACGAACCAACCGACCGATCGGTTTTTTTTTGTTTTTATTTGGTGGAAAACTTGACGGTGAACAGACGCTCCCACCGAAACCGGGGGAGGAAAATGTGCGACTTTGTTTTTCGCCGTTTGTTGAGAGGGGTCACAGTTTCATACACACAAACACCCCCAAACCCTCGAAGACGCACGTAGAAAAGCAAAGGGAAGCGGGATCCATAATCGTCATCTTTACGAAACTTCCAAAGGACAACATCTTTTCTGGACGGGGACAGAAAAATGGGCACTTTCCAGCAGTTGCAAAACCCCGCTTGTGTTGTCCCGAAAATTAATCCTCCCGAAGGTCCCTCTGTCGACGTGCGTTTGGTGGGGGGGGGGGGGGGGGGCGAAAGAGCACCCGCTTTTGAAAAGGAAACTCATCCTTTTGCGAGGCGCCCTGCACACGCTCTCTCTTTCTCTCTCGTCCTTGTGTTTTTAATCTCTTCACGTCTTCACCCCGCGCGTCTTCATACACAAAGATACAAGCGGACAATTCAAACAAACCGTCCCCTACCGGGACGTTCCATATTCTGCCGGACGCACTGGAGGACGTTGAACGACCGACCCGAGCAGTAGACACTTCACGATGGAGGTAATGAAGCGACCAGGACCAGGAGCAAAGAAGTAAAAAAAAAAGCCAACCTCAAAAGGACTCAATTAGCACTCCGTTTGTCCGTCCGTACCTCGGTCGATCGTCACCCGTTTTCATCCGTTTTGATGATGACGATCATGACTCGGCCCCGTCAATGATACTGTAAAAACGTGCTCGTAAAGGAGCGGACCGTATGCTTGCAACAAAAAAAAAAAAAGCAACAAGGACAACGGCGGGAAGCAAAAAACCTTCCCCAAAAAAAAAACGCATCCTCTTCTGTCGGTTCATTTATTTCGATCCTTCCCGGGCGACAAACAACACAGACCAGGCCTGGCCTGGCTTCCTTGTGCTATCCTTTCCCGTCCGGACGAGGGCGATGCGAAGGAAAAAGGACGATCCTGCTGAAGAATTCCACGAAGTGAGGCGATCGAAACGCAGACGGGTCATCGTAAGGACATTTCTCTTTGTTTTGTCAGGAGTGTATTTTTTCTGCTTTTCTGTTGCCTCTTTCTACACCAATTTCCATCTGCTTGTCTGTGCTGCCTGTGTGCGTGTGGGTTTGTGGGTTTCTCCGTTAATTATCACTCGTTTGTCAACTCTCCAACCCGGAACCATCGAAACCAAAGGGACCCAGCGGAGGCGCTGTCTTCGGGTCGCTTTTGATTTGTTCGCTCACTGTTGAGATAGATTCGAATTTTGAATGCATAAAAATTACTGCCCGACATTGGCAGCCTCCACCTCCGGGGACCCTTCTCACCGGGTAAGTGTTTAAGCATTCGCGGGCTCCTAATTCCACCCATTTGCGAGGCAACATTTTAAGCTCGATCGGATTCGCTTTAAAGGACGATTAACCAGAAAAAAAACAAACCCGTCGTCCGACTTCCTGAGAGTTGAAAAAAAAAAAACAGCCCAAGCTGACTCGACTACAAAGGCGGCCGATTGTCCGCAAGTGGACCTCAAGCGTGTACAAAGACATGCGGCCGCACGGCGGATCTTTCTGATCTGAAGGGCTCGGCCCGGTTTGAAAGGATAAGATGCATAAACATAATTAAGATTTATTGCGCCTGCCCTTGCGTGTGTCGGTCGATTTTCTTGTGTCGGCTGTGCTTTGACTCCCTTTGTCGCTAAACATGACAGGCTGCGCGGCGGCAAGAGTTTTAGACGAGAACAAGAGTGCCGCACGTCATGTGCGGAAAATCACAAGTGAGTCATCACACTGTCAAATAATTGTCAAAACATTATCAAACAAAAAAAGAACGTACATACAAAACCACGACATTTAGTTATCTTCATATGAGTAATACGAGCTTCATTTGAGGAGTAACCTTCTTTCAACTCTAACTTGAAGATTAACAACTACGCTAACCGTCAGAGTTAGCGATATATTTGTATAGCACATCGTAGCACCCATTGCTTTAAAGAATACTTTTGACCTATGAAAAGCAGCGACTAGCGATTTATGATTTCAGCATACTCTTTTAGTCCCACCGAATACCATAATTAGTCTTCCCGAATGCTACTATCTAGGAGTTTTATCGGCGCGACGTCAGCAGTTTCACACAAAAACAAACTGAACCGCGCTGAATGTCACCTGCGAAATGATTATTTATTGTCAAAAATTCTCTTGTTGATAAATAATAGCTCAAGATTTGATTGTTTAATTTCAAATGTTGTAAAAATCGAACAAATAAATATCGAGAACTTAAAAATAAAAATATCTTTTTTTACACGAAACGCATGCTGGATCATATGACAGGTTTATCGGTGTGAAGTGACATTTCCGAACTGTCATTCCAAGCATTCAAACGCCAGTTTAGCGTTGACATTTGAACGCATTCTAAAGGATGTTAATTCTCCACCTTTCAACGGCAACCTCGTTGAAAATTAAGCCATTTAGCAATCGAAGATAAGCCAGAACCAGAAATCCGGACTCCCCATATCTTTCCCTCCCTCCTCGCTTTCGGCTTCCTTCTCCATCTATCTAATCGACCTTTTACCGTGGATCGGTTGCAAAATTCCCCTAATGTCCTTGTTATCTCTTATTAACAACACCACACCACCTCATTCGACACCTCGTCGTTTCGTCGGCCGAAAAATGCCACGGGAGAATTAAGTTATTTCTCAGCGTCGCGTCTTAATCTGGTCTCAAACCCGCGCATAGAGGGAATGAAACCTCGAAAGCAGCCGCTTTTTTATTGTTTCAATGTGTTTCTTTTGCCTGAATCACCCGGAGAACCGGTTAAGGCTTTCGTTTTTTTTTTGCTATTTCTCGCTCGCGCGATCACTTCTCGAACTCCGACTTCTCATTTTCAATTCCGATTGCTTCATCTCACTCCCGCCCCCAAGTGATGCTCCAACTCCCTCCCCACAACCACTTGGGTCGTTTTGCTTAACAAATGTCGAAATCCACACACTGCCAGACACGCCAGTAAGTGTGTGTTTGTGATGGAACACACTCTCAAAAAGGTTATTGTCTTCCGCACTCTCCACGTGGATCCCGGGGAGTCATTCGGGGAAAAGAGGAAAAAATAAAGCGAACAGAACAGAACAAAAGTCGCGCCGAGTTTCGGACGGGTGACGGCCAACGGTGGAATGTTTTGAGACAGGTTTTTCCCACTCGAAGCCGCAGGAACGGGTGGCAACATAAGTCTCGTCCCGTAAACGACCCTTTCCTTTCGGTTCGAAATGTTTAACCATCTGCGAGAAAACAAAAACCGACCATTAAAATGGCGCTGCTCGCGTTGATGTTCGCTTGGGATGGCGAGGAGTAAGGGTACGAAATTTTATGATGAGTTATTTTTGGGTGCTGTAGTTTGGCAGTTTATTTTATTTATTTTTTTTCTAACCACTAGCAGGTTTTTCCTTCGTATCACACAACAATGAGCACTAATTGTGTTTGTTTGGGGCTCCGAATAATTATTACTCGATTAGTTTTTCCGCTTCATGGCTCATGGTGTCAGTCTAAACTGCACACTTTTTCTTGTTCCTGTAACAATTTTTTACACCAAAAAACGAAAACGAACCTAAAAATTAATTGATCTCAAATCCACTTCGAAACCGATCGGTGCGGAAAGAAACACCAAACGTTGCCATAAATCAGCCTTCATTCGCACACAGCGACACGACGGTTGGTTCCCTTGCCAACGCGAAGAGCTACCTATGGTTGGGTGCGTGTGTGTGAGTGTGACCTACGTACAACGGAACCCCTGGCTTCTTTACACTGCGGGGCGAACCGTTTACAGACGCATGTGTGCGTGTACGGTGCATACATCAATTCCCGCTCTCACACATATGCATCCGTTCTTTTCACACCATTCCTATTCGCATGCTTCTGCCCGCACCAAGAAAAAATCCCCATATGTGCGAGCGAGAGAGCAATACAAACATAAACAAACGTACACACTCTCATGCGCGCCCCATAACGCTGGCTGATTACATGCCGGGTTTATTTTTTGTTGGGCTTTCGCTGGGCTACGTGTTCAACCCACGGAGGAGTAAAAAGCAAAACCTCAATTACCAAAGCCGAATGGAGAAACAAATCGAAAGGAAACAAGTTTTATTTATCTCCCATCTCACACGCGTCTTGCAGTGTGGGCCACATATTTACACGCACACATCGACGTAAGCGGCGAGATGGTGTGTGCGTGCGGTTTGCTGGTACGAGCCGCGATCGCCTCAACCTCACACGGAGAGACTCGTCGGTGATCGTTTAATGTAACTATTCCTATTTTAGATAGAAAAATAAACGAATCGGAATGGAGTTTTGACGTTCTCGCCTCTATCCCTAAGACGGTCACTATGTGCAACGTGAGGACATTATGGTCAAAAATTAGTTTAGTTGAGAAACAAAAATTCCACATTCACTTTTCCACTGAGCTAACAATAAAATAACCCCACAAAAAACCACGCTCGCAAAGGAAACACTCCCGGAATGGTTTGTGTGTGCCTTATCACGCTTCGTTTTCCGGCCTTTGCTGGCCCAAAAAAGGGCATCCACCTCGCGAGCTATTGTTTGCGGCGGCTTTGCTGCTAGCACTCCGTTCTCGGATGCAATTTCTTCTGCACTTTGTGGGCTGTTGGCGAGAGTGGGGAACTGTACGGATTTACTCGAGCCACCCACGACGTGCCGTCGTTGTCGACACTGACATGGTTGCGTTTCCGGGAACGGAGTAGGCAGTGTATTACACGAACACGAGATGATACTGACCCCTTTCGCTTGTTTGGTATCGATTTTTGTCGGTGCTGAATGCGTTCCCAGCGCGTGCTGTTGATGGTTTGTCTGATGTTCTAACAATAAATCCAGATTTTCGTGGTTTGACCGCACACGTCCCACACTGGCTGGTGTGCAGGAGGCAAGTGCCTTTTGCTACACTGATACACCAACACACGCACACGGTGTATAGAGACAACAATGCCAGATCGCTTCCTCTCGCACACCGACCAACAACGCGCGTGCAGATCTTTTCTTCCTTTCACCTTCAACGAACGCCTCACTTACATCTTCTTTTCAATCACACCATATTTGTACCGTCGCAAATGCACGTTCTTTTTATTTCTCTCTCAAAAATGCACTACACTAAAGACACGCTGGTGCGACGGCAACTACGTACAGCCACACGTACGCTATATTGAACCGACAAAACACACACCGTCCGTGAAACGTTTTCGGGAAATCACTAAGCTCGTACGGAAACCGACAAACCTTTACCACGCCAGGCAGCCAGCGTATTTTTCTCTTCCACGAGGTAGCGGCGGTGGCCGCGGGATAGGTGGAAAACCTTCGGGAGAAAACAAAAACTACACCACGCACTCCGCACACTGCGCGCAGCCAAAACACGACCGAGACGCTTTCGGAAAACAGACCGACTGGAAGCGTGAATGAGATTTCGGGAGCCGACCCACGAAAGGCGAAATGAACACCGACTGGAAAGCTGTTCGGGTGGACAGCGAGAAATTTTATCCGAAGTGTCCGAAGTAAAACATTACGTTGAATTAAATGATGATGACACTTTTAAAAAGGAAGATTTGTGACTGATCTTCAAAAATAAATTAAACAAAACTATGTAAAAATTAAAATGCTAATTTTCCACCATCAATATTCCCATATGAACCCTAGACGAAAAGAAAATATTTTTACCAGCAATCGCCCGATGCGCGAGGTGCGTTCATTCACTCACCGTTTCAATTTCTATAGTGAGTCAACCTTCCATGATGAGAAAATGAACAAACTCACCATAGCAAGACGTGAGATTCACTTCTCACGACGGGAGATGAGAACGGCACAGTGGTTTGACAAGTCCAAAGGTGTTCATGATTTAAAAAAAACTGATGAATTCACTCGCATTTTTATGTCGTTCCACCGACGATTGAGTCTTCTACACTTTGATCGTTTTAATGAGTAATTAAACCATTTTCCACACGTCATTTCCATTATAAAATTGTCTAGACATTAGATGTTTTAGAGATGAAACCATGAGATTGATTTGCTAAACATTTCGTTTTTAAAAAGGCGACGAAAGTATGTTCGCTTCGAAGTTGTTTCCCCAGCACGATAATGAACAATTTTCACATTTTCGCAGGAGAAACTGAAACTGCTCGAACGCTTCTACCGCTTTTGTCGGGGAAATTTCGTAAAAATCGGATAGTAACGCTCGGTTGTAAAACACAGCCGGAAAAGGTCTATTTCATGTTGAACCATACGTGATTCCTACGAATATAAACAAATAATGTTTCACTTATACTTACCTGTAAACTATTTTTAAGGTTTCTGAGCACATTCTTGACTAAGGATGACTAAAAAAGTCGCACAATATAAAATGTCAGCCACAGTTAAGTAGTTGATTCGAATATCCCGATGGACTAGTAGTCGACTTACCTGGAAATAGAAATGATAACAAAAAAAAACAGGTTAGCAAGGTTAACACAATTTTCAGTCATATAAACAGATCAAACACACGTAATAGATTGATTTTCCCTGTGGTGAGAGCATAATGCAAGCCAGCTTGCACCAACCCACCACCGAGCCAAAGCGATGCTCGAAATAAGCGGATATATTCTGCGCTTTCTTGGAAAGAAATTCTTGGCACACACCATAACTCCCAATCGGAGAGCTATCATCACACTTTCATCCATCCATCGAGGAAAGCGCATCGTCGTCGTTGCCTTCCGCTGGTAGTATGATTTACTTTTGCTAGAAGCGCAGCTTCGCGACTATTTTCTTGCTCTGCTTTCACCCCATCAGGCGCGGACTGAAGCACCGCAGCTCGTCCGGAAAACGGTCACAATTGAATATGAATCAATTCACACCGTAAGACAAAAGCTTCCCAAAACGCCAGGCAGCTTCGGCGCTTCGGTAGAATGCTTTTTCCCTTTTTATTTCTCACCAGAAAGCGCGCACACGTCAAACGATGGCAAATTGGCAGTGGAAATTTCCATCCGCCAGGTTGGTGGTTCGTGGTATTTGGGGAGTTTTTCTCACACTTCCTGCCCCGGTGCGGACTGGAGCGTAGTGTGATTCAATATCCCGATGAAGTTGTGTGATCGTAAAATGGCATCAATATCAATATAGTCAATCCCATCTGTCGCATGTTGCCATTTCAGTGGATGGTTAGTGGCGAATCCAGACTCCGATGGAGATGTCACACACACACACACACACACACACACACATATAGAAAAATATAGGAACACCGATGTATACGAAGCAATGGTGATGGGATTTTGGTTGGCAAAAACCACAGGAATGATAGGTCGATCTGATCCACTGCTGAGGCGGAAATAGAAATCATTGGAACACCATCCAAATCAACCACAAAAGCCTTATGCCTTCTTGCTTTCAGCGGGGGATGGAGAAATACGATATGATCGATTACGGGGCGAGAGCAGATGCCGCGTTGTCAATGCGAAATGTCGGTACCAACTTTAAAGCCATAATAAGAGTTTGTTGAGTGAAGGTTAATTACTTAAGGAAATTAATTACTTTCATCTGGACCATCGTCTCTATCCCGATAGATCCAGACTCGGTCCAGCACTTGGAGCCACTTCACTTGAGCTCTTCTTTCTCTCCTTCTCTCTCTCTCTCTCTCTCTCTCTCTCTCTCTCTCTCTCTCGTTCGGATGTTCCCCGTTTTACGATAACTAATCGAGTGTTGCTTCTATGAAAAAAGCACTATTCCCGCTGCACAGTACCGGCTGCGGCAGACATAACAACGATCCACCATGAAGGATTCAAGCGCGGGCATCTGGGAAAAAACAACCCGTGCACAAACAAACAAATAGCAAACATAAAAGCGAGCGGCGTTCCACGAAACGTGTCTTGCAAGGGTGCTCGCTCGGCAAACAAACGAGACCACGGGACGAAATTAAAATTTCAAACCACTCAGGACAAATTAAAGGTTCATTTGCATCGGGAAGATGAGACACCGTGTCGCGTTAAGGGCACACGCAAACAGAAGTGGGAAAAATTAAAAAAAAAACACCAACCTCCTCCAACATCTTCACTTTCAGGGAGATCTGTTTCGCAAAGCGCAGTATCAATGGAGCTAGCCTGCCGCAAGAAAATGCGGGGAAAACGGGTATAACTGGTCTCCGATCGCTTCAATTACCGTTCGGAACATCACACAGAACCTCCGCGTTGCTCTTAGAAGCTTGAGGCAAGTTCCAGCCCTGGCGCGCGGCGCTATGATCTTCATTCGCGAAAGAAATACACTCTCGGTGCCGTCGAACGTCTAGCGAAACTAATTAAAATAGTTTTTTTTTTTGCATCCTATGTGTGCACATCCGAAGCAACGTGTTTTTTCTTCTCTCACTCCTTCTCTCTTCTACTCCATTTTCGTGCTTACTCTTCACAATTTGGTGGCAAACAGTAGTAATTTTTCGGTACTCGAGTGTTTGGTGTTCGGTGGAACGCTCTTGCCCGTCCGCGTTTGCGTGAGTTTTGCTGAAACAAAATAAACGCCCGCAACTAGTTTGTACAGGCGTTTGGCAAGCGAGCCAACCTCACTGTCCAAACTTGTGATCGGTTTGCCGCAGCGATTTAGCAACAAATTGAAACAACCCACGAAGAAATAAAGAAAACATTTTAAGAGGCACTTTTTAATGGGTTTTAATTGTGGGTTTTCTATCCTGTTTCTGCTTCACAAGGCTTCTCGTTGGATCGTATTGTAGATAGAGATTTTAATTTTGAACCAACCATTTCTACCAAAACCTAAATTGTCAACAACATACACATCTTACAAAATCTTAAAGTTTCAATCCTGCTTTCTGTTGCTTCCAAAATAGTTTTGATTTAAGATCACCTTAAATAAATAATTGATTAAAATATGCAGAGGAATAGAAACTACAATTTTCAAAAAAGCTCTCAACTTCGCTTTAAAAGTATAACTATGATTTTTTTCAATCCAAGATTACGTTCCTATCCCAAAAGCCCCAACCAAAATGACTCATTAATTATGTCATTTGCGATGGTTCCTTCACCACACCCCCCAACCCGGACAAGAAATGCACATTAAAATGCAAAAACGGTAATCCTCTTCCCGTCTAACTACTGTTTGCTCATCAAAAATGAGTTTATCAGATTTGCATCGAAGAGTGAGTGAAAGAAAACAGGGTAAACTAAAAAATAACCTTACGACAAACTTCCATTATCAGCTAACCCTAGGTCCTGGCTCCATAAACCGACCCGGAAGCCTTCGAGCTGTAACTTTTCTGCCGGACCTTATCTTAAGCTATTCTGCGAGCTATCCAAATACCATCGCCGCGACACTGATCGCCCGCCTTTTCTGGTTACGTAATAACCTCCACCTCTTCGTGCTTTGCGTACACTAACTACCGGGAACAAGCGCGCTTATCCAATCATTCTCCAATTACAGCACACAGGACGCCCACTCTCAAGCTCACATCCCTTTGCCTTTGGTCCGGAAACCGAATCCCGAAAAAATCCAATCAAATGCGTTACAGGACGCATGAAATGCGACCATCCGTTCGCTGCTCGGTCCGGAAAGGAATTCTCTCAAAAACGAAAAAATAAACATAAAATAAAAGAAAAGAAAAAATATCAGGACAACGTTGGGACGACACCAAAACACGAGCATACCTGCGACACGGACGTGGCAAACAAAACTCCGGACCCGGCTGAAAAAGCAAATTAAATCGCTTATCAACCTTCACAGCTGGGTCATCGCTTGTTTTTTTTTTTCTTGAATTCTCTCCAAAGATAGAAAAAAAACAGGATTAACAGGAACGACGCCGAAAACGGACGACGCCTTTTTGCTCGAAAACACTTTTTGTTGCTCTTTCGCACGTTTAGAAGTGGGTGCTTCGAACGGAAAATCCGGCCCCGATACGATCCCGGTGCGGTATGAAGGCGGGCGGAGAAGAAATCAATTGCACCACAAAATCGTGCGAAAACAAAAAAACAAACACTGCACACCGTGTAAGCAAATGAGCTGTAAGCCGCTGGAGGAGCGCTTGGGTACAGCGGAAAATAATAACATCGCGCGAAATTAAAACCGCTCGAAATCGGCGGGAAGATTCCATCAGGCGGTGCTCCTTCCGAGGAAAACCTATCGCCGACCCGCGTTTTGCTTTGCATTTTTAGTGATTTTTGTGCGCGTGTCTCCCGCGCCATCTCGGGGCGTTCCGGTTGCTTTCGTTAATCTTCCTGCCACTGCTTTAGGTGCCGGCCGGTGGCTAACACTATCTGGCAAAGGAAGGACCGGTCACCTGGAAGAGGCGTGAGTGTTTCTTACAGCGGTGTGAGAAGAAAAAAAACCGAAACGATTCCGCTAAATTTACAATCTAATTTACATAAATTTAATAGGAACGTGAGTTTAAGTAATGGCCATTCGTGGCCGGGCGCACCTGAAACGATGGAAACGGTACAGAACAAACACGAGAGGAAACGAAAAAAAAAACGCTTCGGGTCCAACACCGAAAATAACATCCTGCAGAGAAGCTGCCGGCAGGAAAAGCTTTGCTTCCTTCCCGTTTATTCCATGCACACACACACACACGTTCGGTTTGGAAAACAATTCCAGGGCGTTTTTTCCGGTGGCGCTCGCCAGCAGCTCACGCAAGCAGTTGTTTATCGGGCTCGTTGAAATTGCGCTAAAAAATCGAAAAATCTTTCTAAACACCGTGCCAGAGCGAATGATTTTTGAGGATGCTCCGGCGATGAAAAAGTTTTGCTCGAATAAATACGCTTTTAATGCACTTTGTCCTCCCTTCAAAAAGTGCGCGTCAAGCCCCACCCACGTCCCGCCCACCCTACACCCCCTGCCCCGTTTTGGGGTAGAGATTTGTTTGAAGTTTTGTATCGCCACAGCAGCCACGTTTGTTGTGAGAGCGTGGATAAACTTTTCTCTTCTATTTTTTCATTGTCTTGTTTTTGAAAATTTTCGCTGCATACATTTTTTCTTTTTGCTTTTCTCTTCGTGTGTCCGGTGCTTCCAGAGAAGCCGTCAAGGTATGCACAAGAGCACCGGGCGATGGCTTTTAATAAACTGTACCTGCGCGCGTGGAGTAAAACACACGCGAAAAACAAAACAGCTAAACGCTGTAGTTGAGATAATTTACGGCGAAGCTATTCAATTTACACCCTTTTCGGTGGCGGTGGGCGGCAAGGAAAATGCAAAGTACGTGCTTCTAAAACTCGAGACGATATCTCGCGCGCGTGGGTTGATGGTAATAAGCAATTTTTCTTACTCTTTTATGGATCGATTTAACAGGGGCGGTTGGACGGTTGCCGCTACTTGTGACCGTCCCGCGTCGCCCTGCTTTCGTAAAACCAGAGCAATAAGCTTTAAGATGAAACATTTTATGGTTTAATGTGCGCTTTAATGGGGGAATAGGGGTTGAATATAAGTATTGGAGAAAAATTATTGAAGAAGTTTAACGTAGGATTTCATTACTCTATTATAAGTTTTTTTTTCATTCATCGAAGAAAATTATCATCGTTTTTTGCCGTAAATTTTCATACCATTCTGAACTCAGTAAATTTTTCTCAGTAAACTGTTTGCATGGTTTTAGGCGAAAATTGTAAAACATCCCCAATACAGGCAACCTATTGTTACAAGTAATGTTACTGCATACGTGCAGGCCAAAGAACTAGCGCCATCAAGTTTGCAAACCTTACTACAGCAACACTGCGTTTATGGCTTAATTGAACGAGCTGTTGGGTCATATAGATGCTTTGAAATATTGCAAACGAAGCTTTCCGTCTGTACTTGTGATTTTGACAAGGAAGATAAGAAATTTTAAGAATTTTCGGAATCAAAATGAAGATCTTTTTACAGCGTTTTCATCCAAAACGTTATAGTAATTATTGTGAACCATTTATAACTCATAAAACTACTCAGATTCAGCTATTTTTTTTAATCTGATTTTCGCTACTAAAGACATACAACTAACACGAAAAATTTAATAATTAAGTTTTTAGTTACCCTTTCTGAAAAAGAAAAAGAATTAAAACGTCCACATTAAGCCAAACAACAAATTCACACCAAAGTCACATTATTCTTTCATCGTTGAATCGTTATTTCATTTAAAAAAAATATCTTGATCTTTATTAGTATTCACAGTGAATGAAGTAAAGCTAAAAGTAACAAAACAATAAAGCCAACTCTCAATCAATTACAAAACCTTCGCAAAAGCACACGGAGTATTAATAAATTTGTCACACTATTTGCGATGCCTTGGTTGCTAGCAAATTTAAACAATATTTTCAGCTCCAAGTAACCACATCCTAATAAGCACTTCTTACGCTCACTTCTACGACTGCCTACCAGCAACCAGCTCCGCTTTGGCTAAGAACACAAAATTAGTTCTCGTTAGCACCGTCTTCCAACGAAGCGGAACGAGTTTTCCAATAGAGAAGAGTTAAACCCACATCCTGAGGCGAGGCGATCGCCCGTCAAACCGAAACCCCGCACGGGAAGTGTTTTACGCATTTAGCCAGCATTCATTAATTTACTCGTTAATATAAAAAAGATGAAAAAAAAAACCACCGTTCAGAGCCAAGCGTCGAGGCTTACGAATTTGGCCAGCAGCAACAATATAACTTAGCTAATCAAAGGCGATTGAAATGCTTCGGATCGGTGTGGGGAAGACATCCACAAGCCGCCGGTTTTATGAATTTTCCCACCCGGCCAACTTTTCCTTTGATTTCGTGTCTTTAATTTTGATGTTACCATCCTCTCCTTGCCTCCTTGCTCGCACCCACCGTGACGGAGTCGAAGACACCCACCGTGACGGCGCTGGGAGAAGTTTTCTAAAGCGCTGAAATAATTCCAAAGCGCCAATTTCCGTGAACACTTTCCGGGAGGGCTTTCCTCGCAAAGTGGCAAGACCAGCCTTCCCAGCAGTCTGTGCTAATGATCTTGATAGGCCCGGCACGAAGATCCGGCACACGACGGAGCGCGGAAAATGCAGCCACATCGGACAAAAAGGTGATAATTTGGAAGCGATTGTTGCTTCCGACCGTGCGGGCGATGCTCGTGATGGGAGGGCGGCCTGAGAGGGGACTGCGAAATAATGAGCCAGGAGTCAGGAAGATAGCTACATAACCACAGGCTCTTCGAAACGCAACGCTGCAATGCGATGCTCATTACCTCATAGAAAAGTGCGCAAACACACACACACAAAAAGGTGTTGATGCATACTGTCCTTTGCGCGGTCGGTTTTGCTAACGCGCCCTGCGGTCGTTTTATGCTGGGCTTTATGCCGGATTTATGGGCGAACCTTCGCAATCCTTTCCACAATGGACTTGCAACACCGAATGGTGCTATCGTAGAAGATATATGAAAACTGCCACCTCTTTGTGGAGCAGCATAATTGAATTTAATTATTCCCCTTCTCACCCCCCCCCCCCCCCCCCTCTCTCGCTCTCCCGC
>KI915041.1:14164316-14651106 GCA_000473445.2 Anopheles farauti
GGGGGGGGGGGGAGGAGTAAAAGAGAACAAAATAAAAATGGAAGAAAATTTTTAATGAGACAAATTATTCTTAATTTGATATTTGCCCATCGCCAACCTCACGTGCCATCACAATATCCTGGATGCGATCCTGCGCTTCGTTTGTTAGAGCACACACGAGCTTTCACTTTCATCTGCAGCTCGCTTCCCTTTACCTCCCTCTTCCCCTTCTGCGTCTCCTCCCATGGCAAGGTGTGAGGTGATTTGATTCGTGAGAGAAAAAAGCACTCTAAACTAACGTCTATTGCGCCGAATGATCTCAACAACAACAAAAAAATCAACACCTCTCCCCGAGGCACGTGCTTCGAATGCTTGGCTAAGCGCAAAGATGACGACCATGCGGCTTTCTCCTCTTGGCCAGTCAATGAGCTTTAGGAATGGCAAGGAGGTCGAAATAAAACAAACTAACAACCACGAGAGACACGTGGCCGACCAGGACCTCCATCATCGCGTTAATTTATTTATCCTGGGCGCGAGAGTTTCCGCTCCCATCCCTGGTAGAGAGTGTGGAAAAGCGGTCTCTTTCACACGCGGAAGCGTAGTGGTAATTATTTTCGTTAGTTGTTGCCACTGCTCAGTGCGACCGATTGCCCGGTGTAACGTTTGTGCGGAGCGAAATGCAAAGTTTTTTTTTGCGTTTTTCTACCACACGGCAAGTGGCCTGCGTTGTGCCGGCGTCTACTCCGGCCTTGGAACCTTCGACGGACGGTGCAGAGCGGTTTGAAGTGCACTTTTTGCAGCTAACACTCCAGTGCTCGCTCTGTTCGCGTTAGTCACTGTTTGAGTTTCTTTCATTACATTGCTTTCACTAGCGGTGGGCGCACGCACATAAAATGCAGTCACTGTAATGATATACAACCGTGTGTGCGGCAAAGAGTGCACTAAAAACCGCCTTTCCCAAGATCCTTTATTTGCCATTTTTACGGAAAACAGAAAATTGCAGTTTCTTCTTGTGTTTTCTAGTTTTAATGTTCATCACGTTGATTTGGTAAAAATTCCAAATTGCTCTGTATTTTTTTATATAACCACGAATAAGCTAAAATAAATATTTTTATTAATCCATCTTTGCTGTTGTATCGTCCTGGAGTTACAACAGAGTTAAGTAGTGTTCAAGGTAACCAAATGGAGACTCGCCCAATAAGTTGTTGGATAATTTTAGAAAATTTTCTTCAACACATATCGGCACCGGTTTCTTTTTCTTTCTTAATTTCTTTCTTAATTTTTTTGTGATTTTTTTTGTCACCAGTGCTGCTTTCTAAAACAAACTCTTCAAATGTGTTTTTAAAACTCTCTTTATCTGTACACAGGAAAAGTTATAATGTACTTTCAAGTTGGCTGAAAGGCGAAACAAATAACATGATTAGTTCCGGACACTACCCACACCCACACATGCCACTTACACGAGAAAAGTTCACACTGCCACACGAGTAAGCCTAGTGGGAGGAAATAAAAAAAACGACACCACAAACACCACAGACTTGGATCTACTTAAAAATCCATGAGCAACCAAATTCAATAAATCCATCGCAGCAGAACCGATGGCGAGTGTATTCCGTCCTTCCCTTTTTCCCCTTCCCAAGCACACGGCGACGACATCAACACGTTTTGTCTACCGGACTGCTGCGGCACTTCCGTCGGGTGACGCTCCCGCAGCATAAGACGAGTGGGTGCTAAAGAGACGTAAGGCCCCTTCAGGAGGCACCCCCACCTTTTCGAGTCTCGGTTCGTTGATTTGTTGCAACTTTTCACTGCGGCAGTTCAGTAGCCCCTGACTGCTTTCACTCTCACACTCCACGGGGGCCGGGGCATTTGCGGCAAAATGGTAAAACCTTGTCCAGGACTCACCTCAAATCCCGCAGCAAAAGTTCCATTCCATCATCATCATCATCAGCCGCAGCAAGGATTGCAGCAGGAGGGTTGCAGACACAACTATTCACAGACCCCCTCTACCTTCAACCCTCCGTTTCGCACTGCCACAGCTGTCTCATTATTCACGGACCCGAAAACCGCATAAGGCCTAAAATCACCGACTGTCTTTCGTGAGCCAGGCATGGGAAGCGCTCGCCCATATCACATACTCAGACGCTCCTAACTTCCCCACACGGGAAGCGCGTGTGCCGCAGCCAAAGCATAACGCCGCATTTCAATTTCTACTCAGGAAGGAAGCGAACGGGGAGAAGCTTTTGGGCGATTTAAAATGACCATTCCCCGAGGTAGAAACGACTGTCAGGACCGTTTTTTTTTTCTTAAAGGAAAGGTACACTTTGGACACGAGGCTTGTTGTAAATTGATAAACTTTCGAGCGAAAGAAATACGCGGCTATCAGTCCAACATCTACCACCGGTGAAGCGAAGCCCCGACAATCACGTCCACGGCTCTGTCATATCCTCGGGCGCATCCGTGTCGAGCGCTTGGGGAACCGCAGCAAATTATGCAAATACCAAACAAATGTCTTCGTATAAGTGAGCCGCCCTGCGCCGGAAAGCTAACCCTACCTTTCTCTGGAGCAGTCGGCGCGCGTATGGCGAAGTGAAGTAATTTATTGCCCGATGAAGTGTCCCGAGTGTTGGGTAGGGGGCTGGTTGTGTGTATAAGGTTGATTACCCTGGCCCCGTCCCGAGGAAGTAGATTGCACCATAAAGCGCACGTGAGACCTGGGCGCGCAACAGGGTTGACTCGGGAAGGATAAAAGACAGGATTATGAAGCTTTTATTTTTTGTTCTTCCCCGTTACTGCTGCTACTGATGGATCGCCCGGATGTATTCCTATTGCGTCGGTTTTTTTTTTATAGCGCACGGCTGTGTACATAATTCGCCTCACCTTCGCCGTAACTCCTGCTGCAGGCGAACACGGGAAGGGGGTCTAATAACACTGCGTCAGGCGGTGAAGTAGTCAATGAGTAATTTCGGTCGGTATATAAATAAGCACGAGGCGAGCTAGCGAGCGGAACGTGAGCGGAATATTTGACGACTGGTTGTAGAGGTTTAAATTTAAAAGAATAACTCCAGAAAGATGTCACCTCAATAAACCGGAGGGCGAGAGTAGCGCCTCCGTCAGGATCTTTCACGATTCGCTCGTATTTGACGACGAAGTAAATGATGTTATTAGTGCCCGAAGAAAAGGAAGAAAAAAAACGCTCCGAACGAATGGCTCGCTGCTCCGTAACAGGTGCTCCTAATTGGCTTCGGTATCGTGCCAGAAGACTTTGTCCGAAACGTACACGCGTTTTTTTTTTCAAACCAAAAAAAACACACACACAACCAAAACCGCCGTAATCACAGTTGTGGTCCTTGTTTTGGAGAGGAAGGAGCAGGGGAAAAAAATCAACAAACCGAACCAAAGATGCTCCACCGTCCGGAGGGACGACTCTTTCTCTTCATCTCCCTCTCGAAGGCTGTCGCGCACTAAGTACCACTTTTACAACTTCGACCCAACCCCGGGAAGGATGTTACAAGGGCGCCGAATGTTGGGCTGCATAAAAATTCAAATTTTATTCCGCCCGATTTGCATTATGAAAATTGACAACTGCCACCAAACGCGCGCACGGAGACGAGCCGTGGCGACCCTCGCACGCGTGCCTTGGGATTTTGTTGGCGGGTGCGGAGAATACGACAGTTGTGCTGTGTAAGTACAACAGAAACATCAAATGAGCCCACCAGCAGGAGCGAACTTTATTCGTTCTTCCTCCGGACACCGGCGACGCTGATGAACTGTGGTCAATTGTGTGGGAAGGGTGGTGGAAATAGCAGCAGTAGCAGCACTAGAAACGAGCAAATTAGACAAATGATATGCCCGTGGTGCGGTGCGTGAAGGCAGTAAAGGGCCAAATCAACACCAGTACACACTGTTTTTGCGTGTTCCGTGTGGCTTTTTGGCTTTTCCCGACTGGAGGGAAATGCAATCGAAATGCGCTTTGAAGTGTTAGCGAGCCGCTGTGGTTGCTGGAGTTGACTCAAATGAGAACTGACTGGTTGACAAACACCAGGGGAGGAAAAAACGAGCACAAACGTTTGGTCAATCGGTCGGTCGTACTCGCGTGTGCCACCACTCTAATATACATTCAAATGACCACTTTCGAATGCTGTTTAGATGATGTTCTTTTTATTTTACTATCATGCAAATGGGTGTCACTACGAACGTAAGGTTTGGCTCGTAAAGAAACAACGAAAGGATTAGCTGGAAATTTAATTCCAAATCGGGAGAGAGAGTGCATGATGAAAAATAGTTAGAAGGAAAATATATTTACCCGTGGAAATATTTCTAGAACAGATCCTTTTATTTTACATGAGAATGTATTTGAAATAACTTTAAGGTTCTTCTAAAAATACATTCATTTTTAAATAAGTTTTTTATGAGTTTTATTTTATCTATTCAACACATTTTGTTTCATTGTTGATTGCACTACTTATACGTAATAATAATAGTTTCTTTCCTTATTTTTATTTCATACAGACCTGTTCATACAGAATTTTTCCCTTTTCTATACTATTTTTTCACCTAATTTAGTTTTCATTCGTTTGTTTTTATTTTTAGTTTATTTCAACGATTTTTTTCACGTTAGGTTTTACAATATAAACATAAGATTTGTTACGATAACATACTTTTATTGTTGTTAAAAGTTATTGAACGTATTGTATACCCTCATGCTGACCATCACATTTGCGCCTAAAATATGCAATATTTGTTCAATCAAAGAATATACCATATCAGATAAATTGATTTATCTCATTTAGCGGCACATGATTAGATAATTTATAGAGAGAAAGCCCTCAAATAATATCGAAAATCGATTGATCATCCGGAGAGTACTTTGGTGCGCAGTAGGACTGAAAATTGATTCAAAAACCTTCTTCCAAAACACAGAGAAAAAAAAACCCCGATCCACCGCATCACAACTCAGCAGGAGAGCTTTCGGAAGCAACTTGAAAATAAACCCTCCTCCCAAAGATCTCCCCTGTGGCGTGTTTATCCGAATCAACGCACGGTGAGGATGGGTATTGTATGTTATTTTAACAAGAGAGAAGAAACAAATAACTTTTGAAAAGGGCACTACACACAACCGTCGCACTTCGGCACCTGACCCGAGCATGTCGAACACCAGCAGCAGCAACAGCAGCAGCATTACCGCTACTGGCCTGGGAGGAAAAAAAAGGGATGAAAGGGATGCGAACTTACATGAAAGTGGCCCGGCGAGGAAACGTCACAGAAGGCAAAAAAAGCCACCACCGCAGGGACGTCAAAAAGATTGTGAAAACCTCAAAATGGGCAAGCAGCAACATGTCCGGTGCAGAGATTTCGACGTGTGTGTGTGTGTGTGTGTGTGTGTATGGGTTTGTTGGAGCAATTTGTAGACGTTTCGATGTTTCCGATTTTTGAAGTCAAACCCACCCAATAAGGATAAGGATTTGGTCGTTGTCGAACCCACCGAACGAAGGGTTGCGAGAGCGCATTGCCGTGTGGTGCCTCCTCCTTTTGCTTTTCGGGCATCGCCTACCAAAAATGGTCAACCGTTTCACCATTTCATTTGGTGAAAATCTGCCCCGAAAATCTCTTCGCACGCGGGCGAAGCGAGGAGCTGAGCGGAGTCGTCTGAATGGCTGATAAGTAAGAAGGCATAGTTGGAATTCTTTCATCTTTCAAGTCGCTCCGAGCAAGCACGAGCGCCAAGAAGTGGAATGAAGCAGACGTGTGGTCAACCGCAAATGAAATGTAATCGATTCATTCCTTTCCACAGCACGGAACGAAGGCTGGCCTAGACTGCGTGTCGTACACGGACGTGTGCATGGGCCACGCTGCATCCCTACACTGCCCTATCGAGACTATCGAGGCCCTATCGAGTGAGTTGGAGAAAGGGCTTTACCAAAAGTCAGCCTCGAAGAATGCGACGAAGTGGGGCAGGAGAAGGAGGGAGGACGAAATTTACAAATTCATTTCATCTCGACGACTGTCCGAAACAGAATCGTTTGGTGAGTATGCAGCAAGGAATTTAATAATAATAATTTCTCGACTGCTTCCGGCGCTGTTACTTCGGTAAGTACCCTGCCCTGCACACTTCGCTCCTCGGCGTAAAGTTAGGACTTATTTTCCTTGAAAAGTACTGGAGGTAACTATCGCCCGCGCTGAGATGTGTTTGAAGATGCATAGGTGAAAGAGGGATTGACCAGAAGACAGTTTTTTGGAAAGCATGAAAGCGATTTGATTCGAATTTTCTCATGCTCATAGGTTCCTTCGGATTTGTAATTTTATTTTCGATTTTTTTTTATAAGAGACATCCGTACAAAGGTTCTATCTATTACAACTATTTAAACTCATAACTAGAAAAGAAGGTCTGATTGACTATCAAAATGAAAAATACTCAAAAAACCTATCAAAATTTTATTTCACAGATCAAAATGCTCGTGTTAATGAATATACGAAGCACTGCAAGAGCACTTTATTTAACTTTATTTAACAACACATTCTTCACCAGCGTCACTGTCCACCTTTGCTTTGCATACCATAAAAGCGAGCAGAAAAGAGCTTTACGATCCGTCACTTTGTCAAGGAGAGCAGGAGTGTAACACTCCTATTCTCACCACCACTTATCCGGTTGATCTTTCGCGTGAAATGGAAGGCTTAGTTTGGCTCCTGGAGGGGCCATCCTATAACTGGAAAAGCCGGCAGAGCTCGGATCCCTTAATGCAACGCAACGAGTGCAAAAAAAAAGAATAAATCGCTGTTCCTCCTACGCTCGTAAGGGTACGATATATCCGATTGCCAATATCCGATGACACTCTCACCGTAGAGGAATGGATAAATGTGTGTGAGTGAGGGTGCCTGTATAATGCAAAACCACTTCAGACCATCAGAGGACGCGCGCCTGCTGGATGGGGAGCAAGATTTGAAATCAATTTTCATATAAACCTCAAAACCGAAAACTCCAGACCTTCTGGTCGATGTGTTCCGTGGGTGTGGGTCGTATCCTCCGGTCTCACTCTCCATAAGTGGATTCCTTCGAGTCTATGAGCTTCAGTAAACACACCACCCAGGTCCACCTCGGAGGCAGGGAAAGCGGACACTTCACTCCTGCCAGCGTTGCGAGATGGCGATACAGCGATTTCCGGTGACGCATCGTTGTCGCGTTTTCACCAATTTCGAGACCCCGCCTCGAGAACCGACGCTAGGTAAACAGAGACTGTGCCGCCACCGGCTTCGCCTTCCACCTGCATCAGAGTTTGGTCCCCCGGCCAGAGCTTGATGCAGGAATTTCTATTACAAAATACCTGACGCGTTCCACTGCCAGCACGGACACCGATATCCGCCCGCAAACTCGAGCGTCGTCAGGAGTGGACTGGATGGAGAGGATATTCACCATCCCATCTTGACGTCTCACATACATACGCACTCGCCCTTGCGGTATGTATATGTTCATCGGGATTGGATGACATCCCACCCCGCATCATATCAGACTTCTGCCAGAACGAAACGAGAATTGCACTCAATGGAACGCAGCCGCAGCCTGGCGTCCCCATGTTCAGCCTGGTGTTTGGCCAATGTCCATCCGTTCCCTCTCTGCCGGCGGCACAAAGCCTACCAGCACAGAAGCAGGAAGAATGTCATTGCATACACCCCAAACACACATCGCGGAACGATACCGGACGGCCATATTTCAAACACATCATCCACGCCACGGCTCCCGTAAAGTCGTGGCGAGCTTACAAACGGAGCACAGTGAGAGAAAAGGAAGGAAAAAAACACCCCGTCAAAAACAAACGGGGAAAATTTGCAAACACTTATGGAGCACCCTCCTTCGGGGCAAAAACAAAAAAAAAGAAAACGATACAGACGCGTGTGTGTCATGGTTTGTTCGATTTTTCAAAAGCCTCTCCACCAGCGGCCGGAGATTTGTAAATGGACGTCCCTCCGTACGTTCGCGTTTCGGTGCAAGGGAGACCCGAACAATTGGTCACTAATCTACGCTCCCTTCCTCCTCCACCTCCTCCTCCACGGTTGCGTTCCTTTCTGCCCTTGAAAACTGGTGCGCGCGGTCAGCGGGGATGAAGTTTTATTTGTTTCATTAGCATACTTCCGGCGAGCCGTTCCCGTTTGGGTAGGCTAATTGGTTTTTCGCTGATTTGATTTGCTAGTTTCGGGCGAGTTCGCTCCCTAGCCCCTCGTTCGGGTAGGCAAATTATTGACCGACGCGGTGGGAGAATGATTTGCTGGCTCCCAAAATGCAGCGCCAGCGCTTCTGAAACGAGCGCGCTTGATTACTTTTGGGATTAGCCATGTAGATGCACTCCAGCGCGCGGCAGTTTCGACTTACGGCGGAGGCAGAGAGCGTTCTCGTGTGCGTATACGTTCGCTTGCATAATTGGCACTGGCCAGTTGATCAGCTGCGAACGCCCGATGGATTTACATCATCATCAGCTGCGGACAAAGCAACGAAAAAAAAGAGCTGAAAAACCAAATTAACGTAATCGCCACTGTGTGCCAGAACGGCTCGCGCTATTTGCGGGAAGGTGATAATCAACACGGGAAAAATTTGGCTTTCCATCCCATCCTTCCCGCCCCGGGACGAAAACCATACGTACCACACACACGCAAAGCGAATCAGGATTTTATTTGTCCGAACCCAACTAGTTAACTTCGGCTGGCTGTTCGAGTTAAGCAGGTTTCACTTTGAAGTAGCCCAAACCGATTAAACGCGTTAATTCCAAACACCTGCGCGTGGATGGATTTTTTTTTGGCAACAGCAATTCCGCAATGGTCCCAATTGAATATAACGCCCATCGATTGGATGGTGATTGATTTTGGCAGTCCGTTTGTTCGAAATGTGGTAATTGTGTTCGTTTATTCAATTGTGCGTGGATACAGCGGCTGTCACCTGCCTCAAATGAGAACAAATTGTGGCGACTCAATTAAGCCGCGAAGTCTACAAAACACACCACCTCCGCCTGTTTAATCCGTCGAGTGCAGGTGTGAAAGTTGACAAATTGTTTTAACCATACTCGGTTGAATATTCCAATAGCAACAACGTTGTTCATTTTCACATCATCCTTGTCGAAGAAAGCAATAGGCTTTAAAAAAAATAATAATAATAACTTGCATATCTAAGGTCGATTTTGTACCAATAGCTTTGGCAACAATGATGCTGCGATTGACTTAGACGTCATGCGTGACTGTCTTTGTCAACTGTAATTATTTAAGTCTTGTAAAGTGTTGTCCTCTTTGTTTTTTCTTTTATATCTACAACACGTCAATAAATGTCATTTTATAAAAAAATAGCACCAATTTAATACTAAAATTCTGACTCAAATGAAAATATACATCTTGATAAAAACATAAAAAATCATTAGCGTTACGCACATTGCATATCACTGGGCGCAAATAAGACTAGTCAGCCAGAAAGTATGCAATTTTTCTCACCATATGAGGGAGTGCAATTAGGTTTTAACCAGGTTTTAATGCATTAGGTTTTAATACATTATAGTGCAGACAGCTACTTCAGTTTAAAATAGTATTTGCTGCGATAAATAAAATAAATATTAAGTTATTTTAGGAAGCTCCAGAAGTGCACAAGGTAAAGAATCGCCTAAAAGTATACAAACTAGCATAACATAAAATATTAAAGCAGCAATTAATCAATTTTTCGTAATTTTCCATTCCGGGTCGTTTTACGCATAATGCGTTTTTGTAAAATTTATCTCTTTTTTAATTCAAGATCATTCTTCAAATACTTTATTAATCCAACCTAAACATACAATTTCTTATACTTAAAAATATTTTTTAAATAACCTTACTAAACTGAACTAAAGAATTTTACAACTTATTCCTAATTTAAGAACAAAAAACAAACACTTATAACACTTTTTAACAACTTTACTTGTTTCGCGCAACGATTCGCCCGTCCCAAAAGTTGCCGCGTTAACGGAAATGCTGCACAAAACGGCAAGCAAACAACGACAATAGTTTTGGAAAAGTTTCAGCCCGCCCAAGCAACCAAAACTTCGATGGAAGGAACGCGAGCAAACGCAGCAACGCACGCAGCGAAGCAAACGGCAAGGAGCACACGAACCCGGGCACAAACCCGCAACCGAAACGCAGACGAGCGAGCGACGGCAAAGACGTCCAACTAAGACATATCACCGCGTATCGCATTACACAAGTGTATTTTCACACTTTTCGCCACATCTATGCACACAAAAGGGACACAACCGAAATCCCACCGCCCTACCCCCGGTTCCGGTTTTAAGCCGTTCGTTCCCTCACGCTTTCCCTTACGGCTCCACAAACACACGTGCACATATCATTATGCGCTCGCACAGTGCATATCATCGCAGCAAGGAAATATACACATATATCTCGGCTTTCAATCGACGTGTCGTCGTCCCTCTCGTCCCTTTCTGAAGGGCCTTCTGTTTTAGGGGATGTAAAAAGGGATGCAGATTTTCCAGTATTTTTTTGCCCCATTATTACCAGCACCACCACTAGTTAAAGCCTTTGTCTCACGGCACAGCAACACTTCCGCCACGCCAGCCCCTCGGTTTGCGTGACCTTTGTCTTTAGTGTCGCGGCCGTCGGGCGGCGGAGTTGTCGAAGGTAGAGGAGGGATGATTTCGGTACGCTTCTTTCTCACCACCACCACCTCCACCGGCTGGCGGCTTCCGGTGCGCGGGTATTGTTGTCGCGCGAATGTTTGGTGTTTTGTTTGCAAAACTTTCACGCAGCGAAACCGTGCGACCGGCGACAGGGGCAGTCGATGTGGGCTTTTAATATGCATTTGATGAGGTGTGATAACGGACCATCATCTCACTCGTATGGCGCATGCACGGCAATTATTTCCCGTTTATTGTGCGACACTCATTAGAATGTGGTTGTTCGAGGATTGGACAGAAAAAAAGCAGCGAAGCAAAAATAAACGTTAGTCTTTTTTTAAAACTTTCAATACCACCGGGGCTCCGCTCGGTCACACTGGTCTGACTTCCGTCCGGCGTACGTTTCTAAGCAGACCCCCAGTTAGCTACATTCCACAATCCCATTCAGACGATCTCGCACACACATCCTGGCCTTTCGGGGGTTTTTTTTTTCGTCCTGACTGTAACCGAGAACGGCGAGGATGCTGTCTTAAACCTCAACAAAAGTCCACCCCACCACTCCAGGCGGCTCCCGGTCCCGGGACACACGTACATACACACACACACTGGTGTGAGATGTGTGGTATGTGATATTAATCCTCGAATTTCGTCTGCTCGATCTTCATCCAGCAGCAGTATGTTTTCGACACAGGCATAGACCTGGCCTGACAGTGATGCCTGACCGGGCAACGATGCGGGGTCGGTCAACTAAAACAAAACAAAAAAAAAGAAAAAGGGAAAGAACGAAAACGATGAGAAGCGACTAAAACAGCTCTGCTTCTGCGAAATCGAATCCTTACACAACCGGAGCTCGTTCCCCGGTCGAATATGCTTCACGCCTAAATGTATGCACGCGTCTGGGACGCGTATGTGAGACGGCACAGCCAGCCAGCCGTACACACCTCTTACATGCACGGTTGTAGTTGTGCAGCAGGTGCATATGAATGGAGTTTTCTTAATCTTTCTCTCTTTCTCTCCCTCTCTCTCTATCTCTCTCTCTGTCCCACACACACACACACACAATTCACTCTCTTTCCGTCACGTTTTCCAGGCGCACAGGCAAACAACTTTCAGCACCGGGATAGCTTTCTAGTGCGCTTTGAGTTTCGTTTTTTTTTTCTCTCTCTATACGAACAGCACACGACGTGCGTCTTGCTGGACCACGACACTTCCACCTACCCACCCGCACCCGCACACCCGCTGCGGTATGCAGATCGATGAAGAAAGCGGAAACACTGCTGCACAATGGTATGCTGCTGCTGCTGCTGCTGCTGGCTGGTGGAAAATCCTCCTTCAAACCTTCATCCAACACCACCGTGGAATTGCGTTACGGCGGTGGGGAGTGGTGCATGTGTGTGAAAAAGGCCCATCGGAAGGGGTGGTTGCGGGAGGGGCGAAGTGGTGACGGTGGAACGTGGTCCCGTCTGCAGGATCGTTTTGTCTGCAGTAGCGAAGCGAAGCAAAAATAAAACACGACGGGCACATGTGCACGACGACACAGGCGAGCAAGGGACGCGGGAGGCACCGAGCGGAAGGTAAGCAAAATATACACACACACACACGGAACGAGAAAAAAAACTACAACCAGCGTGTGGAAACACGAACCGTTGACAGGACGAACACTAATCTCCCTAGCAGGGCGAGTGACACGTCCAAGAAAATTGAGATGCGAGGCCAGTAATCTTAGTAATTTCACATGTAACAGCCGTAGGTTGGAGAGACAAAAAGAAATAATAAATAATTGTTAAGATGCATCAAAACAGTACAGTAGCGTAAACATTATGATAATGAATAAAATATATCAAACATGATGTGCATAATTCCTATTCACACATTTAAAACACATTGGATTTTTCAAACCAATCCGATTCAAATCAACAATTTAAGTAAACAACGCATTCAACAAAAGAAAATAAAATTATGAAGTACGAAAATTAAAACAAAAAATATTAGGATGTCTTACTGAAATGAAAATAAAAAAGTGTGTGAAACAAAGCAAAGTGTGCGAGTAAATCGTAATACAATAAAAAAAAACGAAATGAAATGAAAATAATCTTGGAGCATGAAGAATTTGTTAAATAAATAAAATTTTATAATAAATCTAATAAAACTGAATTAATCAAACTAATAAAACCATTTACATACAAAATTTAAGAAAGCTGAAAGCAGATAAACAGGGAAGGAAAAACAATAAATTGAACCCAACAAGTCAATAATTAAAAAATCAATATTGAAACAACAAAATTAAAATAAAATTTAAGCTATCAAACACAACATTTTATAAAAACTACAAAAATGACGAAAAGAGCAATCGTCAACAGGCAAAACAAACTATGAGAAACATAACCAATGTATATACAATTATCGGTATTAGGAAAAACAAAACTATAAAAAAAACACCGCTGTAAATGAGGTTTTATAGTTTTTAAACGTCGTCATAAAATGCTCAAGAATGAAAGCATAACGAAGCGATCCCATGTTCGTGCAATACTTTTCACCGGAAAGCAGTCCGGTGAGCCAACCGTACGACAAGAGCACGCCAGGCCCATTACCGTCCGGGCAGAGAATGAGCGTACGAAGCGTAAAAAACGCCGTTACCGGGCGTTAGATCGATGCATATATAGCTTCACTTCCGATGTTTTGCAACTTAAACCAAAAACCCATAAAAGCATGCACAGGACGACGGTGAACGGGCGTCCCGTACAGGGACGAGCGGGAACGGGGAGGGAAGCGTACGTAGAAGTATGCCAACCGGCGGGTTTTTCGCTTGCTGCTGCTGAACCGTTCTCACTTCATCAACCAACCGGGCGAGAGACGGACAGCGGCGGGATTGGGCGTGTGTGATGGGCCCACATCGGAGGGAGAGGGAGCAACACATAAACACACACGCGCACACACACACAGACCGACACAGGCACACCCGAAGGATCGCTAAAGTGGATATCGAGAAACGGAGATCCCCGGTTATGCAAGTCCAGCCGGACCTGGCGAAGGTGTACAAACACACACATACGCAAACACGGGGAGGAAAACAAGCAAGTACACAAACGGACGGACGGACGGACGAACGCCGGACCCTTTTACGCCGCGGCCGCGGCACGATGGGAGCGGGCAAGGGTTTTTTAAGAAGCTAACGTGTTCCGTGTGTCGAGGGCGAACCGTGTACGGAGCAGACACACACATGAGCACAAAAACTACCGTCCAAAACCGAACCCAGAGACCAAGTGTGAAAAGCTAAAACTGTCCCTGATGGATTTTCTGCTTCCCTCGTGCGGTATATTTTTGTGCATTTTTTCTCCCCTCCTGCCTCCGCCCGGCTTTGGATCTGTGGTCTGTCTCTCTTTGTGTGTGTTTATGTGAGGTAGAGGAGACTGTGTTAAGGGTTTTTGGTCCGATGTTGCGATGCGGTTTATGTCGGCCAAGAGGGAGCGAGCCTTCTGGCGGTGCACATACCTACCCGGAAAATGGTATCCAAAATAAATACCCAACACGGTGCAGTACCCACCGAATAATCCGAGCCGAAAACTTATTGGACACTAGGATAGCAACCACGTTGTTGGTTGTTGTCGGCGAAATGTTCGGTTTGAAGATGCAAAAAGGGAAAATAAAATAAAAGCAAAAATTCCATTTTACAACCAATTTTTTGCTTCCCATCTCGCCACGTCTCACTAAGTAGGCGATGACGATGTCAGTGAGGGAGGAAATTTGATACAATTTTCGTCCCCGTGAGCGTGTGGTTCAAATGGTTCGGACGGGGTCTGGTAGGTGACTTTATAAGAATCGATCGTTTCATCTTAACGTGTAAAAAGAACAAAAAAAACTTGCGAACCACCTGTCCACCGAAGTGGTAAATATCATGTATCTCTGGCACGGCAACACGGCGAAACTCACTCAACCGTGCGTGTTCGTTTACCCGTACAACACTGTGTTTCACCTCCGGAACAGCTTGAACTTGGCGATGGTAATGCGAATCCGCTTAATCCGTTCGATAGCACGATTCCACTTTTTTTATTTCATTGCCACACCTCTACCCAGGGATTAGAGTAGGCAAACAATCTAAACAAACGGATGTTGTCACACACGCATCAGTGTCATGTTTGGCCGCACACGCCCGCTGCTTGAATGGACAACAAAGTAGGCGGTCGCCGCTCGCGCTCACGGCAAGCAAACGATAATAATTTGGGAGAGTTATCTTTTTTGTTGCTTACAGTAAACACTGCTAATTGCTGGCATTAGAAGCTAATAGGATTGCCGATATGTTTGGTAATGGCGGGTAATAATGATGCGCGATTAGCCGCATCGAACGAGATCCGGTTCGAAGGACCAAATTCTTCTCCGGAGCAGCTTCTAACGACCATAAATAAGCTATTCACAGGCTGCTTCAAATATGATCGGCGGAGCGCTCTAAATTATGTCATCCTTCACGCATCACCACTCACATTTGCATACCCTCACAGGCAAACGCACGCGCCTGTGTCCTGTGCGGGAATCCGGGCGCATCATAAATTAACCACTGGTGTCAATCGATTCCTTATGCACCCAGGTCCGGCGGATTATCCGTTGGTTTCCGTGCCTGTAATAATCGAACCGAACCTTCAGACCGGGAGCTATATGTATATATATATCCGCTCGAAAATCACTCCCAAATTGATGCCAATCAGCGCCTAAACCAGTAACCTTGTCGATTCATCAATCGATCGGGAAAAAGGCCTCCGCAGCAGCGCAGCGATGATGATGACGATGATGATGATGATGATGTTACACGCACGAGAATGAACATCCCGATTGATACGGTGGGAAGGACGCCCAGCTCGACCCACCCAGTCCGGCAGCGTTCTCATCGCCAATGAATTATTTATTCCCCTCGACAGGCACCACCCGATTGCTCCACGAGAAGCTCTCTCTCTCTCTCTTTCTCTCTCGGGTGGGTTCGAAGATCGGTAAATCAATCTCTTTCGGGTGGAGGACGAGGGTCGGGTGTGGGTTTTGGGCTATTTTGCTGCTGCTCGAGTGATCTACTTCCGCATTGTTGGTTTGGAACCAGTTCCGGTTTACATCGATCGGTGTTGAACGTGCAAGAGGGCACGGGTCGGAAGCAAAATTTCCACCAGATTAAATGGCACAGCCGGGAGCGATAAAAAGAGGGGAGTGCCAGGGGGAGCCCCAGTCCCGCTAAATGGCGTGCCCATCGCCTGTCAATTGCAAAGGGGCTCTAGTATGCCGCCAGCAGTCATCAATCACCATTCGGTGTCGATGGGTTTTTGTGCTTTCCGCCACCAATTCGCCGTGGCTCCCGAGACTTGCGTGCCTGCACTGGTGTCGGGTGGCGTTTGAGCTGCACTGCTACTGCCCAACCGCCTGCCCGACCCAGACAATATGGCGGCACGCGGCGTTCGGTCGGTCGGGGTCATTATCGATTTTGAGCG
The DNA here is from genome assembly GCA_000473445.2 of Anopheles farauti. Lineage (NCBI taxonomy): Eukaryota > Metazoa > Arthropoda > Insecta > Diptera > Culicidae > Anopheles > Anopheles farauti. The sequence goes on from KI915041.1 coordinate 14,180,398, forward strand.
TTTGCCGCGTGATTGCACGAATGTGGGCACCTTTTTTGCCGAGCGGAAATTTTTTAACAGACCTGTGTGAAAAAATACTGCACTTACCTGGTGAAAGCTCCTCGGTTACGGTCGCCACCAGTCCGATGCCGCCGATGGCGATGGCAACGAGCAGCGCCAGCCAACGGAGCCGCAATGCTCCCAAAAACTGGGCCACCATCACCGTCACCGTCGGCTGCTTTACCCGCCGCTGCAGCGTCTGCTGCATGACGTTTGACGTGTTGGGAGGTGGGTGGGAGCGCACAGTACCCGTTTTTCGAAATCCTGTCCCGCGAAGCGGTTGTTTGCGGTTTCCCCTCGACTCGGACACGCGATGGAAAGCGATGAAAAATCTCACGCACAAATCGGTAGACAAATTTTTACCAACACACTCCCGCACAGATACACTCAATGCACACGACTAGCACGCTAATTACTATGCCGAAACATACGCAGACACTCACACATACACGCAAACGAACACCAACGATCAAACGGCACTCCGGAACCTCCTTCCTCCTACCCACGTTGGGCGGGGTCGCAACCAACTCAGTTTCCACGCCAGGAACGATATTTCCTTTTTTGTTCTGTGTTCGACACAATTTCTCCTTTTACCACTCCTTTCTGTTCCACAGCCACGATTCAGGTCAGAGGTTACCCGACGAGGTGGGGCTACTGGCTGGGGTTTTTCCTGTAAAGAGAAGACATGGAAACAAAAAAACAACACACATCAGCATCAACCAGTAGCACAGTGGGGCGAGAGCATCGGCCGGAAGTCGGTGATTAAAATTAAATCCGAAAAACGGTTGCCAAAATGATTGATTGCCCCTCGAACGGGAGGACGACAGCACGGGCTTCGTTGTTACTTCGGGGCGTGTGTGTGTATGTGTGTGTGTTTGAGTCCTTTTATGGAAGGTTACTGTTGCTGCCGTTACTGCTGGAATCGAGCAGTGGACGGTCTGTTAAGCATGTTTTACAGAGCACGTCCCGGTAAGTATCGCAATTTGCCACGCTAGGATGGGCACGAGTGAGAGTGCTGGCTTGCAAATTCTAAACAGTGGTGACTGAATTAGTCAGTGCATTTGGCATGTTTTCAGGAGGAGAAGATAAATTTCTAAGTTGTATAAAAAATATTTGACAATAAATAAATCAGTTCGGAGATGAAACTACACGCTTTCAAAATACTCCATAAAGTAAGCAATCTGCTTAGTGAAGATTTTAGATTGAAAAGCATCTAAAAAAACTACGAACACAGCAAGGTATATTAAATTGAATAAAATAATTCGTTTCAGTTTTATTACCATAAAAAACTTCATTAAACCATTTTTATTGTCATCATTTAAACTATGAAAGATTTATTTTAGCTGTTATGAGAGTGTCACATGAAGTGATTTAAAAATTATTTATTTATCAAAATCACCCTTCAAATGTAATGAAGTATCTGGCGTGTAAGCTGTAACTCTACCTAAATCCTTCCCGCACTTAATCAATCACTCCGCACTGTTGGAACAATCTTCTTCTGTATTACGAACGTCGACCAAACGCGGCTGCCGACGATGATGACGACGTCAAGCAAAACCGGTTAATAAACTTTCCGGTGAGCGAAATTTAATCGCACGCATGGCAGTGACAGGCTCCCGGCTGAATCCCGCCTCCCTTTGCCGCAGGACCTTCTAGCGGCGTTTGCCGGTGGTTTGCTTTACACCGAAGAAGGTCAGCTTTCCGTGCCCGAAATCCAGCCCGTGCCAGTTTGATTGATTTGTTTCGATTACTCTTTGAATCGTCGTCATCACAACGCGACTGACAGCTGAGCTACCGCCGGGGCCGGGTGACACAAAACGCGCACCCGAAAAGGTGGCCTAGTGATGGCGTGGGATTTAGTTTTAGAAAAATAAGGCACACCAAGACGCCTCTCCGCTGTCACTTTCATGTGCGAAGAGTGAACGAGAAGGAACTTTCTCACGCACCACAATCCATCCGCGTCCGGTGGCGGTGGCGACGGTTGAGAATCCTGGCACGAATTACCTCAACCTCCAGCGACCATATTCCGGGTGGGCTCTCGTTGCGAAGGTAACCCCATCAAACCGGGCCGAACCCGACCGGCATACGTAATATTTGGTGAGCTATTTTCAAACTCCCGGAACCGGGCGGGGTAGATGGCGGAACATGTCAGCCGCAGGTCGGAGCGAGATTAATCGATTTTTTATTTGATCCCTTCAAGCTGGCTCCGGCTTGGGTTCTGGCTCGGGCACTGTGCTATCACAAGACGACCTTTTGCAGCCAGCCCGGCCGTGTTCGATGCGTTTCGTGTACCGCCATGTGCGGTGGAAGCGTAGAACGACGCACGACGCCGTGTAAGAGCCGCGCACAAAGCGGTCCCTTCCGTGTGCTGCCACCACATCCATCAGCAGGATCAGAGAGCCGTTTGATGGCCACCACCCATCAGCAGCGCAGCAAACTGGAACGTACGGACGGCACGGAGTTTGTTGTGTGGTTGTGGTTCCCGTCGACATGTGGAAGTCGCCTCAAGACGTGACGTGCAGCGACGGCAAACCACCAGCAAAAGCGCATTTACTGGTAATGGAAAAGGTGGTACGTGATTTTCTTCCCGACTGCTGCTGCGGACGCCGCCTGGAAAACAAGCAGCACAACGTGGAGCGGGAATTTCGGCAAAGCTCCAGCTTCGGGAGCAGTGACGAGAATGATGCTCCATCTGGTTTGGAGCAGAAATGCCGACGAGGCTCCAAAAAATCCACTTTCGCGGGAAGCAAATTGACAAAAACGCGAAGCCGAACTTCTGGGAGCATCTCACCAACGACACAACCAATTTCGAGGCTGCAACCAAGCAACAACCCGCCGAACCACGCCTGTTTCCAACACATCCGCCCCGTGCGGAAAGCGTGGAAAGCATTTTCAAAAAACTTTTCCCCCCTGGAACGCATTCATGGTTGGTACGGGGCGGTGATTGGGTGGGCAGGCAGCCAGCCATCATACGCAACAACGCGATGGCTTTCTCTCGCATGCCGTAGTTGATACTGCTGCTTCTGTCGCTTCTTATGGAAAACATATTTTAATACAGCGATGCCCACCTGCCCACATCTTCTCTCCTGATGCGGCGACGGTTAATGGCAGCTTCCAGCAGCGTCGATGTTAATATCACGAATAACCTCGCATTCTCGCCGGTGAGATAGACGAGACAGCATGGGCAATGTCGAACGGAATGCGACGTCGATATGACCGGGAGAGATTAATAAATAACAACAGTAGCAGGAACCACGACACAACAGCAGGGAAAAAACGAGGGAAAAATGTACAACAAGACACTATGATGCAGCAGCAGTCGACACCGGTTATGCACCTGCGATTTGCAGCAAAATTAATAAAGGGAAGGGAAAATATTTACGCAACATCAGGCGGAAGCGAAACGTTTGATTAATCGAGTTTAAATTATTTTTTTAATGAAATATTTTTAAAATTGTACCTATTTTTCATAAATGTAAAAAGTGAAACGTAAATGTAAATTCAATTTCGTAAATGTAAATTATAACAAAAAAATAGAAATGCACAAAAAGAAGTATATAAATAAAAATGAAATAATTAAACTCAATTGAAGAAAAACTAAATCATAACAGGATTTGCGAAAATAACAATTAAAAATGTAAGACATATAAATAAAAATAGAAGATATTAAATAAAACCCCAATTGAAAATGACAACAAACGAAATATCTTCGAGAAAACTTAAACGAAAGGAACAGTTTGCTACAATTAAAAACACAATCAAAAGAATATGGTGTGCCTTTCATTTGAAATTTCGAAGGCACTGTAGTACATAAGAATGAGAAGACCTTGAGCATATTTAAGCATACATTAATTTTTAGCTTTCTTAATGCTCTGCTACTTCTCTATAAGATCAATCTTTCAGCACCGAGAAAGATGCTGAGGTCAAGACTGTATATGTACACTTTAACTTACCGACGAGCAAAGCTACGGAGACATTCATTGCGAGTTGATCAGTCTATGTGAAATACATTAATAAATGATGTTAGACCACGAAATTATGTCCATTCACCGATAATAACAACGCACAATAACACAGCACCTATCAAAACCAATTTCTAGGCCAGTTACAGTGTTATTATCACATGGCCGTATAAATTTGCCACCAACAGCTTTGTTTAGCTATTTGATGTGTAATTTGACACCCGATTTAATCCGGCTCAACTATTTCCGTAAAGTGAAGGAATTTTCAATTATAATGGCACACACCGATTAACCCCCGTGTCCCCCAGGATTCCCAATTTTCTCCCAGCTTATAGTGGAATTGACTAATGACCGTCATAAATGTATCACCAGGAACACACGAAACATTCAAGGTAACGCGCGCCGCACGGGCCAAAGCGCGCGCCAATTGATTACTGTCGTAAATCAAGCCCAACGTGGCAGCTCGGCGGCTCGGCGCGATGGTTCTCTAAATTTCATGTATAATTCACTAAGCCCCTGTGCATTTATCGCCTTTATCGAGACGAGAAAACCGGTGAGTATTCGCATTCCGGCAATGCGCTCGAATAATGCTCGGTTCCACCGAAGCAGGAGCACATCAAACAAAACCGACCCGAACACCGAGTGCTTGTGTATTGATTGCGGGAATAAAATATTAGTTCGCCGCTCCAAAGGGTGAAAACCGTCGCAAACGGCTGACAGGGCCGCGACGGCAATCAATTACAATTAGCACGGACCCGCTCATTCTGAGCTCGTTGCGATAAGCGCTCGTTTGTAGCCTCGCTTCAGCCACCGTGACCGTGGTCGAATTAAACTTTTATCGAGCGAATCGAAACCGAAAGCACACAACGAGCCGAACCGGAGGAAAAGTGAATTAATTAGGAGTGTTTGATTTATTCTAGAGCTTCTGGCCGAGAACCGAAAAAAACGCTTCCAAGTAAAACTAACTAAAAATACCGCGCGTGCCGGACTCTCCTGCTGACCTCAATAAATGCACAATGAGCGTGTCTGGGTGAATTCCTTCCAGAATTTCCACCGTGCCAAGATCAAAAGCACGAGATCTCAATCAACCGTTTCCAATGTATCTAAATTATCATCTAAATGTTTCTTATTTTTTATCCCCCTTTTTCCAGCTCTGTGCGAATGTGTTTTTTATCCCGCCCCATTGACATATGCAAACGAAAGCTCCTCTGGCCATGAAGCACTACCGCACCGCAGCAAAAGAAGTTCGCAAACTACTTATTTTGATAACGATCACAAACACCACCAGAGGGCAGTGCGTCATCCGAGGTCGTCCGGGAGCGGGGGCAACGAGCGGGCCGGGAAAGCTTACCCAGCGCACAACTTTTCTCCGCAACGAACCGTTTTTCCGGAGGTTTTCCCGGGGACCAAACTCGGGGCAAACCTTTAGCCACATTTAGCCCGAAGACACACCGGAAAACTTAGCCATGGTGGCATGGTGTTGGTGCCGCTCGCCCGGCGGCATATGGTGCAAGTTGTTGTTTCCCATTTGCCCGGTGCGCACCCCACCCCTGCCTCCCCGCAAGCCGCCCTTACTCACTTCCCAACAACGGTAAAACTCATTTTAAACACTCCTCAAAAAACTATAAACACAGCGATCTCGACCGGACGACTGCACGACGGACTCTTTCGCTCGGGGTGGGTGGGTAGGTTTGGGAGATTTCGCTAGCGGGTTTCGCTGTGTTTACCACCAGGCATTTGCGGGACATTTGTGCGGCCAGCAGCCTCCGGGAGGCGTTGCGCGGAATGGGCGTGGAAAGGGAAAACATAAAAAGTTTTCCACCCATTTGTATAAACCCGAGATCACCCACTTCCGTACGGAGAAGTTCGTCTGCCAGGACGAAGCTTTCCCTTTGAACAGAAGCTCACGTTTCTGTTGATGCCGAGTGGAGAGGGGGAGAGAGAGAGGGAGAGAGAGAGAGAGGGGAGTAAAAAGAGCGAGAAAAAGAGTGCCGTATGTCTATCTTTCCCACCGAGAGATGTATGTACGATTTGCATATGATAAGATTTATTGAAATGAAGTGAGGTCGTCATTTTCGATAGCCATAGCCACCATCCATAGCCAGCCATAGCCACCGGACAGTGGTCAACGCTCTTCTCCCTTGCGCACCCGAGCGGCAGTGTGCTCGTTGACGAAACTTATCTGTGAGTTTGTTCTCGCCGTGTATAGCGCATCATTAGTTTGATGCCTGCGGCAACCTTCTCGAACTTCTTTCGGAGGTAGCTCGGCAAAGTTTCCGCATGTGTTCTAGTTTTCTTTTCCTAGAAAAGAACGAGAAATTCGAGGTGGAAAGTGCGCCGGTTCGTCGCGTATACGTATACTTATCACAATTGCAGATAAAAAGCACCACGACATGTCCGAGCTATTACAGCTATTACAGTCAATACTGCACCGCGTTAATGGTGGGAGCCCCTGGACGAGCCGGAAGTGTCCGACCGTTTATTGCCGCAGGTCATGAACGTTCACCAATCCTGGACGTACATATCGGTTGCCGATCGGTCACACACACGCACACAGCTGCAGACGAGCCGCGATCGGGAGGTCCATAATTTTCCCATGTTTTCCATCGCTAGCTTCTAATCCCCTAATAGTTTCCAAATTGGGCTCCACTTCGAGGTAGTAATCCAGCTGGTGTAGTTTGAAAAATGTATGTTAATGGATGCAAAAGCAAACAATGTGCCCGTAATGATGGACGACGACCTGCTCGACGACCCAATCGAACGCCGAATGGTAAAGTCTAACAAACAACGCAAAGTCGTAATTACAACTAACCCCGTAGTACAGGGAACGCTCTCGTCCGGGTTCGCCATCGGAGCGAAGAAGTATGAATTTGATTTAATATTCATAAAAGGATGAATTCAGGCACGGGACCCTGTCATCGTCCCGGGCACTAAGGCACTAGACCCCGGGTCGCCTAGGCCAGGGCTTTAGACACACACACAGACACACATGAGCGCAGTGCAGCAGAATAATGCAGTCAAGCCAAGTCAACAACCATTTCGGGAAAGGGGACTTTTCCGATATCCGAGGTCAGTGCAATTATTTGCCACGGCTTGCGGAGGGATCCCCATACATCAGGACCCGGAAAGTCGACCGTTTCCATTTCCGTTCCGATTTCCGCTCCGTGCTGCCGCGATGAGTCATTCGTTTTCTCATTAGCAACATGCGGAAACGGAGAAGTTGAACCCGCCCGGGGGAAGCATCTTTGTCGCACTGCGATGACGGATGAATGGCTGGTTGGCTCCTTAGGTTTCGGTTTCGTAAGACATCGGTCATGACACACACACGCCCGGTGAGGCAACACTTTTCCGAGTGTGTTTTGAATATGTGTGCAATTGACTTTTGCTGGCGTGATTGCGCTTGTCCCGTGTCGTGTCGACAAGAAACGGGCGTGCCCTCTCTATATTATTGCTTACCCTCGAACGGGGTGGAGAGTGGCTCCCATAATCGACGGACCGAAGAAACGTCCGGGAGACGTTAGGATTGGGCGTAAAATTTACATGGGAAATTGTAGTTCTACCGGAGAGCGTAGCGCAATGCATGGACTTTGACTATATCATGAACGAAGAAATGAATAGATTACAGCACATTAAAACAGTGATTTCCATTCGTTACGAAAAAAAAACGCCTGCGAGTATGCAATCAGCATTAGGATAAACACGAGATTTTCGTTTCCGTGACGATTATTACTAACATGAGTAAAAAGAATGTTTGGCTTGAAGATTGCCTAATATCAGGCTGATAACGTAGTATTTTAAAAAAATTATACAATATGCATTACACAAACAACTATGGATCAAGGCGTTAAAAAAATCGAAAAAATAAATACAATATAAGTACGAACTCGAGTACAAGCGCATTTCGATTAAAACTTCAATAATGCTCCTTAATGCGAAAATCTTCAACATAATCGCCTACTAAACCGCTCGAAAAACCAACCCTCTCCTCTTGGACCATTCGTATCACACGAATGCCTATTTTTTTGTGCATTAATATCTCCCTACCAAAACAACAGCGAAATTCTCCCGCACAAAACGCAACTGGCAATCAAATTTCGCGCACTGATGGGCAAACGGAAGAGGCAGCAGGCCCGCGCATCGCTCGCAAGTCAACCATAAAATGACCGCACGTTTCAGATTTCGGTAATTGGATGCCATCGTTGCTCTCAATGATTCGGAACATATTTCCGCCTACTGGGGAAATGGCAGAGCAAGTTCGTTTTTTTTTTTTAATTTGATTAATCAACAAACACCGAAACCGAGCGAGCGACAACACCCCATAACCGACAGCGCCCGGCACGAAACGTGGGCAACAACGAACCTTCCACCGTCGCCGTGGTCGAGGGTATTAATCAAAACAAATGACCGAATATTAGGCATTATTTTCTCCGCCCTGTGCTGCTCCTCGCGGTGGGTGTTCAGGTTTCCGAAGGCTGTTGTCGGCAAACGTTCCCGCACACAAACGCAGCGCCGAGTAAGCAGACCCGTACGGAGCAAGGCGTCGAAAAGATAGATTGTAGCTCGTTGACTCAAATCGCAGCAACAAGATTTTCTCGGCTCCGGGCAGGGATTTTGCCTGTGCTCGTCTCCGTGTGGTTTCCGTGTTCCGGTCCGCAGGTCGAAGTGTCTTCGGTTCATCGAAATCGAATGAGCTTGTGCGCTTCGATCGGTTGTTTTCGGGTTGATAAATTAGCTCCCGCTATCGGCTGCATAAATGGTTGATCGATCGGTAGCAGCATTAGACCTGTTTTGGGGGCGCCAGGTAGTATCGATGCACGTTCGAGGGAACGTGGTTTAATGAGCATCTCAATGACCGGCGCAGCGGACTGTGGCTAAAACGAAGGAAGAATATCTCATAATACGGTAAACACTTCGAAGGACTTGATTAGTGGCCATGTACACCGGGCACCCTTCATCATGTGAGAAGCTGACCACAGGAACTTGATTCATCCACTACAAACACACACAGCACACAGCTTTATTACGATGTCAAGAGTCACTTCTCATCATCATCATCATAATCATGAGCCGTAATAACTCGACTAATGCTGCAACATTACTGGCTGCTGCAGGAAGATTCCTCCCCCATAATACGCACACTCCGAACGGGCGCAATTTTTCCCCAAGAACTACAACATCGAATCGAAGGAAAAGAAATGCAATTACAATCAGGAGGAGGCACTCCGTTCGCCGGATCTAGGGCATCCTTTCCGGGCTACGACCACAAAACCGAAGCAGTTAATGAGGGAAAGTGAACCTTGGAAGGACGCTTCCCCTTCCCATGTGGTAGTGTATAAAGCAGTGATTATGGAGCAAATCCTATTACAAAACACTCGCCCCTCTTCCCACACGCTATTCCAACCGACTCTATTGTGTTTAGTATTATTAATGTTCTCCGAGCCCTGTATAAGGATGCGGCGCTCGTTTTGTGCTTTTGCTCAGCAGTTGTCAGGCATGTAGGCATGTAGAAGCAAAACTGCCGGTACAAATTGATATTACAACGCATTAACTTACAAGATGAAGATGTGCGCCCGAAACCCAAAGCTCGGCCCGACATTGCAAGACGAAATAGAATTTGGGCGAGCGGTAGGAGCCACAGACAGGCATTATTAGCTCCGGAGAACGTATTTACGGTGCAAACAGAATGTAAGCTAGATACCTAGAGCGCAAACACGCGGTTGGAAAAACAATCGCCGCATTTCCACCGAAATATGCCACTCAAACAGCAAGATATTCATCCATTCATCCCGGCCGGCTGGTGCAAGGGGATTCATAATTGATGCTTTCGCTTTGACCCGACCCGACGCGTCACTGTTTGAACGAAACTCGCTGCGAAACCTCGCGCATCTAAAACTCAAATCGCCATCCATGTTTGATGCGGAGGAAAAGGGCAGTCCGGTTCGGTTTGCTGGGCACATTTTCGCTTTTGCGTTTGGATTGTGGTCTGTCCCGGGAATACATACACATTTCATATATCTGACTCGGTGGTTAGATATTTACCTCCCATCTATTATTCAATCGAGCGGGACGGTTTGACGGTTTTTGCTAGCCAATTTTCGCCAGTGCAGCCTGAAGTGTATGCAATTCGCATCGCATTTATGGTAAGTTTTCGCTGTCAAAGAAGAATGACAAGTGACACTAGTGGTAGCTTGTCAGGGATATGGGTGTATGTGTGTCACATAATGAAAGATTAATCTCCAGCTATTAAACTATGTCTGAAATCTTGCATCCGGTTTTATTCCGCTTTCCACACCGTTTAATATCGATTTTTCTTCTTCCAGTGCACCACCGATGCCACGCTTCTAATCGATGTCTTTCCCATCGCACCATTCCAAAGCCGCAGGTGGATCCGGGAAAAGATATTTCGCCACCAAAAAAAAAAAAAAATCCCGAACAGAAAAATGGGCTACAATAAAACGAATTCCTGGAAGCACAGGCTCGCCACCGTGTGTGCAAAATTGGGCCATTCGGCATAGCGACCGCGAGCCGTTCCGGTGGAGTGTATCGGCCGACGGTAAGAGAAAGAAAGACCCCGGATCGATAAGATGCTACAGCGGTAGGGGAGGACTTAACTCCGGAGCACAGTTTAGGCTTCCTTTGGGCTACCAGGAAAAGAAACTATAAAAATCAACGCGTTGCCTAAGCAAAATCTTGGGGGAATCACTCCCTCCGCCGGTTTGGTTCCACTGAGACCGAGGCGTTTTGGAAATGTGTCAAAAGTAATAATTATTTCAGGTCACACACAACATAACACCCGGGAGCGATCGGTATCGATTGTATCGGTAGGATACGGCGGGAAATAAAACCGGACCAATCGGGTCACCGGGAAAAGGGTGCCGCCGTGCTGCCCTGTTGCCATAACCATTACCGTCTCCCGGGGGGAGGCGGAGTGGGAGTCGAGTTTTCGGCTTACACCTGCACCGAGTCGTAAACTGACGGACTGACTTTTGCACGGCAGTATAACACGGTTGGATTAACGAAAATCGAACAAAAACACCGGCCGAGGGTGCCACACATAAAACGCATTCACGCCATTTTCCGTGTTGGAGTGGATCCGGGTTCCTTCCGACAGACGAATCCAGGGGTGGAGGAAACAAAAGGCGACGTAAAATCGCAAATGGCGCGGAAGTAACACACATACACACATACACACGTACAAGTCCCACACACACACACACACACACAAAGAAAAGCTGTCTGTTCGCAAATTGCCTGCTCCATGGCGGCAACCGCAAGTTGCGAAAATTGACTTCGTTAAGGCTCGAAACCCATTAGCAGCTTCTGGGTTGTATTAAGTCTTACAACTGCCGTGCGTGGTTTGTGGGGCATGCGTGCCTGTGTGGGTGTGTGTTAGGAGGGAGCTGTTTGCAATTTTGCTGCGTATTTCAAAAAAGGACAGCGAACCAACGATAACGCTTAAAAGTATGCAATGTTTTATTTGTTGGGATTTTTTATTCAATTTTGAGTATTGCATACATTTAGGCGTTTCTTTATAGGCGGTGCTTCTTTGGCAACTCTTAGTGTTCGCGATTTGATTGACGTTCCACTGGGCACAATCGTTTTCCATTGCGGCATGGGAAAATCATTGGCAAGCAGGCAACGTTCCGCCGCCCGTAAGGAGCTTTGGTGAGTGGGCCGTTTTGTGCAACGCATTGAACCCGTGACACTTTAATTAGATTTATTTACAGCCCACGATTCCATACCGTCGCTATTTGCTCACACACACTCTTTTCTCTCTCTTTCTCTGTCACCTCTCTTTCCTTTGCGGGGAAAAACTGGAGAAAAGTGCCAACAAAGTTCCCCATGGAAGACGGCGGTTCGCGTCCCTTGGAACAATCCATCAATCAATCAATTTTCCACTCGCAACGGTTTGCGGAGTAAAGGAGTAAAGAATCATAAACCGCTCGCACGCTCCCTGGCCACCATCACTTCGTCCCATTACACTACCCCGTTCGTTTCAAGGACAAAAGAGGCCTTCGCTCTCCCCCAGCCGCTTGAAAGTGCTTGGTTTTATGTTCAATTAATTCGCATCATTTCCCGATGCGCGTGCACCGATTTTCCACCGGAACCCATGCAGCACACTTCACCCGTGATGTCTGGACAGAGAACAAAACGCGTGTCGGGGGTATGTGTGTGTTGCGTGCAGTGGGAGAGATTTTCCAGATAAGACATTTCCCTGCCCAGCTCGTGAGGTGAACAGAGGAAAGGAAAAGCGCCGACCGTGTGTATTAGCCAGCCGGGCGGAAATGCCGTTACAGGAACTGTTACACACCAATACAGACACGGCCACGCATCGATACTCCAACACATCAGCAGCAGCAGCTCGGGAAAGTCTCGTTTCTCGTGGAAAAGCCTTTTGTTTTGTTGATATGTCCGCAGTATATGAGACGCGCGCACTGCCTGTCTCGTGCCGTCTCACTTTCACTCTCGCTTACGTTCACCACTGCTCACGTGTGCGTGCGCTTTGTGAGAGCGAATGAGTGAGAGAGCGAGCGATGCGACACAAAACAGGGAAATTCAATTAACACAGATGACTACAATCGAGCTGCAATGTTTTGATATTGTTTCCTTGGGTGAAGACGAGTTAAATAGAGTGAAAACTTGTTCTCTACAATGTTGTGACAACAGTCATGCCTCATAGCTCACACTTTTTTATTCGAGCAAAACCAAAGTAATCCGTAGTAGCAAACTATCATTTGTTACGTTATTTTACATACTTATTAAATGATCATCAAAGGACACCTTAACTAACGTATAACTAAAGCTTCCTATATCTTATTTATTATTTTTCTTTTCATGATTGGGGAACAAAATAGTTAAAGCCGTCCTGGGTTAGAAATGGGTTGGGATTAAATTCGTTTTTTACTGAAATTTAAGGACAGGGCTCGAGACTTCAAAGCATAAAGTAAAGATTTTGCTAGTTAAAAGGAAACGGAAAGTAAAGAATGTCTGTTTTTTCTGACATTGAATAGATTTTACGAATAAAATTCAATAATTTTCTCAATTTTGGCAACCAAAGATATCATGATGAGCCCGTAAATCCCAAACTCACCCGCGCCTGTATAGTGAGGAAATCTACTCACGGTCTCAGCAGCTTCGTTCACTCGCTTCCGTATCACTGATAACGCGCGCGCACGTGTGAGAGAGCAATGAGCACGCGCGCCACACGAGAGATAGAGTGAGAGAGAAAGAGAGGGACAAAATTCGCAATACGCACTCCCCCTGCTAGCAAACGGTCGTTTAGGCGCTGCTGGTTTTAATTCTGCTTTCCACCACTGCAAAATGACAACAAATCCAGCAAATTTTCCCACAACTCACGGCACATTCACGCACACACTGACACAGAAGGAAAGCCTTACTAGACACGGGACCACATCCGCATGCGGCCAGCCAAAACGGGTTGATAAGCAGAACAACCACACAAACAAACACACCGACACACCTACGGGGCCGTGTGCGTTTGGCCTACGGGAGCAAACCGAACTGTGGCCCGACGACGGCGTGCTTCACCTACCGCTGCCGGCCGAACGTGAGGTTTTTCACGGCACAAACGGACACCATCCGAACCGGGGCACACTCCGACACACGCACGGACCCTTCCGACACCTCGGCGCACCGTTTGACAGCGTAAAATTGGCCAAAATCCGACACTACCGCGGCACGGCGATTGCAACGCACTCCAGACACGAAACCAAACTGACAGGCCCGACTGACAGCGCTCTTTCCGGCCCGTATGCGAGACGACGAGCGGTGTGTGCGTAGGCCAGAGCGAGACCGACCGACCGCCCGGAGAGAGGATTCTCTTTCCGGTTTCTGCGTGCGTGACCGGGAGGGTGTGTGCGTGAGCGAGGCGCTGGCTTCTCACCACAAAATTCGCCAACCAAACAACCGACGGACGGACGGAACGGCACGGAACGGTGCTGTCAAACACGGTGAGCCAGGATTTGACACACGCTCTAATTTTGTTGTTGTTTACAGTTCGCACACTGAGCTGGAAGGGACGATGAAACGACCATAACACGGACTCGAGGATTCATCATCAATTTATCCACAACAGCCACTTTCACAACTGAAATATACCTTCGAAACGCGTCTCGGGAAAATGCGCTCACAAACACTACTCGCGTAACGTTACGTCAACCGCCGTCGAGTGTGCTTTTCCGTTCGTTGGAAACGTCTGTTTTTCCGAGTGTATATTCCCGCGAGTCGTTATACACACGCAAAAAGCACCAAAAAACTGGATGAGAGAGCGAGCGAGTGAGAAGGAGCACGAGCTCAGGGCACACGAGGTTACGGTGAGAACGAACGTGTTGTTGGCCGCTGTGTTCATATTGGTGCTAATTTAGCAGTGTGTTGGTGGAAGATTGTTGCGCAAAAAACAGCAGCAAACGATACACTCTTACGGGAGGAGGGCAGACGGAGAGGAAACGAAAAGGCCCCTCCTTGCCTCACACACACACACCCATACAGGTGTCTGGCTATCTGAGCTAGAGTTGCTTTTGACTACCGAATTAGCTGGCGAGAGCAGGACATTGCCATGCGACAGAGCGAAACAAAACACCAGCTGCAGCAGCAAAGGGGGAAAAGGCGCTCGCCCCGGGCTTACTGTTTGCCCATCTGTGTGTGCTGCTCACTATAGGACACAAACCTTGCGCGTGTGTGTTGGTGGGCCTCGTCTGGATTGTGCAAAAACAAACCCGTGTTCGATTTCAGCAACGGGTGTGAAAAGAAAACTGAAAAGAGTGTCTAATGGGATGATGTGCCTTTCTGCCTGTAATGCTCGCTATGCTTCTGTCTTTCTCACTCGCTCACTTCAGGGTTCGTGTTATCGTCTGGCCGGGAGAAGGACATACAAGCGACTCCGGGGGAGGGGAGGTGTGCGCGGTACCGACAGCGAGCCTTTTCATATGTCCTTACTCACACCTTGTTCACCCAAACAATAAGGGAACGTTGAGGCCCGGGGGTGCAGCCGGGCGGTAGGCAGATTTTACTGAACCCCGCGCCTGAATTTCACTGAATTCTCGCCTTGCTTGCCAGTACTCAGGCGCGCGCGGTATCGGTTTACAGGCGAAACTGTAAGGCGTCCGAGGTAAAACAGTTTTTCTTAAGTTATTTAAATTATAAATTTATGATGAACTAATTGACATTCAAAAAAAAATTGTCTTGTTGACAAGTCTTTTAATGACAATGACTTAATTAGACAAAATTTATTTATTATGATAGTAAAATAAAAATTATAAATAAGACATAAATATTATTATCCACACAATTGAATGCATCAGTTTATGATGTAAGAATTTTCATATTTCGGGAACTCTATCTTCAAAAATGAAAATCGTAACATTAATAACTCTTAAAGAAGGATTAAAAGGATTGAAAAGAAATAAAACGTAATATTAAGCTTTAGTTTGTTCTTACGTTCCTTTTCGACATTGTAACGACCGTGTATCATACATTCGGCAATGATACTTTTTATAACAAAAAAAATCTTAACACACATCTTAACAAAAAAAAACACAATTTAAAAAAACTCGATTTTTTTTAATTTCGAACAGACACCAAATGTGTGATAAAAAATAAAATTTGATATTTTTCAACAAGTTTTGCAACTGGAGAATTTATACATCGAAGAACATCGTCCTCCTGGTGTCGCTGATAAGCCAATTCTCAGCCCTTCAAGTGTTACTCATTCGCACCTTCCCCGACGGCATCCCGCGCACGTGAGTGAGTTATTCCTCCCCAATTCGTCGGCTTTTTTCCGTTTTTCATCGCGCACCGTTCAAGGATGCACTTCTTCGCGCTGCACAATTCCCAACGTGCTAACGCAAAATATGCAACGCACCACCAGCGCTGGTGTCATTCGCGGAATTTGCAGCAGTGGGCCGCCTCCCTTTCAGTGGTGCACACGATTGCAATGGCCGGGTGGGTTCTGTGTTCGTGTGCCTTTGTTCTGCCGTTGCATTGCCGAATGCAGTTAATCACACACTCTTTCGCACGTACCAGCAAGAGGGATGTTGTGCATTATGACAATTTGCTTCTTTTTTCACTTCTCCCTTTTTCATGCGTATGTGCGTGTGTGTGTGCGTGTGTGCCTCTCCCGCAGGCTGCATTCACATTTGCACACCACCCATCCACGGAGCTATTGTGCGTCTGGAGCGGATTTCCCCCTGCTCGGTACGGAGCGCGGATCCGTTTTGCTAACGCCTCAAGTGTGAAAATTAATGCATTTATCGACATAATAATAACTATCGTGCCCGGGAATGCTGACGCTGTATGAAAGAGTGTGAGAGTTTGGGGGGTGAGGGATTGGGTGGGAACGAGGAGAAGCAGGAATTACCTTTGAAAAGAAAGGTGAACCGGAGCGGCAGCTGGGGACGGGAAAGATTGATACAAGAAAAGCAAAAAAAGAAAAACCAAACACATCTCCTCGCGCGCCGGAGGAAACCTCCAGTGCAAGATTCGTTTTCACGCGGAAAGTACTCGTGCGCGCGAAGGGCGATTGAAGGGTAGCTCGTTTTTTCACCATCCCGGCGGGTGCCCGGCCAGTTTGAGCGAATGGGGTGGGCTTTGTGGATGGGCGTGGATTGCAGATTATTATCGCACGGTGACATGCTTTCGGGGAAATGTTGTTTCTACGAGTGCACAAGAGATTTTTTTTATTCTATTTTAATATGTAGTGTCAAATGATGCATTCACGGTTTTGTGCTGGGTTGAAAGAAAGAAAGCAGAAACAGCGCACACAGGCGTATATAAAAAAATATAAAAACTAAAAGCGTTCTAGTTTTCGCATGATATAACAAAATGCTCGCTAAAAAGTGCTCCCAAAACGCCTCCAACTGAATTCTATTCTCAACGATTCGTCGGCACCACTTGCCGAATCCGGTTTGAAGGACCAAATTACTGTTACGAATAAATTCCTAACAAATCTTTTTTATAATTTTGAACCGTTTGGCACATGGTAAATAAAAATAAATTCCTACGCATTTTTACGGTAGTAAAAGACCATTTTTCTCTAACAAAAACTGCTTGTTCTGGTTTGCAGCCATTGTATTTGTACCCATTCACGATTCGAAACGTGACCACTCGTCGATAAGCGGCGACCAGTCGCGTCGCATATTTCATTGTTCGCAAGTTTTCCAACTGCAGCTATTGAAACTTTCCCATCGTAAATTGCCACCGTCGTTGCCGCGCTGTGTGTGCGTGTTAATTTGTTTGACCCCAGCGACAAAGTCAACCCCAAACCCGCCTCAACTCCCAACCGGCCATAACGTTTTGAATAATGGAGTGCTGATATCTCGAACCGATAGCTGACTCGCCTCAGGGCGAAAAGCATTCGAAACCGAACGTTGCGCACAGCGTCGTCCAGCGGTATCAATAACTGGAACGCGGCACAAAATAAACCTCAATTCCGGGTGCGGAAATGCCGACGACCGATCGGGCCCGCGGCACCCGGAACCGGTTGTGCGAGGTTTGAAGTGAATTTTTCCGTCCCCACGGCTGCCTCCCCACACGGACGGACCGTCCGGATTCGGGCTTGTAAACACATCAATCCCATCGCACGAGGTTGCCGCGCTGAAAAGCCGGGAAAAACCGGGAACCGGCAACCGTAGTTGGCCTTTAATTCTTGCTAATAGTGTATCATTTCACTTATCGCGGAAGGGGTTTCTCGGTTGCGTGGAAGGGTGTTCCATTCCGTGCCATGCCGGCCAGCACAACGTAGTACAGTGTCAGCATTTTCCGCGCATCATCACGCGGGTGTAAAAGGTCGTTATCCGCCACCGGCAGCGCCCGTGCGTGGGGGAAGCAATTTACAATGTTGAAACCATTGCGGGTGCAATTGGTGCGCCGTGCCGAGCGCGCTCGGTAGGCTTTCGCTGGCGAGCGACCCGGATGCATTAATTATGCAGCGTGCAGGTGGGTACGGTGGGTGGCAGAGGGCACACGCTGTGTTCGCTTCATGGCCGGAAGCTACCGCGAGGCAAAACCACCACTTGAAGGACTTATCACACTTCCGATCTGGTGTTTTTTTTTTATTTTTTTTTGCTGTCGTTGCAGTGCGCTTCGTTTGGGGGCATCGGGATTGTAAGCCACCGCGAATGGCCTCCCGGGGTGGCGAGCGCTATTTGATGACATTTGTCAGGCCAGAAACAAGAGTATGGAATGTATGCCAACGTGAAACTTTCAGGTTCGAAACAGAGGTACGAGTTTCACAGCAAATAGATCGGTTTGAATAATACAAACAAATTGGTGATTCGGTTCCCGTTTGCTCATGCTACTTAGGCGGAAGAAAAGCTCTATACTATGTTTAGGCATGCTAACTAAATGAGCGCAATTATATTGACGATATCACGAGTGAATTATGTATTATTTTCCATTTTTATTGGTGCATCGCGAATTTTATCATTATGGAATTATTTTTTCTTATTTTTACAAAACCGTGGTACAATCATGACTATCGGAATTGTTGCTCTATATGATCAGTATCACCTACTACATGATCTTTCATGTACCTTTCATGGATCTTCATGTCCAAATCAGCTGTTTTTAAAACGCAATGGTAGATTTTGTTCATATTTCTACGGTATATACTTGCATCTACAGCATGAATTATCACAGTATTTAAGTTGAAATTATCAACTCTCCAAATAGTAAGCCATACTTGGGAGTTTTGGTCTCCCTACGACCATTGGTCTAAGCATATTACTTTTTGCATAACTATTAAAATAAACATATTTCAAAGAATCTGCAAGTGCAGTTTTTTCATTTGTGATATTTTATTAAATTCAACTGTTCATTACTCGGTAAGAAATCAAACTTGTCAAAGCCTTAACGTGGCAAAACTAGCAGCATTGTGCAGGCAGTCGAAAAGGCAAGTCTGCCAAACATATTAAAAAATAATTTAACTTTGTTTAGCAAATATTCTTGACTTGAATTATTTCCTGCAAACTTCAAAATATCGTCCAAAGTTATGCGGTGCTGGTTTGAAGTATTTGTGGAAAGGGTAAGTGTGATGGTAATAAAATTTACTCTGAAAATGGTTCATAATTCAAGTATTTATTTATAATTTTTGAGCAGCATGTTTGGATTCTTCGTAAAACAGATCAAATCCAACCACTTGACCTGTGGAGTGAAGTAGAGCTCTTTTCATTTCGCTTGAATATACACATAACGCGCTTATGAATAAACAAAAAACAGCATCCATTCAACCCCCAAGTTGCCGACAATTGTGCCAACAGGCTCAACAATGATCTCAGCTTCTAATGATGGCAGTATGCAGAATCTAGCAGTGGATTAAGCTGTACTGGGCGCAAATATTCACCCATCCAAAGGTCCTTTACCTTTTTCGTGCACGGTGGGGCACTTTTAAAATTAACAACCCCCGGATGGCGAGCGGCAAACGGGAGAGAAATGTAAGCCGTCCAATCGTCGTGACGTGACAGGTCGGACTGGGGGACGGCCGAAACACCCTGAAACATCATCCTTTCCCGGAGCTAGCTTCCCGGTGGAGCAAGTGTAACGCAAATTGCAGCGTTGCATCGATGCAACAAAAACGTGGTGCATCATGCAAACCGAAAAGGAGAAGAGAAAACGGCAACTAAAATACCTGCACCCGAAAAAATAACCCACCAAATAGGTGGCTTGATGATGGTTTAATGTTTCATGCTGCCGCTGCATTTGGTACCGCCTGTTTGGGGTTTCGCTTTCAAGTGCTGCCACCAGGGAACGCAAAGGTGGCTGGCAGCACACTGGTAGCAGGCTTCGGTTACATTTTCGCACATTGGTGTGAGATGTGTCAGTGGGAATTGGATATTAAAAGTCAAAGGTGAGGCAATTCACAGTTGTCTTAGCTCCTTTTTGAAAACAGGAGTTCAGAGTTTTTTGTTCGCTCTTTATTTTTTGTTATTTTACAAATGGTTTTTGTTCTTTACATTTTATTTTTTTCTTTTTTTGTTCTTTTTTTACATCCTTTCGAGCGTGATTATTCAGGAAGTGAATTAATATACATAAAAACTCAGAGGTTCGTTGAAATCGCTATGCTAAACGAATGACACTTCTCCGAACGGAAGTCATTATTGAAACGAAACAATCAGGGAAAAAAGAACTTAGAGCCCACATCGCACGTGGAAGGAAAAAAGATCAATCAAAGTTCGAATTTGCACGATAATAAGCGCAGCCAGCAGCTTGCAGGCAACTGTTTTCGTTTGAAGTGGGTGTTCAATCTGCGCGTCCAGCGGGAGCTTTGCCGGACGGAACGATTGCCGCTAACAAGGATGACGACTAATGATGGCATTTAGTAGGTACACCCGAGGGCGGCTATCGGGCACACTTCCTGCGTGTGCTAATGAGAATGCTGTAATGAGGAAAGGAAAGCAACAGAAAGCACATTATTAATACTGCTCGACGTGGGAACGCACGCGTTCGATGTGCTAACATCAAACGCACCTGATGGGAGAAATTAAATTTTTTAATTAAACTCACGTTGCTGCCCTGGAGAAGTGCAAGAAATTGGACTGGAGGATTTATTTTAATTAGAACTAGAAAACATAAAAATGCTGTGAAAATGTTTCAAAATAGAAAAGAAAGAAATTCTTCTAACAGTATATCAAAAACGGCAAAGCAGTCAAAATAGAAAAAGTGAAAGAAAACGTGAACAACAGCTGAGAAGTCATAACAACAATAACAATGACAATGAAGAAATATATGAAACAGTACGGAAAAATCATCTCAAAATAAAAATCATGAAGAACACATAAACAAAGAAGTAAATATATACTTATATCAGACCGTAAGTAATATCAAAAACAGAATATGAAAATTGCGAAACGATAAATGCAAGCTAAAATAAACAATTTTAATTAAAAATATAATAAATAGATACACAAAAGTAAATGTTCTATAAAAACAACATCAAAAAGACCAATAAAACCATTTCATGGACGTTGAAAAGAATAAAGTTACGAAAAAATTTACAAAAATGAAATAGACGTATCAAATAATCTTCAAAAATCATGTTAACTTTTTTCATTTCATATTGTTTCAAATTAAAAGCTCATCTTTTTCCATAAACGTCCCAATCTGGTTGTGCTTCTTGTCGACCGGAACGGAATACCAGAAGACATGAAAAACGGCACAGCACCAAACGCCCACTTCAAAGCCACCAAGAAATTAACCCCAGAATCCATTAGCCTTAGCGACTCTGCGCCCCAAAAAACCGATGCGTCCGAGCTCATTTGAATGAAGAACGCGGTGCTCGTCGCCTCGGTTTCAGGCTTTCAGGACGCAGGACACAAAACCCATTGTACTTCGCGTCCCACGGCGTACCGTGCTGCACTTTCATTTCAGCGAATTGACAACGGCCCGTCGGTCGGTGCTTCGGTTTTTATTACACTGAAAGCCATGTCGAGCGAAGTCCGTTCTGGTCCGGGTCCGTCATCGGAAGGTCCAGCGAAGGAACGCTGCAACGCTTGTTGTCACGAGCCCTCGCACGAAGAACATTCCCGCGGGAAGTTTGAAGAGGAACATAAAATTGTCGCACTCCACACTCAGGTGTGTGTGTAAATAAACGCTGCATTTGTCGGAGTTCATATCGTTCGGGAGTGTGCTCGAGCGAGAGCAAGATGGCATAAAATAAATTGTAATTTGCTTCAAGAACTCTCCGGGCATACCTAGGAGCTACCAGCACACGCCGATTGTCATAACACTAGATTCTGGAGAGGATAACTGGCGTCCTTTGTGCAGGAGTGTTGCTTGGGCTGTTCGGGAATATCGGGGTGATACCGAGTGCTCGGAGGCTTATCGACAACCCTCCTTCCACGCCGTTCGACCAGAGTGTGAGGCATCTCCAGCGAGTTCTCCTAACCCAACCGTACAGCACAGTTTTCGATTCATTTTCAGCTGGTCAGCTCGTTGCGTCTTGGCCGGACAGCCCGGACGGTACCGACGTCCGTTGTTTTGATGGAATATTGTTTGTGAAACCGGCGAGTTTTAGGTCCATTTTGGCAAAGGGCTTCGGTAGCTCTGCATCGGGAAATGATGATCCGATGTCCGGAACTTCCTGCTCCACCGAAAGTCTCCCGACGTCCCGACGGCTTCGGTCTCATAAATGCTAATGAATAGGAATGTTACCGAACGTATACAAGCCCGGTGTACAAGCTTCGACCGTTCACTTCCCCCTCCCTCCTCGGAGCAGGGTTTTATGAAGAGAATTACCAACGTAATCTGTTAACATGCCGTGTGTGAGCCGATTTGCAATTGTGTTGCGTTTGCGTGTGCGGACGGGATGCGTTGTAGCGTACTGGGATCGGATCGGGATTACGAGGAAAAAGACGCTCAGCGTACGGCCGGTTCCGGGAAATGGCAACCTCCCCACCCGGTTTGCTCTTTATTGTCTTTGCCGAGCGGAGGCCGTATGGCCGTTTGGCTGTTTGTGGGTTTTGTGTTTTGGGTTGAGTTTTCGATCAGCAACACGCGTGGCGATTGGCGAGAGGAGGTGATGCTGTATATAGCAGAGAAACAGGGAGCGAATAAGATAACTCAGTCCCGGAATATTACCCCGGCCGCAAATGAAATGCTGCTAAGCTATCTATCTCTCGCCCATTCTACCTTCTGACCTCTCCACCATCCCCGGCAGGCAGGGAAGTGGATTACCGTTGGTTCGAATATTTCGTCCCCATCGGTTGCCAACGACTGAAGGATCAATTGCCCTGGCCTGTTCGGCATTCCATATTATAATTCCATTGTCGTGTGCCAGTGCCGGCGCGTATCGGGGCGCCCGAGTGAGAAGATGTGTAAAAATAGGCTATCTGCCAGTGATGCGAAAACGATGACACATTGTACGATGACCGAGACGTGCAGAAAAATGGGACGATAATCCGGTCTGTTTGTAACAGGGTCGGGGTTTTTCGGGGGTGGTTTGGGGTGTGCGCCTGCTGGAGGCATCCATTTGCGCAACATTACCGAAGATGGACAATGTGCTTGGATATGTGGGTTTTTTTCTTCTTCTAAGCAATAGAAATTTGTAGGTTTTACTGGTGACCGTTTCGGTCTACCTGAGGTGCATGGAATAAGGTGGATTAAGATCACAATTTGTGGACCTATTCTCATACTAATTGTACGAGTAAAACGATGTAATGGATGCCGTACAATCGGTTTCCAAAGTCAGGTATGTTTCGATTATGGCTGCGGTGTTCTTTTCGATGACTGCGATAAGAAAGAGTTTTAGATCTTTTACATCAATTTATTATACTTGGTACTTAAAAGATGATCCGGGTCGAAGGATCCGTAGGATAGAAAAATTTTAATGAAGAACGCTTAAATGTATAGATATTTGAAAATTTGGTTTCTGAAATGACGTGAAGTTTATTTATCATTGTGCGAACCTAAAGTAATAAAACTAGTGCGAATAAAATGATCAAATTTTGGGGATCAATATAGAATTACTTTCCTTGATTATTAATTTTTAAAAGCCTGAACATCAGTGGAAAACATCTTTTTAATAGAATTTAGCACCAGTTAGTTGAAAATCATTCAGTGAAAATCCTCATAGATTACTTTAAAAAAATTCCGTAATTGTCTCCTTTCATTTGGCTTTGTAACATGGGCAACTTGTTGAAATTAAGCACGAGTAGATTTTTTTAAATTAATGTATTTATGTTTAGTATAACGCGATTATGTGTTAAAGACAGTGGATTTTTATCGTAATTTTACTTACAATATATTTAAAATTTTGATAATAAAGAAAGCAATTCGCTAAAATTTATTTCAAATTGCATTAACCGTCTTAAACCTAGTCAAGAATAATGTTACAATACACAACATTTCAATGCATTTAACAAAGTAGGTAAATCCGAGATTCAAACAGAGAATTCGCACATTCTGCGTTGATGAGTTTTGACCTTTTGTTTTGTATTATCTCTTTATTATTGATTTTTCTTTAAGCTTATAAAAACTCAATGCTAGCTTCAAAATCAATGTTGTGTTGTTTTACTTATCTTGATTTGCGTATTCGTAATGTGTGAAGGTAAAATAAAATAAAACCAGGGCAAATATACACCTGATGCCAGCAAAACCAACAGCGTGGGCGCCACAAATGACCAACCAAACCGCATGCGGCACCGGAAAACTACCAGCATTAGCTGGTTTCGTCTAAATCATCTTTATTGGTCTGTTACTGTTTCGTGTCGGCGTTTTTTATCGGGGAATTTTCCACGGCTCCATAACTTCTAATTATTTTCCTCTCGTGGGTGAATTGGTGGTAGGGGAAAAACCGAAAAAAGCCTCGGAAAATGAAGAAGAAAGTCTCGACTGGGACTTAAAGTTGCCGTAATGGGAAGAATATAACACAAAATAGGGAATGAATGAGAGTAAGCGAGCGAGGAACGTTTCTTCGGAGAGCGAGCTGATACTGTTTCCGGTTTTCGGCTGGGCATTGCAAAAAGGGCAACATTCGAACCCAGTGCCTGCCGTATGCCTTATAGTCGAGTGTAAGAAGCTGAGAAGTAGTTCACGCTAGACTGCGCCGTAGACTTTTAACGTTTTTTTCGCAGCAGCAGGCTGGAATGGAGGCACTGTATACGGAAGTCATAGTTCATTTAATTAATTGCTACTTTTGGTCATGATTTATGCACCTTTCTCGGCAAGACTCTCACTCTCTCTGTCTCTCTTTCTCTCTTTCTCTCACTCTCTCTGTCTCTTTCTGTATTTTATTTCGTCGTCATCGCATTCACAAGTACAGAACCGATTTCGAATCCGATTCAATAACTGCCAAGCCAGACCAGGCCGGGGCAGGCCAAGTTCGTGTTCATGATCCATGGCGAAAAAGGGATCCTGGGTGGAAAGCGAGTCTTGGCCCCGTGGGGCGTGAAAGTGCACGCTGTAATAGGCAGTGTAATGAAGCTACAGCTCGTGTGGACGGGCTGCAGTCGGCGCGAGATCCTTAATGAGTTTTCGCTTTGGCATTTATCCCGAGATTTCATCGAATGTGCGCTGGCAAACCCATTTACCACATAACGGGTGAGACACACTGTTGCAGCAGCAGTTTTCGTCGGGGTCGCCGTTTTTCTTTCGCACAATGGCTCGCCTTAATTGGTAAGTATGATTTTTTGAGACAAATTTTCCTCTCGAACGCGCTGAAACAATGCAATGCATCTTGTCCGTTTGGAAGAGGATGGAGATGCCCGAGCGAAAATGTTTCTGTTCGAATTATCATAAATTTTGTAATTTCATTTGGTGTGGTGAGTGTAATTTCCCATTGTTTCAATACGCTGACAAAGGAGAAAAAATAAACCATGAATAGCTAGTGAAAAATAATATTTTGGATTTTCATAGCAAAATGTTTGACTATCATCAAACATGAGTCACATGTTGCCGGTTCGATTAGTACCGAAATTTTGTACTTTGGTCTACAAAATAGTCGATAATAAATTATAATTATATTATATTATTATATTATATTATTAAATATATAATATAAATTACCAGAATGTTAAATATAAAAGAAAGCACATAACGTTACATCGTACAGAACTAACCAGCGAATATCACACGAGTGAAATCCATCACAAAGCAATGAAAACGAAAACGAAAACACTGGAGGTGGCAAATGGAGGCGCCTGGTAGCTCGTAGAAACAACCATCATCGTAATGCAATAAACACATTTATCTAGCGCAGTTAACGTGTGAAACCGGATGTAAATAAGTTTCACCGTAAGGTAGCACACCAAATGCACGTGATTTAAGTCTTCCCTTTGCCGCTAAAAATCCCTAAAGTTTCGCTCCCTTCCTCGAAGATTCCTTCCGCACGAAACCGCACATCAAAGCCACGAAAGTGGAAAACCTTGTAAAAAAGTCGCTCAAAAATTGCGCCACTTCTGGAGCCCGTTCCGCGAGAGCCCATCAGCCAGATTTCCAATGTGCCGCAGAAAGAGTGCCGTCTTTTTTTCTCTTGTTTCCTGTTCTTCTACCTCCGTCGTGGGTGATCTTTACCCGGTGGTAAGCTTTTTACTCGGTTGCTCGACGCTGTAAGTGTGCTGTGACGCGGTTTTACGTGTCCCATCTCATCCTCGTACTCACGACAGAACCAGAAGCGAGTCATTCTTTACGCAAAATCATCCTCAGCATGGCTACCGAAACATAAATGACTTCCGTGTGCCACCGTAGCATTTCCTCGATGGCTTCGATCGCATAATTCGCGTTTATTATGCTATCAATGCTGGTTCGTCACCGCGGCTGCGACCTCAGTTGCGACTTATTACGATGCCATAGAAACGACGGCCACTTTATCCTGCCTAAAAAGCGCCCGGCAATAGGTTTCAAATAGAAACTTAATAAAATTAAAAATTTTTCCACCTGTCCTTCGCTTCCAGCGCCGATTTTCTTTCCCTGGATCGAGATGAACAGGTGGGACTCGGTTGCACCGAGCAAACCTCCGGCTTGGAATGAGTGGATCCTTCCCTGTGAATGCAAACTAAGCGAAGAACGAGAAACAGGCACCGGTCCGGATAGGATCCTTTCCCATCTCGGATGGAAAGCATATTCCTTTTATTATTTTTCTCTCTTCGCTTCCCAGCAACGAATGATAATGCTAAAAAGCGTTAATAAAATACATCCACCCCGTGTTTAGGCATCACAGGGTTTGCCTTACGGAAATCTCCCATCCTATCCGTGTGCATGTACATCCTTCCGCATTTCTGTGTTAACATGTTTCTCCACTTCTCCCGTACGCTCGCAAAAGATTCAATTTCTTTGGCCGTGCTTTCGTTCGTCGTGCGGCGCTGGAAAAAAGTCCTCCTTCTTCTTCCCTTTCCAAGACGAGGCGCTGTAAATGTTACTCATGTTCATTTCCATTTCGTGTTTTTATTTATTTATTTTGTGTTCCCCGTGCCCAGGCAAATGGAAGAGCAACTCCCTTACCTTTCCTGTCCTGGCTAAATGTCGAATTTTATGCTCATGTGTTTATTTATGTTTATGCTCATTGCGTGGTGGCTGCTTGCTTTTCGGTTCGGAACGAGCATTGTTTCGGAGCCCAGGGGGTGCCAGAAAGTGGTAGCGGCGGGGAAAAGTACACCTTCCACCTTCCATCCGTGCACGGTTTCGATTTGCTTTGGTTTGTGGGGAATTATGCTGCAAGCGTAAAGCCCATTCAGAGCGGAAAAATATTTCTCCCGAGCCGTGCAGAAGACTGGTGGCGGTGGTGGCGGGCCTGATGGCCCCACTACGAATGGATGCATTTTGTGGCGGTGGTTAGTGATGCGCGCAATGTGTGCTGCCGAGTATGGTTCGCATATTTTTCACGGCACGGGCAGCACATTTTAAAATGTTTCCGCTTGGGTTTCCGATTTGTTTCGGGTACCATTGGAGTGGAAGTTTTTCTAAGCATTTGCTAGACGTACGCTTATGGGTTTAAAGATTTATCCCGTTTTTCAGGTTCTTGGTAAATTTTCTGATATTTTAAAAATACCCAGAGATCAGAAAACATGCTCACAGAGCTCTTAACACAACTATACAAACATATGTTTTCAAAGAATCCAACTAATACTTAAATAGCAGAATCTGTTGTCGATTGCAATGAAAACAAAAATTATTATCATGAAATAATAATTTGTATCAAATAAACTTCATGGTACTTCATGGTAAACTTCATTGTTTTAAGCATGTGATTATTATTCTTTTTGACTAAATAAATTGAGGAACTAAAAAAACAATCGCATAAATTCGTACGATGTCTAAGGCTTTGTCAAATTTGCTTAATTTGTTATTGTTTAAAGCAAATTACGAAAGTAAAATATTTCACCAAATTAACAAGGCAATTAAAAACCAAACTGTAAGTGATTGAAATTAAATGAGTAGGCCCGGGATAAGGCCACTTTACAGGGAGGAAATGCCTTGAGATTTAAAATGTCTATTAGTGCAAAATGGCACCGACAATACGGCTTCAGGTTGCCGTAAATACCGTCTAAATTAAAAAAGTGAATGAAATTTCTATTTGAACAAATCAAGGATAGCAAATGATTAGAAAATTCAAAATATACATATTTTCAAATTAGTTTTAACGCAGAAAACTATAAGAATATTTATAGCTTAGAAAACTATAAGCTATATATTAAAAAAAACGTGAAAAAATAAGGATCCAATCTTTTCTAGGCATTTAAATAAAAAAAACCGTCAGTCGATTCTTCTACTTCTGCTTTCAAACGTGGCGCTGACGAAACATTCCGCCATCTTTTTACTGCGCTATGTTCAACACCCAAACCACGCAGCACATAAGCCTCCACCAAAAGAACATAAAATAAATCGAACGGTGTATTGCGAATGCTTCCAGCGCCTGTCTGTGTGCGTTAACTGCCCAATTCACTTACCCGAACCGAAACGCTGAAAGGCTAAAAACTTGTGAAGGAAACCAATGGCCATGCCGACGGCAGGACAGCAAACCGTGCACGCGTTGTGCTACGCTATGCAAATGCGACTGCCCATAATGTACCTTTATGAAAGCAATAGCCTAGCGGGAAGAGGGAAAAACCCGCGGGAGAAGAAAATGGAACCGAAACTGCTTCGGTGCAAGGTGCGTTTCGGTTCGATCGAGGCGCGTCCTGTGCAACACAGATGCGAAACGCAACCCCGATCCGATATTTGATTAGCGATAAATGGATATTGCACGGTTCGTACGGTGCGTGATTCCCCGATCCCTTCGACGGGTAGGATCAATAGCGATAGGATGGTAGTCTCGTTATGAGAGGGAAGGTTTGCGTTTTCCAGTCAGCTCCATGATAAAATCATCCCGATTCCGTGATGCTTCCGTGACTTCGAGTCGCTGGTCGAGCAGACGTACGAATTTCGTTGCAGCATTGAAAGGAAGAAAGTAAGACAGCAGTCGGCGGAGGGTAGCGTAAGTGCCCAAAGGGAACAGAGGACGCATATAAAACCCCCGAATTGGTCGGCTTTTTTTTTGCTCAGTCGGGAGGCACGGCCGGACGATTCCGGGGCCATATGTTTTGAATAATTCATGCCTTTTCAAGTGATGTAATTCTTTCTGGGTGTGTTTGTGTGTTTTTCTTGCTTTTACTTGCTTTTTCTTACATCTTCCTCCCCATTTCTGTTCCTTCTCCTTGCACTCACTTATCTGTCCGATGGGATAGAGATCGGTTTTCGATGGGGTTTCCTGTTTCCCGGGGCCTCCTCTACGAAGAATCTCTCGAACTAGCTTTGAATGTGGAAACGAACGCGTAGGTAGTTTGCACATCGGTGCGATCCTTTAGCACTTTTCTGCGACCTACGGCAGAGAAATGGAATTTGTATACGATAAAATGGCATGTTCGTGAGGGGAATGCGCAAATGGGCGCACGGTGAAGCTGGAAGCAGTGGTGGATAGTGTGCACACGGTGAGAGGGACAGGTTTTATGTTTCAAAAAGTTTTCCGCTTGTATTATCAAAGTTTGTGCTAAAATGTGATCAAATGTTTAACGGCTCATTTATTCAAATAAATATTTGCTCGTTCCTTTGGGTTCCACAATCGCGTCACTGAGAGTTGAATGTTAATTAAGAATGTAATTAATCTGAGTGATGCATAGAAAGACATGATCTTATCTTAATTAGATGATACTTGAAACGCTTAGCCTCAGCATAGAGTTTATTTTTCTTTTATCTTTCTTCCTATTGTATTTTTCGTTATTTTTCAGCAAAAATTTAAATTCATTTGTTGTTATTACCATGATTACTAAAATTTACTATAATTTGCTACTTCCTCTTTAAATTTGTTGAAATTCAACCTTGAAGGCTAAAACAACACCGTGACAATCTTAAACCAATGTTGTTGTATTAAACAAACAGGATATAATGCTAACCAAACCGCAACATGGTATTTTTATGTTTATGCAATGTTGACCCAGAAAGTGACTTTTTTATTGGACACCTAGAATTCCTGCCTATACCGTATTTGCTAGAATTACCCATAAAAATCATGCAAATCATGCAAACACTTTTGCTGACCAAAAAAAAAATGACAGTAATTCACAATATCTTTAAGCAGGCTCGATGCGTGACCGGCGTGCTCCCGTTGATAAAAATTTAACACCCTCCCAACCGCCCGGAAGCGACGGATCGGAAATCGAAAGCCGACGGATTTTCACTTTAATTTAATTTCCGTTCGACCCGGTGAGGAGGCGGCTCAGGAGGGCGGCCCGGGTCGGACAGCGAAACAAATAAAAACGGGAGGAAAAATCTCACCGAGTGGACACAAACAAACTGCCCCGAAGGCTGGCGAAACGGCCCCCCAGCGAAGGGAAATCTTTTATTTCCATCTATTATCGTCAGTTGATCTTAATTAAGAATTAAATGGGAATAAATTTATCTTCCACTTCCTAGGGCCGCTGGGGGTGAGAGGAAGACGAAACCGCACTCGTCGCACGTCCGTGGGCTAGTTTGAGGGCCCTTTCGAAAGCATTCGTTTAATTGTTTGTTTCGCTTCGAATCGGTGATGGTGCGGCGAGGAAAACTAGCTGCAGCAAACCTTCGCAAGGAAGCGGCTTTTCCGCAGCGAGCGGCTGTTTATGTTAGCATTTAGTTGGCACACTGTTGCACCGGCCAGATCATGGCACCGGGGTTGGATAATTGGCTGCTGCTTCTGTTGCTGCTACCGCCTGGAAGGAGGAAGAGAAATTAGAATTTATTTATGAACCTCGGCCTCGGCCTGCATATAAATCGCCGCATTCCGTCGAGCAACAGACGGGTCGAAGATGCGGCTTTACGAGCGTTGCGGTCGTATAAAAACGCACCGATGATCGTAAAATGCGCCTGGACACCCGTATCTGCCCGTGATTGTTAAAACGACACTGTCCAGCACTTACCCGTCGATGGATCTTCCCCCTCGTGGGTCAAACGAGCGCTAATCGGGAGGTTTTGATTTCCACCGGGAAAGTGAAATTAATTGAATATTTAATTGTGACGCCACGGTGGGTCACATTTCAATTAGTTAATGGGTTCCGGTGTGATCCATTTTCGGTGTTACCGGACGGACGCAACTTTCCGTCCGGCAACCGCACGTGATTGAAGCTGTCAGGCGGCGTCTTAAGTTAACCAGGTCCACCGTGAACCAACTAAGAGTATTATTCATAGTAAAAATCGGTCCAAATTTCACTTTTTATGTTTAAACGCAAATTCAATAAAATTATGTCATATTATAAAATTATTTCAATACAACATTTTTAAATTTCAACTAAGATTAAATGACTTTTCGATTTGTATTGTTTGAATAAATGATACATGCCTGAAAAAAGAAGTTCTTGAATATTAGGAAATTTAACTGCGTTTTAATGAAACAGGTTTTTCTTAACTGAATTCTCAATTCATCACATTTTTGTAATATTCAACTGTTTTTTTTTATAACCAATGATAATGAAAAACAACGTTGAATATAAGCTGAAACGTAAAATATATAACATGTCTAAACAATTTCTGTATTTATGTTTGTTTCTTATTTGCTTTTTTTTTCAATTTCAGTTTGTTCAACAAAATTGAGCGATGAAAAAAGGGTAAGTTTGCTCATAGTTGTTGCGAATAAAAGAATTTGTTCCTGGCTAATAATAAAGGTGGATTGGAAACAATAAACAATATAAAAATTATTTTGTCTTTACAATAATGTATTATACGTCATCCCTAATAATTTAAAATTGTGTCCTAAAATGTGTTGTAACATAAAAAAGGCAATTTTAAAATTTTGATTGCAGATGACAAAAAAAATAACATCAAATTCCGAAGACATGTTTGAATAAAATAATAATAGAATTCGATTAATTATGTGTCAATTTTAGTCTTAATTTTCACCTATACATCACTGTGCAGGAGGAAAGAGGGAAGAGGATTACCATTACTTCCTGGTAATAGAGCGGACGCAAAACTTGGTGCCTGAAGAGCCTGTGAAAAGCCTCACCACTGCATATGTGAACCATCCCGGGAGTGGGTGAAATATTAATGATCAACTTTTCCGGCCCGAAACACGATTTTCACGATGGTTTTTGGCAAGTAATTTCGCAGTGGGGATCACGATTTGTCCGCTTTCGGGAGCGAAAGTTTGACAACGCGTGCGTGCATGTCGGGAACAATAAGTCGCTCCCCGGCACCGGGGAAAGGGTGGCCCTTGCGGTATTAAAACTAAGTCACTAATTCATCTCCGGCGACCGTACGATCCTTCCGCCGCCAGAGACTAGACTCGCTTCGCGGAACAATAACTTCTCTTTGGAGGTTTTTCGGGGGACGAGGGTGATTGTGGTGTTTTCGTGTTCGGTTTCTTACGCCGGTCTGCAGACAAAACCACAGCCAGCCAGCAGTTGTCAGAAGTTGTGAACATAAATTTCGCTCCTCAAAATTCATTGCCTTTCCCGGGTGACAGACGACGACGACGGGCTTCTCGCCTGCCGACAAGAATGGTTGAGATGGTTTTGTGAATTTGGTTTCGGGGTTTGTTGCAGCCAGGCCGGGTTGCTTATGATTTCGGCCGTGTTCCTGCGATGAAGACAATTTTCTGGTGGAACTCGCTTCTGGCGGCCCGGAAGCTGCCGCAAAGGAAGGCAATAACGTATATGCGAAATTGCAAACAACAGCATCGGAAACCTTCCCACACAGCTGGCCGGCGGACGAATGCAGGAGCGACCATTAGTACTAATTAAGTCCAAGCGCATGTTGGGTTTTTTTTTATCGCCCATAGCTTCGCATGCACTCCTCGGAAGGCGTTTGTCGCGCAACTGGAGACAGAAAATGGAGACGAAAAAAAAAATACGAAAAGCATCGCTAGCTGGTTTCTATCGCTGGCTTGGCAGGCTTTCAAATTGCTCGAAACCCGGAAAAGTTCGAACACATATCCCGCACACGCGCACTCACAAGCCAGGACGATAAAAATCTCATAACCATCCCAGTGGGATCGCTCGAGCGAGATCCATCCGGGATATGCAGCACACACAAAAACGAAGGCTAAAACCAGCGGCAAACGGTGCTCACTGTTTGTACAGATTAGTGCAAACGAGAGTTTTTGTCGTTTTGGTGAGATTTCCATTTCACGTCGGGTGCCATTTGCGAAAGCTGCGCGCGCGTTTAGTGAAGCTGAGCATGTATCTGTGTGTGATGATAATAAACATGATGATAATTTTTCAATTTTCGAGCGCGCCTCCGTTTGGCCACCGATGATGGGAAAGGATTTTGGGATTTGCAGTCGGAAATCGTTGCCGCAGATGGTACTGGATCGGAAAGCAGGATGTTCAGCTTGTGTCATTCGGTGGGAGAGATGGTTCGATTGCTTTTGTGTATTTGAGCGAACAGGATCAAGTGTATCGAATTTGGAATAGGCTTGGTAAATTTTCTAAACCGGTTGAGTAACTACGTGGTATGGGAAATAACGAGTGAATGGGAAATAACGATAAGCTGTATGAAATCGCTGAAATGTCTGATGGTTTATATGTAAATCCTAATTATAAGACTAGTAAATTAACTCTTGTGATACCAGAATCACTCTATAGATGGCGCAAGTTGACTATTTTAAGAAGACGTGTGGATTGCATACCTGTAGGCGCTAATAATATTGAACATGCTATTTTTTCTAGATGGGTTAGTTTTGGGATTACACACTAGAAATTTGTGAAAATTTTGGACGTTAAAACACTCTCACTTGTATGCTGTCAGAAGTAATATAGAATTCAAGAATTTAAAATTGAGCTTTGTTACGAAACATATAAGAAGTTGTAAAATCTCAATATATCAGACCTTCAGAGTTACGAAACGGAATGTTACAGCAGACTCTAGCCGCACGACCTGTCCGTAATCGAATAACGTTCCATCAAATGTGACGACATTTAAGCCGCCCTTACCAGTACGGGTTCTCCTCCTCCGGGCAGCTGCTGCTGCAGAAGAAATGCTCATCAAGAAATGCACATCATGCCCACCAGGTTCGAATGTAATTGAATCTACGTTCCACTATCTGCACCCACCCCGGTCAGGCCGAAACTTTTGGCAGCCGCGCCATCGTATCGACTCCAAATTACGCGTTGTGGGATATTGTTTTACGAATCGCTCGGTGGTACAAATTGTCAAACGAGGTAACTTCACCGAAAGCGAGGATAGTGGTTTCGGTTGCGAAATGAAAACCGATGTCTAGCAGCGCCCAGCATCGCATCGCTACTCCCATGTGGACTTTCGCTTTTTTGCGTGCTGTATGCGAATCGAGCAGACCATTTTCGGCGCTCGAACGTGCCTGGAAAGCGAAACCGGTATTTTCTAGCTTAAGGAGGACGCTCCCTCTTCTTCGTAGAGTGGAGCATGTATTTTTGAAGGCAGTAAAGAATGAGTGGATCGTTTCAGTATTTCGGAACCCCTTCTTAACGGGGTTGCCAAAGGAGGTCGCTCGCGAAGCTTCAAGAATTATTACTTGCGCTGTTTTTTACTGCATCTGTCGCGACGCCGCCGACGGATAGGCCATCACGAATTTTGTTTCATTTTTTTATCTATTACGCTCATTCAAGGCGCACGGCGAATCAAATAAAAACAATTTCCCTTTCCTGAAGTTCAACTTTCGAAACCGATGGCGGTCCACAGACACACCTTTTATCCCGGGGATCAATATCGTGGCAGGATGCGAGGCAGAAGTCGCCGGATATACGATTCGATTGCAGGCGTGGGACGAAATTGACTGCCAAAAGTGACAATCACTCAAGGTTGGGTTGTGCTTCTATCTTTTTTGTTTGGGGGTTTCCGTGCTTTGTACTGTAGCACGTTGTTGTGAGACGAAGAAGGCAACAAGATCTAGTAGAGAGCGTCTTAACCGATCGAACGAAACGTTGGAATGCTGCTTCCAAGTCACTTTCACGATGGCAAAGAGCACGAACTCTCGAGTAGAAAGCCTAGCGGGACGTTTTGTCGCGTACGGCAATATTGAACGTCTCAAGATTGTTCGGATTTGAAGCGGTGGGTGGGAAATTAAATTTCCGCTGCAATGGAAGAAAAAAACCCGTGACGATTCCAGTTCCATGATGCCAAAGTCACCGATATCTCCAGTTAGGGTGCTCAGTTTGATCAGTAACCAACTTCGATCCGGGGACAACCCCGAACGGGGCAGGAAATGAGATGATTTCCAGCAGATAAATCGAGCAGCAGGCAAAAAGGGGGAAGGTTTTTCGCAATCGGTGAAGTGATTTATGCCGACGTAATGATTCCCAACAAAATCCCCCACAACGTGTGCTGAAAGAGGAACTGCAGCGCGGTAATGCAGTGTAAAATTTAACTTTTCACCGTGCGGGTCGCGTTGCTGTGGCTGCTTTTCACGAGTGTTTCAACTCTCTGCTACGACCCGATGTCGGCGCGCGGTTAAGATTTATTTCACATTCGCCACACTCAACACGGATCCGAACAAACTACAACACGGTTTTTGTTGCAACGGCAGCAGCACACGTTATGCTGAGTAAACATGAGCACCAGAGACACCGGACTGGGGAGATAGAGAGAGAGAGAGAGCGTCTGCTACAGAAACATGTCGAAAGCCCTGCCTTAAATCCTTCCCCACGAGTCGAACCGTGCACCGACCGAAGCTACACGGCGCCCGGATTCAAATATTTATTCCCACTGCTTTCTGCTGATAGCGTACTCATAATTACAACGTGAATTTCGGTGCTGAAAACCCGACCCCGACTCGGGTGGTGGGGAAAGGGGGGTGGGGGGTTTTGAATGAGGATGATGATGGAAGAATTTATCAGCACG
The DNA here is from genome assembly GCA_000473445.2 of Anopheles farauti. Taxonomy (NCBI): domain Eukaryota; kingdom Metazoa; phylum Arthropoda; class Insecta; order Diptera; family Culicidae; genus Anopheles; species Anopheles farauti. The sequence goes on from KI915041.1 coordinate 14,216,169, forward strand.
GCTACGTACGCACGCACCCGAACGATAATCGGTTTTTAAAATCTCATCATGCTTTGTGCGACTATTTACGTTGGCGAACTGTTTCGCACCCCCTTTTGCTGGCTGGTTGGGAAAAGGGTTTTTGCCACCGTTCGGGCGACGATGCCAATGGGGGGAAAGCTGGCATTACCAGATTTATGTTGATTCATTGTATTATCCGCACTTGATGTTGCATGTAATTTAACCGATCTCTCTCCCTGTGCGCGGAATTTCATGTCGACCAGAACGTACAGGACACGTTCCGTGTCCATTCTAAGCGTGGTTGGACTGGTCGACTCCGGTTTGTTAGAAGAGAGAATCATCACGGTCGTTATATGGACTGCGAAAATGCATAGCGGGAAGAAATTTTGGAGATATCTCCATAAAATTATTTCATTTTTTAATTTTTCACAATGGAAAATATCTGGAATAAGTCTTTTCATTTTGTTTATTTTAAATGAATAATTTGTGAATTATCATATAATTATAAGGAATAGATTTCACTTAACAAAAAAACAATTGAAGAACTATTCTAAATATTTTTTTATAATTCACAAAACAATGCAATATAAAAACAACATACAAACACGTTTATACACAATTTTTATTATTTCGTAAATAAGTATGATCTCTCAAGCAGAACTTTTTTTTCATTTCTAAACATTCAATTTTCTCGAAACTGGTTATGTTTATGAAAAAAAGAAATAGAATGAAAGAAGAATAGAGTGTACACTATCAGACGTTATTCGCCTAAAGGTTTGCTAATTGCTCGATTTTTTATTGTTTTAAGCACAGGATGTTTGTATTAGTTATTTGGATTTATAATGCTTATCAAAATAATTATGTCATGTTTTTCAACGTATCATTTTGAATTTTTGCAAAATAGTTTTTATTAGTGAAAAATAAATATTAGTTTTAAATATTAGTGAAAAATAATAACCACATTTTCTCTTTTTCCCACAGTGCTCGATTGCATCGTTGCGCTTCCATTTCCAACAAACTCTGACACACAGCACTTGAGTGGCCCAACCCATCCCTATCAGCTCGCAGGAAAAGCATCTGCAATTCCGTCAAACGACGTCCATTTACTGGCGCGCCTGAACCAACCCGAATGCCTGACTTTTACATTAATTTCCAATTTTTCACAACGGAAACGGGCTGTTTTAAAGCGAGTCAGCGGGACACCGGCGGGACGTACAATTTAGAAGCTAATTTAAAAACTTTGATCGTTTATTTGCATGCAAGCACGGTCAAAGGGGGTTGCCACCAACACCCTATCCACCCACAGGATACATCTACCCAAGCGAGACCGACGTTTCATCTTCGGAAAACACACCATTTCGTAGCCACCGTCTGGTCCTTCGTTCAAACGGGACAGGTCGTTCCGTTTGGACAGGAAGGTTATTAAAAATTAAATTGAGGAAATTACGACCAAACAGCGCGGTGACCGGCTCAGTTTAAAGATGGTACCGTCAGGACCGACCGAGACCGAGTCACAGGGCGAGTGCGACAGGACCCTCGTCGCCCAACACTCGCGAAGGATTAACATCCCAGAACCGTTTGTAATTAATTGTTTTCCTTCCACGAAAGGGGTGGGCCCGATTTGCATACGAAATTGCGAACGGGTTTTACTTCGCCGTGGTGCCATCAGGTGAGTAAGTGCGTCCGATCGCTCTCGGGGCACGATGGTTGAACCGATGGAAAAGCGGCCATCTTATTAGTGGAGACCATGTCCAGCTTCCATACAGTTTTCTTCGTAGCACAAGAACGTCTTAGATATTAATTCGAGGAAGTCGTTTAACCGTCACTAATATCACGGTGAGAATGGACGTGACTGTTCGCGTCAAACGGGCAGACGTTCGCAATTAATCAGTGTGCTGGCTGCTTGGGTGCAGCTACAGTGGGGTTAGTTCGGTTGACGCATTAGGATAATTTCCTGAGAACTATGCTTGCGCACAATCACAATCACATACGCCGGTTTCCGGCTAGAAACGTATTTACAACGAAGCTGTGGAGGAGCGGATTTGTGAGAAGTGTGTTGCTTTACGTCACTTTCTCAGCCGGAGACGATAAAAATTTGTCATTTGGCTGGCCAAGAGCAGCGCGTAAGATTAATGTTTGAGTGCTAGAGTCAATTACTCCTGTGCTGAGGTCAGTGGTAAGAAAAGAACTCATTAATTTCATGTGGGATTTTTTTACTATCATACAAATTATTTACAATACTCCCGATAGCAAAATTGCATTTGTGCATTATGTCATGCTTATTTTTATATTTATTTATTTTTTTCATACAGGTTTCTTTATGAACAGGTGAACTATTTACAATAATTTGACATATAAAATTTCATTTAACCTTGAAAATACAATTTCCTTAAGATTTTTTTTCGCCGTGTAAAACTTCCTCTAAAAATATTATCATTAAATTTGTCGGAAGATTTAACGAAGTGTTTATTTATTTTATTTATTGTTGTTGTGAGACTGATTTTCTCTCCCGAATAATCGGCATTCGGGGGCTCAAAGCTCTTTTCGATTTTCATAATACTTTTTGTTTCTAAATTGCCTATATTTTGGCGTTTTTTAGCACTGACAAACATGGTAACGCTCACCATATATAAATAATAAAAATAATATTCGCAGAAAGAATATAATCACGGATCACAAATCGTCATTCAAACCGCAGCATTTCAGAATCAGTTAATGATAGATGAAGGAAATTTCACAGTATTTAATAATTATTCTTTAAGTTTGTCAAAACGATAAAATATAACAAACAAGCTTACACCTGTTCTGAAACAACACAAAATGCTTATTAACTCGATGGGTAAACTATTCCTTCATGCGAAAGTGGAAAATCAGCGCATAAAATGTGATCCTACCGTGCGTGAACACTCAATCCTTCTTCGTGTGTTAATCCTCTGAACAACCGGTTTCGTGTCGCTTGGATTCACTCACACACACACACTTAGCAAACAGCAATAATAAACGGTATTCAATTATTGGCAGATCGTCTTTAAAATATCCAATAACTGTTAACCTTTTCCGTTGATCTGGGTTGTGATTGTTCGATATCTCCACTTGGCTCCTCGTGCACCCAATTGCACTTTCGGTTGGCTAACTGCTGATCCCCTTTCTCGCCTTTCTCCCCTCTCCTCTCACCCCATGCTGGTCATGAATATTCAAATGTTCTGATAACCATTTAGGGATGCACAAAAAGAAAAAAAATCAGGCAAAGGCGAAAACAAAACAAACAAAACCTCTCCGTGATAATGCGGGCGGGTGCATCAACAACAATGTGAAAAAAACCAACGAACGTAAACAGTATTAAAATTCGAAAAACGACAGCGAAAGCGCACATTTTTTTTTGTAGTTGTAGTTTCAGTGATGTAGCGGGAAGAGAAAATCCGCTTCCGGTTCGTGCTGTTCTGCCTCAATCCCGCCTTATCCTCTCGCGCCGAAGCGCGATCGGAGAATCGGAGGCAATTTGTAATTAAAAACACTCGAGAGTTTAATAAATTTTCCCCAAAGGCTCTTTTGCTGCTGTCGTTGTTGACGTATTCTTGTTTTGCCTCATGGTGTGTAAAGCACGGATGCACTTGCGTGGAGCTGCACAAATATCCTCCATTTGCTGTTGGAAAATCATCACCCCGTTTATAGCCAGGCACTTCGGGGTGGCTTGTTTTCGTTTGTTTTGTTTTTGTTTTTCGGTCGGTTTGCTTGTCGTGCCGATTCTGTTTCGGTATTATTTCGATCCCTCAATGGACGATGATGCAACTGCGTCGATATAAATATGCACCAAATGGTGACGACGACGATGATGACGATGATCATTTTCCCTCGCGCGAATTTCGGTCGGGTAATGCGCATTGGGACGGTTTCAACCACCCGGAAGGCGTAGGCGAATAATTTACACACCAGCCTATGGTGTTTGTTTTGGTTTTTGTTTTCGAGTGTTTCTGTGCTCCTCATGATGTTCGCATTCCTACGTGCTTCAGTTTATATCCAGCATAAATTTGATTTGTATTTATGCTGGATATAAGAAAATGTAGAAATGTATTTTCCGTAATTTGTAATGATATTGATTGTAAAGAAGCATTGAAAAACTTGGTTTTTTAATAGGTTTTGCATCCAATAAGGCGTATTGGCATTAAGCGCCGGAATATATGCAATCACATGAACTAATTTCATTTTTATCGTTTATTGTAGAGCAAATCTCTGTTTTATTTGTACAATTTGATGAAAAAATGATTGGTTGGAGTTTATTTTAGTTAAATAAGATAAATGATTTAAATAACAATGAAAATAGTTTTGCACTTAAATGAAGTTAAAATTAGTACCAATACCAATATTTATCCTACACCTCCTGTGAAACCCTGAAGTATCACTTTCAGGAAACCTTGCCACAAACAACAACAACATCAGAGCGAAAACAAAACCAACCCACAAGCTTTCATCCCCAGGTTGAATGATGACACCTGTGGGAAATTGTATTAATGTGTCTCCGTAGTGACGTTGACGCATAAATTAAAATCGCTGCCCACTCAAACACATTCACACAGCCGCCAACAAAGCCATGCACACTGCACTTCCGGGTGCGCTCCACCCCTGCACCACGTCCATCCTGCTGCTTCTGCTAGCGTGAAATTGAATTCACAACATTTAGCATGGAAATGCAATCGCTCTCTTCAGCGTTGGAGCGCACTGTGGCGCATAACGAGCACACCATCACCAGCATGCGAGGGAGTCTGCGATGGATTTTCGATGACGGATGTAGTGACATTCGCTCCGATACGGAACGTTTGCGACATAAATGATGAGATCGCCGGTGGTTCGGTAATCGCGTGAAGTTACAGTCAGGGAGAGGAATGTTTTTTCGACGTTGTTGGACTGAAGTATTGCGAATGAGATGAGTCGGATTAGTCAGTTTCTGTTAGTGGAAATGGTGCATTCCGAGTGGATTGATGACTCTTGAATGAGCCATAGCGTCATTTAACGAGGGCAGAATTTCCTGCTACATTTATATCGGTGTAATGAAAATAACGATCACATTATGTTCAATCATTGCATGGTAGAAACATTTACATCACGAGAAACATTTATATGAATATATTATTAGATAATTGTTTTCCTATGAAATGTATGAAGTTAAATGTTCATAAATTGTTTATAAATACATAGCATCCCACGGATTTATAATACTTTCCAGACATTTTAGCCATGCAATGATTTGTTTATTGTTAAATATTATCATAAACTTGCTATTTGCAGTATAAACGAAGTTATACTTATTTTTCTTGGTCAAACTAACAAATTCATAAAATTAACAAGTATTTTCAACAAGAGATTTTTTATAATTTTTATATTTTTGTATTTTTTTTCTGCTAAATGTATTTGCCTAATTGTAAAGTATAAAATGTTGTTAATCAAGCATTTTGATTGTTTGAGCTGCTTTTTCTGGTAGGGTATCTGGATTTTTCGGTATGTGTTATATCTCAAAATATTTCGAAGATTACATACCAATCAGTACAGAATCAAGCTGAAAACAAAAACAATCGTTCCCAACTGATAATGTCGGGACGCAAACAAAAGCGTACGGCTGTAGTCGTGTTCGTCGAACAAAAGGCTTTACCGCGAATTTTCGGAAACACTGCAAACAAAAAAGCGTTGCAGTTGAACGGAAGTGCCGACCACGCAAAAAAAAACGCATCCGTGGGAACCGGTGAAAAAAGCAAGTATGAACGCGATACTTTATGGAAACATCATTTAGTCAATTTAACTCGCATGGGACGAGCCGCGCCGTCCGGGGTGGAGCAAAAATTGGGCGAATTTTGTGATTTCGCAAGAAAAAATTGAAATGAGTGGAACCGAAGCAACGAAGAAAAAATAAAAATTTAAGCTTTGTTCCCGGACGTTCGGTTGAAATAATGGTACCCCATCCAGTGGTGAAAAGAGCGGAGTTTGAGACCGGTACGGCATGAGAAGCGAAAAATGAGCGATGAGGTTGAAATCAATCATTACTTTACGCTTCCGAACATGCTGGGTCGGTAAAATTAACGAACACATTCCAATGAGCTGATGATTGGCTAATAAAACGACTGAAAATGTTTACTAATGTGCTAGTTTTCCATTACCCCCCACTCCTCCCACCACTTCTGCCACCCACGGCGGATGATGCGATGAAATGTTCGATGATTTTTCTTTCGTGTAGGGTGGCGATCTCGGTGGGAGAAAATTTATCATCACCGAAGTGTGTTAATTCATCGTCATCCTTTTCCAATTCTACGGTCCGTTGAAAGGATCATGGGACGCGATAGCGATCAAGGGATGCAGGACTGGGGGCTTTATGCAGCCGTTTTTCGTGTGTTATTTGATGGTGATAAAATTAGTGCCACGGTCATTCTCGTATTTCAACGCCTTTCTTCAGTGCGACCCGAAAACCGGTCGGTGTCCGCGCAAACCCTTATAAATTCCAATTATAATGGAACGGAGAGTGGACTAGGAATCAACAGGGAAAGAAAAAACAGGGAAACTAGCTGTACTAATATCGAGTTGGTGTATGTGTGTGTGTGTGTGTGTGTGTGTATTGGTGTGAAAGCGAAAGAAAATTAAAATAACTTTCATCCCTAACCCGGTCCGTTAAGAAGTTTTCCTTTTGAAAATTGGAGAAGATTTACACACCGCGTTGGAAGTGACTCCTTCGGCAGCTCCCTTTTCCTCGCGCAAAAAAACACCTAACATATGAGGATTCTTTAGGCTAATGATTTCATCCTTTTACCCTGCCCCGGTGGCAATCCCGGGTTTGGCTCTAAGTCCCTCAAAGCGAAAAGGAACGCATCTACTTTGCCTCGTAAATTGGGTCACTTACCTTTTTTCTGCCTTTTCCCGAAGAAGGTTTACGTTCGGTAGCATAAACAAGTTTCCCGGACACACTACCTGAGCGGTGTGTTTCTTTCTGGCCGTGTGTTTCCATCCACAGCTTTTGCTTTCTTTCCCGGAACCTGTGTTGGGATGGTTGTTGCTAGATAAAAATTGGCTTAGGCACCCAGCCGGACGCACAACTTCCAATCCGGCACACGAAATGCATATCAAAGTTATGCTTCTTCCTTGTTCCTGGCTTTTGGAGGCGGACCGACAAACTTTCTGTTAAACGCGATCAAAGCGAAACAAGGCGAGAGGCTTTCGGATGTTCGTTATCGAAGTATTACTGAAAAATTGAGTTTTAGAGACGGCCTTCTTTGTTTCCCCCGCTCCGGAGAGAGTTAAAGAAAATATGCTTTCTTGTTGCCTCGTACTTTTTAACGATGGGGATTGGAAGAGATTTTGTAGGGCGATGTTGAATGATAGGCATCTGAATGTTTAGCAATACTATTTGCTCGATATTTGTCCTCAAGAAGAAAAAATATTTTCCGAATGTCCAACTTGTAGAAGGTGAATATGGCATGGGTTTAAAAAAAAAATAATAAACAAATACAGTCAGTCAAATGAAAATCTAGATAGATATTGATATAGATATTAAATTTTAAATGTATTTATGGAAATATATGCCACATATTTTTGTTGAAAAGAAATATCATCACTTTCCATACATCAGTTGGAAAAATGCTTTCAGCGATTAGTTGTTACACTAATTTAAGTAAGTAATCTAACTTCCAGACTCTAAAAAATTAAATAAACAAGATTAAAACAAGTCTTAAAAACACGAAACGTTAAGTGTTAAATGTTTTAAATAAGACATGAAAGCAAAGCAGACGAATACGAGCTGTTTAAAGCACGAAATGTTAAGTATAACTTCTTGAGCCTTCCTTAGCGACATATAATACTCAAGTTGATTTAATATTTATTTCAGACACTATTTAACAGATGTAAACAGCAACGTAGAGCTTGTGCTCGTCATAATCAAAAATTGCTCGTCTTTGCCGCGAGCAGTTTCCTTCCAGCCCGTACCAGTTTAATTACATCACGCAACCTGCATGAAGTTAATATTTCTGTTTAGCAAACACACTAGAATTCACATTAAGCATCTCCGTCTGTCTGTAAAGTAAGAAGAGAAAAATACACTCACACACACACACCTCGGCTCTGGATGGCTGTAAAAGAAAATCCTGCTTTTTAGCCGTTGTCACATAATTTTCAGACCGACAAACTGAGCAGGCCTGCAGTCAATGTTTAATTTACGATACACTGCTCTGCCCCCGGAACAGTTGGTTCCGTTGCGATGAGTTCTGTTTAATTTTGCACAGCAACTGTTTACAAGCTGGAATTTTGGAAAGTTTATTAAATCGAAAGACAAAGCTGAACCCCCTGGAAAGGACACTCGGCCTCGTGCAAGCGCTCGTTCGAAAAATGTTTTCTGTGCTATTTATTGAGCTTTCGTTAGAAACGGGCCTGATGCTGCTACTTTTCCATCCTTTCCGTCCGGTGGTACTTACGCTAACTAAAATAGCGAGTCGTGTGGTGCCTCTTTTAAAAGAATAATAAATTGAATAAAACACTGCAAGTCACTCGCAGTTTGTCCGTCGTCACGTGTGGGCTTAAGCTTGCCGGTCCGGTTCGATGTGGAGGGACCCGGGGACCCGAAGACACATGTACCATTAAGTATACTTAACAAGCTTGCTCGTCGGATTAACTCCATGCACAGTAAACGAACTGACACCCCGGCGAAGGGTGTTTCCGAAAGAATTCCGAAGAAAAAAAGGCGACACACTTGAGAATAATGGAGGAACGCGAACGAGCTTTTCTGCGTCCCGCATTCCGGAAGCGATGCGTTCGCGAACGCAGGCAGTGCGCAAGGTGGCAAACCAAGGCGAGGGGTTAATAGCTAGAACTTTCTTTAGTTTTTGCGCCGGAGTTAGTAAGGCTTTGCTTTTTGCCCGGCGCGTGCCGTAGGGGCGGCAGTTTTGTTTACTATTCATCGTGGAAAAGGTGGTTTCTTTTTCACTGCCCCCGGAGACTCTCGCCGGCTGGGCCAGGTTGCCTGTGTGTGTGTGGGGTTGTGTTTGCAGAAGGGGGTAAACAGTTTAACCGAGTGCACGGAATCCGTACCCAAGGGATACGCAAACAAGGGCTCGGTTCCAAGACCCGTGGGACACGCGCTTTTGATCATCTGTTAGCGAGGGTTCGCGAGGGTTCGCGAAGGTGGGCTCGATGACAATGGAAACGGTGCAAACGGAGAATAAATGTTTCGCTTGGCTTGGTACTAAATGAGGCAGGGTTAGTCTGTGGGGTTGATTATTGCAAGAGAATGTTGTAATTGTTTTAATGTATTACAATTTATTAAAAACTTCTAAAGGATCCTCTTGGTTTGTAAATAAAAAACGAAATATTTGTGTGGCTCATTTTATCTTTAGCAATATACAACATGAATTGCAAAAACTTTCCAGAAATATTCGTTCCTCCGTTTAAAACTCGGCTCGGTCGAATAAAATTAATAACAAAGGATGTGCCTGTTCAAGTTTTTTTTAGATTGTTTATTATATAAAAAAAACACCAAAGAAAACACCAACGGGTTATAGCAATATTTATAAAAAATATATGAAAAACTCTTCAAAAACCCTGTTTTTCTTGCAGTATGAATCCGTATCCGTAGCTAACCTTGGAATGAAAACAAACCGGAAGGTTGAGCTGCCTTTTTTTAAGTAGCATCAAGTGAAGCAAATAAAAAAATTGTGGTCTTGTTTATTCCAACCATCGCCGATGTAGGCAGAGCTAAACGATATTCAAACAGAAGGATCTTACCTTCTTCTTATGGCGAGATAATGAAATTGATTGCACTGTTGGAGGGAAGAATGCAGGAAAACAATCGTTTTGTGATGCTGCGGCTACTCGCTTAGTTATTTAAAAATATTATAACGGCTAGAGAAATTGAGAGATAAAACAAAAACAAACAAAAAATCATACACACCTTTACCACCTTTTACAATCCAAACACGAAACGTTCCCGGTGAGTTGCGTATTTTGGCACGTTAGCACTTGTAATGATTTTATTTGATTTTTTTGCACTTCTCCACCTATCCCTAGAAACTGCTGAAGCTGAAATACTTCTGGACGAGCTGAATCCAGCCGGGAATATCGAAACCGTGCCGCTGTAGTCTCCAGAGTAGTATCCGCAGCTGCTGTGATGACTGTTGGGGGGAAAAAAGAGTAACGAAAAAGTAAGAGAGAAATGCAGCAAAAAGAAATGTATCCCGTGCGGGAGAAGTTCCCGGATCCCTTAGGTCTGTGGTTCCAATGCGAACTTTTATCCTACCCATGTGTATGCCTCTTGGGCTTTGGGTTGCATTAAATAACCCCCCGATCGGAAACCCACGGGTGGATGACGGGTACGGGACAATTTCGTTGATTGAATGATGGCAGAATGGACGTATGGAGCCGGTTTGTGCACCAGGTGTGCAGCAGGGGTGTACCTACCTGCAGCTTGTTCAGCACGTTCTCGAACTCGCCACTGCCGACCTGCTCGAAGAAGAAGGAAAAGTCGTTGCTCGTTTCCAGCTTGTCGAAGAACAGCAGGATTATTTCGTCCTGCGGCAGCAACGCCAATATGTCATCGACTAATCCGTTCAATCCTCTGGTGGTGAGATTTACTGCAATTGACGCAAGTGCGGGTGAGTGGAGTATGTATGAGGAAGAGAGAGAGAGAGAGAGAGAGAGAGAGAGAGAGAGAGAGAGAGAGAGAAAGAAAGAGAATGGTCGGGTGAAAATGGTTCTTTTTGCGTTTCCTGAGGATTCCCAGGTAAGGGATTTTGAGTCGGAATTCGTTTGGTGGAAGCGCCATCGGGGGCGAACGCGTTTTGACGTTTACTTCGGACGCAATTTGATGCTGTCACATACACAAATACAGCGCCATCGATACTGTTTTGGAGTTAGCGTCCTTGTTAGCGTCCGCACCGACCGCTGGTACGGCAAATAGTAATTGATTAATAATTTAATTTGCTACATGCGAGCTTCGCCTTATCCCCGGGGCTGATCCCAAACTGTACGACCCCGGCAATCGGTTGCATCGGTCGGAAGCCACTGCTCCGACACAGGAACACTGCTTCATTAGGTTGCCACAGGTTGCCCTGGAGTATCGGGTGGGCAGCGAACCAAACCACCCGCCGTCCGAAATGCAATCGTCACAACTTTCATCAGCATCACCAAACACAATCAACCAAATTGTCATCAACCGGCGAGAGCCGCAGGAACCAGCAAGCGGCCCTCGTTGCGGTTTTATGTTTATGACAATCAGGCCCAGTGCACTCCTGGCACTGTTCGGTTAGATTAGGCTCGCACAGTGTTGGGCAGAACGTTCCCCAGTACGGGTTTTTTTATTCATTTCGTTTTAAAGATGTAGTGAAAGGTGTGTTAAACAATTTTAGTTCAAAATATATGCACTACATCTTTATGTCTTTAACGTCCTTCTTCTCTATAGTCTCTAGACGAACAAACCGCGATTTTATCGGCGAGAAAATTTCGCTCAATTTCAACAAATAAATTTTGTTTTGTTGTTTTGAAGAATATTTAATTGTCAAATGATCTTAGAAGTATCAGCACCTACCAATTGTTTTCACTCCTTTTTGAATGTTACTAGGCTTGATTTTTAGATTTGTTTATATTGCGCCTTTTGAATCGATATATATGTGTGCCGTATTTGAAACTGGATCTTTGTTCTAGACAAACCGCGATTTTATCGGCGCGATTGAAGGATACGTAATGTGACAACTGTCACGTCATAAATTGTTTATAAAAATATCTGGTTTCCTCTTACGGTCATTTTACTTGTTCTCAAATAGTGCTCTGTTAGTATAAAATTAATGTGGTAAGGACTGTGTAGAAACTTTGTTTTGAAAACTTCCCTATAAAGTAATGAAATTGATCCTGATTAGTTCCAGATAGCTTTTCGATTCTTGAACATCAACGTGCTGCAAATTTTGCGGACAATATTGTCGTACTCGATGGGATGCAATGTTTGGCAATGTTTCATATAATCGCAACTGTATGACCAAGACGCTCTGATCGCCAAAAAGCTGACTCGGCCGTGCATTGGTTACCGTATTGTGGCTTCTGACTGTGGTCGGCAAGAAGCTAAAGCAGGCAACCATATGCTACAGTGTCGGGAGCGTCATTACATCCCGGAGCATTGATCCCGGTCCGGTCCGATGCAATCGTACCCGCCAATACCGTGCGTGCAACGGGTGCAGGATGAAATCGTAAATAATTTAATTGAATATTATTCCATCTCGGCACGCCGGGACACAAAACGGCGCGAGCGAGCGCAACCGCTTTTGATTCGATTTCCGACGGCCTCCGGACGAAACCTGGACGGACGGAAGTGTCAAATGAAGACGCATTCAAACGGTCGGGCTCGAGGCTGCTGGGTGGGTGGCTTTCGCGCCTCCCATTTTCCCTTCCTCCCTCTCCTCTCACCATTCGTTTACTCGCCCATCAGCACATTCAACTTTGGCGCGCTGGGGCACACATGAAACAAGATTATCGCCCAAGAAGTGCACTTCCGGTGCGTGCGGATGGCGGGGGGTGGGTGTTGGAACCAATTTAAATTGAAATCTGCTTCTCGCACGAACTTCGCAACACGCTGCGTGCACGGGCCGGGTGAACGTAAAATGGCACTTTCATGGGTGATTGAATAATGAAGTTACTTCTGCTGACTTGACGCGCCGGAAGACCGCCTCGTGCTGGTGTCCAGCCTCTTTTGACCAGTGCACTGCTGCAAGAGGACAGTGTAACTCAACGTTTTGCAAGCGCTAGTGCGGTGATGCCAACCAGGTGCAGGATGTGGTTAAGAGCGAGTTTTCGCAGTCCCTTATCTTGTGCTGATAGGAGCAGTGATTGAGGACACTGTCGGTCGGTAAAGAATTGAACTAAATTAAATGGACAATTGTCTTGACGGATCGATGGACTTCGGAGGCGTTGAGCTGATTTGCTAAGTTGGCATTTAATAACGAGGCAATAGTGTTGATTAAACACAAAGTGCCTACCGCATCGCTGTAGGCATAAGCTCACTGGCTTACAAAGAGAGTGCCTACCGCATCGCATTCTGCCTTTAGTTTAGCGCCTAAAGGTAAGAATATGTTTATCATACTAAAAACAGCTCAAAAATGGAGTGATTTTCCTTGACAATGATTTATGACATGCTCATGCGACCAACATGTGGCCCGTTTCAACTAGGGTAGAGGAGAGAACATTCAAAACTTAGAAGACTTAGAAGACTGTAGAAAACTTTAGAAGACTTAAGACTTTAGACATACAAGACTTAGAAGGCTAAGAATCTTTTGAGCTGGCCATTCCGTAATTTTAACTAAAATAACATGAAAAAGAAATGCAATAAACATCTCGTTGTCATTATTTTCTAACCGTAATTTTTCCCCAATGCTCGTCTACAGTGTTTCATCATTTGAACATTTAAACATTTCAACGTACAGAAATCATTAACACCGTATTTGCTGTGAACACTCACACATTCGCACGCTCTCGTCCGGTTCGGCAAAAATGTCGTCCGCATCGAACCGCTTGTTCAGCTCGGTCCACAGCTTCTCCACGCTGAACCCGATGCTGTCCAGGTACCGCCGGAAGCTGCGCACCTCGCTGAGATTCACGATTTCCAACCGGATCTGCGTGTAGTCCTCGGTCGACACGTAGTCGAACGCGCTCTCCACCTCGACGTCGTAGTGGTAGTAGTACTGCATCAGCCGCTGCACGTCCTCGAACGGCACCAGATCGATAAAGTCCATCAGGTCCTGCTGCAGCTGGTGGCTCGGTTCCTCCTCGATGTGCCGGATGTGATAGCCAAATATTTGACCGAATTCGGCCAATGCCACCACGAGCAGAAGCAGTGGAACTGTCCTCCTCCTGTACGGGTGGCATTCACTCGCGATAGAAACCATTTTTCGTTTTGGGGTGTTGTTTTTTTTTCTCGTATCGTCACTTCGCTGGGCTTCCGTTTCAAGATGCACAAAGACAATGTTGGGATTTAATAACTCGTACCCGGGATGCTACCCTTGAGGCCATGCGCTCGTATGCTAATTCGAGCCCGCTGCCGAAGAAGATAATCGACGGCGGAGATTATCACACGGCGAGGATGTTTACCGAAAACCGGCACACCAATTAAAACCCGAACGTCGCTATGCACACACGAGAATGCCACATTCAGACGGGCCTGGATCGTCTGGTGCCGGTGGTGTACCAACCGGTCCCAGCTCGATTCATTTTCCCGAGCTCGTTTCTTTTGGCATTCGGTACTGCTTCGTCCACTGCTGCTATAATCACAAATTTCACCTCCAAAAAATAAAACGATAAGCTGTTGTTTGCTTTAGGTGCACTAGGAAAATCGCCTATTTCGTACGCGCGCTCCTCTTGGATTTCTTTCCCAACGCGCGACACTCACGACCGCACCTCAATGGACCGATAGCGCGACTGGGATCTTCCGAAGCCTCGGCCGGCGTATGCGTTTTCGCGCCCGTCCGACAACGAGCCCTCCCGCCCTCCGCGGGTGCGTCAAGTGCGTTTTTCGTTGATTGGCACGCTGCTCTAAATTGAATCAACTGACCGTTTCGGACGGTGATTTGGGTAAATAAGCCGTTGGCGGACCGAACGCGCTACGCTCGCGGGCCGTTTGTTTGATTCGATTATCCAATTTACGATAAGAATGTTTCGCTTTTCGGACGGGCCGTTGCAGGGCCGTTTTTTTCTCTTCGCTTTCTCTCGCTCTTCACTGCTCTTGTTTGCCAAAGGTAGGCCCACCTTGGAACCGATCGTGATGATGTGATGATGGTATCTTTTACGCTTCCGTTTCGAACGAGCTCATTATGGGGCGCGCAAAAAGTGAGTGTTATGAGTCATGAAATGGGAACGGTTTTTTTCTGGAGGTGAACCGATTTAGATGAAACGCTTTAGATGCCGAGGTTTTATGTTGCTTATAGTTTTTAATTATACAATTTCGAGAAGTATCCCGGTATCGTTATTGGCTTTTGTCTTAACATCTTAAACAATAGTCGTTCGTGCAAGTGTTTTTTTTAATATCAGTAAATGTTAATGCGCATTTAAAATGATGGCTGAATCATTCTGAATTAGCAGGCAATTATAAAATTGGATTTCTATTATAAAGCGTGTTTTGATAGTAGATTCTCAATTGAATATGTGTCTTATACCATATCATTATTATACTGTTCTATCACATATTTTCAACGACACACTTCACGAAATGTGTTTCGAGAATTTTGAACATTGTAAAATTAAAAGAAAATGTCTCTAAACAATTGTAGAACGTTATTAGGAATGATAATGAAGTTTGTGAAGTTGTAATCTTTCATACATTGAAGAAATCCCTAGAAAAATAAAATTGGCTAATGGTGTTGAAATGTTGAAATGTTAAAATATTTCGAACCAGTTTAAACATTTCAGAAATGCCAAGTCCTGGTAATAACGAAACTTTTTTCATCTATTTTTTTTTATCATGAAATACATATTTTTTACACAGGTTATTCCTTCAATGTATCCGATTCTTGTTGCAACAATGTTGTAACAACAGTTTTTTCTTTGCTGGCTGATTTGTAGATTAATTAAATTTACATTTTTATGACATTTCTCTTATTCTTATTGCTCCTCTAAGCAGGCCTCTAAAACTATCAGTTTTTGGTTGCTTAAACCAAAACTGAATATCAACAAAAGAAAACTTGCTTCTAAAGGTTCTGTTTTGCAGCAACAAGCACCGTCCCTAAAAACGCATATTGCCATTGTCGTTAAAACAACCACCTCCCCCATTACCACCATAAAGAAATTTAGCAAAAGGGAAAATTTCATTAAACAGCCCTGTTGCTTAAGCCACTACCTCTACCATGACCTCTTTGAACCACCTCTAGCCCTCGTTTTGCTTTCCACTTCTTCGATTAATTAATTTCATCCTCTGGTTTGGAGAACGGTCGGTCGTGCACCAACAAGTTCCTGCAGTCGACCCACATCACAAACGGAATAAATACACACACACACATCGAGGCACTCTACTGGCACCGATCTATGGATATTGGAAGGAAATTGAATTTTCTACCCAAATGCAACCGCAATAATCATAACGTCATAATTGAGTATCATCATCGTTCGGGTGTCTTCTTCATTGAAAACCCGGCCACAATCGTCACCACTGTCCTGGATGGAAAGAGACGGCAAGGTGGATGGGAAACTCTTTCTTCGTTGGTGGAGACATTATTGTAACGCACGACCAGAGCAGACCAGCTAACGGGGGTCATTTGAAATTTGAAAACGGCTCGCTCGTAACCCCTTTTACGTGGGTAACATTTTTGATTCCAACTATTTCGACCTCGTGTGATTATTTCCCTTCCAAGTGGTACATTTCGTGTTCGATAGGCCGTTTGACTCCCATTCTCCTCCCTCTCCTCCCGATAGCCACACTTCTATGATTCTAAACTCGTATGCAGCCCCTTGTTAGGGTCTTACGATTATCGCTATTAATAATTTCACCCGAAATTCGCTCCACTCCGTACGAGATCGGTTTCCGGCGTTGGCTCCCGACGACAGCCTGTTAGGGAAAAGTTCATTAAAATCCCTGTTTTTCCGTGTGCCTTTTTGCTCACTTAATGTCTTGTGCCGTGCCGGAGCCTCATGCAGTTTCCTTGAAGGAACAAAAACTTTGTGTACGCGCGTTTCCTGACCTGACAGGATGGCGGAGAAAGCCGATCATATGCAGACCTAGCTCCTCCTGCAGCTGCTTGCTGCTTAGCATATCGCCGGGGCAACCCGTGCCTCACAAGATAATGGAGAAAAACAAGTTTCTCCGGGCGCAAATTTTCCACCCATTTCTTCACGGCTCGGCTTGTTGTTGTTGTATCGAGCGAGCAGAAAGTTACCGAGCGTCACAGGCTGGTTCATTATAATGGCAAGCAAACGGGCCCGGTTGGATGGTTCCGAAGGGTTTCTTTTCATTTTCATGTGTCTGGAAACAACCTTTCCGAAAACACCTTTCCCTCCACCAGGGGCATGTGCGCCCGCTGTAGCTATCGAATTTTCGATGATAAAATTTGGCAAATGTTATTAGCCGAACGGATAGGCTTACTTTTTTCCAGGAAATGATATTCCGCTGGCAGTGGCACTAACTTTCCGCCCAAGGATCGGCCAAACCGAGCAGGCGACATGTTTTCAAGCCGGGGTTTCACCGAGCAAAAGACAACTTCTACGAACGACGTTGCTCTGATGTTCTTTCTGCTTTAGGTGGAAGGGAAACGATTTCGGGACGAAAAACTGCCGGAAGAATTCATGGAAGTTTTATTAGCGGCACGATAGTGAGATCATGTGTGTTTGGCGTTAAAATTAATTGAACACGGTTTGAATTTTTGCGGGAGCTGATTTCTGCCCGATTGAAACGCGGAGTAAACAACACATGTGCGACGTGGAAAGGTGGTTCATAAGGCGCATGATGTCGCTTCTGGAAAATGTTATGATCATGACATGAACGGGATAATTAATTAGAATGGTTCTTTGATCAAAACTTCCGTTCGAGATAGGATGTTTTTGAAAACAGGGTTTTCATAAGATAAATTCTCAACGACTATAAATATTCATTCCAGGTTTATTTGTGTTCTGTTTTTTTTTGTAATAAAAATAGATGAAATTTTAGGTTTAAAATTGCTCTCAAAATTTAAGAAAATTACGATTTTGGTATTTTAAAATTCATGAGGAAGAATTTCCTGAATAAAAACTATTCAATTTTTTCAAAAAAAGTGTTGGTCCAGTGTTTCTCCAATTGAACAAATATTGAAAAATTATAATTTAATTCAATTTTCCTCTGTTTCTAACTCCTGTCATTTTAAATGAATTTACATAAATGTTTATAAAATAATTGTACAAAGAGAAATATTATTTTTTACGTTTAAAAAAGGAAAACTTTAGAATCAAAATTAGCCAACAACTTTAAATACAAGCAAATGAGTTCATTTCAACACGAAGTTTCAATATCAAGCCATTTGCCGACAAAACCTCCATCACTGTAATTTATTCATAAAATATGGCGTATTATATGACTGTGTGCAAAATAAAACTCTCCTCGAATAAAAAACAAACCTTCAAATTCCACCAATCGTTTGCAACGATGGTAAAATGCAATAAAATTTGGAAATCCATATCGGAAGGTAAAAATGGGAAAACAGGATTCCCGGATGAACTTTTCCAATTTGTATCCGCCTTTTTTTTGGTTCAACTCCCCTTCCTTCATGTGAGCCGAATCGGGAATCGTATTTCTTCCATCGCCATCAAACATAAATTCCCTCGCCCTTTGAATCAATCCCTTTCAAACGAATAAAAAAAAACGCAACAAACTTTTCTTTTTCACCATTCTCTCCCGCTCCCCAACGCACTCACGCGTATGCAATGGCCCAAAGTTGCTTACCTTTACGGTTTGTGACTTTCGGTGTTTTGGTTTTTTTGGTATCCCTTCCGATCCTTCTCGGAAAAGGTTAATGAAGATGCGGCATCTGGCTTAGCGAAGGAACCAAGGATGGGTACGTTTCTTTCGAGTTCTCTCCATCCCTTTTTGGGCTGTTCGTGGCTTTTATCGTCAATTCCTTCGATATTTTTTCCGAATATGCCGGGAGAAGGAGAAAAGTTGTGCCTCCCACCGCGGTACGGCAACAAGCCGTAAAGTGCTCTGAGGCATTTGGTTTTTCGTTCCTTTTTCGGTGAGCATATTTTCCGCGCGACCAATTGGTGTCTTCCATCATCGTTCGTTGAGCGCGAAAAGCGAAAAGAAAGCGAATCCGAAATCCATTTTCTGCACCACGCCGTCGGAAAGTGATCGCAATAACGAAATATGATTTTATTTTACGCATTTTTCCGATTGTGTTTGCGTGTTTCTCTCTTTTTTATGCGTCTCGTACTCGTTGCCGCAACGTTTGCCGTAAAACAAAAGCACCACAAAACCACGACCGGGCCGCGATTTGGCCCGAAGACGATTTCGCCGACCCCATCGCTTTGATGTTTGAAATGGCATAAAAGCCAGCCTAATGAACATCGTGCGGATTTTGATGCGTGCATTTGGTCGGCTGGGAAGAGATGGTTCGAATTACGGTTTCGCACCTCACGAGTGGAGGAGGCCGGTTGGTGGGTATTGTGCAGTGAAGTAGACAGTTTTTACGCTCGTTTCGGATATCCCTGAGTGTGGCTATGTTGGGCCTGAGGGAGCTTGATGCAAGACAATTTTATGGTTTAGTTGTGGTATGGCTTTATTTCATGTTGATGCTTAAGACATGTGTTTCAAATATCTTACTCCTGCTTGTAGATGTACTAAATTATAAAAGCAAAAGTCGTCTTCTAAGAATAAGGTGCGAAAAAATTAAGATAAAATAAAATGGTAAAAAATCACCAGCATTGGATTTTTTCTATGAAGTATTTCAATGCAAAATAGTTTGAAATTTTTTTTTTGCGCTCTATATTTTTTTCGTCGTTTGACGTCTTTAAGTATTGTCTGAAAACGATTATTTTAGCTGCTTTCATGTTAGCTTAATTAAAAAAAGCTCTATCCAGGAAGCCCTGAAATCACAAAGATCTTTATAAAAAAATAAAAAATGCACATTAGGATTCCGTCCCATCCGACCGCACCAGAATTGTGATGCAAAGTTTGGGTCTTAGTTTATTTGTGGGACGTTAATTTTTAGCCAAATGCCCGGTCCCGATGCGAAAAGCTCCGAGTTTTTTGTTGTTGTTTTATCCCTGTTAGCCAGAATCCGTCCCTTCTAGCCCATGCCTAGAAGGGTCGCGCATAATTTGAATATTGTCGACAAAATTGTTTTCGTTCTCCCCTTCACACTTCTCATCCATTCTCCAACCAATCGTTTACCATCGTCAACGTCAACGTTTGAGCCCGGTTTCTTTGATAACTTTATCGACGAAGCGCTCGGCGGGCAAAGCCCATGCTGCAACCAGCAAACCACGAAGCAAACCCGGATCTACAACGATCAGCATTTTCCGTGGCGTGATATTGTGGTTGTTTGTTTTTCGTTCGCTTTGACGGGAGGAAAATAAGCGCGCCCGCGCTCCAGCTGTTTTCATTTGGGCTCCACGCGGGCAAAGCACGGACTATCAACACGGGTAGAGAATTTCGGCGATCGGGAACAATCAGCAAACCTGAGGACGATTCGAAGGTTTTTCTTTAGAATGGAAGCTGGGCAACCGGTTCCTTTCACCAGCTGCGATTGGCACGAAGTGGTATTTATAACGCTTCCGGCCCGGCTGCAATAAGCGAGATAAAATGTTGTGTTGCTAGCGAGTGTTAGGCTTATTTTTCATCTTTTTCTCGTTGGTTAGAAAGGACGAAAATGGAAGGAAATGATCGACCGATTTACCGCGGATTGCAACGAAGGAGGGGTTATTGTATTTTTAGGCTGAATTTTTAGCGGAACAATCATCTTAATTTTTGTAGCCATGTTTTTTATATTGTAAAGAGAATCTCCTAGTGAGTGCTAAGGCATGGTAAGACTGAACATGATTATTTTGAAAAATATTAAATATATTTGAATACAGTGCGTTACAATAAGGAAAACTAACCAACCTTTTTTCCATTTATCCTTAAAATTTCAATTTCAAGTAGTAAAAAATGATCTACTTAGAAGTGGTACAAAATATCCTTAAAAAAGCGATTAATGTGTTTGTATAAGTAGAAAAATGGCGTTAAATTTGATACACATATTTTAGATGTATTTTGAAATCTGTTTTGTATTCTTCGAGTTAAATTTCGTAGAATTTAATAATTTCGCTTATTGTTGTTATTTGCAGTATTTCTCACTGTTTTGTTTGTTACACCTAATCTTGATGTTATGGTAATAATGATGATAGAATTTTCGATCTTCCTGTTAATAAAGGTAGAGAGATAGACATAAGGAGAGAGAGAGAGAGAGAGAGAGAGAGAAAGAGGGATGGGCGTTGTAAAAGTTTTGTGATTTAAACGGGAAAAGGACGTTTAAAACCAAGGATATTTAATTTTAACCTTGTTCGAACCGCCCTGAGCCTCTCAGAAACATAAAAGATAAATTTTGAAGGTATTAACAATTGGAAGTATGTACTCTTTAATTTTGTAATGATAATGTGAATGTACTGATGCATGCTTGAGGCAGAATTAAGATCTCATACGATATATTATATGTTTCGTACGTGTTAGTTTTAATAGATTCCAATAGTTATTTAAACAACGATTTAAGTGCTGCTTCATCCTGCTACCGAAAAAAAACCGAAAGTGTTAAACAGTGTTTCGCTTCCACGGTGCGCCATCCGTCATTTGCGCTTTCGCAACGGGTATTTATTTCATGTTTATTATCAATAATAATTATTCCGCCTGATGACGATGATAATGCTGCCTGGCTGCTGCCTCCCGACGGTGGTGGAGCATCACTTTCAGCGTGGCCAGTGCATGCATGTTTGGCTTGCCAAAGATTTATGATGATTCAACTGCCATTTTGCTGGCTGGCCAGTTATTTGTTTCCCAGCGCCCCACTCCCGGTTGGAAAACGGCCGACCGACCGGGGCAGTGTATTTGATTTAAATAAATAATTAAAATTTAGTACGATTGACAAGGGGATGAAGGAGGGCCTGCAGCAGGCGGGTGTTATCTGCAGTGCAGAAAACTGTTACCCTGTCGGCTGTTGAACGAAAAAAAATCCTCTCAGTAGTGCCTCCCTCCACCCAAACAGCCAATGAAAATGAGCCAATGTGGACATAAATGTTAGCTTGAAGCGTATGATGAAAAACGTATCATGTGTGGCCATTTGGACGGGTAGGAACGGGTGGTGTGAGGGTCAGAGTATGGGAAAATGAACCAGTGTACAGTCCGGTTTCCATCACACCCCTCTCTTCCATTGATTATCGTTCCACCAATGGGTTGGTCACTCCGTTTCCGCTCAAAATATGCGAATGTCATTAAAATGTCATCAACTGTCCTCGAAATTGCTTCACCACCCGGCTTCTTTCCCCGGTTGGTGCACCTGAACCGGTTCCGGCTCTCACCCTTTTTGTTACGGAGTGCCCCAAAGTGGCAAATGTGCATGTTTTAATGCATGATGTTTGCGTTCGAACACCGAACCAAATAAAAAGGAAAAAAAAACAATACGCATCACAAGTGCAGGTAGCCATCGGGTGGTAATTATTTCCGAAACGAAAAGCAAACCCCGCGCACAAGAAAAATAAAACCACACCCACACGCCGGGGAGTGCATCATTTTTCGATTTTACACTGACTGACGCTCCCGCGCGCGCTGATGACGATGACGATGATAATGAATTCTCCCCGGCTGCGGGTGCATTTTGTAACCATTTTTCTCCATCGCACTCGCCAACGGAGGCTGTATGATTATTGCAGATTTATCATTCGTAATGATCGCTGCTACTCGATGTGTGTGTGTGTGTGTGTGACATTAAAATTATTTGATAGATTTAATCTGGTGCAGTAAATGAGGAAAATGCGTCACGGAAATTCCGATTGGTTGGGATCGAGATGAGATGCTATTATAGGGTAGCTGCGTGCGGTTGAGGTAGGCTGCTGCTGTGTTTTATTTTAATTTTATTTCCAAATTGGTACAAACTATTTATTTTGACAGAGTGTTTATTGCATTTAATACGAGTGTTTTGAATGTTTGGCCTTATCAGCATCGCAATATATTTGAATTTTGCGGTAAAAACTTCATGCGGTTTAAGAACTATAAATTTCTATAGTCATTCTAAGTGAGGATAAATGTCTAATGACCCAAATGCCTGGTTGGTAATATAAATTTACCAGAGGTTTATTGTTTGTATTGAACTAGATTTGTTAGAGTATTAACCATGAAAATAGCACACGATCCGCGAAATTTATGTTAAGGCTGCTAAATAATTTTTTTTGATTACTTCTATTTTGAGGGATCGAATTAAAATTAACAATTTGCTAGTTGTTTTGAATTAAACATTTTTACAATGTAAAAATGAATGAATCAAATAATAATTTTTAACATAAAACAAGATTTTGCAGCATTTCCGAGTATAGAATGAAAAATAAATAATGTTGTATGGAACGTATACTAAAAAAGGTTCAAATAAACGCCACTCGCGCAAAACTGTTTTATGACTAGCCATACGCGTATTTAAGGCAGATATAAAACCAGCTTTCAGTATGTTTGTTCGCCTCGTTTGTAATTTTTACTTTCACCAGCACCAAAGTAAGCCATTCCGGGCGTAAAAAGCATCAACCATGTAAAGTGCACTGCCAGCCCTGTAGTGTCTACTTAGCAAAAATGAAGCAAGGAAACCGTTTCATTTCATTTTTATTATACAACCGCGATTTGTGGATGAACTTGTCCTTAAAACCAACCTTGTCTTCCTCTCCGGCTCTGGCTCATAATGGACACATTTGCGCTCACAAGAACAAGCACAAGGCGTTACGATTTGGGTGGTCTCGCTTGCAAGACACACGGTACCGGATGCGTAAAGCTTGCGTTACGCATTACGGGAAGGGGTCTTTTATGGGGGCGGGCAAGGATACGAGCCGGTAGGCTAACAGTGAAATGCTTCTTGGGGACCGGGCCCGCCAAAGGCAAACGCAGCCGAGCACACGGACGGAGGACGTAATGAGGGCAAATTACATGCGCTAATTGTGTTATGTGCTTTCGGGGATGCCTTTAGTTTAGTTGTTGCGAGCGTTCAAATCCCCCGGGACGAGTGGGGGTTTTCGGCAGGACGGGGCTGCATATCACGATTCGAAAGCATTTGGTTCGCATCTTTTCACCGCAAAACCGCCAGACTGTGTACCGGGTGCGTGGGTGTGTTTGTGTTTAAGCTGACTAAAAGTTTTCTCTAGTCTGGTGGTCCGTTTTGGTTTTCCACTCATACCCCTCCCTCTCTTAAGAACTCCCAAAAACTACTCATCTCGGACGCGTTGTTGGTCGGTTTATGGGTAACCATCTTTTGTTGTGCTTCCTGTGCGAGCAGGATCCACTATAAGGCGTGTTTGTGTGAGCGTGTGTACATAACACAGCACACATTCGCTCGAACCACGAAGAAGCAGATTTTCCTTTGCCCTACCCCCGTACCGACGTTGTTGAGCCTGTCAGTTTTAATTATTCAAATCTACCTCTATTTTCATATGGGATTAAATTTGAGGCACATCGTTTCTCACACTCCTTTTCCTCCTCCCCTTTTCACCGGATGCATTGCGTGGGGTGCTGGCCGCACTAGAGATCCTCAATGGAAAGCCGCAGGCAGCAGTCAAAAATCGTACTTCGCCGGCAAGCGGGCAAAAGTTTGAACCGGAAAAGCTTGCATAGGGTTTGCGCAGCAAGCTTTTTGTGTATGTGGGTGTGTGCGGGTGTTAGGATTAATTATGAATTTGACAGAAGGTTTTCTACGGCGAAAACGGGGCACCAGGATGTTCGTGCGTGTGTTGTTGGTGGGTGTGATTATTGTGATAAGTTGACACGTGCTAATCGAATTTGGCTTCGGGAGTTGCATTTTCGAGTCGGATGCTTTGCCAGTTTATGCAGAAGTCAGAGACGTCCATCATACGTTCATTCGTCGAGCATCGCGCCGTGGTTTGCGCTTAGCTGTCGGTGACTTGCGCCGGTGCCGCAAAGTTGCACGTTACGCTAATTGCAATTTATAATTTTGCTCACTGTTGACGTTAGTTTTAGGCGAGTATGTACGAGTAGGAGTGGATAATTTCAAAGCAGCTTTATTTTGTGGTAAATTTTGAGCGATTTCATGCAACGTTTGTATCATTATATGCACCGTAAAGATAACGTTAGTCATTAAGATAAAAGAATAATAGTTAGTTTAAATTTAGGGTTATTGGTATAATTACAAAATTTAAACACATCACCTAGAGCTAGAGTGTTTGAAGAAATGTTCATTCAATTAATCTTAAAATTTCATATTCTTTTATGGTAAATAGTAAGACTAACACAGTGAAAAATTATAATTGATTTAAATTGATTTAAACACATTCAGGGAATTTCATTTGAACATGAAATTGAGAGAATTTGACTGATTTTTCAATCTCTGACCCAGCAATCTCCGAGGTATTCTCGTATATCTTGGGGGTTTCAAAGTTCATTCGAGCTTTGTGATCATTCTGTTAAAAAATTATCATACCGCAAATATATCAGAAAGAACGTCTTACAATGAAAAATATAATTCAATTCAATAGTTTCCAAATATTTTAAAGTCTTTTTAGTAAAAAAATCCTTTTAGGTGATAAGCAATATCCCTTATAATTTTTTAATACACAACGGTTTGAGCTGTTTATTTGAAAAAATATGTTGAACGAATATGTTTTGATGGAGTGCATTTTATGTTGTTCAAAAATGATTAAAAAGTGAATACAAAATGAAGATGATTTATTGAAGTACATGGTGTATTTTAAAAGTCTTAAATTTCACCAAAGAGTGGTAAATACACAATAATTTGAAATGAATCTTAATTTCATGTTTTTTTTTAAATTTCATGTTCCATCTTCTATGCTCTAATCACTTAATTATAAATTATAATTGCCAAACCAAAATTACACGTTCTCATTTGCTTTATGTTCGATGCCAACCACATTGTATAATCGGTAAGCATTGCTTACGGTATACATTTATTATACCAATTCCAGCTTAAATCTCAGCCAATCCCCCGCCAAAGTGGATCCGAGTCCGAATAAAGTGTGCTTTATTATCTTGCCTTCATTTATCTTTCCACTGCCGCGTGAAGCAAACCAACAACACCGTGAGACAACGCGCGGTTTGTCATAAATACACGTGAAGCGTCGGTGCAAGGTAGTTCCATCTGTGCCCGGGAAATGATATCATTTTCTCGCCCGGCTGCACATGGCACCAACAGCGACGTTGCGTTTCTAGATGGTTAAGAAGAGGCGAGAAGAGTGTGATAGAAATACACGCAGGAATCGCAAGGATTTCCCAGGGCGAGTGTAAAAAGATAAAAATAAAAATGGAAGAGCTACATCCAGGCCAGTTCGAGCGGTATCGCACGCGCAAGTGGTTTGAATAATTTCGCAATAAAATGAAGCAGTTGTATATTTCAATGCGGTTTTCTTTATCTCTCGCTAGCGGCTCAACGGCTGCTTCTGGCCTTTTCCATGTGGTTTTGCTACGGTTGTATGGATGATTTTGTTTTATTTTTTGCCGTTTTTCCTGCTCGTGTGAATCCCGCATTTTACATCGCAACCGCCGGTGTGATTGGTATGTATGCACGAACACCATAAACGGAGCTAAATAATGGGCAATCATGTATGATGTGCCCGCCCGTCGACGCTGCGTTTCTTCTTTTCAGCTCGTGCAAAGAAGTAGCAACGAAAAAGCGGATCCTTTCAGGTGTTTGCGGCAGAAGGCCAAGATGATTGAGCGGATAATCATTGCCAGGAAAATGATGGAAAAGAATCGAAGCTCCCTCTTCCCTTCCCCACTTGGTAGGGTAGGCATGGGTGAGTAGGAAACGAAACCGAATTTTACCTTGGAAGGATGGAAGCGAATGGTCGGTTGCCAATCTTGAAGAAAATGTAGCATGAAATTATGCATCCCCGCGTCTTTCCTCGCATTACAAGCGGATTTTGTACTACGAATAAAATTTGTTGCCCAATACGCACCAAGCCGTGGAGATAATCTTCAGTTTTATTTCTCAGGAAACGAATGATATCAATTTCAATATTCAAAGGATGAGGTCCATTACGCAAAGGGCAGAATGCGTGCCGAGCTTATTAAAAAAAGTAAGAAAAAAAACGTAGTTCAACGTGCCTTGAAAGGATTACTCGCGAGAAATTTATTCCGAAATAAGAGCTTGATTTCTTTTTCTTGTGCTCTAATACTGGATGAGTTTAGATCCATGAGTTGATTGATTTTACGTTTCGTTGAAAAAGTGGTTCAATTCTCATTTATTTCTTTTATTGTACATTGTATTTTTTTTTGTAGAAAACGTGGTTATAAGATATCGAATAATGTGACTGGAAGAAATCGAAGAATATGCTGCTTTTCATGATTTTTTGCATTCGATTACTACTATGTTCGGCCACGGACTAAATTGCTCCAATGAATTACACTTTACGAACTCTAACGTTAATATAGTTACATAATTATAAATTCTTATAAATTCTTATTTTTAAATTATGTTATTAAACTTCTTTGAATTATCTTATCTTTATGCAATACGCATTGTTAATTTAAAAATTGCATTTAACTAGATTGAAAAGCATTCATTTATTCGTTAAACTACAGAAATTAATTTTCATTTAAGCTTACATTAAACAATATGTAAGCAGTATTGCATGAGGAAATTCAACCCTACCAGTACCATGAATGGAGCAAGAAAGCGAAACAATCAAACCGTTCCACGTGATATTCCATTCCATTTCCATTTCACTCATGATCGGCTGCCCAATTGCATTGCAAAAGCGCTTCTTTTTCTACATTCCTGTCCTTCTTCTCCACCCCCCCCCCCCCCCCCCCCCCCCCCTCCCACACTGTCCGGGTGGCGAAGCGTTATCACGCGGAGCGTGAGGCCTATTATCGCGACGCGGCAAACATCAGCAGCAGGCATCGGCGGTATTATTGTCTGACTAGCCGGGGAGGGAAGGACGATCGATGCGCACGATAAGGGCCAACATACGCCCACCGGTGCCCGATTCGTCGCTGACAAGTGCAACACGGAAGGGACTTATCGTTCGGCGTTGCACCGGACTGGCAAAGATAGATATTGTGACATGAAACGCGCGTTATCGACAAATGGCAGGTTCACATCACGATGTTTAAATAGACGATCCGTGCAGCAGCAGCTGCTGCTGGTGCAGTCGCTTTGAAGCGTCTTTGATTGGCTTTTAGGATTTTTTTTAGCTCAACGTTGCTCGATTATGGTGGCAATTGTCCTTTGGAATGGTGAAGGAAATGGATCGGTTTCCTCGGGCAGGGGCTGTTTGACTGTGCATATTGACGGAATCGTTTTGCATGTGCTCATTTGTGCGATCATTTGACAGATGCTTGGAGTCGTAGTTGAAGCGAACGGGTTGTTGTATTTGAAGGCTATCCTGCAGGCTGCAGATGGAAATAGATTACTCCGCTTAGGGTGAGCTCAAAATGGGCCCATTAAAGGTTATGTGCAATCGAGTATCGATTCGGTTTTATAGCTCTTCCTTGATTGAATAAATATCAATTGTATCTTATATCGTTGTTCACTATCGCTTCACAATTTTTTTTAAAGACAAGCACCAATCTGTTTACTCTTTAACTACTTTTGTTTAAGAGGGTTGCTAAATTTCGAAATTCTTTCTCTTCTTACGTTATTATTCTATTTCTATAATACAGGTATGACTATGTCAGTTGCAGAAAATAAGTTAAGTTTTATTATGCCAACTAACTGAACTTATTAAACGCAACCTTAAAAGCTTGAAAAAAGGCGGGTTTTGGGATAGTAAAACTAAATAAAATTTAAATAATCTTATCTTAATCTTAATAATCAATAGCTTTGTTATTTTTTCCGGTGAAAGGAAATCGCAAAACTTATTTAAAATTAGAATGAGATGTTTTGAAGTAAATTGATAAAGTGGTATAATTAAACATAGAAATGATTTTATTGTGAAATATTCACGATTCCCGCCGAACACTTTTCCGCGTGGGGAAAGGTACTATGTTTACCACATATCCATCAAATTACAGATCAACCGTTCCTATCGATAATAGCTCCAAATCGGTCGATCCAAGGCAACTGCGCTAATCTTCATGTTAGCAGACTTCCGTGAGCTCGTACTCAATCTTCGAGAGCTGAAGTGGCTCTTAATTAGCCAGAATGTTAATTTACTATTCTCTAGACGCACGCATTCCAGGTGTCCACGATGTATTGACACGGTTGGAGGTGCTTTGGGCCTTCGGGGCACAGTCAATAAGGGTCGGTGCGTAAATAAACACTTTCAGAAGAATTTGAGGTTTGTGAGGCGTCGTTGCAAAACCCCAACGCCCGCCCGAAAGCTGCCCCAGACTGGACGACACTGTCAATGGAAGGTGTCGGTTCGCTCTGACGCTGGAGGACATCGGCAAACTCGGCGCTTCGTCAAACGATAGCCGAAATATGCTGGCAGTGAAAATGATGTGACATGTTTGCAGAGGGAGGCGTCCATTTCGAGCGGAAGATGCAGTCTGTTGTTGTGTGCCGGTGCGAAACACACGGTCCGGGAAAGAAAAGCTGGAATGTTCAATCATCTTCAGGATTGCTGAAATATTTACATACCAACCACCGGCTGGTGGCAGGTATTGAACAGAACAGGGGGCACTCCAAGCCGAAGGTTTTCACACGAACACCACCAGCACTTATTTGATTTAATACAAACAGAAGCGCTCTTTCCCATTCCTTCGACCGGTTTGTGTCGAACACGACACAATGGTGGGTGCAATTGGCGCAAACCTACTTCAAACCATCCAACCGATGGAGGGAAAACGGTGTACCGAAACACCTTTTGTCACATTTCGTTGCTGGTGAGAAGGGGAGGGTGTTGTATTGGAGGTCCACAGGGTAACTCGCAAACTCGAAATCCCAGAAATCTTGTTTTTGTTTGGACACTTGATGAGAGACTCGGCCGCATGGCCCTTGGTCGATGAATATTTGACAAGTGCGCCCTCGTCCACACGAGGCACCTCTGTGGGTTTGCTTCCGACGGCTCGCAGGGATATTGGGGTGGAACAAAGCGGCGTCAGGATCTTCATACATACGGTGACGATTCATCCGACGGTGGCTTCTTCTGTGTTGTTGTGCAAAGCTTCCACCTTCACGTCAGAAACAATTCAAAAACCCCAGCAGCGAAGGAGCCCGAGAAGACCTTCCCGAGCGCCTAAGCTCACTTTTGCAGCTTCACCTGCCGTGTCTCGGTGCTTTTCTAATCAGCAGCATTTTGTTTGCGCAGTTCATTCGAATTCGATTTGCGGGTCGGTCGGAGTCTGGTACGATCGAAGCGAGGAAGAAAAAAGGGAATCTGGGTAACCAGCTTGGGACCAATCTGATGCAACGTCGAGCGGGACAGGGCACGCTTTGCTGACAAAGGACAATATTTGTTCAAGTTATTGTTCGGAGTTCCTGTCGTCATGTAGGAGGGTGGGTGGTGCATTCGCTTTGTCGCAACCGCATGTTTAATGGGCTAAACAATTATTATGCTCCACCCGGGGAGAGGGGAAAATATATGTTTTATCAAATTGAATGCGCTTGGTCGAGCGAACGTGCGACAGACGGCAGAGGTGATCGGAATGCAAACCACGGGGGGAGGGAAAAACTTGCATAACAAATCGTTCTAATGATGGTTGTGTTGTAAACCCGTTGTTAGAATTGTTTTCCACCAGATGGCGCTGATACGATGTGAGGCAAGCTTTGACATGAGTGGGTGAAATTCTGAAAATTTATTTTTAATATTATTTCCATTTAAAATTGGCAAACAGTTCGTCTATTTACAGTCCCTCAAACGCGAAATCGGACGACCGAAAATTCAATAGTTTTCTGACATCAGGCTAGGTTTTCACGCAGACTAACTAAGTAAGCACTTCTTTAAGTACATCTTTAAACAATGAAAAATACTACCTGTCATACAAAGGTAACAGGAAAAGTTAACCGTGTATTTATTTCTCTACTATTTTCCTCTTTTTAATACGTACAAATTGTATGCGTTTTTAAGACAAGTATATGTACGGACAGTTCAATGAGATATTTTCAGAAGTAAGATTCCACGTTAGTTTGTATGTAGCGAGAAAATGAAATTCATATTTGTGTATTGAAACAAGTATTGTTAAAGACACTCACAGTTCTATTTAGGACAAATCATTTTGAGATCGATGGGTTCTAAATTCAAGAGCAGACATGAATTAGGATGTATAGGTGTTTGTTTTTAGATTCGGTCCGATTTTGTAGTGCCTGAAAAAAGCAAAAACAAAACAAAATCAGGCGTCCGATATTTCATGTGTGTTGGTTTATTGAATTTCGATACTAAATCAACTAAATGTTCCAGTAAGCCTTTTTAATTAAACGCTGTTGTACATCTATCGATTCAATCTGTCCATTCCATAACATCGTTTACTGGGGATTGCATAAATTATGGCGCAAACGACTTAATCCATGTCAGTGTTTCCAAATTTAAAGAATGTCTAGTGTAAATACGTACCTTATCCTAAAATTATCTTCAAAAGTGACTTCTTTTTCAAGCTATCAGCACATGAGAATGAATATGCAAATTAGTTTCCGAAACTAAATCATGTATGCGGCTTTAGATAAGCTGCAAAAGCAGAAAATGAAGCCGAAGAGTGAAGAACAAAATGCTTTGAATTTCCTTGCTTTTTTGAGGCTTTAACTCCATTGTGGCAAACTGGTCGATCCCTCGATACGAACCAGAAACAATCGTGTTTTAATTAAGTCGTTTAAAAGAGGTACATGCCTCCGGAGCAGTTTGAACACCGATTCAAACCCATTGGTTCGTTGATTAATTTATGGAAAACTGCTTCAAGTGCCCTCTTCCAGCACGAACGGAAAAGTGTGTTTTCCTTTTTTCGTCCAATCGACTGCAATCTCGTGCCACATTAGCACACCCCTCCGGTTTCTCGAAGCATATGTTTGGTTCGGTTTCCTCCCGAAAAATACGTTATTGAATTATAAATTGATACCCTCCGGTTGACCCGAGCAATATCTGTCAATAATTATCGTCATTCCCCTGGGAAACATCATGTCCTAGCGTGGTCAACCAGCCGGTCGCTGCATCTGCGGGATGCAATCTGTTTCGTCTTCTGCTAGCATCAAAAACAATGCCCTGCATATCCCTCTCACTGGCACAGGGGAACCTTTCTGGAGGCCATTTGTTTGAGAGCATGAGCTCAGCAACGAGTCGGTGCATTCTGCTTCATCGCCGCTTGACATCATTATTATCTTCCTTCGAGCAGACCAGCAGGCGGTCAAGCAGAAGCGGCCATCGAAGAACAACCCGTGCTTGTATGCGTGTGTGTATTTTAGTGTAGAAGCCTTCTTGCTTCCGAAGTCAGCAGTCATTGTTTGGCGGTCCTATCACCGAGAAACGATGCAAACGCGATCGTCCTTCCTCAGAAACAAGCTCTTTTGATTGAACCAAATTTCGGTGCACACAAACACACGTTACCGTTCCGTTGCATTCAGCGTTGCAGGACGACGGGCATCGGTTGGGCTTTTGGGTGCCTCTTGTCATCAAAAGGGTCGATATGGTTGGCGCTTTCTGGTGAAGCGTAATGACGTCAAGCCAACAGTGCGTCCTAAGATACCTGGATGTTTATAAATTCTGGTCATCGCAGCGCAAGGTGGGCAATACGCGGTGCGACCAGATATGATTGAAGAACATTCGGTTCCGCATCGCTTCACCCGGAAGCGAGAGAAAGGAGTCGTGCTTATCTGTTGTTGCACGGGTGACCATGGGTTATGGGAAATCTGTAAATTACATTGCGTTCCTTGAATATGATTGATTATGATTTAATGTGAATCCTTACGATTTCAAATAGTTTATCTAGGTTTTTTTACTCGTTCCCAAACATGTTTGATTCCTTAACGACTTCCTGAATGTTTTCTAAAAATCGCTTGTTTAGGCTGGCACGATTGTTTGTCTGGAATATAAAGAAAATTTCAAAGATAGATTTTATAAATACATTAAAAACCTGTTTTAACATAAAAATAGATTAAATTGGAACCTTATATTTATTGTGAATAGAAATATAAATAAAATAAAAAACGTGTTCGTAATCCGTTTAGATGCTCTCAAATTTATTTGGAAAATCTGCATTTAAAACGTAAAATTGCATACCTTCAGGCGCTAGTGGTTCTGTAAATATAAAACGCTTACGAGAGGCTTTTCGTGGGAATATTCTCTTTATCGTTCTTTTCTTCGCTTCTGTAAACACAGACACAATTTTCAAATGAACCTCGGTACGCCGTATAGCGGCGAGTTTCACACGAAAAGCGTCCATTTGAAGCGGTCGCTTTGCTCAAACACACATCCCCTATCGCCAACCGTAATCAACACCAACCGGGAAACCATCGTGCATCGTCCAGCAACGCTTTTGCTCATCACGTTGGTCCGCTGAAACGCACTTGTCGCATTATTATCAGCGGAATTATGAATAAACTCGCATAAATGTCCCGGTGCGCATGCCGAGCTCATGTTGCGTGCCGGACCCGACTTTCCGAACGAAGAGCGTGTAGATGTTGGTGGCCGTGCCGATGGTACCTTGTGCTTCATTGTTGTCCCACCACTAGTGGACTGCGGATGCCTTAAACAAGCCGCGTCCACAGATGACCGATGCATTTGTGCAAACGATTTCGAACGCGGCAGATGAAGAGAATGCGCCCAAACGTGGTCGGCCGGCGTACCAAGACTGTCCTAGGGCGCGTACATGTTTGTGTTGTTGTTTGCAAGCGTTTTCCCCAGGTGCACGAGGTGGAACGATGGCTCAACTTCCGATACGGATGCGATCCGGGTCTTACGCCGTTCGCCGAGAACGTTCGGGTTAAATTGTTTCCAATTTCAACGACCACGACCACAGGCCTGATCGCTGAACGGTGAGTGGCGTATGTAGCTTTGCGCTACTTGCGGACACTTTTATTTGCGTTTTCGCACGGGGAAAAGGAACCAATTTCTGGGAACCCATGTCCATGTGCAGTGTTGTTCCCCATCGGTTTGCCTGGAAAATTCTCATGGGAAGAATGAGTAAGACAATCGCTTCGTTCACCGGTTGTACGGAGGAAGGTATGAAGATAGTTCCATGACTCTCATATTTGCTTACCAAATGGATTTGTTTTGCTTTGGGGGTCTTTAGAGCCAGCGAATATTGTGCTACATCACCGTTCTTATCCGACTGTTTGTTAATAGCGATAGTGTAAAAGATGGCCTAGCGAGAGTAGTATTTGTCAACATGAACACGTTGTATGTGCAAACACGAAATGAAGCTAAACGTAGACAAATTAAAATGGCCATTAGTTTAGTAACATACAATAAAGCCTTTGGAGATAAATTAAACATAAAAAATTCATCATTACTTGGACTCTTCTGAAAATTCATAAGCACAAAAATATTCATCGCAAATTAATTAATAACAATGTATTTTACAATGCAGACGGATTTCTGCAGGGTGTTACATAATCAATTTTTGGTTAGGATAATAATAAAAGCATTTTTGGTAAATTTATCCTTTGTGTGAGAATTTATCGTACTCGTTTTACATTTAAGTGGATTAACAAATGCCAAATAGCCAATGCTTCTTTCTTGTTTTGCTCTCTGAGATTGGAAAAATAATACGCACTAAAACCAAACAGCGCACAATAACTTCCAGTTCAAAGTGTCGTTAAGATGAATTTAACAACCGCCCTAATCGTGATGATGCGTCCCTGTTTCGAATTAATTTATGCACTGTGAATTGATTTACTTTGCATACTTCCCACTGAAACAAACAAAGCCTTCTCTACCGTGTCATAAGTGTCGCGTCACATTTGAATGAAATTTCTACTAAAATTAGAGTTTACACCGTGTCGGAACTTCCATCCGCTTTCGCACGAATAAAAGGTTCGCCTGACTGCCGCAGCCTGCCGTCTGTACCGACAGTGATTAGAAGTCATAATGATAAAAATTTATGCTACATGCTAGCTCCACCATTCCCATTTCCGAAGCGCGCTTCCATCCTTCGTCACTCACCCAAACATGCCCAAAAAATCATCCATATCGGGCGACAAAAACACACTTGCCGCCTCGGTAAGGAGACACGGCCGGAGCCGGCTTCCTTAATGTAACAATTTCCCAAGGGTGTCCTTACGCTCCGGATCCTTGTTTTGTTTCGGCTGAGTGGGTGGGGGTGTGCGTAACCCCCGAGCCGTAAATAGTTACGTGCATATGTTGCGTCGGTACGGTTTGTTATGCGTCTTTTGCTTTTACCGGATTTGGTTTCGGGTGCGTTATGGTGTTTTTGCCGGAACCAAGGGAACGCTTACCTAACGGACTAGGTTGTTTTGGTGGTGGATTTAAAATTTTAAAACCTTCTCGTTACACAACACAACGAGCCAGAGCGGTAGGAAGGTTTTGATTACTGTCGAGGATTGACGGGGTGGAGGGAAATGGGCTTAGGTTTTCGAGGTTAGGGATAATTTAATAACAAAATTATTTTGTGCATTTGATAATTTTATCAAATTTCCCAATTTACGTCACATTCTCTTTTATATTATGTAAAAAACGTAAAGAAAAACCTAAAAAGTTTTTTATTCACAATCACCCACCCACCTAAGTGTAAGACGTTGCACACAAATTTTTAATTAAAAATAAATAAAAATTACATTCGGACAGTATTGAAACTGTAACTGTCTTCCGTACGTTCTAGAATAACATCACATCAAACAGTAAATCATGCAATGAATAAAAAACCGTGAACAAAGCATTTATTAAAAAAGACTGTCTTTGTTAAAAACTATTTGCACCAAGTACCCGTTTTTAAATCCGCCCTTGGAATATTTCCAGAATGCAATAATATTCATATTGTTTGCTTTTGGCAATTTAGATTTGATTGTAGAAAGTCCTACAATCTTATAATAAGGAAAAAAAATAAAGACAAAGTTGTGAGGATTCAATGGTTAGTTGATTATAACAAATTCTTGAACGATTCTCAAATAAAGATAAACATCATATATGTTTTTATATGATACAACTTTTTTCAGAACGTTTTCCGACATCACTTCTAGAAATGGTAAAAGGTTTTAACACGCGAGACACTACCAATACGTCTGCGCACTTTAACATTCACGAAGCGAATGCATGAACGCATAATTAAAGCTAATAAAATAATAAAACTGTGGAACACTAATTTTAGCGTATTAACCTATCGGACGCATGTCTTCCTCTTTCCGCTCGCGCAGTTCCCACCGGGCCGTATCTATCCATTCCACGTCGACTATTTTAATTCAATTGCCCACAGCCAGGAAAGAGTTGGAACCACGCACCACGGCTCACGTACACTGCAATTAGATAAAAAATATTAAAACACATCCTACCACCCTTCCACGGGCTCACCATCAGAGCGAGCGGCTTAATTCAATTCTGCGTTGGCAGACGAAAGTGACGATAAGATCGGCTAATTGTGCCCCGCGCAGGGTACCCTCCGGAGGGCTCCGAAAACTACTGGGAAAAGATGCTTTTCCTCCCGCACCCTAACCCGGGGATGCCGGGTGTAATAAGAACGTAATAAGATTCGTCACGAGCCGGACGGCATCTTTGCAGAAACTTTCCAGCGCAAAAATCCCAGAAAGTAGGAAAAGGGATAATCGCAAACCCGAGAGGAAGGCGAGAGCGTTTGAGTGATGCAAAATTATCATCTCTTTGTCTTCAGCGCTCCGGCGGGTGCTGTGCGTGGAATGTCAATGAGTACCCCCGTTCCGTTCGCCTCGCCTCGTTCTCCTGCGTCCACTCACCGTAGAGTGTCATAAAAGCGGCGGCTTCATATTCCATTAGCCTCAATGATGTGTCGCTTGCTTTAAGTGACGAACTGCGCCTTGGTGTTGATGGCCACTTCCGAACTGCCGATCCGTTTGTGTCTGCGGCTGAAAGACGGATGAATAGGGTGCGGAATTTGATACCTTCAATTGTTGGGCTCCGTATATCTCCGTCGAAAAAGCTTATAATCGTACCGGGACACTAATGTCAGCTAGCATTACGAAAAAAGCGCACCGTCCGTGATGTGATTGAAAGTAAAATATTCAACAGGATTACGGTGGTGGCATTTTGTTGGCGAAGAGCAAAGCAGGAAACAAGAACTTTATCTGCAGCTATTTAACGTCTAAAAAAGGATTCAAATCCTTCCGCTTAAATTCTCCATATTCAGGCATAATCCTGAAACACGTCCATCCCATTCCGGATGGGGAAGATAAGCCCGGGGGTGGTGAGCAAGATATACGACGCACGGATCGAGTGACCGTGGCATTGGACGGTAGGCTGACCGTAACCTCAAACTCGTGTCCTGCGGTCAATGTTTGAGGTTATGTCATTAAAGGCACAATGTCTACAAACAATGCCGTTCCCTCGGTGCAATCCTTTTGCACTGCACGGCCGGCGCTGGGGGTTTGGGTGGTGAAAAAGTAGCGTACTTTGTGCGACACCGCGTCACATATGGCCGTAATGGGTTAATTAAATTTCGTTCCTAAGACCTGCGCTGGCGACGGTCTCCCAAACGGATGTGACCCACCTTTACGCGGGGTCCGGACGGTGGCAGGCACGGCGAGGTAAGGTGGATGAACATTTCCATACTAATGCTAATAATATGTTAATTATAGTAATTGACGTTGTTAAACTTATATCAAGCGCGTATCGCGATGTGGGGAAAACAGCCTCGAACCGATGGACGGGCGGGTTGCGTGTGCCGTATTCTGATTACGGTGGCCGCTCGCATCCAAGCGGTTTCGAGGGGTTTGGGATTTATTTGTGTAAAAGTTTGTACCCCTCGCGCTCGCACAGGTGCCACTGATCGATGATCGATTTTATACTCCTCCGTTTTACCCCCCGGTTCGGATTACAGCCTCGCACGCTAACGCCGCAAGTGAACGGTTCATGTGCGCCTAAAAGTATGCAAATGAAGGGATGCTTCTATTTTCGGGATATCCACCGATACAGCACACCCTTTTTCTGCCTGCTCGTGTAGGCTACGCAATAAACTACGCCACAATACGTACCGGTTGAGCCGACCATTCTCATCAAACTCGTGGTGGTACGCCAACAGTCGAGAGTGTTTGGAAATCATCCCCACGTCCAGCAGCATGAATGATTCGCCAGGTATGGGGAGGCGCAGGGACAAACATAAACAACAACAGCAGCACAATTTTCCACCGGATGAATGGCTGCCGGGATCCGGTTCAAACACCGGGTGTGTCCACTGGTTCGGTCCTTCCATCGATGTAAGTTCAATGGGTGAGTTCGATCAAGAACCGTTAATGATGGACTAATGAAGCGAACGATGTGCTTGAACAGCTGCTCAATTCCGAGACTCCAGTAGTCCTTCCGCGAAGGGCATCAAGTGGTGTGGTTTTACAATGCATCCCGCGAATTTTAGATCTCCAATAGGATGTTACAATTTTTCGATGTTATTTTTTGTCACAAAAAATTTAATTGATTTTTTCGATGTTTTCAGATAAAAAAAAATTTTATAGTTGAACTGACAAAGCTTGTTGGGAAGCTGTAAATAGAATACATGTTTTAAAGCTGTTGAAGTAATTGATTGTGTTGGTTTTCAGTATTTATGTTTTATTTTTTATGGTTCCATTGGTTGGATGAATTCTTTCACACAACTCAGTCCAAAAAAAAAAACGTATTTTTGTAGATGAACTAGACTTGTTTTCATTCTTTCGGTTAGTTTGTAAGATAAAGATTAACGTTCGGCAGGCTCACCCTTCATTTCGTCGTTTCTACGTGGATTAATTTTATTTCCCGTATTTTGACGGGCTAAGTTCTGAAACATTAGGTCAAAAGAATTTTAGACAAATGATAGTAAGCAATGTCAAAAAAATCGGAATCATATATCTAAACCTGAATACTTTACTCCGTAAAAGCAAAACAAAACACCAACACAATAAATTATCCTAGCAAATTTTGCAATCTGAGTTAAATAATTTGCTGAATTAAAATAAATCAATAATAGGTAGAAATGTTCCTTCAGGTCTATTATCGGCGCTTTCTTTAATACGACAAGGCATATTGGTGTTCGTGATTTATTCAATTAATCGTTCGTGACGAAAGGCAGTAGCTTTGTCTTCGTTCCCAGCAATTTATTTAATTCCGTCAGAAGCAATAACTACGAAGCACGTAACCAAATAAATAGGCGAAATTTCAATTCTGTTCTAATTTTCGTTCTGTTGTTATATCTTACCTTTTATCACTGTCTCTTTTTCTCTCACAAACACACACAGCTTTGAAGATGGGTG
This sequence comes from Anopheles farauti, assembly GCA_000473445.2. NCBI lineage: Eukaryota > Metazoa > Arthropoda > Insecta > Diptera > Culicidae > Anopheles > Anopheles farauti. The sequence goes on from KI915041.1 coordinate 14,255,114, forward strand.
TGATGTTTGCTCACAGACACCGATCGAAGTAGGCAGCAATTCGATCGTAGCAGCACGCGACAGCCACTAACCGATAAGCCGATATTGACTTGATTTCAAATGAAAATCGTCTGATTGGGTGGGAAGACATTTAACGATAAGATAAATGAAAAGCAAAAGAAAAAAACGCTAATAAAAAACGTCGAGCAATTGTTCGGCAAACGTTTCCCTGCAGACGGTCGCTCTCGCTTCCTTATCAAATCAAAGACTAAAAGTCAATACTTCAAAGCGCAGGCGGACCCAGGCAGACCGGGAACCAATCGAACTCCAGCCGCGCAACAAAATAACATCAACAACAGGGAAAAAAAACCTTTCCTAACAAGGATGCCCCGAGTAGGCCTTGGCAGGACAGGAGGTAAGGCAGAAAACACATCACAACCCCTCGGCGGAAATCTGCCGTGATGAAGGTAAATATTTGTTTTCCACGCACCGGTTCACTTTTAATCCGCCCAATCAACGTTTGCCGTTCGGGCCCCGGTCTCTAATGGGTATCCGATTTTGCCGGGACGTGAAGGCGGCTCGGGCGGTTAAATACTCGGCGCACGGATGACGGCGTAAGAGATGAAAGTCTTTTCTCGGCGAAGAAAAAAAAAGCAACCTAAAACAATTACAAACAATCGATCACCAAACCGTTGGGGAAGTGCCTGTAAGCCGTAGACGACGCAGGAAACGGAGACGTCTCCGTCTTCCGGACTAACAGTAGCAAGTTTTTCTTGTCCCGGAACCCCGTTCTGGCCCCGGGGGCTGCCAGCAGCAGAAATCCGGCTCGACTGCCAAGTGGAAACATACACACACCCACACACACACATATGTACATACCCTTCCAATCTGCCTAGGATCACGCGCTGGCCGAACCCTTATCAGTTTACGCCACGTCAACCTTGTTTGACAATTTTCGTTAAAGTTTAATCATGTCTGCCCTCAGTCTTGGGGTTTATATCTGTGAGTCCTGATTGTGTGTGAGTGTGCGAGGGTGTTTGGATTCAAAATTTCCACAAAAAAAACAACAGCATCCCAACTTTCCACGAGCGAATGAGAAATCGGGATGTTCAAAACAGCAGCGTCAACAAGGGTGGAGTAGCTAAAAATCGGCGAAACACACACTCTCACCCGCTCGTAACTCATACTCCTACTCAACCCAGGGGTGCTTGGTTTCGTTGTTATTAGCTTCCTTTTTGCACCACGTGTGTTTGTGTGGCCGTGTTGATGAGCGGTTGGGACGAGAAAACCTCATCCTTGGTATGTTATAAACACGTCGTGCGCTCGGAGTGGATTGTAAAGTGAAAACAAAAAATATGTTTATCAAAATCTACGTCCCAGAATCAGGATCATCAGATCCTTTGCCCGGAGTGCAGAGAATGAAGACATTTTTTGTGTGAATTTAGATGTTTGTGATATCCGTTGAGTAGCGTACGGGTTGAAAGAGAAAAACGTTATTTACGACCAATTTGTTCAATTTCATCAGAAATATACCAGCTTTTCAATTAGATTTGTTAAACTTAAAAAAAAACAGTTTAATTTTAAAATCGAAAACTTTTTAAAATTTTCCGAATTAAACCTCCATCACATAAAATAAACAAACTATGGTACTTAACCTGTATAAAATGCATACATAAAATTAAAACTTTCCTTAATTTTGTACTGTGCCATGCCATGACGTATTTTTATATTTATAAACTTCTTTTGCTCAATATCATTGAATTTGCGATAAATATGTAGATTGACTTTTCAATATTTCAGTCAACAGCTTTGAAGGGAAACATTTAACTCGAACATCCCTTTAGTAGACCCTCTAGGACGTAGGGGAAATTCTGTATTGAAAAAAAAACTATCCACGCAGAATGCAACTTTTTCATAAATTCGCTTCACTTCCACGCAATTTCCATCGAGTGGCCAAACGTTCTCGCCATGATCAGATTTTAATCGCGTCCACTAATGGACAATTGAACAATGTCATGTGAGGCACAGTTGCAGGAGTGTTTCCAATAAAAAATTACGCATAACAGAGAAGAGTAAAAAAACGCAACACCAGAGAACAAAGCAAAAACCTCATCGGTTCAGCATCGGATCAAACATTTTAATTTATCGACACTCACGCGACCCATCCCCGGCTGTTTTCCCTTCCGCGCAAGATCCTTTGTGCGGCATGTAGAGATTTAATAAAATGATAAAATCCCCCGCCATGCCATCGTTAACCGGTGACAGAAGCAAAAGCCTCAAAATGCATCACCCTGCAGAACAGGGCGCGGTGGAAAATTATGCACAATCGCGCTCACCGACCGCCAACGATCAAACTTTTTTAATATAAATTTATGTCGCTTCTTCGAATAATACGAACCGGTTTTCGTGCCGGCGGTGGAGGAAGAACCCATCCCGTACATTTTACTTACCCGCGCGTCCGGTGGCCAATGGAATTGAAATCAACCAAAAACCGGAACCGCGTTCACGCGGGCTCTTCGCAGTGAAGGAGGGGAAAGTAGGTGTAGAATATTGTTTGTCCCTTCAAACAGAACGGCCGCGAACCGATCCGTTGCGGCTTAGGGACCTGGGTACGCTTTTAATCTTCTTCCGCACGGAGTAGCACGGTGAAAGCTCCGCGGGCTGTTTTTGTTCCACACAATCGCAGCGCGTCCTGTACGACCGTAGCCTGGTTTTTTTTTTCCCCGCTCAAACTTTTACCCAGCCTCTCCCAACCGATGTCTGTCTTTCGCATTAGGGAAGTTTTATTAAAAGATGCAATCGAATTTTGGCACTGGCCGGGGAAAAGCACAGCTCGGTTGGATGCATTTGTGTTTTTTTTTTGTGAACGGCGCGGGCTTTTGTCACTTCTGGTTTTCGTCGGATTGTCCGTAATTGAATGTCCACGACAAGACAAACGAATGAACGATGAAATTATCATACTTTTGGGATGCAGGGAAACAAAAATATTATTATTTTTTGGGTGACTAAGCCGAGGGATTTTGTTTGGGGTTCACGTTTCGCTGTGCAGAAGTTTTAGAACGCACCAGAATGTTGATTGTACTTCAGCTGAACGAAGGAATCCATGTTTTGTTTGTCGATTAGGTAAAAGAAACAAATATTTTTGAAGGGGTAAGGAATTATTCAAAACTACCTACTCTAGTTGTTGAATTTTTAAAACATTTTTGAATTTTTGAAAACAATTTAGTTTCGTAGCACAACTTTGAAATAATATCTACATGTTTTCTTGATATACGATTCTTCATGTACGGTTCACCACATTATTATCAGAGAAACTTTCTTGCTTCCCCTCACAGTTTCCGTAATTTAATTATCAAAATATGTTATTTTTGCAGTTTTTCAATGAAATTTTTTTATCGATAACTTGGTTATCAGTAAAATAAAGAAATAGATTATAAAATGATGCTTTGTTTTAAATAAAAAATAATTATGTTTCCATATAAATTGAGCTATTCTGAGTAGTATCGACTGATTTTTTTTTTTTGGAAAAATCATGCAATAGCTAGTTATTTCATTCAGTTTCACTACACCGAATAAAACTTCCACGAGAAGTTGATTATGTCGTGTCCACCGAATGCCCGCCAGCCTTATGTCTTCCGCCCGCAGCAACCAGACCGATGGCACTAATCTAATCAAACCGTGACCCAGTTCCGACGGAAAGAATGCTGCAAAGTGTGAATTACTCCACTCGTAGTCCTCATTCGATTCCCCAAACTCGCCAGCCAGCCACGACGAGCAGAGGAACAAAACGCGAAATGGCAGGAATATTGCGTGATTGCCATATTCCCTGCAGCGCCGTGCGTTCGGCACAAGCTTTTCCCGGGGTCGTTCGTTCGCTCATTTCGTGATTGATTGAGTTTGGTTAACGAGTTTCCGTTTCCTCCGGTGTTTGCGATTTGCTTTTTATTCGCTATCTTAGTGGTTCGATATTTCTTCCCGGCTCCTAATTACAGTTGATCATCTCCAGTGCTAGCTGGAGGTATATCGAGCGGAGGAGAATAGAAACGGAAGCTAATATTTCGTCCATTTCTCTGCCAGCCGGTCCGACTACATGATTTGCTCGGACCCATATTGACTTAGTTAATGAAGCAGGTGAATGTGGGCGAAATTAATCGAACATGCTGGATTAGATTCCCGGAAAGAAAGAAACGATTCCCCGCCGCATCACTGCTGGGCATGTTGATGTTTGCGGAAGAAAATGACTAAAATTACTCGATAGAATCGATAGAATAGGAGCGTCGATGAAATATTGTTGTGGGATTGATTACAGCTCAAACCGATCCTATCGTTCGCTGACGCCACCGTGTGCAATTGACTTAGTGCAAAATTTCGTTTAAAAGCCAATTGAAAACAGATGATTCTAATAAATCATTCGCGACTCATCTCGCACGGATCGATCGCGGGATCTAAAGTGGTTCATCTTTCATCCGGCCGGTAGCTCGTACGAGTCCGACCGGACCGCCGATTACGTTGCACATTTGCTTCACCACACCATCACGCAATGGGGCACTTGAAAAAATTGAAACGTTCTCCTACCACAAAAAAACACCCGATCCGGACGAAAAACGTGACGGAAAGCCTTTCGCTGGCGTGTGGCTGTGAAAGGAAGCAATAATTCCACGCGCTGGCAAACGCGTGCACAACACGGTGCTGCGGTGAAATGTAGCGATGATTCACGATTGCCAATATCGCAATTTGATTTTGCCCACTTTTTTACCGCCACACGCTTGCTGCACTCTTCGCCAGTTGAGCCGCCAAAGCGGTACCGTATGTGTCTGACTTATTACCTTTCGCGATAGGAAAACCAGCAGCGAAGGGAAACGGTCGAAACTCATCTCCAGCGGGCGCTATGAGTTTGCTTGTTTTTCTTCACACCAGCGACCACCGCCCGAAGGGTGGGGAAGCCACTTCTTCAATTACCGATAAAGGAGATCCGAGAGAGCAAAAAAAACCGTTTTCGTTAGTTGATAGGGCGATCGGGTGGTGCGTTTGGACATCCGGCATGATTTGAAGCTTTCATTGCATAGGAACTCGTATTGAGGAAGAGGACAGCGAGTGGTGCAATTTATTTGGCCGAGACAAAGGAAATTTATGACGCATAGTTTTATGGTACGAAGAAAGAAACAAAGCTACGTGGCCGGTCGTATTCGAGATAGTATCATATTTGTTTGAGAACTACCAATTGGTGTAGTAGTGCAGATCATCTTTTTAAAAAATTAACGTGTCTAGCGTAATGGACCACCATGGTGTAGATGTGAGCGTGTAAAGCTGTTGATTATACGTCCTGGGTTCGATTCCCGTAAAAGTGACACGAAATTCAAAACATTTTCCTTTACAAAAAATCACTTAAATCTACTGATAAGCAAAGTAAAAGTTTTTATAGTCTAAACGCTTTCTTGCGCCTCACTAATGTGTTTTAATAATATTGTAAATAGAAAAAAACCCCACATAAATGCGTAATTGCTATGTACAGAAGTTAAATCGGAAATCGAACGATAACTGCTTAATTGGTTCATTTGTCTCATTCGTAACTTTTTGCATCGATCTATTCACGAAAGCTTTCCTCTAATTGGTGTTTGACACGGGAGAGATGAATTTCATCCCGCATGATTTGTTTTTGTTTTTACATGCACACACATTTAACGAGTCACGAGTCGGTTAAAAACTCAAATGCAGTTCCCGTCAATCGTGCTATTAAAATTACTTCCCATATTCTATCACTTCCATTACCCTGCCGACCCACCGATCGTTTATTCTGGGCGATAAATTGACAGTGCATTTTTTGATCACCATGGCCTCCAAAACAGTCAGCAGTGATGTAATACAATCATTTCGCTCGCTTGATGGAAAGGGGATGAGTTTTGTTTTATTTTTGTTTTTCATGCGATCCTGTCGACAACAAGCCAGCATTTTTTGCGACTGTTTATAATGAAACACAATTCAATAGACAACACAGTGTTGTGGGGGATGGTGTTTCTGCTCCTACTGCTGCAACTGCTGCTGATGTCATTTGGCAAATAATTTATTTTTCCCCATTTAGCTCACCTATGCACGATCAAACGGGCTCATTATTTGCATGGACATGGTCATTTTACTATGCTATGGGATTGTACGGGTGGAATGCAGTTGACAGGAGTGAAGTGATTATGGAATGTACAGAAAGCACTCCACATAACAAGAGCAGGGGGAAAAAACAACAAACAAATGCTCATTTATGTTACCGGCCGCTGCGAGTATGGCTGAAAAAGAATGGAATGTTGGAAACATGTTTGTTGGCGCAGGATTTAAAATTCGGTCGAGAATGCGCTGATGAGATGTGAATGTTTAATGAATTGTGTTGGTTAAGGCTTGAATTATTATATGTATGTAACTCAGAGCTCCTCACATGCTAAATAACTATGAATTGGCTTTTATTCGGTTGAGTTTAAAAAATCACTTTTTCATACTCAGAATATAAATTAATGATCAAATCATAAGAGATCACCGTTTACCATGACCAGAAACCAGACAACTTACCATGAAGTGGCCATTTTACAACCCGGCATCAAAAACCGTCAGGACACGGTAAGAAAATCTTCTTCTCCTTTCTTATCGCAATACTTCACAGCATTGCCTGAGAAATATGGGTGTTTGAAAAGGGTCACCATTGTGCTTTGGACAGGTTTCATTAAAATTTCCGTACCCGTTCGGATTTTGGTCGCGGACAGGTATCTGGGAAATTGAATTGACCAACCTTAAGCGCTCCATTAGAAGATTTGTTCGAAAGTAATTCGCTTGAAATTGTGTTTTAATTTATTTGCCTATTGTTATTGGAGCAATTGAAAAAAAAACTGCACCCCATTTAAATTGCTTACTATTCTATCGAACCGGCACTGGAATTAGGGAAATTAAGTTGAATGCATTTGTTGCTCTTGGAACGGCCGAAGTGTGTGAAATAATTAGGCGTAAAAGTTTTCCATTGCGCTACCGTGAGCGTTTTTGGATAATCAATTTAAATGCATGCTGGATTTTGTGTTGGCGAGTCGTGATGAGTCTTTTTCGTTTTTTTTTTGTTTCGCTTGCTAGTTTTAGTTTTTCGCACAGTGAGAGTAGTTTTCCTTCCCGCGGATACACCAGGACGGTGTGACGGGGAAAACAATCGATGCATAATTGATTACGAACTAGCGCCGAAGCGGATCTCCGGTGCAGATCTCAAGGGATATGCCGTAAAGGAACGCAGGCGCCGTTGTAGCGGGATGGGCGAATTTTATCGTGTTTTGCATTGCATTGCATCGCTAAGCTGTTGAAACTACAAATGCACCGATTGGTCAATTTAAATGTTAATCCATGGGTAAATAAAATTCGATTGATGCAACTTCGGTCCAAGCGAGGGGTTTGGGGTATTCTTGGGCATTGGAAATGCAAATTAAAATGTTTCGAAAATCACTTATCTAACAGATAAGGCGAGGGGTACCTAGCTCAAAAGGTTAGGTTCTTCTTTCATCAACGTACAATGTGGAACAAAAACGGAACGATTATCTAAAATTGAATGATTTAATTATTTTAAAGCATTTGGCCAGAATTTTAGACTGAACAGATCAGATCTCATAATTGATTAGAGAACTAGGACAATATGATGAGAACTGCAGATATTTAAAATAGATAGAGTAAATTATTTTTTGAAAAAGTTCATTTCATTCAAACGATCAAGTTAAAAAGCTTTTCAAACAGTTACTTGATTTGCTATAATTAAACAAATGGTCGCTTAAATATTATCTTAAAAATTACATGTAATATTCATGTAATTATCAGGCAGAGTATATTTTATAAATAATTTTAAGTTTTCAAATTTCTAGAAAAAAATTGAATTTATGGGGGTCAAAATTGAAAAACAAATGAAAATATAAAGCGTTTATTTAACAAACAAAAAGTGTTTTGTTGCTGGTAATTAATTTTTAATTATCATTTAATAGTTGGCATCATTGTATTTACAATTACAATTTTTATCCTTTATACTATCCATTTTCCAGCATTTCCTTTTATTTCTTGTGACTATATAAAAATACTTTAAAACGAATAATTTTTAATCAAAACTAAAAAAAATTTAAATCATTATTATCATTATCATTATTTTAAAATGTTAAATATCAATAAGATAGAGTTTCTAAAGTAAAAAACAAAATCAAACACAACGTAGAATGGTGCGATTTGTTGGTAAATCACTGTACGTCTATTGAAATTGGAATAAATTCACCGGTGCAGATGCTAATTGAAATGGCAGAAATCAGGGTCGGCTACGAATATGTATTAGAGCATACAGACACACATACACACTCGTGGTCAGTCGGTGGTTAGTCAATGTGGCGGCAATATAGTAGCGAGCAAGGCATATTACAAAACCGATTGGTCTGCTCTGCTGCAAACGTTCAACGCGAAATGGCCTCGACCTGCGGTTCGAGAAGCGGAAGAAGCCGGAGATGATCCCGCCCGTCGTAGAGCACTGTGGAGCGGTTTCCATTTCGAGTAGATGCAACCGAGGCGGCAGCGGTTTGTGTTGATGATGAAAGCCGATGCTTAGCCGAGATTGCAACAAACGCCGTACAGAAACACGCCATCTCTACGCCTGTGGTGGTTCAAACGAAATGAATATTAATTATAACTTTGTCGGCGTACTTGTGCTGGCCGAGTGCTGAGCGAAAGTGCCAAGATTTGGGCATCCAAATGCGGCCAGGAAACCGAAACCGGGCGGGAGTAGAATGTCAAAAGATTGCCCACATCCACACGCGGCCGCCGAGCTGCCGTGGATTATTGCACCGAAGGAGGCGAAGCAATGGGCAAGGGGTTTCGCTTTGATCAACTCAATCAGCAACCGAAGTCAACAACAATTCGTGTTGCGTCCGTCTTTGGCAGCGCGTATAGCATTGTGCGTTTATTAATAAACGGGTGGCGATGGGGATCGGCCTTTTGAAGAGGTATTTTCCAATTCAGCAAGTTCAAGTGCGCTGCGTAATGCGAGACGGATGCTGTGAGGTATACGTACACGAGAGATTTTGTCTATTTGTGGTCAGTTCAATCGTTTCTTGGGTACGAAATTTGAAACGGTGATGGTATGTTGAAGAGGAACCTTCCAAGAACGTCGAGCAAATAGTGGACGATATTGAAGTTCTGTTGATATTTAAGAATTATTTTAAATAGTGAGGTTAGTGAAGGTAAATACCGTGTGCAGCAATTTGGATGACTTAGCTTGAATGTATCGGTTTGCAAAGGATTCTGGGATATTTTTGAGTTATTTCAGTTCTGTTTCATAATTTGTTTGAAGATTTGAATTTCGCGGACGAGAAGACACGATTCAGATATTTGGTTGTGATTTGGAAGCAGAAACATTCGAGGGCAACAAAACACAATGATTTTAATTGAATCCTTATTGCCAAAGTGCGGACATGGCACGATAAAAGATAAAAAAATAGATAAAAAAAATTTCATATGATATGTTTAAGACTTTTAACTTAAAACTTCTTACAAAGACTGATAAGAAGCAGAATGATGATGTTGATGAGCTTTTTCATACTCCTACTTAGAGTTGAAATGCTGAATGGAGCTATCCTTAAGACAACCTTATAAAAAAAGTCAACATGAGCGATGTGAGTTGTGCAATTAAAAGCTTGAATACGTGTTGCAAAAGTCTAAATAAAAAATCAAATACTTTTCGAAAATTATTCAAACATGACAATTTTCCACCAGGAGGGAAATCGTCATGTAGCCAAATATAAAAAATGAGAGAAGACTAGCATGTTTTCAAGTGGAGTTTCATTCATAATTTATTTGCACACGTCTGGACACTTTTATGGACATCGTTGCCAATAATTAACTCCGGCCGGAGAAAAGTGGACCAAGCAGCACATCCCATGCTCAGCAAGCGAAAATGTGCAAGTTTTACGGACGTGTTTGTTTTTTTTTGTGTCTCATGCACTAGTGATTGAGCCGTTCCTTTTCCTTTGATAAGAACGATGCACTTTGCTTACCCGTTCGGGTGGGGCCGGGACTCATGCACTCACAGAGACGGAATTGGAATTGGTTGACCTTCTTTCGGACATTCGGGGCACTGCAGCCGGTTTCGTGTTTTTAAATGGAGCCAACTCGCAAAACGAAACGTAAAGAAGGGATAAAACACTCACCGGATGTGATCTCTTGCTGTTGTTGTTTTTTTTTATTTTCATTTGTTTTTGTTTTTTCTTGCACCAACTCTGTACTGCAAGCGAAATCGAAAAAATACATTATGGTAATCGTTTTCGTCTCCCTGCCTCCCAACGGTGGTGATGGAGCAAGAGGTATGGGAGTGAACGTTGGCAACTATTTTTATTTTCTCGAGTGGCCCCGTTTTCGAGCGGAAAGGATGTTCTGTTTAATTTTTGTGTGCGTTTCACGGCTCCACCTCCCAGCCGGCAGCGTTGTGTGGCCTGGCGGTTGGTCTAAATAAATTTTCTCACAGTCCGAGCTGGACGAAATGGCGGCGAAAGTAAAACAGTAAAACGCTGCAAAATTCAGCTTCCCAGGTTCACTGGCAGCCCCGGGACTGTCCGGGAGGCCATAAATCCTCCTAAGCAAATAAATTACTTTGTTTCGACAGTGTTGAAATAAAAATTTCCCAGATTTCTGGTCGCTGGTTCGAGCGTCGCTCAGACGGGTACGAAAAAGAAGTGTATTTCAACAGCTTCCGGACCCAAGCGGACACGTACACACACATACTCAGCCTCGAAAGGACACTCAATTTAGTGATGAAGAAGAAAAATACCACGCGGACGTACAGATAAAAATAACACCGGATTCCCACAAAACATTCATCTCCGAATCACGTGGGTTGGTCCTTTTTTCCCAAACGGTTCCCGGGGTCAATTCGATGACTTCGAGATGGTTTGCAAAAGCGATTCGCCCGAATTCGTTCGGTGTGTATGTGTTACGTGTGAGTATGTTTTTGTTGCTGTTGTTGTTGCTGCCCGCCTTTGGTTAGATTATTTCCGTACCCAAGTCAGCGTCGAATCGGAAAACGATCGACTGTTGTCAACGTACGTTTCGGTGTGGCACGTGAAAGGCGCGACTCAAAGCGAACGATTGGACGTTTTTAATTTCCGCTGCCCGCGCTTTCGGTTGGTGAGGCTTTGCATTTGAGGTTTTTTGGTAAAATATCACCTGCCATCGGGGGCGCGAGCACATGTCGGGTCAGATGGGAGGTGATTTTATCGCTTTGTGATGACGTTTGAGCCTGAATGAAGTTAGCCGAAGGGATAGTTTTTTTGGGCTGATTTTATTTTTTTGCGATCCAAAGTGTAACACAACTATTTTTCGGTTTGTTTTTAACATCACCTATGTAAAAACCTAGAAGATATTTAGCATTATGAGGGCCAAAAAAAGAAAAGCAAACAATGAGACAAAAAAAAACGTGAAATAATGGCTAAAATAGTTATATTGTTTTTAAAAATGATGTTGCAAAGTCCCATCTGGTTCTCTTATGTTGTTTTCGTTTTATAGACGAACGGTAGTTTGTAGTTTTTAAGGAATAAATAACATAATAACATTGCAAATGGTCTTAAGCAAATAATGATTTGTGTAATTAAGATTTAATTTAGATTATTTTATGTTTCTTGGAGAGATGTATTTTTCTCGTCTTCCTGAATATTAAATCTAAGATAAAATGCAAATAAATTTAAAACATCCCCGTAGCTGCCCGAACTGCTGTGCGTCACGCGTCAACCGATCTGGCTTAATGTACCATCCCAGCCGTGTCTGTTAATATGAACACGAAGATTAAATCGTTTTAATTGCCGTTCCACGTGCGCTTGGCTCCGTGTGGTCCCCAGCAAACAGGATGAAAGACGGCAGTGAAGGGGGAAAGAAAGGCCAAGGGAAGTGGTGCATTTAATTTCCCGACGGCACTAAAAGCTCTGTTTCGCAAACAGTCCGCCGTATGCACGTCTCTGGCGATAAAATCTCAACACATTGTCGCCATCGTCGTCCTTCAGGTGATCAACGGAAGGACGACCAAACATCGACGGATTAGAACGCAACAACACTTGGTCTCTGTATCGCATATTGGCCGTGCTTTGCCTCATTAGAATGCAAACGAACCGTAGCCAGTTGGTTGATGGTTGAGCCGGCAGAAGTAGTTCCCAAAATGTAATCCTTCACGGCAATCGAACGATTGTGCGATGGAACGTTTTTAATATATCATACTAATCACAAAATAATAAATAATGTTCTACCTCCCCCATTCGCTTTCGGGTTCGTGTGCGTACAACAGAACGCTGGACGTCCTGGACATTAAATCGCTGGACACATGTTCACATCCCCCTATCACATCACACCCCGCGTAGTCCGGGTCTTGCATTTCGCCGACGAACTTCCCCGGCCTTTGCGGGCAGGAGATGAAAATATTTAATTTACGTGCGTAAGGGTTGCGTTTGTTTCAAACCCCTTTTTCGTGCGCAGTTGTTCCTGCAATCGAAACTGACCACGTGCATGTTTAGGGCTCACTTCACGTTGCTGTATGCGGAACGGCTTACGGGCAAACATCACGTGCACGGTCGTGAGCCGCGTGAGTGGTGCGGAGATTTCGATCAACAGTCAGGACACGGTGGTTTGACCGCTGGTCGAGCAAACAGGGGCCTGTTGTAGGGAAGTCTAGCTGAGATTAGCAAGAGCTGTTCGTAGGAATGATTACAAAAGGTGGTGGCATGATGCTTGAAAATATTCCCAAATATTGAACTATGTTTTGAAACATTTTGCTTGGGAAGCTGTTTTCCTCATTCAGCAAAGTATAACAAATGCAATTTTGCAAACAGGGTTACTTAAAAACACTTTTACAAACTTTGTTTACGTTTGTTTAGATTTGGGCTTTTAGTAAAATTTTAAATCGTTCTATGGATATTCCAGTATTCATTAATCCCACGAACCTATCCTGTTTAAAAACGCCTGAATGTAGGCAAGTAAGAATGAATTTTGCACGAGAGTTTAGAAGAAATGAAAGAATATGAATGAATAAAAAATGGTTCTCTTAAGTAATTGAATTGTTTTTTAGGCCTTTTTTTTGTTTTGGATATTTTTATAATTTTTTTTGTATCGAGTATCGCAAAAATAAAATGCAGTATTGAGTTCAAATATGTTAAATATAATAAGCAAATTTGACTATTACATATTGAGGATATTAGGTTAAACCATCCTTCTACTTTGATTTTATCTTTCTTGCACGTTTCGTTACACTTAGTAAGGCTTTACACTTTGAAATCGGTGATTCCTGTCGCGGAACATAAGGACAAAGTTAATTATAACATAAAAATACAAAATAAAACAATAAAAGAACAACGCCAGTACATGGAGACATTTTTATCCATGAATCTCATCTACTTTCGTTTCCCATCAAACGTACCTATCTGTTCAACTCCACAAAATAAGCAAAATTTCTTCCACAAACAGATCAAGCTCTCCCCTTTGCTCAGGATCCAAAACATCATACACCGCATCCAACGCTAGCTTGTATTCATAGGTTGATTTTTTAAGCAAATGCAAACCCTCCACCATGCAGCCACGGATTCTTCCAATGGATGAATTACTCTCGTTCCTTCGCCATGAGCGAGCCGCTGTTGGCGAGCAGACAAACGGACGTTGAAATGCGACATTTTGCGCATTCCAGAATATCAATAATTTACGTCCCGACCATTCACTCAATTACAATCCTATCATCCCGCGCGGTGAACAGCGAACAAGGGCAGGTTTGAATTCCTTCGTTTCCTCCGGGAGGGTGCCGAACCCATCTGCATGCACGAGCGATAGGGGGATTTTTATTCATCGTTGCATTTTTAATTAAAAGTAAATATTATTTCAAAGACTAGACACGCAGGCACATGGCACTCCGTGGCGAGTACGGTGGCCTTACATTGGTCTGCACCCGTGCATACAACCCTAGCGCGTTCATTCGTTCCGCGACCAAATGACGGAGATGATGATGATGAGAATGAGGAGAAGGAGTAGAACAACGAGTTTTCGTTCGGTTCGGTTTCTATTTGCGCAACAGATTTTGAAGCCGATTGCCGCAACCCAAACCGATTGCTCTCTGGAGCATCCCCGCTCTGGAGCACGCTCCGGTCTTCGTGGTCCAACCTCACATCAATCTTGAAATCACCGAAACCCGTCTTCCCCACCGTGCCTCGCTTCACTTGTAATGGATAATAATTCGTAGCCAATTTTTAATATTTAATCAACTCCCCGAGGACTCCGTCGTCACAACAGGCGGTGCCATGTTCGGGGGTGAAAGTGGCTGGGAGTTAGCGCTGGTTTGTTAATCACCTGCCTTCCTTTTTCTCGCAGGATATTACTGCGTCGAATTCGTCCATCTCTTCTACTGCGCCCTGATGTGGATTGATTCTTCATCCGGAAACAATCTTCCTGGGCGGGTGGAGCTGATGCCTGCTTGCCATCTTGATCTTGGCAACATCTTTGACGCTGCCCGACAGCGATGGACGGTTGGTTTGCAAACTTCCACTCATCGACGCGCCCGGGAAAAAGGGAGTTGCAACGTCGTAATGCGTCCGCAGGGACTTTGCGAAAGTCGGTCTCGGGTTCCCGTCTCCTCCCAGGCGTTCCACACCGTGGAGCGATGGTTTTGTAAAACGGCAAAACCCGTAATGAAAACGGTCGCACTGCCATACTCCTGCGCCCCATTTCCTGCGGTTTCCATCACGGTGCTGAAATTTGGAAGAACGGGTACTCGTCTTAAATGAAGATGAAAGAGCGTACGCGAGTGGGTTTATTAAAAGACATCCATCCATCTCACGGGCGTCCCTGGCAGCCGTACCGTCCTCTCGAAGCCACTCGCCATGGATGACGAAAATCTTAAGAATTTATGCCGTCTTTGAAGATGAACCTGGGGTTTTGAACTCCGTCTGGTCGTCGAAATTGCCCGCGTTCTGCAAAGTGCATGCGGTTCGGACTGCGAAAAAAAGCAAATCTTCCCCAAATGAGTTCTCCTGCTGGAGTCTGTACCGTTTGAAGATGGGTGAAGTAACATTTGGATATTTGTTTTATAGCAGCTCCCCTGCGGCTAAGGGATGGGAGTGGGTGGGGAGCAAGAGGAAATCATAAGCCGATCTTGCGGAATCTTTAATTTAAGCCTTTACTTAGTGGTCTTACCTGATTAAAACTCTCGGTAGTGACAGCGGATGGGACCAGGGAAGGGCCATATAAATAATCGCTTTTCTGAAAAGGCGAGTTTTTATTCTTTATCTAGAAGCATTGGGTGATCAATTAAGTTATGCGGTGAATGCGTTTATGATGTTTTTAAGAGTTTTGATAGTGATCGCATCATTTGCCGTTTTTAGGCCTTTTTGCGATTCAATGTTACAATCTGGTTTCTTAAAAAAATTTACTTAGTTTGTTCTACTTTATTTAATCAAGATTGCATTTCAACATAGTCACAGATAAAGATAGCAAGAAAATTTACAAATAGTTATGAAGATGATTGAAAGCCATGATGCAAGCTGATGAGAAGAGTGATAAACATAACATTTCTGTAATGATTGTTACAAAAAAATAAATATACTCAATTCTCCTCAGTCTGACTCATAATTATGTTTGGTTGATACATTTCTGGCCACCCAAACTGTTTTGTTTGTTGTATTTGCTTTGTAACAATTAGTACAAATAAGAGTGTATAACCAAAACATATCGTGTTTTCTTCTAATTAATTACAAACCCATCGTAAGATACGACTGCTTAGCTTGAACGTGCAAATGTATCTGATACAATAACTTTCTGAAGGAAGAATCTTGTGACAACCATCGCCACTATATAAATAAAACAACACTTTTTACGTCGTCTTATTTCGATTTTTAATGAATTGCTTGATAATTCATCGAACAAACTTACCTAACATACCCAATCTTCCATGCGCTTATCGTCATCTCAATCCTTTTGATCCGTACTGTAAGATCGACAGTGTGGCACATACTTTAGCGAACACTTTATCTTTCCTCGTTTTTAACATTTTCTCTGACTTATAAGCTTAGCATGTTGGGTTGCCTACTATCCCAAATGTTCCGTCGCAAAACGCTCCCAAAACAATTGTCAAAATGCTCTTAAAAAACTGAGGGAAGCAAAATAATCGATCACCCCTAGATTACCGCAAGTGGGAGACCCCTTTTTTAAGCTACGGAAACGTAGATCTCCCAAACGCTTCACGAATGCGCCGCCGCTCAAATCCGTTCAGGGCCTGAAAAATTCAGCGCCGTGCAGCGCGGGAGCCAAAAGATTAAGAAGGTCCGATCTTCGCCTGGATTTTGGATGCTGAGCTGTGACGGCGGGACGGACGGAAGGATGATCCATATTGGCGTGCCCGACCGTGACCGGAAAGGATGAAGCGAAAGCAAGGAAAAAATAAAGAAACGTGCAAGGAAAAATAAAACCAAAAACCAGGAGGGCCGAGATCTTTTGTTTACGGTTCATCACTTTCCCATCGGCAGATTTCACGGCTCCCGGCACTCGGGCAGCGGTCCATTGGCATTCCTGGGGTGGTCGGGTGGCGGCGGCGGAACATTAACGAAACGATGTCGTGCTGAAAAAGAAATCGGTGGAAACATAATACGGTGGGTTGCGGGCTCCGCTTTGTTCGGCTTCGGGTTTTTCAATCTCCATTTTTTTTGTTTTGTTTTCGAACGTTCGAAGGCACACACAGCTGGAGGAGCTGACACGTCGTCCGACGGTTCAGTTACTCGTGTGAGCTCGTGTGGTCAAGGTGGAGCGGCCGCTGACACATGTTCGCTGTACATGGGCTTGGGGACATGGCTTACGACGCGGCCTTTTTTTGTTTTTTGTCCACGCTGTTGTTTGCTTTTCTTTGCCTTGCTCCGGTCGACCCCTTTTTCAGGACTTTGCAAGGACTTCAAAGAGCAACAGATGCTTGCCGTTGTCCGGGACGTTGCAGTAGCGTCAGTAAGTACACCGTAATGATAGTAATATTGATATCGGACGCTTCACCGCAGCGTTTGGCGTAATCCCTAACGATGCCAAAAGCGAACAATTTTTCGGAGTGCTTTCCGGCTCTATTTGCGCTAAAACCGAAACAAAAAACTCTTCCAAAAGAGGTCAGGCTTGCGGTGAAAGGAGAGTCGTCCGGGTTGCAGTAACACCCCACGGAGATGGGAATGTGGGCTGTTTTTGTAATGGACAGAGGTTCCGGGGATTAATCACACCTTTTGATTTTTTTTTTGCTGAGCGGCCATACGAGTCGAGTCTTAAAAGCGTCCCCGCGGTTTCCTGTCCCGATCCCCATCGTAGCCAGAGTCGCCGGCAAAAGCGAGCTCCATTGTTTCGTGCGGGCACTTTGTTGGCTTCGGGAAGGGGAAGGACGTTCGGAATCGTTCAAGCGAGCGACACGGATTCGGGTTCCGTTCGAAGAAATTTGTCCAACAGCATTTCTTACCTGTGGGGTCCCGAGGGCCCGTGTGTGGTAGGGTTGGCCGGTGCGCACGATCCGGGGGCGGTTTTCGGTCCGGAAGGAGCTGCCATGTTTTGACAGGCTCTGTTCCCGTGGTGTTTACCGTGCCTTTTTGGCACGTCACAACACGACACGTCTGCGGGCCGACGATGTAAGCGATATCTCGCCGCGCCCGATGGTGTTATAATCAATGTTACCCGGTGGGACGGGGAACGGGAACCGGGGTGTATTGTACGTATTGTTTTTTTTTATTTACGCCCGGAAACCCGACTCGTAGCTCGGCTCGGGAAGAGTTTGACAACGCGCGCGTAAAGTTCGTAAGTTCAAATCTCATTCCGAGAAACAAAAAAAAACCGCTTCTCGCTCTTCACCTGGTGCTTCATTTACGTAGTCCTTTTCCAGGAAGCATGCTTTATTGGGCGTGTGTGATACGATGTGTGTGACAATTTTCGTTTATTGCAGCATTTAAATGGGCAGAATAAATTGAAGCCGCGTGGAAAAAAAGGAAACGGCTGCGTTTTATATATCATTCTGGAAATTTTGGAGCGGCCGGTGGAAGCCTGCGAAACAAGCTGAAATTACACTCTAAGCATTGTTTAACGATCGGATCGTTTAGTGGCTGTTGGTAGTACGGTTACAGTTTTTTGTACAGTTATGTATTTTTTTACTTTAATTCAAAATATTCAATCAATATGTGATTCAATATGAGAATCAATACGTGGTCTAAACACACACACATCAAAATGACAGTTTTTTATTACTTGGTTCTCAAAATTGCTGTCATGTTATGCAAATTTAGAATTAACCGAAAATTGAAAAAAGTATTGAAATTCGTTTTACTTTTGATCCAAGCTCGTTTTATCTATGTTTGATCGGCTTTCATTTTGCTCTTTGAATAGCACAAAAGAAGCGAAATAAAATAGCGACAATGTGGTACATAATATAGATAACGTAATTAAAGAATTAATTAGAATGTTTGTTATTCTCATTATTTTTTATTTTAAAAGTTGTCTCCTAGCGCAAAGTGACTAACCAGCCATAGTGGAAAAAAAAATCAGTCAAGTAAACCGATACGCATGATATTGGTCGTGACGCCAAAGAGAAGAAAAATATTAGAAGTATTGAATAGTAGAATGAAAGGTATGGAAAACGTTCTTTTTTATATTTTTTATAAACATGCTGACTATATGCTGTTACAAATTGGCTATGGAAAATATCAAGAAAAAATTGATTCAGGTTCAAGAATTAAATCAAGTTGGATTATTTGAAGCCAAAGGTTGTTGGATTCTAAAAATAATATACAAGATTGCACAGAATGACTAATATCTGATGCCAAATCACTCAAATGACATATATTGAACAGCTTCCTATGACGTCGCAAATTATTAACGTAAAAACCACTTCTAATTACACGATCCTGTGGTGTTTGGGTGTTCGTCGTTGCGCGGAAAACGTCACGCCGAAGCGCTGGGCATGGGGCCGTAGGCACCCGTGAAGTTCTTTGTTTAAAAGGGGGAGAAGGATGAGGAGGAGCCAGAAAGGAGCGTACATACGTTGGTAGTGGCAAACAAACCCGAACAAAAAAGTCACCGTACTGTGATTTCAATTGCGACACTTTGCGATGCCCGAATGAATCTTTTATACGCCCGCACGGAGCGCTCGTTCGTTCGAACGGGGCCGCGGGAAGAAAATGCAACGCGAGGACGGCAGGGAAAGCAGCCTCATTTTAGGCCACCAATCAGGGGGCTTTTAACACCTCCAATTCACCCAACAGAGGTGGCAAATAAGGAAAGGTGACAAATGAGTGAGCGGTCGTCGCGTTCGCTCCGTGCGCAACACGGAATGATGAAAATGGGTTTTTCGTCAAGAAAAACGATGCAGCAGGCGGCCACCCGTCTGCCAGCGTCTGCCCGTCGAATTAGTGTCAAGTAATTGTGTGCGGCAATGTGCGTTCCTGGACGGGAAAATTAAAATAGCTGGCACGGAAAATTGGTGTGATGTAATGGAACTCCAGGTGAACCGGAGCGTTGGAGTAAGCGGATTTTTTTAGCGGTGTGTAGTTCGAGATCGGGGTTCCATATTGCGCCGAGCTCGTCATTAAGCTATGGAACAATGCCTGCAAATAAGAAGCATGTAAATTTTTTTTTAGATGATTTATCAGTCAGTCTACGAAAGGAGCAATTCACAGAAGAGTTATCGAAATAGACTAGATTCAACTTTCCTGGAAAAGGATTGCTCGAACCGCTCGATTAAAAAATTATCAGAGTTTTCCCAGCATCTAAACCACCAGAATGCTAACAGTTGGAACGAATTCTAAAACGTACCTATTAATAGCTTTCCAGCTAAGAGTCCTTGCAGCTTCAAATCTCACTGAACGCCGGGCCGCATGTTAGATAGGAGTGCAATTATCGTACGAGGCTGACTTTTGAATAGGTTGTTGATTGGAAATTGAGTGGTCTTTTTGGAAAATGGTGCAGCAGAAATGCCCTGTTCACTGGCAAATTATAACTATTTTTTTTGTGAAAACGTTGTGAAATGATTTTCTTTTTTTGAATGTTTCTTTTTTTGAAGGGGTGGAGTTGTGTACGGTGTACAATTTTCGATAAAGCCTAGCTGAGGTGGTAAGTGTTCCAAAAAGAGATTCGATTTGTTTGTTCACTAAGGTATGACAATGTAGTTCCAGCAAAGGAGATTCTTTCGATCATTGAACGAAAATAAATATAATAAATGACAATTATTGATATAATAAATGAAAAAGTAGAACGATGATAAGTATAATAAATGTAAGGTCGATATTTTGAGAATAGATTAACCAACCACAGGAAAATCAACAAATTCGCTCCAAACTGAAGAAATATTATATCAAAAGGAAATTATTGAAAAATTAAACAGTCGGATTGAATTATGGAAGCGAACGTCCAAAAAGAGCCCTTAGAAACTTAGACTTATTTTTCTGCTTGGTTGACCAGCAATAGATGCTTTATTTTCGCAACTAAAGCCAAACTGTTCCTTAATTTTTCCCCACAAACGATAAAAGTCCATCGCAAATGTTCTAATAAGCGAAAGAAAACTTTTCTTTTTGGGCTTCTTTTCCAAACCAAAGCTACAACTGCCCCATGTCTCCCGGGTCATTAACGATGGATGAATATTAGCCGGCCACAACCGGCGCTTCGGTTTTCGGTGCGCCTGTGTACATCAACACCACTTTCGCAGAAAGAAAAAATAAACAGCTTTACGACTCATTTATTCTCGATCGATTAATCCCACCAAACGGGTGGCGCTCGAAGGCGGAGGAAGATCAAGGCGGCTTTTGGGCCTACCAGCAAAGATTCACATGTGCTGCTGGCGTTGTTCCCCGAAGCATGAATTACGACCCACCCCAGTGTGGGACATATAAACACCGCCTCGCCATATTTTCTATTAGGACGGTCAATTTTGCGGGGCTCTCCGGGAAGCTCACCCTAAATAAGTGTGACGACTAGGATTGGTGATTTTTATTCGCTATGTGGAAGGAACGATTTCGCCTAGTTTTGCTCGGCGGCGGTCAGTGCCCATTTCAACTTCATAACCATAACAATAATCGTAAAAAGTAAAAGACACATAAAACTCGGAAACTCCGGTTCCGGGCCGGTGGAAGCTTTTTTTTCGCACCTTCACCACGCAAAGATGGCTGGGAAGCGTGAATCTGGTGCGATGTTTTGCGTTCCTCTTCCTGGGGATGTCGTCGTCGTTCTGTGTCATCCCGTGCATTTGGAGTCTTACTCACACACCTGCCCAACACTGGTGGATCTTGCTAGATTTTGATCTTTCTAGAGTTTTTTTTTTGTTGGTTGGAGTTCGTGGTTGAATTAAAGCGAATTTCTGACGCAGACGGTTCGCTTGTTAGGGTTGTGTGCTAACAGAATTATCGATTAGCGCTGCTGGTGGTGATGATTTTTTTGCCAAAATGTCACTACCCGGAAGAGGATTCGTTCGGCAGGCCAGCATGATGTGAACGGAAACGACCGTTCCGTAGCAGGATGGAGCCAACGGAACGGATTCAAACATACTGCCAATTGCAGCGGCGTGATCCATATGGGTCCACTGTGACCCACGTGCATCCCTGGCGGCCTTCGGTTTTCGGCGTAAGGAATAAAATTCAATAAGTCCCAATCCTAATCGAATTAGCGCTCCAATTAGCCGCCGGGAATCGGCGGAACCGGCGGGAAAAATGCTAATGAAAGAACGGACGCGTCGGTCACCGCGGGAGTATCCGAGACCGGACCCTAACGTTCGCGTTAGGATTCAACCCCGACGGGGATGGGATCGTTACCGTGTCCGTCCATCGTCAAGTAAGTGGCCGCGGTCCGACCCGACCGATCCGCTGCCGATTGAACGTGACCAGCACTTGCAGCGGGTGGCCATGACGGGGCATACACACATAAAACGCACCCTGCACCCGGCCAGTGGAAAAGCGCCACGGGGTTGCGCCCGTAAGCGGTAGCATAAATTTTTATTTACCACTTGTACGTGTTTTCTCTCCCCCACTGGGGGGCCTGGACGAGATGGGTGTATGTGTGTGTAAGTGCGGTTGTGGTTTGTGTGACTTGTGTCCACGCGAATGTCCTGCAAAGTGTTATCGCCGTTACGACAACGAGCGAGTATGGTTTCGGCCATTTGTTTCGAGCGCTTGTGCGGGAGCGAGAGGATCAAGGGATTTTTTATGATTTTTAGCGATTGAAAATTGAGGCGGTAAGTGACGGAGCTCACGTTTCAGGATTTGTAGTGGATGCGTACGTATATATACAAGACTTTTGTAGCGTGACGGGGGAGCTGCTTTTTCGTTTGTTTGGGTTTAAGTAAAATATTTGTTCGAAAGATTACTTATTAGAAATTTGCTTGCAATGTTTATTCATCGATATTTTTTATTTTTTTCTTTTAAATTTTGTTTTTATTGTCTTACGCTGTGTGCTACATAATCGAACAAACGCATCGGTTTAATTTTATGATAAAACTGATAAATTTTCCTCTGGTTCTCTTTCTTCAACACAAGGTGTTACCAATCGTTACGCTGCTCGAACGCACCTCACGAGCATGCGCACACTCACCCCACAAACTGTGGTTCATTTAACCCTCCCACCATTTATGGGAAATCAAAATTTCCCTCGGGTTCATTATATTTCATCCGTCCCCAGAAGCATCCTCACGGCTTCAGCCGAAATAAATATCCCACCATCGGGCGAAAAATTTCCCCCAACAAGTGAGCGGGTTCGCTGTGCGACCCGCTTTTCTCACCCGCTCACGGCTCACTCGTTCACGCGCCCTCGGTCGCTTTTCCGAGCACCGGCACCGAACGGGGCCCGGGTTCATGCCCACGGTTTCGGTGGCCCTTTCGGGATTCGTTTCGTTCCGCCGAAGCACGACGACTGGAAGCCCGTGTGCGGCTTTGTTCGTCCCCGTAGCAAACAAGCAAAACGAGGGAGAAGAAAAAAAACCGCCCTAAAGGATGCTAACAGGGACTGGAACCAAACGCCAGCGCAGCCACCGATTTCTCAGATTGTTTTCAGTCTGCTTCAACACTCGGCCGAAATCGGACGTGTCTTTTGGGGGGTCGTTTTCGTCTGCAAAGCCAAAACGGGAAGGGAAACAAAAACCTGACGGTCTCGCAAGCGGTTCTTCGCCTTTCGTGCTGAGCGGTTTTTCACCGATTCGTTCCCGCGAGTATTGGTGCGCCGTTGGGTGTGTGTGTGTGTGTGTGTGTGTGTTTGTGTGTACGACCGGGCATTCGATGGGAAACGAGTACTAAAGCACCGGGAGTAAACGGTGCTGAAAACATTCCCTTAAAGTGCGTTCCTCGTTGCGGGTGCTACCACCTTCGGTTCGGGTTTGAAGTTTCGTGGAGGTCGTATTTTCGGACGCAGTTCGAGCAGGAGTGCTAGCGAAATTCGTGTGCCGTGTCATTTCGTGGGGGGAGGAGGGGGAAAAATCCAAGCGATGAGGCTATGCGAAACGTTTGTGGCAAGCGCACTATGTGGGGAAGTTTGCTTGTGAGCGACAGCAGCGGTTTGTCCATTTCCGGAAGGATCCAGCGGAAAAGCGGAAAAAGAGCGCTCGGCGTGAGCGGGCTATGGAGCGGTAGAGAGTAAAATCTTAATTTCTTACGAGCGTCACTGTAAAACCGAATTTACTGTTTGACAATCACACAAATTTGCTCGAAACAGGGTACAGTAGGCACACGTAGAAGTAGAAGCAGCTGGCATATATTGCTCCACGAGGAAGTTGTTCCTCGAACCGCGTTAGGAGAGCGACCTTTAGCGAGTTTCATATCAAAATCCAAGTGCTGTGCTCGTTTCGTTAGCTTCCGTGTATGTGTTTCTGTGCAGTGCAGTGATGAAACCGATCGCTTTTCGAGAGCGCCTCGCTTTCTGATTGCAAAAGAGCGAAGCGAAAAAAGCATAGCAAAGAAATATAATAATCATACACAAGTTGGTGCGTTGTAGTTTGTGCCGCAATCGGTGCGTCCACGGAGGACGTGGAAATCCGAGAAACATTACCACAATGTTAGCAACATCGTCCGCCTCGTCATCGGCGTCGCCGAGCGTACGGATGGGCATGGTGGTGACCGTGCTGCTGCCCGCGTTGCCCCTGACGCTGCTCCTGTCGCTGCTCCTGCCGGGTTCGGTACGCGGAGATTACGAGAATACGTGGAACTCGTACTACGAGCAACCGTGCTGCGGTGGTACCGCCAACGGGCCGTTCCATCTGCGCCACCATGGAGGTAGGTTGCCGGCAGTTTCACTGATTATCATCACCGGCTGGGTTCGGAGGAGGGAGTTTCGTTACATTTTTTTATTAAAACGAAAAAGAAAATTCAAACCGTGCGTGCATGAGTGACGTCTAAAAAGCGATGGGAAACTCAATCGGGGTGTGGCTTAATCAGTCCGCCCGTTCCAACTCTTTCTTCTGATGCGGTGCAACTTTTGCATCCGGCTCGTTTCGATTCGATCGAAGCATGATGGCGTGTACTCGATTCGGGGAGGCATAAACGAGGCATTATAAAATCGAGACCCTTGAGACACTCGATCCGGGTAGGCCATTGTTTGGAAGCGTTTCGAAGCAATCCTTCAAAAATCAGCACGTGTGCGTTCCGGCAAAGGACCAAGCAAGGCTTGAGGACCAAGTGTTCAGTTACAGACGCCTCGAGTGAGTTGATGCAAGCGTGCAATTGGTTGTCCCTTGCAGGGTCGCTCCACTGCAACCTATTTCGCCGTTGTGTTTTCCTTTTTCGGAAGCCATTTTGCTCCATTTTTCCCCTTCGTACTATCTCGCTCTTTCTCCTTTTCTCTCGGTGTCACTGTTTTTCTATTTTTATTTTTTTCGTTTGTCCCAGCACGATGGCTTCCCACTTGTTAGGCCGTCCTACCGCTTGTGGGATGGCTCGTATATGAATGAGAGTTTGTTCTTGGAAGATTCGAGCGGTGGGTTGCTTGTTACGTGGAAGTTACAAGACGGATAGGAGAAAACTTTGAAAGGATTTTTCTGCAAACGAAGCTAAAGCTCTAGGAAACATTTAAAAAAAGAATTTGACTCACTTTTTGAGCAGGAAGTACAATCTCATTGACTTCTCAAGACAAGTACGTGCATTCATCTGTCATTTCGCATTTCTAACATTTCTATTGCATCCGATCTGATAACTTGATATTTAAATGACATCGCTTTTATTTTCCATTTCCTACTGCACGATTCGAAATCTTTTTTTAGTTTTGGGAGTGATGAACACCAGTTTCGCATGTTTTGTTTGAAAAACAATTTTATCTAATTGGAAATACCCTTAAAGATTTTACGCCCCAATTAATTGACATCTAGCGTTCAGAAAAAATGTCAAAATCTAAAACTCGGTAAAATTCACTTTGAACAGACTCAAAATAAATATATTCATTTTAATGAGATGTTTATACAAAAACAATATTTAATCTAGTCTACAAAGACTTAATAGGAAGAAAAGTGCTTTTACACGATTAAAATAATTGCATCCGAGTTTGGATCGCTTCCTAGCTCGGTTATCAAAGCGTATTATTTTATTTGCATTTGAAGTGATTCAATCTAGCAGGAAGTTAAAGAACAGCTCGGAGTCAACTCAAACTCTAACATCTTTATGAGATTTTGTGAGTAAGTGCTGCCAAGGCGTGTTCTTGGACGTTTTATCTTAAATTAGTATTCAATGTTTAATTAATCATTTGAACTCTTCAAAATCTATCAAAACAATTTTTGCTAGGAAAACAACACAGTTTCTATTACTTAGTTAAATAAACTAAATGTTCATCTAAATCTAATATTGTAATCAATAACATGCCACAAAGCTCATCAATTGCTTAACGAAAGATATCTTTTGAAAACGGGAGCACATCGTCTGTTCTCCCGTTTGTTCTCCACACTTAAGATATGCGCTGTAATTCTCCACTCTCCGCTAATATGCAACATTCCACCGGCCCATTCCAGCCGGCTGTGGATGGAACATTCCCGGGTTGCAATCGATATGTGTAAAATTTGCTCCAGAAAGAGTTGCAACATGCAGCCACGGCACCTCCTGGCATTACCCAGTGTCCGAGCGTAATTAATCTTGGAATTTACGATCCACCTCCGCCAGTGCCACGCTCGTTGCGGTGCGGGGCTTCCCATCCGTACTGATGGATGATTTTTGAACACTCGTGAACATCGGTCTCCACCAGCAGGGGTGTGATTCATAACCGATTCCGACCCGAAGATTTTGCCTGCCGGTTTGGAATGCGGAAGGTATGGGAGTTGGAACCCGTTTGGTTTTTTTGTTCTCTCCTAATGCTGCATTCTCCTGGAAAATCTCCGAGCTGGCGGGCTGCATTCATTATCACTTGCATCGCTTCGTAACGTGTGCACTTGGCTACCCGTTTGTGCCCGGTTCACCTGGCGAAATGCAATATCCGATTACGTTCGGCCGTACATACCGGGTCTGCTAAATGGTACGAACGGCCAACTGCCCATTTGTTTCGACTTCCCTGCAACTTGAGGCAGTGCTATAAAACTAATTGCACACCAGTGCTACAATGTGCCAACCGTTTTATGCTCTCGTTTTTCTTTTTTGCCTTTTTTCTGTGTGGGTGCAAGGACACGCATTTAGCCATCTCTCTCTCTCTCTATCTCTTTCTCTCTCACCGAGTTTTCCTGGCCAGCCCTGGACGCTTACCTGGGGCAAAAATGTCCAATTGTCGCGCCCCTCCCATCCCCATTTACCTTCCTGCCTTCGATTGGTAAGCGTCTTTTCCTAGAATAATGGAAAACGGACCGTTTTCCTTCGGTTCCGCAGCCACCTCGTCCCCGTCGCTGGGTCGAAGATAAGTCACTTAAAAAGGATTACGTTGGGCTGCAGTCAGCAAAGCCTTCCCGCACTCCCTTTCACCTACAGAGAACTCACGCTACTGCAAATAATGGTAGCTAGCGTGAAAAAGCGGACGACCCCGAAAAAGGGAAATGAAAATGGACGACGCATCAAGTGCAACGTGTGAAGTCCAGCCCGTCCAGGCCGTCCTGCGCCGCCGGTGAGCCGCCGTGTTACGACCTGAAACCCTTGTTTGCCTGGGTCGAGACGTCGAATTGGGGCTTCTCACCAACGGCCGTCGTCTTCATGGTGGGCATGGAAAGGGATGGAGAGCGTGTGCCGGGGTGTACAAAATACAGGTCATTACGGGGTACACGGGCCGGGCGGGAAAGAAGGGCAACGGAGGCACCCTTTTCGCACCGGTGCTGGCAGCGTTTTGTAACGTTTAGCATTCTTCAGCCAGCGAGCAGCTTACAGCTCATGTAAACGGGTCCGTTTTTCTTCTGCCTTCTGGAGCAGATTTTGCAACCATTTTACAAATGCCACCGAGCAGACACACGGCCACACGCACGCCGGGACAGGTACAGGCTTAGCACTATGGTATGTTCGAATAAAATCTGACAAACGAATGTGATTAGGAAAACCTCCGGCGTCGGTGTGCACGGAGGGACAATGGAAAAGCTGTTAAACGAGCGTTCACGGGTGGATTATGGGTGGTAGGATTATTTTAAACTTGTGGGCGTGTGGAATAAGGGAGAAACCTTATTCATTTACCTCCCACTCGCTGTGAAGGAATGGACGAGGGACAGTTTTCTGAAATGAGAGCTACATGATGATAGCTGCTATTTTGATCTTTGCTACATGAAAAAAATACATCATCTGTTCAGCTGAAGTGATTATTTGAAAAGAATAACTTTTGTCTTTAATTACAATTTGAATTTCGTGCTTGAACTAAATCCTCAGAAACCCTTGTTGATGAGTTAAATAAGATAAATAATAAGTAGTGATCTTAAAATTAAATGATTATAGTCCAATTATTTGACTCTCAGCTTGATTAATCCCAGCTTCATGAGATCGCTTGTTCAAATCAACATATTTTCAAGCGAGCTGAGCCAAATTTGCATCATAAAACACTACTCAAAGGCTTCGTCAAATCCATATCGCATCCTTAATACCTTAATTCGCAACAAAAAATAGCACTCCTGCTGTGTGTATTTAGCATTCATAGCCGATCAGATCAAAAGCATCGTTTCATGCGATATGCTGCTGATCACGGCGGGATTCACGGGTCGCATCGTACAGAGCCGAAAAGCCGACGCTGTGTTGACGGGAAAGCGTATCTGTTTGCAAAATACTGCCAGCTCGCATCGAACTCATAAACTCATAAACGATGATGACCGATCCTAGGGAAGCGGGAACCGGCAACAATAATGCTTGCGCTGCGAGACCAAACCCGAATCGAGTTGGTTTCAATTGAGTTGGATCCGCGTTGGAGGAAAAAAGCGATGTTTCGATCCACCGAAAGCAGTGCATCCGACTAGCAGAAGGCACACTCTGGGAAGCCGCTTGCTGCCAATATCCGTCGCTATGAAGCCTCAATCAATTAACCGAACGAAACAAAGCCTCGGCTAGATGATACCGACCCGTCGGGGTTTGTTTTTCCTTCGGCAGTCGGTTTCTTTCAGCATCTGTTTGATGTGCGCTGAATCGCGACCGCTCCGAAGGGAAACTTTTCGAACCGTAATGACATTTTTCCTCAACCGATGCCAGCGTTGTCCTTGTGTGTCCGCATTTTGATTAGCGTCGTCACCGCCGGATTGGAGTAGCACAGATTGGAATGTGTGCGGTGTGCTTTTCTTGTCATTTTTTTCGTGGGGAATTTTCCCCAATGCTTGCACGCTCGCGAACGTGAACATCGCTCGCTGGCAGTACGTGCGAACATAAAATTAAAATACTTCCACACGGCTACTGCATTGGTGGTGCTTCGGAAAAAATGCATTTTAGCTCGCTAATTTAAGTTCTGGTTGGATTTTCTCCATCCTTCGAGATTGGAATGTTTTCGGAGCCGCTTGTCCAACTATTTAACCTTCTTTCTGAGCTTTCCACCACCCGCACCGGGGCAGGATAAAATGGGTCCCTTTGATTCAATGGCTTGAGAGAACGAACGAGTCGGAATGGTCGCTTGATCATGTATAAGATTAAATCAGGATTTTTTTTTTGACGTATGTGATTCGTTTTACCTATTTTCTTGCGCTCAAATCAACCGTCGGATGGTTTTTATTGCTGATTGAAGCGAACCCTCCAGCTTGTTGACAGCGCTCTGCTGACCATCATTCGTCGGTGTTAGCAATGAAAAGTAAAACAAAAAACAAGCTCTAAACTTAATTTAAAAGCTCGATCACTCTCCTTTGCTTAAGCACCGTAGTCGCTTCGATTGACGAGAGAATACTCTTTCTTATGGGGCTTATTGGAAAGTGTAAAGCATGTCATGCAAAAATCAAAGCCCACACTCGAGCAAGCAGGTTTACATCTTGTGGCTCCTTTTCGAAACCCGTGTGCCCTTAATTAATTGAGCCTTCTATACCGCTCAAACCGCTCATCGTTTGCTATCGCGCGTATCCACCGCAATAACTTCACACTAATTAATTCGCCGAACTCGTCGGCACAGGAAGCGTCGTTTGCGTTGGTGTGTGGATTGCGCACGTGTGTGTAATTTACATGCGAGAAAATTTCGGCCGAAAATTGGTTTGTTTGATAAGGTGCTATCTCGATATCTACATTACCGAAAGAGGTTTTTGGTTTGCAATATTTAATATAAATTATTAATGAGGTTTCAAAAAACTTGTTAGAATTTTAAAATGTAATTTGAAAATTTAAATTTAATTCTTTTTAAGAAAAGAAGAAGAAAATAGAAGAAAAAGAAAAAGATATTTTAAGGAAAATTTAATTTTTTTGTTTTAAATTTAAATTTAAATTTAATCTTTTAATATAATTTAAAAAAAACCTAGCTTCTTTTTAATTTTTCCACAATTCATTTCATTTATTACATTAAGTATTGCACAAAGTTTCATACATTCAGGGCATTCAAGGGATTATAATCACTATTGATAAAGAAATGCTTCGTATATCCACAGTATTCTCGCCACCGGCACATGAAACGATGAGAAAATGTTTGTGTGACCCTGTTGGAAGTAGCTCGAAAGTATCGAATATTATTATCAGGCCATAAAGTATCGGATGGAAAAAGTTACTCAATTTATTCGTGTCCTCTTCATGTGCCGCCACCCGGAACGGCCTTACACGTTTATCGGTGTGGCAAAGTGCATGCCATGTGAAGCCATCAAAACCTGGCACCGATACCCAGCAGTGTGTGCGGAGCCTCGATTGTGCCCGATAGCCTGAAAGCCTTATCCGACCAGCCCGTGTGTCGGGTGGCAGGTGAGGGTATTCAATTAAATTTTCAAAACTTTATTAAAGATGATCCCGCCAACGCTGGAGCGGGGCATCTTCCGCAATGAGTGGAATAGTTTTGTCACCCCCATTAGACACCCCATCAACTGGGTGAGTCTGGAGCCGATGTGAATGTGTGTGCGAGAGGCTTGGGAACTTTCACTGCACACACACGCACACACACGCACACACACACGCAAACACTCACTATCATCACCACAGTCATCAGTAGCAGCAGCGTGCTGCTTGTTAGCTTTAGCTTGTGCTTCGGGAGAAGTATTCGCTTACCCTGGGAGCCCTGGGAACGAGGCTTTTACGGCGAAAGATTTGTTTAGATAGGAGCGAAAGTTTGTGCGACACTTACGGTGTACGGTGTTAGGAAAACCCTCCCAGCACCCGGGGAGGTTAAAGTGTTGCTTGCTGGTGAGCGGGTTTGTCCGGGCCCTTTTCTCGCTCGCTGGTTCGCTTACTTATCCGATTAAAATAATTGCTGGCCAGCGTGGCCCCGGGAGTTATTAATGAACTACTCCCGGAACGCATACGAGGTGAAGTTTACTTAAAGATCATCTTCAAAGAGGGGGCCCTGAGTCAGGGCCTGCAAGTGGAAAGAAATATTTCAACTGAGCAAAAAAAGAAGCCCTCGTACAACCGTTTTCAACAAAAGCGAAGCAAACGACTCCCCACATGTGTGTGTGTGTGTGTGTGTTTGATTAAATTTCACTCCATTCTGTGGCTGAGGAACAGTTGCAGCGTTGTTGCGACCGAAAGACTCTCCATTTTGCCGGCGCTACAAATGCCCCGCAGAAGGGCTGTAAATTTGTGCGGCAAATGGCTCAGAAAATCGGCTCCTATTTGATCTTCGTCTCATCGTCTATGACCTGGGGAGCAGTTGGTGGTTGTGGAGCCCTTACGCCATCTTCTCCATCATAACGGTGGTGAGGTTTTAACACACGCATGACTGCAGAGCGGAGTGGTAATTAACTTCTGATATCTTCTCCGCTTCCAGGCGAGTAAACCGGGCTGGGCCAACCGAAAAGAAACTCTGTTACTTTGCTTGCTTTTTTTGAAGTACGATTATCCGTACGGTGGAGCTGCTCTAGAGGGAAGTAAAATCTGAGAATACTCAAACAGAAACACACTCACGCGTATGTGCTTGGCTAGGATATTTGCACACGAAGCATTCTGCACGGGAAGCTCTACAGGGAGCGATGAAAGTGCTGGGTTTTGAATTTTCTTGATGCAAACAGTAATGAGATGGGGCAGCATGGAAACGAGCGGCAAATGAATGGATCCCTAGCCAGCGATAGTGGCGGACGCGAGATGTCGATGATGGAACACCGACACATACACTATGTTTTCAATTTGGCTCTTCGAGCAGAAGCTTTTTCCCGGGGGCTCTTTCCCCAAATCGATGGTGTTGTTGTTGAAAGCTTCGCCTTTTGGGAACAGCGTTACCACGGCATCGTAGATCGGAAGGTGGAGGATTTGTGGTTTTCGCCCGCACATACACGATCTAACGCTAATGGAATGGAAGGCGGTGAGTTTTCTATACGCTCGGAGGTGCTTCTGAACCTTGGCTTAGAAGCTGCTCTTGCGAGAGGGTGGATTTATGCAACGTGATTTCCCATTTTTCATGCATCCGCGTTATTTCCGCGTTAGCGTATTTCCTGTACGGATCATTACGTCGAATCGGATTTGCATTCGTAATTCTACTTATAACAGTCAATAGAGTTAGGTCGAACGTTCTTCCCGGAACATATTTAGTCATTTTGCCGCATGCAGCAAAAATCATTTTCCGAGGCTCGTAGATGTCACAGTTTTATTTTATAAATTCCACTTTTATTGGAAAATCCATCATAATTTGAAAAGTGCATTGATACTAAAGTAATTTCGCATTAATGCCCTCTGCTGGTTTGCGTCCAATATATTAGTTTGACACATGGTAGCATATATTTAGGCCCATATGACATCGATTTCACAGCTTGATTTAAAAGATTTAAACTATTTTTTTGTTTTGATTATATACTAATGATTTCAAGAGCGTTTTTGAACAATCTCAAGACAGAAGTTACTTTTTGTCAAGGCTAAATATTGCAATTTGCCTATACTATTAACCTTCAAATTGACCATACCTCTAAACCCTTTTAATGAACTGTTTGTAGGTCTTTGAAATGATCTTCGTCGTATCAGTAAAGGAAGAAGGATGAAGTAATGAGCCAGTAGATGGAAAGAGGATGAAGAGATGGAAAGCAAACTTATTTCTCCACCATGCAAACACTGCACGACCGGATGTTGCCGTGTGCTTTGCACCCATAAAGCTACCTCAGTCAATAATCTCCTCGACGGGTTATGTTTGTAAGTTGGCTTCTCCAACCAGCAAACCCCTTTCAACGAATGTCACCACCAGTGGGGCAAGGAAAGTGGATGGGATAGAAAAAGTCGTGCTTTCTTGGTGGCCAACTCCAGACAGATCAGTACCATCAGGTTAATGAACAACGATGCCCCGTCTGTGCTCCGAACGCAGTCAGGTGCCCTTTACCACTCCGGGAAGGAGATGGGTGCTGGAAAGATTAAATTAATTAGAATAATTTTCATACCCTCTCGGTGTGCGCGAGCTCATCCCGGTGAGCGGAACACCCCGGAAAACCCAGTGTTTGCGGATGTGATCGCTGACTGGGTAGTTGCAAGGATTGCGAGGGTGGCTGATACTAAAGCTGAACAAACGACTGCCCCGGCATATGGTTGGCTCCCTCGTTGAGGTTGGTGTAGCAAAGACATGGTAACACTTTTTCAAGAAGGAGAAAACGGGCTGGGAGGAAGATGAGCAGAGGGTTCGCAAGAAAATGGATGCGGTTTTCCTTACGGCACGGACGCAACTGATGCTGTTACTGTTACTGCTGCTGATGCTGTCATCTTGCTGCCCGGGCGTTGTTTTAGATAATTGAAGCAAGTGACAACAGTCCCTTGTGCACTGCGTGCATCCGGCGACACCTTTGCCATCGCGTTGTAGCCCACCGGCCCAGCATCCAGCACCCGGAGAGCACAACGAACGATGTTTTTTGTTCGTCCATGGAGACGCATGGTGCTTTGTAGAAACGTTCGGTGCCCGTGGTCCGCAAGGGGTAGAAACACGCAGCGACCGGCAAGAAACCACACAACATGACAATGTCGTTGTTTGTGACGTCTTGCTCACCACACGCTCGACCCTGTCCCGCACAACCCGCCGACTTGAAGCAACGCGCGGCAGAGTGTGTGCATAAATCCTCTTTTCCAACAATAAATATTCATGCCGGTTTAGCATCTAATTCAATTTCGGGCGGCGTGCAAGCATGAGAGGAGGGGGTGGGGGAGGGGGGAAAGGGTCGGAAAGTTGCAGTTGCTTCGTATTTTAATGTAACCTCGCGACCTCGCGCGCCCACTCATGTAACCGACGGCCCAGTTGCTTCAACTACACGCGTGTTTTCGCGCAAATCTTCAACCGAGTAATTGGGAATAGAAATTGCGTAAGTAAGGATTTGGTGGGAAAAGTGCGGAGAATGTAATTTGAAGTTAAATTTATTTTATGAGGATTATGACACAGTTTGGGAATATTTTCAGTCGTCGCCTGATGTATGTTTCAATTTAAATTATACTTTCAAGAGGATTAGGGATTGGGTTTGTTTAGTTCCCATTCGGCGTTATTTATCTGCTCAAAATATATCTAAGGAGATACGAAAAAGAAAATTTTGTGATCGAAAAGGTGAAAGTTTTTGTTACTCATTCTTTCAAAGTGTGGTAAACAATAATGGCGAACACGAAGTATGGAGCTCTTTACACTTTTTAGAACCAAAAATGGTGTTATAACTTTACAAACAAAATTTTCAGTGCAACAATGTGTTATTTATAAAAATATGAAACTACACATGTTAAAACTTCAAAAACAAAATTCGATGTTAGTCGTGATTTATGTGAGTCACCTCAAAAATTACGCCCGAATCTATGCAACCCGCAAAACACAACCAAATGAGAGTGTATGTAACATACGGATTTTATTGTTTACCACACAAATGAGTAGATCTCATACATATTGCTATGTATAAAAAATCATAAAAATATTTACCATTTAGTAAGCATTGAATTCTGTTCCCATTTAAGCGTTTACAACAAACACTCGTAAGTGCTCTCTAAACTCTGGGCCCATCTCAACATTTGCTTCTCAATAATCTCTCCAAAATCCACCCTTTTCTAAAGTGGGTGTTTTGTGTGTTTCGCTACTGCTGCACAATCAGAATTAGTTTCCTACAAACGATCCCCGACACGTCGCTCCATCCGAGCAACAAAGCATTTGGGAGGACACAACTTTCCTCCTCTCTCTCTCCTTCCCTTCCACACGCTACCGAAAACGACCCCGTGCGACGAATGATTAGTATGCTGTAAACCAAAATTTCACCGTTACGCGCTACTTGTCACGAGCTATTCGGCAAACGGTACAAACGTACCGTTGCCAGCAACGAACACCCTCCGAACGGAACGCCGTATGGAACGATGTTCGATGTAAATTCGCATCCCAGCGCCTCGCTTACACGTAGCGTCAAGTTTTGGGTGCTGGCAACGGTGGGTGGGTGGGTGGGAGGGCACGGAACTGCAACGAAATTAAACAAATCAGCCCGATGGTGGCCCTTTTGCGATCCTCTCGCGAACCACGACGATAAAATCAATGACAATGACAGTCCAACGAGAGCGACACTCACGCCCGTCGGGGGAAAAGGGACGCCCGCAACTGTCCAATGGTTCGCCACTTATCTGGGTGGGAAATTTGCACACACACACACCCACACCCACATACAAGTTGTCGTTTCACGTTCGTGTTGAGTGGAAAATCTGTCACCGACAGCACGCCATTTCGGTGGGGATGGGGCGAAAAATCGGCACTTCATTTCTTATTACACCCGTGCACACGATGCGGACGAGCGAGCGGACGATTTCGATGGAGGTTTTCGTGGAACTTTAAGCCCTGCTCGGAAGGCAACTAATCAAAATTCAAGTGCGTTCGTTGCTGCGCGAGCCTTTCTGGTGATTTGATAAACAGTGCAAACGAAATCGTTTCCCTTTCCAACTGCCAGTGGTGAGGATGGACTTCATTTGTGGAAACGAACAAACGAGCCCCGGAGTCGGAACTGAACAGCGCGCACAAGTTCTATGACGTGACCGTGGCGGCCACGTTGTCATGGTAGAAGTGGTTGCGTTTTAAAATTAAACCAACACTCGATCGATTCCTTGTTCGCTTTGCTTCCTTTCGTGCTCAGAAAAGGGTGTCCAGTGGAGCGTTAAATGCGAAGTCCATCCGTGGTTGACATGGTAGTGAGTCGCGGAGTGTGTATTATAAAGAGAAAGACAGATAGAAAGATAGATAGAAAGGGAGGGAACGTGATGAACCGAAAACTTTGCACCCGCGCGGCCGTCTGCGTTGGACATCGTCAGCGACGCCGTCTTGGGTTCGCGCCTTCAGCTGTCACTAATTCACTTCGACTTCGCTTTACGTTTCCGGGTCCATGCGCTCCTCAGTCTCTTTCTTTTCCTTCCAAGAGGAAGAGAGAGAGAGAGAGAGAGGTGAGAGTGAGAGACACTTAATTGTGCAAACGCAAGCCGTGGTGCGATTATTGCAGTGACCTTCCCCGGAAGGGAGAAAATTATTGGAACAGACAATGGGATCGAGTGCACGATGAGACCTTTTTTACCGAAGGGATTTTCTTCTCTGTTCAAACGGTGCCGGGAGAGTGGAGTCCACGCTAACTTTGTCGTGCCGCAAAGCTGGACAAACGAGTTGAAAGGATACCCGCGTCGCCGTGCACCCTCGCACAGGATGCTAATGATGTTACGTGATTTACGTTGAAAGCGAACGAGTTGAAAGCTGACGGAACCCGAGCAGTACGCATCAATCCCGAAGGAGACATAAGATGGTGTGCAAAAATGGAGCCCGGTGGCGCTGGCATGGCCTTTACGAGGATAACAAAAAAAAACGAATCGAACGAGATTTGAAAATCCCACCAGCGGAAGAAAAAACTTTCTTCATTTTCTGCTTCATTGACAGGACAGGCTATCGGTTTCGCGTGGTGTGGCTTGTGGCCGCCACGGCCTCAAGCAAATTGCTGTTAGAATGATGGGGAACAAGTGGAGGAAGGAAAAGTATACAAAAGCGAAACCGGGCGAAACCGAGCAAAGATGAGGTGTGAAAAAGACGGCCTGCATTAAGAGGCAGGCGGTTTTTTCCTTAAAGAAAAAAAAATAAAAGAAACCACTCCCACTGCAAAACCGATCAGACAATCTGTTCCCTTTGTCGGGCTTCCCAAAGCAGGAAGACCGGAGTCGGGGAACGAGGAGAAAGCGAAACTTTGAGCGATGGAACTTTCCTGCGGACCATTTTTCTCCAAATGTCTTCCCGCGCGCCAAAACCAAAGCGACCAAAAAAGGGATCATCGTGACGGGAATGGCAAAATAAATACGGCGAACGTCAGAAAGGATACAGCAAGACTGGGCAGGTGGTAAAAGAAGGAAGAAAAAACAAACGATTCACAGCCACTGCGATGCCGATGGAGTTGTCCGGTTTCGCTCCAACACACACGATGTGCGCCTAAACGTTGACTAGGAGAGGAGACAGGAAAAGGATAACAACAAAAAACGATTGAAAAAGTTTTGATCTGTCAATTTCGCACAATATTCGTGTGCGTGCAAAAACAAAAAAAACCAAACAGACAAGGTGGGTACGTAAAAAATAACGACAAATGATCCGAGCGTTCAAGTGTGGTTTGGTGGCCCGGCCAGATCCTGACTTCTGAGTCCCAGGGAAAACCACAAACGCACACCGCTCCTAGCGCGCTCGTTCCTCCTCTCAGGTGGTCGGGTTTTGACATATTGGACACCGCACCGTCCGGACCCGGGGTTCGAAATGATTGGTTATGTATGCAAGGTGTCGACACCGGGGCAGCCCCGTGGTACGGATTGGTTTGATTGTTTATCGGACCGGGGGAAGTCCATCCACAATTCGACGTGTATTATGACAAATGATTGTGCGATTGTGGTGAGGGTAGCGTGTAAGTTTTTTCTCATGCTCATCTGAGTTTCCGCATCTAGACGAACTTGAAGAAGTGAAGTTTTTTGGCTCCCCCTTTTCAATGCGACATTCGACACTTGGAGAAATTTATCATCTCCTCACCGCATGGAGTGTGCCGAGTCTGCATTTGTCAGATTGAGGATGATTTTGTGGTTTTTCAGTGGGTGCAAATGGGATTTCGTGTGTGTTGAAGCCAAAGGGTGGGCAAGTTTTTTTGTTGGTCCAGTCCGGTTTGCGGTTTGATGCATAGCATTCAATAATGGCTTGTAAACAGGATAATGAGGATGCCTGATTTGGAGATGGGATATCACTTTTGTTGGGAGGTATGGATTTGATTGATTTGATGTCTTAAAGAGCGGACACATTTTATGATGTTATAAAACAATTATTTCATATTTATCCTTAAGCATAAAACAATTTTAGAGTTTGGTTCATAAAGGCACAAAAGAATAAAATGTTACTACACACTGGTAAAAATGCTTTGTCTGTACTTAGCATATCTTTAGGCGTTATTTGGTTTTCAGCCTTTCATCATGTAATAAAGCGAAAACGAAAATATTAATCAAAAACGGTAAAGACATATTATCAAAAAGCATCCATTATAAATTCAAAAGAAATACTAAATATGTTTTTAAATAGAAAGAAATTGATTCATTGTTAGAAAAATGTTAGTTAAAATAAATAAAAAGAAATATAGTGTTTATAGCATACTTACTCATATTTTTACTATACTGATACTTTGAAAATTACGCAATACATGCTAAATTAACGAAGGCAGATTGCGATGGTGAACCCAAACATTACCAAAATAGACTAAAAATTAACCACATGTTGATGACTTGGGACAAATGCATCTGAATTGCTCGAGAATGTATGCTCGTTTCACTTTCATTTAGCATTTCTCACACTCTTTACCGTGCGCTATGGCATGTTTCACCCTGTTTGGTACTCACACTTCTCGACAAACCCCAAACAACCTCAAAGCCCGAAACAAAGGTCGCTTGGAAAAGTGTCCTTTCACATGTGTGCCCTTTCAATAAATAAACGTGACATGTTGCCTAACTGCAGTCGACCGCCTTCCGCCGGAGAGTTTCCAATTCCCCACGGTGAAGCAGGAATTCTCTTGGGGGCTTTTGGGGGTCGTTTTTAAAAGGCCCAAGCCGCGAGTGCAACAAAACTTGTGCATAATGTCATTTTCATGCAAGTGCCACCGCACAGTGCCTTCAGTTCGGGGGTTTTCGGTTACTGTCGCTGTCAGTTTGTCGCCCCGGGTCGCCTGCCGGTAAGTTTGCCTTCCCAAAGCGAAAGTGAAACAAAACAGTAATGCCATAGAAAAAGAAGCAACACAAAAAATCACACACACACACACCCTCCCTCCCGAAGGAACATCCTGTTTTGACAAGCTCCGGTACGAGCATGGTCGAAAAACTTTCCCTTCACTGGGGCGCACTTGGTGGTGTGGAGTAATGGCGGCTACTTCCGGGGTTTTTCGCAGCCAACTGCTGCAGCTGCAGTTTCATCAATCGCATGAGAACGGGCGAACGTACGGGGCAGTACAAGGAACGACTCATATGCGTCTGTTTCCTGTCCGTTCCGCTCAGCTTTTTCCCGTGCCTGGGCCACCGCTACCATGAATGGTACACTTCCTGCGTCCTGAGTCATCTTCGGAGCCGTACACACGGGCGGTTGCCTACTTACTGCATGGAAATGCCACCGCCAGGAGTGACATTTTCCGCCCGCCCGGTTCTCGTCCCTTTCCCATCCACGCTTCCTGTGCGCCGCCGTCGGAGGCTTGTGGAGAATGTTTATCCTTCCGTCGGATGTTGTTGTCGTGTTTGGTGCCTCTCTGCCCGGTTGCTTCTACCGCTGCTGCTCCTGCGCCACCCGGATCGAGTGGATGGAGGGGTGGTGCTCGACTGCTCGAGGGTCTCTACTACCGGCTGACCAGGTTTCCGCGTTTCCTCCCACTTCCGCACGCTTGGACACGCTCCCGTGGACACGATTACAGTAAGTAAACAGAGCAAAACACTTGAAAAACAATTACACTCCTGTTTCTTTCCGCCTCTTCACCATCCATCAGCACCGGCACCGAGACGAACCGAGTCTATTTTGGGCTCTTTCATTTGAATACTTTCCCGGGAGCGATGGTGCCCGGGACGGACGGAGGGCTGAAGGATAAATTGGCTGTCAGCTGTCAATGGGTGGTCAGTGTCAGTGTGGAATGTGCTTCAAATTGGTACAATATAATGGTGGATACAAAGAAAAAAAAAGAACGAGACAGGACCGGGATGGGGGGAGGAAAATCACTACACTAGACTGACCACACTTATGCGCCCTCCCTTCGTGGCGTTCGGTTTCGTTCATTGTCTCGGCTTCACCATTCCTGCCGTTTCCGCAAATGAGAACTTCGGTTGCACTCGCACTGGCCACTTTTCATTTCCCTTGTATGCTCGCATGTAATCGGCTACATCCAACCGCTTGGCAGTGTGTGGTTCAGTATGTGAGTGTGCAAGAGAGAGATAGATAGAGAGAGAGAGAGAGAGAGAGAGAGAGAGGGAGAGTGTGTGTAGTTCCCAGGTAGGTGCCGAAAGGACGTCATTCTAAGCCATGAATCAAAAGTCTGGCAGTTTTGCAGTTCCTTTTTGGGTTTTTTTCGTACTACAAATCTTTAGTGCAAGTGGACTTGACTTACTGTCCGGGGCCATTTAACATGGACGGGACGTCAAAAATAACCGCTTGAGCAGAAGGGTTTTCAGAGTCCGTTGCATGCATCCGTAATCGAATGCAAATAAATCCATTTACTACCGCTGTTTCCCCGGCTCGTAGTGGTCGTTATTATTTATGGAAGATTATGTCTTGGTGAATTTATACGTTCCAGCTCGGGGGACTCAGCAGCCCTAGTGGTTGCGGTTGTTACTGAGTAACGGAGCATCAAACGGGAGCAAAAAAAA
The DNA here is from genome assembly GCA_000473445.2 of Anopheles farauti. Classification (NCBI taxonomy): domain Eukaryota; kingdom Metazoa; phylum Arthropoda; class Insecta; order Diptera; family Culicidae; genus Anopheles; species Anopheles farauti. The sequence continues at coordinate 14,295,415 of KI915041.1, forward strand.
AACAAAGAGTGTAGCAGGAAGTGCCAGGGCAAATAAAAACAAACGGCACACAATGAATGGAGAAGCATCCGTAAGGCCTCTCTCCTGGCGGAATCGTAAGTGCACATCGGTTACGGATTGACCGGCCGACGTTACCGCACTCGCATACGGAAGAAGGAATGTAACCGGGCGCTCGAGTAATTCCTGCCACAAATGCAGGAGTGCATTTTTGCTCTCCGTAAATAACTTCCGGTCGAGGAGGAGTAAATGCTTCGGCCAATGGATGGTTGAGCGGTTGGGAAAGGATGTGAAGCTCATACTGATCGGCACTGGTGCGGTACTCAACGACGGCTTCAACCGATGCGGACGGGCAGCACCCTCAACGTTGAGTTTGTGGTTCGTTTTGGTTAAGCTTACAGGATGGGGAGAGAGGGAGGTGGGTTTGAGGCGTCCCCCGGAGCTGTGGGGTTTGGTTTACTTGAGCGTTTTATCGAGCAGCACACTGTCCGTCAAGTTTGTCCGATTTGCTTTAAATCGAAACGACCCGAAGGGAAAGTGTTTGTTCGCTTATCCGTGTGCATTTACTTTAGTTTTGATGATGTTTTCGTTGGCTCCGAATGTTTTACTTTTATTTTGGTTTCAAACTACGTTTATAAATTTATAAGTATGAAACCAGCATTTAGCTTATGATTTAGCTTAGCGAGCGCGAAACATTAAACAAATATTATTGAAGTTTTTTTTCAAAAATTTGCATACTTTTGGGCAATTTTTTTCATCACGAAGAATTAAAAAAACTGGATATTTTAATATTTGATTGCTCATATCAACTACAAATTTTTGAAACCAGTTCATAGAAGCTTACACTTTAAATAAGGGCATTCCACAAATGCTTGAAAACGAACCTGTTCTTACCCACCCGACGTACAATCGTACCAACCAGGCGAATGTTTGCAATCAAAACTTTAATGCCATGCTAGCTATGACCGAAAACTACCGCGAGCGTGATTATGTTTCTTCCGGGAAATGATTCGTTCCGTGTGCGGAGTTAGGTGGAGCTACCTGACACGAGCGTAATTTTACACTGCTTGCCTTGTTCAGCACTCGTACACTATAACTCTCACCTTACAACAAAGTTACAGCCACGGATTGCAGGTTCGGAATCGTTTTCGCAAATTTTTCGCAAGTGGCGCATGTGGGTTTCAAATGGCTAGAACTTACAGCAACAAAGCAAACACCGGTCTGGCATAAACCGCGGTGTGACATATCAATTATTAGTTGGAGAATGCATAATGCAGCCCTGAAGGGGCAAATAGTAGCAATCGAGTACCAACGATCGTTGTAAGTTGTGAGTCAGAACGAGTTAAATTGTTACAGGTCGCGTTTATTCTCACCGGCACTCACCGGCAGCGACTGTTAGTAGTTAGATTTTATTTGGTTTGGGAATGAAAACAATCGTATAATGAACTGTTTATAACATTTTGATGTATTTATTTTAACTGGAAATTCATCTTTTTAGGAAAAATAGTGCTCAAAATACGTTTGTGAATGTATCTTTCAATTTACAGCTTAATTATTAGTACTCGCCCAAAAGTATGCAACGTTTTGTTTTGTGCTATAAATATTTTAGTATTCATTTAATCCAACATTTTTTTTTCATAACATAAACGAACTGAAATTTTCGATCAAACCACATGTCACCACTTTAGAGGTCCCGTTTTTTACACGCTTTCCCCTGCGGGCCATTTTGTAAGTCCGCAAACGCAGAACACTCGCTATTAAAACAACCATAAATAAAGGCTGTAGGTGAAACCGTCCGTACACACACGATATACCGATGCATATCAACCCAACCCCAGGATGCACCATTTCGGTGCATCCGAATTGTGGCCCACTTTCGCGTGAACGGAACTCCTCCCGCCGCCAGCAAACAAACACACTTCCTCGCTACCAAGACACACAAAGTCCTCCTCGTGACTAACCTTTTTTCGGTGTCTGTGACGGCAGCCTTTACGCTCCGTAATTTGATTACGCGATAGCCCAACACAATCTTCTACACATCGGCATACCGGCAGACCAAGAAAAGCCCAGGTGGAATATCGGACCGTACCCTTTGCCGAGAGTGGTACAAAAGGAAACCATGCTTGCCGGCTTTTCGGGTGGCTTTGGGGCGCAGGTTTCTGAAACGAGTTTTAGAACGACCCGAAGAAGGAGGCATCGATTTAATTTCCATAAATTCGGTGCCGGCCTACCACAACTGGCTTTGGTGAAATGGATTTGCCGGGGTCAGTTCGGGTGTGGTGTTGGCTCCACCGAATGTGGACTGGGAGGTCATAACTTTCCCGGCCTAAGCTCCCGTGCGGCTTTACACCCGGCTGTGCGTTATTGGACCATCCGAAAGTAATGAACACAGGGATGATGATTTTAGTTTAATTACACAAGTCACATACACACACTGATAGCAAACACACCGAAAAAATAAGGCAGGAAGCTGAATGGAACCGATAAAGCCGGGTCGGTGAGTAAAGCCTTGAAATGCTGCAAATGGATAGCTATTTTTCTGCCCCATCGTTGTTGTATTTTGTGTTCACTGCCGCCCGCAAGAAAGCCGCCTTCAAACACGACCCTGAACGACGTTGTTTTGCTACACTTGTTTCCCACCACGCCTGGGAACGGGTTCACGCTCCGACACACGGACGATTCAATTTCCATTCAATGGGAAATTGATGTAAACACCTGATATTCGCTGTGACGTTGGCCACCGTTTGTGTGCAGCAATTCCTTACGACCAGCGAATGTTGGTGCTGCCGCCGGAGATAAAAAAAACGCCAGCTGACTCAATTTCAGCTCGTACCGGGCCGGCATTCTACCTCGAAAAACGCTAGTGGCCTCGTTTCGGCCACCAGTGCGCTCCGTTTCTTACACATCATTACGCCTGCACTGGTAATGGCGTGCGAGTGGCCATCGGTGGTGAGGTTATCGTTGCTTTCGGGCCTGTTTTCCCGTCGATAGATGTGTTACAAATCGATCGTTGAATGTTAACCGAGCAAGACCGGTTGGAGCAAAACGCGAAGGGTTTGTTGGAGTGCTTTTGAATACTGAATTGTGTTGCTGAGTTAGACGAATGATGTCTACAGGAAGAAAGGAATTTCGAACATTTCTTTGGAGGTTTATTTAATGCAGTGATTCAAATTAGAGTTTATACGCCTTTAATTGAATTCGTTGGTGCGGTCACAAACTTAACTTTATTACCTAATTCGTTAGTTTCTCAAAAAAAAGATTATTTTTTGAGTATGTTTCACGATTCAACCAACATTTATCAACAGTATTTCTTATTGCTGTACTCACTACCTGTGTTTTATTGTGTTTCAAAATAAGTTAGCAAACTTATTTTAATTTTTTAAACCATTATAAAAGTGAAACTAGCCTGGCGTATGAAATCGGATTGCATTCTTTGTATGTTGATGGCGCACTTTTTGATTTTAGTTTATTTTATAGACATTTACTAGGAGCTACGTTCACTACAAAAAAATCACTTTCCGATGCCATCATTCGCTTATTTCGAGCGAGGATCTCGTAATTCAATTTTAAACGACTTGTCTTACAGTACCTTTTAGATTGTTTGTTCCGTCAGTGTCGATCACGATTTCGGTGCCAGCATTTTCTATGCAACCTTCCTATTTACCTTCATTCCTTCTCTTAAGGGGAAAACACTTGCCATCGTTCCTTGGGACAAACGGACCCGAAGCCGTACGAGCGCGTGACAAGAAAATCTATCAAAATCAAACCAACACGGGATTGGCAAACCTTCTTTTCGATTGTGTTTGCCGGTGGAGCTGCTTTCCCCTTTTTATTCCCGTTTGCTGTAGCCTCCGAGAATAGAGGAAACCTTCTGCCGCAACCGAATCATTCTTCGGGAAAGCAAACACGTTCTGGTTCTTTTTTTTAGCGAAAATCGGAGTGAAGATCTGCATAAACCGGGAGCAGAAAGGTGCGGAAAATGGCAAGTAAAAATACACATCGCACTTTGTAAATGTTTATGTACACACGAACCCACACACACACACATTCAGGACCACGTGTTTTTCCTTCCCTTGCCGATCCCGATCGATGTTTTTGGGAGGATTTGGTGGGATATTTCTTTTCTCTTGTTGCTTTGCGATTTGTGCGTACCATTTTCTCACCGCTGCTGCCCCAGTTAACACCATCCGGTTTGGCTCGGATCGTGCCTCAAGATGTGTTCCGGATGTTTTGCTTCTTCCATTTTATTGTTGATGGTTTTCAGTCCCCCTCCCGCTTCCCCATCTCCGGAGTTTCCTCCCGGTGGCTGTGATTTTTCGAAGCTCCGCTAAGCGACGGGTATTTTTTTGTTGTTGTAGCTTCAGGACGAGTGCGAAAGTGCTTCGATTTTCGATGAGATTTTCCACTCGAGCGGCTAGAAAAACCGGGCGGATTTACAAATTGATTCTAGATTCCGGCGAACGGCGCTGCTATCGAGTAACCCAGTACAGCAGAAGGTGAAATGACGGCAACGACAACGACGACGACGAGTGTGTGATGTTTTGATAAGGACTCAAGTCCGGACAGTGACGGTCTCGCCGGGCTTCGCCGCGTCGCGGGTGGCGAAAAGACACGGCACACAGTTGAAAACGATATACTGCATTAAACATTTGTTTTGCAATGTGATTCGAGCAAACGTGTGCGTCTGTGTGTGAGGTGGGGTGACAGCGGGACGGGCGCTAAAAGGGGTTTCGTTTAATGGAAAAATCATCGATTCCGTGCGGGATGAATTATGCAAATGAAAAACTGTTTGCACTTCCGAGTGCTTTAGCGATTAAGTTTCGCCGAGCGCGAGTCGTGTGAAATGGGACTGGAGCGATGAGGATGGTATTGATGGTGGGGAAGGGTGAGGGAGGAGAGGGGAGTGGAATGATGAGCGGTTTTATTTCGCACGCTTTTCCCCACCCTGTTGCCGGAGATTAAGTTTCATCAGATGCCATTTGCGGATGCGTCAATATGATTGATAAAATGGAATGGTAAAAGGATGAATGCTTGAAGTATGTGTTTGATGGAGGAATATAACGTGAGGACTAGATAATTAATATTTTTTAACAATTTGAACAGGATTTTACTGATGTATTTTTTAATCAACTAATCCACCCTTAAACCGAGTAGGCCCGGGATAAGGCCAAAGTACAGGGAGGAAATGCCCTGAGATCAAAAATGTCAGTCAGTGCATATAGGCACTGACAATACGGCTACATGCAGCCGTGAATACCGTTTAAATAACAAACAAACAAAATAATCCACCCTTATAATTATTTTAAGTCCCGGCTATCTTGCGCCTATAAGTATGCAATTTCACATGTTTTAACTCAATGGCATTAGAAAAACCGATTACGACTGATGCAAGATTTTTCAAAATTTTGTTATCCCTTCTGATACTAACATTTACAGTTAAAAACAAAAACATATTTCTACCATAGAAAACTGTTTCAGTTGCACTTAAATTCGTGTCTTATTGAGCAGATAAAATTTTTGTATATATTTTACCACTTTATATACCACTTTTTTTTTTAAATTGCATTTTGCCGGAGATTTGGTAACACATTAATATTTATCAAAACATTGAAATGACTTCTTTTTAATTAAAACGAGTTAAACTTCTACTTGTCATTAAGTAGAAAAGGGGGTTTCAATAGTTTTCGTGTTTCTCTCGACATCTTTAAGATTTGATTTTGATTAAGATTAATATTTTGTTCTGTTAAGCTAAAATTGATTTATTTCATTTTTATCCTTTACTGATTTGAGCTGTGCTGCGTATTGAGGGTGTTGTTTACCAATATTAGATATTCATGCACCATGATCCCTTTATATTCGTAACTTATTTTATTGGCTCTAGAAACGCCTTTCCAATCGTCGTTCTCAATCATCACCGAGCCAACACGTCAAAGGCACAAAACCATTTGTTTTCCTTCGCGGAACAAATATATCGAATGTATTATTTCTATAAAAATCGAAGCCATTTTGAGCGCTGCCTTTCCGGCAGCGGCTCACGCGTGGTGAGTGCATCATCACAAATTTACGAATTCAAGAATATGCACTCGAGCGAAGGAAAACGAACGCGCACCGTGTTTGCCAAACAATTGAGCCCGATTTCCCCAGCTGCCGGAAGTTGCCGTAGAAAAACGCGCACAAACTGTGGAAAGTGGCCATTGGCAGGCCGCGACCCGTACGATGGTGGATATCTCCTCTACCACATCCAAACCCTCTCTTCCCCCACTCCCACAGATGCCCGAGTGGCCGGAAGTTAGCCACATAATGTGACGCCGTGCATGTGCAGACGCTCGTGGCGGAAAAGGTCGTGGAAGCCGGTCGTCGGTGTGGGCATTGTGCCAAATCGAAAAACCATTCACCGGCCCCAACGGGGTGAACCGCTGAACCGAAGGCTGCGGGGAACAAATGGCCCAAAGAAGAAGCACCTCGTTTTCCGGTTTCCGGGTAGAAATATTGGAAAGTACTTCAGTGAGCGACTTTGGGTGGGTTTTTTGTTTTTTTTTTCTCTTCTGCAATTCATCCCTCGCAAGATTGCCGAATGATTTGAGATTTGGCAACTATCGGCAGAAGACGTCGGACAAAATGCATCGCAAACCATCGCAGTTGGCGGTGCCAATATGATGGCTATCGAAGTGTGCGTTCTTGGAGGGTTCTTTTTTCGGCAAAGAAAAGCGCTTTCGGTTTCTTTCAACGCGGACGCTAGATCTGGGGCGAAGGAGTAAAAAAGATCCTAACGGATCCGGCTTGAATGAACGAGTTTTTGTTCCCTTTTTTGGCGAGGTGATTCGGTGCAGAAAGTTTGCCTGGTGACGGACGAACCGGTCGGTTGAGTATTCAAGCGAAACCGAACCAAAATTCCAGCGGCATTCAGGTTGAGTTAAGTTTTTTCTCTCTTTCTCTTTTCCTTGTTTCTGCTATCTGCTTCATGAAGAGATCGGCACAATGCGCTTGTTACTTGGGGCGATATCATTGATCATACTTATATTTCTTTCGGAGGCGTTTGGTGCGCCTCTTCGGGATGAAGATGATAGTTTTTAGCATCCGTAGTGACTTTTTATTGATGTCTCGATCGACCGCTTCTTCTCCAATGATGGACACACTAAGCTCGCCAGCCCACTCGGATGCTGTCTCTATTTCCTCTCCCCTTATATATATATATCTCTCTCTCTCTCTCTCTTTCTCTCTCGTTCTCTGGGGGACCAAAAACCGAGTCCCAAAGGGCGCAAGAAATTATAACTCCCATTATGTGCCGCCTACATAGCTACCTCCCAACCCGGGTCAAACTACTTTTCTCCATTATCTAATTAAGCCGGATTTTATTGGATTAGGAATATATCGCTTTCCGCGGGGGTCTCACTCCCACTCCCATGCATCTCCCAGGGTAATGTTCCATTCAGCTGATGCTTGTAGCTCGAACTCACCAAGCTGCCTATTTCTGGGATCAATTTTGCGTGGGCCTTCTTTTTTTCCCATTCCACCGCCATGCTCCGTAGTCTACCGACGCAGCAGTTTTGCTGGACAGTTTTGGGGTCGAAAGAGGATAAAAGTTTCACCAGTCGGCCACGGAGTCACCACCGGCTTCGGCTCCGGAAGTTTTCTTGACGAAAAGTGCGACGAACCTCGGTCCGTGTCACTTCCAAAGACGTGGGGTTTTGGTTAATGAGCGAGAAAACTGTGCCAAAATTATCAAACCGCCGGGATCAGCTGACGCAGGCAAAGTAGGTTCATCAGCAAAGGTTTTTGGGGCGCTTTTGGCGCACAGAAGGGAGGAGAGTCGTTGTTTTTTTTTTTTTTTTTTTTGAAATCTTTGCCGAACTTGCCTTTTGTCGCTTGGTAATTGATTTGGCATTGGGCGGCAAACGAAATTCGAAGAACGGATTGGGCCCAGTTTTTACCGTGCCTTGGTTTCTTTTTTTGTAGAAGATGATATTGATTATAAAAAAATAAAACATTGAAATTTAAGCCCTGGAAAGTTTTTCAAGAAGAAAAAACAGTGAGCTAGAAATTTCAACCTTGCATAGTTTTTCAACAAGAAAAAAACACTTAGTTATAGAAAACTAATATCAAACTCGTTTTTGACTGCTCAAAAATTGTCAGCGTTTCAAATCGCTGGATTATAACCGATAAAAACGCCTGAATGTATGCAAGAAGGTTAAAGTATTTCATTGAGCTTTCTGGAGAGCCAAAAATCGTAGAAAAAATAGTGTAAGAACTAAAATTTAGTCCATAGTGTTTTCGTTGGGCTACAATTATCCAGTTTTTAAGATGAAACGATTGAGATGAACATGGGGTATAAATAAGATACAAATGAAGAACTAAAACATGATACTAACCGGATTTGAAATCAAGATTGTTTATGGATTAACAAATCCTCTGAATGCTCTTTCAACTCTTTGCAAGAGTCAAATCTGTTCACTTGGTATCGTTTCCTTGTCTTCTAGTAATTTGATTGCCTATCTTTGTTTATTTCTCCCCAACCATCCATGCGCTTAAAAAAACCACCCAACACGATCCTCAACGGAAATCTTCCGAGAAAGACACATTATTTGACATCCATTCGAAAGGCTTACGAAAGCTAATAAAGGCCGCTGTCTATTGGTGCGCTGCTGCGTTGTACTCACCGTAAACGCGAGCTTTCAAAATGACACCGGTGACAACGGCAGCGCTCGTCGCCTCCCTCCCCGAAGAAGCCCAATTCGCGAAGAAGCAATTTATTGAAATGGCACGCCGTTATTACTTTCATCAAATCCCCGTTGCCCCTGCCGTTGTCTTTGCCGCCAGTGAAATGGTGTTTAAATCTCAACATGAGGCCGAGCTGGAGCTAAGCGTTGAATAAAAATCCAATCAACCGATTCCGCCGAAATAAACCGGTCACCAAACCGGAGGCTCGGCACGGTTTTTCCGTCTGCCCGTCGTCATACTTTCGTTCCGGCTCTTGATTGAATTTACTCTCGGTTGCGCTTCCGGAGGCGTTCGTCGCACGCGCCACCCAGTAATCTGGCGCTTTCCGGGATCAAATTTTGCGCCAAAGTCGGTGGCCTTCCTTTTACAAAGCAACTTTCCGGGCACAACTGCCGAACCCAAGCACAATCCCGCAGTCACACTCATGCATGTTGGCAAATGGACAACAATACAACAAAAATCATAATAAAATTAGGTGAAATTGGATTTCAAGGGTCATTTTCTGGGCTTTTCTTGCATGTCGCCGGTCGTCCCACGGCTCGGACGTCCTGGCCGGTGTCGTTTGTATTGGCTTTATTTTGCCGCCTGGACCACCGGAAGCTGCCCCAAGTCTGTGCCTTCGTCTCGGATGCAGCTCGCACTGAGATAGGCCAACTCGTTTTCGAACTCGTTTTCAGTATTATGACATTTTTCTCGCTCGCTTCCCTCACTTGGCGGAGAGAAACCAGCGCGGTGGTAAGCAACCCGGGGGGAGGGGATGAAAAGCTTCCACAACAATCGACGTGAAAGTACGCCTCGTGCTGCGATGTGAGCCGGGAGCCGGGAGAATAAACGGAGCAACAAATAAAATAAAATAAAAAAACCCCACTACACGAAGCGAGCGAAATAAATAAAAGGCTCCGGAAACTGAATCAACCACGCTCGGACACTACCGGAGGGCGGACCGGAAATCCTTCGTGCATCACGGAAGAAGTGCTCTCGTTTTGTGTGTCTCGTACGGGTTTTCTTTTTTTTTGTTGGTTGCCAACGATCCTTTTTTCAATTTTATTGAGCCAAAGACGAGCAGGAGCACCTCAACGCAACCTTGGCGAGTTGAAATTGAATAAACAAAACAAAGCGAAATCTATATTGATTCTCCCTCACCACCGGCCTCACTCTTACCACTGGTAGCCTCCACTTACCCACTCCTTTCCGTCAAACCGATGTATCAATGTATCGTTTTTCCTCATTTATTGGAAATGAAGCGAAATTGGGGAAAGAATTTTTTGTACGTTCGTTAGAAAATGTTGGAGGAAGATTTTTTTTTCGATCTTTTTTCGTCCAAATACTCCACCGAAAAGACCACCACAGCGTTTCAATGCTAATGAAGCTGATAAAGGAATTTCTTTTCTTCGTTCTAGTCGCTCGATTTTTTGTATTCAACAAGCCTTTCATCAAGAAAGCGCTTGAAATGATTCAAAATGATCGACACACAAAAAAAAACGAACAAAACTGCCCACGCCGAAGGGTTCGGTTTCCTTTCCATCGTCTCGAATATCACCTCATTTACTCATAATTGCACACCCATTCCACCCAGCAATGGAGAGGACCAAACTGTGCCAGCTCATTACGTTCGTGCACCCGCACCTTCGCGTCCTTTAACGAAAATGATTCATTATGGTGGTGGGTTTATCATCTGCACCGGTTTCGTTTGTTCATCGGCCGATCAATAATCAAGTCGCTAGCAGCTCGGTGTGGTCCCAATCGTTCTTGGCAGACTACTCGAACGCCCCGACGCAAGTTTTAGCGATAAATGCTAGCAGATTAATGAAATTAGCTTTCCGATCGTCGCCAACCGGTCCGAAATTGACGAGTGTGCGTGCTTTTTTCCTTTCGTTTCGCTCGTTTGCCTTCAGAAGGCGTGTTTGTTTTCTTTTTTTTGTTCGTTTGGTTCACCGAATGAAAAAAAAACCCTATTGACGACCGTCTGTGCATGGTTTTCTGGTGTTTTTTTTTTGTATTTTGTGCTAGCTTCCAGGACGCTTTCAACTTCAGCACGTCCTTGTGTTTTTGCGCACGAGCGAAAAATGCACATGGAAGCAAACGCAAAACCGAACTTTCCAAGCAACACTGAGAGGCAAACAGATCGATGGTGGTGGCTCGTTTGAGGCCCACTTTTGCCCGCCCCCGGATGGTTTCATCGTCGCACACGCAATGATTGGAAGCTAATTTGAAAAGTTTGGCTCGAGGGCGCATCGCACGCAGCCTGGTCGGCTCGGATCGGGGCTCTTATTTGAGAAGTTAAGGTTAATTACTGGCCCTGCTGGCTGGTCTCGCTGGGGGAATGGAAGCAAGTTCTTCTTTTTCACGAGCACCTCCAAGGAGTCGCTTCATGTTTGCTTATGAGCTACTTTCTCTCACTCGCTCGCTCTTCGTCTACCACTCTGCCTGGCTTGTCAATCAATCATCTTCCGTTGGTGTAGTGAAATATGGAGCAAAAGTTTGGATTATACAGTCGGTAAGCTACGTCAGGACGAGCGAAACAATAATTAAGACATCCTTCGGATTAGTTCTTGGATGTAAGCGGTACAAAAAGAATATGTATGCAAAGATTCAGAGGTTGAACCACTCCATTTCTTACTTTTATTTATTCCTTAGGGCGTTAACTAAAATATTACAGAAGATTGCATACATTTAGGCAGAAAACCTCGTATCTTTAACACGCTGTCGCACTTACCGAGGACACTGTAATTTACAGCTCAAGTCGTATCACCTATCAAGTGCTTAGGCTGCTCTGAAGCATAAACTCTCTCTCACAAACGAACTAAACCACCTACTGCTTCATTTTAGCATCGCATTAAGCAGCGCAACCAGTAAAGGCACTGATTCGTAGAAAATCTCGGATTCGGTTGCAGTTTCATTTATAATACACAAACCATTATTTTTCCACCGTTATACCCATCTTATCAACACACACACACACGCGCGCGCGATGCACGTTTTTCAGATGTCGAATGCAATTAGCAAGATAAGTGTGCAACCGATCCACCAGCGCAGTAAAGACAGAACCATAAGCACACCCAGCCAACTGGCGGTGCGTTTGGTGCCAAGCGAAGTGAGGGCGAAAGTGTACAATAAATGCGAAATCTAAAGCCTTCCTGATACCGTTGATTAATCCGGTGGCTTACGTGTGCCAACGACTAGCTAAGCTCTGGTCGTGCCACCACAACCTTCAGCTCGCCTAATAAAATCCATGCAAAACGGGGCCGCTACCCGTTACGTCGGTGAGTTCGAGTGAAAAAGGGTACGATAATACAACGCAGCAATTAGTTGCAATAAAAACAGAGCAGCACTGGGGCTGAAGGAAGCGAATTCTTACCGCTTTCTGTTACCTTTTGCGTGTAAGTGTGTAAGTGTAAATGTGTATGATGCACTTAAGTAGTGCTCCAATTGCATGCCGTATGTAACAATCGTGTAGCAATCTCGATTGTCAGTGCAGGAAGCGGCAGCAGCTGTATCGTTGGAAATTCATCGTAAAACGACCAGCCCGTAAAATGGCACAGTCGCACAAATTCTTGCGTCGCAGTGAGAAGCACATTTCACGTGACATTTACAGCAATTTAAAGTGCATTCCTTGGGTGTGAGAGGATGAGCGGAAGATTCGGTCAAGGCACTTCCGGAACGATGCCATCGTGTGGACTGGTATTTCTGCCAGGAAAGGTACCCAATCGTGGGAAAATGGTGGAGCTATTCCAGCAATTTTTTCGAGTAAAGACGAATGCCAGAGCCGGTGGAAAATGATAAAGGGTAGTTAAACTAAGAGAACTACAACTAAAATTAATTGATCTACTTCACACAACATTTTGCCTGCTTGTATGAAACCGCCTTATTTAGTGAGCTGCATACATTTAGGCACCAGGCTGCCAAACGATTTTCATATAAAAAGAGGAAAAGAATGCATTACAAAATGGAAAATTGTTAAAAATATTTTTCATAAATAAAAATCTAATAAACAATAGAAGAAATAACTAAACTAATTCATTTTATGGGGCTTTGCAGTTTTCTCGCAATAACTCTATAATAAACGAATAGAAAAGTGTTGAATGCATCTTATCATCTATTCAAAAATGCCCCAGTCGAATTTCCACGAGCTGAAAGCATCATTTCCCTTCACAAAACACTACTCATGTAGTTTGTAACCGATTGCCGCTATGCAATTTTCGATCTACCCTCCCACACCTATCACACCTCCCGGCCGCCTCAGTTGGACAGTACAATTGTAGCATTCGGCGTTTAACACCGGCAACAGTGGCAACGACAAAACAGCTGGCCGAGCTACTGCTCAAACATTCATCAGTGTATCATTTGCTCGCCCCACGGGGCAGGCCGGGAATTTCCCAAGAACCAGTTTCAGGTTACAAAACTGACGGCTCAACTAATCCAAGCTTCACGGCAGAGCGCAACGGCAGAGCGCAACGGCAGAGCGCGAGTGTTTTTTTTTATTATTGTACCGGACTATAACCCGCAGCGAACTCCCAAGAACGGACGGACTGGTTGAATTATTAATCCAACTACTAAATAGTCGACGCGACATCGCGACATCGCGTGGAACGATCATATTGTAGCGCTGTGCTGGCAAACTATTCCTTATAAACGTCACCGGCGGGTGGGATAGCTAGCACGGGAGGGGAATGTGGAAGGCACCCGTTTGCGTTGTTCATTTTATTTTCCTTCCTTCCCTTTTCCCTTCCCTGGCTTCCACCCTGCGCTGTCTCGTGCAGCCGTTTTAGAGTGATTATTTATTCAACGGACAATTAACGGACAGGAACGATCAACAATTTAATTAACGGGTTGCTGTCACCTCTTTTTGCGTTTCTTTTTTCCTCCCGCAACCACAAAATCCGGGCTTCGGGTGCTGGAACTGGCAAACTTCTTCTGAGGTTTTGTTTCCTTATTTTTTTTCGAAAAAGCGCCAACCGAGGCAGAGAGCGAACAGGGGAACACTAGAAAATGCTCAAAAAAGGAAGGAATTTTAATTTTCCTAATGACGCAGTGACCTGCAGCGCCGTGAAGTTCGGGTTCCAGAAACGCACTACGTATGCAGTAGATCCAGGTGGGACAAGCCTAGGTGATGGGTGGGGAGAGGTGGGGGGGGGGGATAAAACTCCTGGAGACGCCTGGGCATGGACTTATCTACGAGCGGTTGCTGTTGTTTAACAGGATAACGGAAGCAAAGGCAACAACGACCGCGTCCGAGTTTGCGTGTCAGGCACTCATTCTTTTCGTTACTTCCCTCTGCTGCGAGCTGCCACTGTTTTGTAAGTGGAGCTGTTATTTTCCTCCCCCCCCCCTCTTCCTTTTCCCGACCCTCTACTTTCCATTTTCCGAAACTTTACAGCTGGAACGGAGAATCCTACTGCTTTTTCGTGCTAATGTTTCCTGCTGCTCGCTTATACCCACACACACTCACAGCGTGACAGTTGGCGGTTTGGAAGTCGGAACTCGTTGTCAGAACATATCCTGAGCAGCTCTGCCGTTTTCCGTTTGTTTTATTCTTTTTTTTTTGTGGCCCGATAATTCCTACGTGCAGTTGCAGCTGAAGCTGCACTTCGGTGGATGAAAAACCCAAAAGAAAAACTCTCTCCCTGGAAAAAAAATCCCATCATCCAAGGCCGAGCTCGTTTGTGGCGTGTGGCATTGCATTGCGCTGTGTGTGAAAGATCGTTTTAAGATATACATTACAATCACTTTTCTAACTGGGACGAACGATGTTGGGCGATGCTGGCTTTCAGTGGCATTATTTTATTTATTTATCCGCCTCTCGTTCGCCTTCGGTTGGTGCTGCTGCCGTCGGGCTTGCCGTTCTGCTGCCCACGTGAGGGTTGGTTTTTAATTTCCACCCACCTCGCGTTCATTCCACCATAGCCACAGGATCGTTCGGATGAGTGGACGTGAAAATGGACGTTTCACAGACTGCCGTGAAACCGTGAACGGACAGGTTCCAACCAATCGTCTCGAACCGAGTCGTGGCGTGGTGCATCTTGCGGTCCAATTTATTTTATGGATGTCCGAGACGGTATAAAATGCTTTCCGGGCGAGGTTGACAGTTGAAAGAACACGAGTGCAGTAGAAATTACCTGTAAAACTGTTTCCAGTTGTTGGTAAAAGGAAAGGAATTGCACACAACAGTGTAGGCGAAAATAATCAGCTGGGAAGGATGCCGGCAAGGTTAACGAAGCCCTGGAAACGGAATAGTTATGTGATGAAAACAGTTTTATAAATGTTGTAAAGTATCTTTTTATCACTGAAAATATACTACACAAAAAAACTCCCATAATATATTTAAAAACTTAAAAATATCTGCACGCCTAACAGTAGGCAACACGCATAACACACATTCCTGATTGGAAAAGTGATGTTCAAGCAAATTACAGATTACAAATTGATTGAAAATAAAGGTTGATTTACCTTTCTAAATTCTTTTTCACATTATTTCTTTGTTTTACGGCGTTTGATTTGAAAACTTTAAATTTAAAAAACGATTTTGATTTAGAAAACCGAGCTACTTAAGTGCCATTACAGTCGAAGTGATGAATGTGTGGCTAATTTTAGTTTTTCAAGCGAAACTTTATTCCTTTATTCCTATATTTTCATTCAATCTCAGTAATACAGTACAGTACAGTACAGTAATGTAAAGTCAGGCTTGCGTATTGTGTTACTATTTATGGCATGGCATTAGCTTGTCAAAGTAAATTTCAAAATGTTGTTTTGATGAAGGAAAGTCGTGCCTATGCGTAATTGTTCAATAATCTATTTTATCTTCCATATATTAGGAGCTTAGTAGACATGAAAAATGTTCATTTCTAAAGCTTTGAGAGTTGTAGAATAATCTACTTAAGATTACTACATGGTCTTTAAGCACATTGTTTTTCTTACATCACTATAAAAAGCTTTTCTTCGTGCAAAGCGGTCGTTTTTTCATCCTTTTTCGGTAACTATTCCATGCTGCACGCCAAAATGGAACGCAAATGAAACGCCAGCGCAAACCGGTGCCAGCATTATAATTTATGGCCCCAAAAACCCCGATTGGAACGATTTCATCTCAGCGCCGCAAAAATGGTTAAACAATTTCCGCAAAACAAAACAAAAAACCCTCTACGCTCGTTTACCACAACGCGAGCAAAAATCCATTTCGCTGGTGCTTCAACAGCAGGCGTTCCGAGACAAAGAAAGAGAGAAAAAAAGAGAGAGAGAGAGAGAGAGCGATAGAGAACAAAAACCCCATTGAGATACTTTTAGCAACACAACAACATGGGTGCCCTTGTGCAATAATGATGCCCCTCGGTGTGAAAGCACCCCTTGGCAGAGCCGGACGAGCTAGCCGGTTAATAGAGTTATTGCATCGGAAGGTGATTTATGCGGTCAGTGCTGCGTGAGAGCTGTTGAAGATGACCGTAATGGGAAGGACTGGAAGAGTATGTTTCCTAGCTAGAATGAAGCAAAGTGAAGGAATGCTCTGGATGAAACCAGCATCATCATGAGCTTCTCACGCACTAAGATCATTTTTTTGGGTTTAGCATCTAACACCAAAATCGGATGGATAATCAATATAAGAACTAATTTCACATGATTAGCACCGTCGATCACAAATCTCTCTGTCGGGCGGAGGGGAGCTTCATCCCAGGTGGTGCAGCCTGAGGTGACGTTTTAATGGTTCGCCGAACGCGCGACCCAACTTTCGCCGGCGGTAATAAAGGTGAGTAATGGATATTGGTTTTGCGCGGTGGGCGATATTTGGCGATAGTGATGGTGCCGTGCTGCAGGTCGGAGCCAAGATTTATCACATCACAAAACCCGGCACAACCCGCGGGAAGCCATTTGGTCGACCGAAAACCCGCGTGATGTCTTATTCATTACCTAACCCAGCGGAAGGTGTAAGTCGTCCAATCGTCGTGTGGTGCATGCAACCATCCTTTCGCTGTGAGAACATTCGAAAAAAAAATAGAGCGATGGAAAGCGATAGGAAATCATCCATCTTGCGAGGAGAAAGCAAACGCTGAAGACATTGGTCATTTCCCTGGTATGCATCTCTTCCAGCAACAGTTCCCTAATGGCCAACGAAATCGGGAAGAAATCGTTGCGGGTCATTTCAGCCAGTGTTTTATGTGCCTTAACCATTCCCGATTTGAGCATTTTTATTGCTTCAACCCATTTGTGAATGAACATTCACGTTGTATTTTTCGAGGACGCACCGCTGACTCCCGCCATTTCATTTCATTCTTTTCGACAAAAGTCTAATGTCTGATCGGGTTTTGCGTGGGGAACCGCCCTCTAAAAAAACTAATATCCTTCCAAGTGGAACCTACTTCATGGCAGTCACATGGAACGCATGCCGAAGGATGCAGACGATGAAACAAAAACCCTTCGCTCTGTCCCTCGGTTGAAGTGCAGTCAACCGGTTCGACCGAAATTTATTGAAATAGTTCTTCGTTTCATCTTCGACCCGTTTTGCTTGCTTGCTTTATATGCATACGGTTAAAAATCATCTTTTGGAAAGGCAGAAAACACAAAACAAACATGTCTCACTCCTGAAGGGAAATGAGCTTCTTAACGATCGTTTTTATGTTCCAGAGTTGTTAGAGAAACGGTTAGAACAATTTTATGTACGATTTCTATTGAAAAGAAGTTTGTGAAAGGGACTTTGAATTTAGGTTGAAAATTGGATGTTACATTATGAAATTATTTTTGTTTACTTCGATAACACTCTTAAATATGTAGTTTTCGATTATTAAGGTATAAATTATGTTAAAACTATGTTAATGTGTCCTTTTGTCTCAAAATGAGTCCATTAATTTTTTCCAAATTCAACATAGTTTGTAAAAAAAACGTTCCTAAAACATTTCGAAAATTGGCACAATATCTCTTTCCGGAGTCGAGTAGTTCTTTCCTTCGCTCCATAACTCCGTGCTTTTCCACTGCTAGCGCCATTTGTCCGCCAGTGGTTCTGGATCTGCCTGCTTCGAAGCAAAACCCACACCGGAAGCGGAAAACATCTCTCCCCCGGATGAGCCTGCCGGTCTGGCGGGAGGATTTTTCTTTGTTTGCTGCACCTCACCCGGCCCACATCCCGAAAATACGGCCCGACTAGCCAAATCGGCCTTCTGCTACATGTGTAACCTAATGTCTGGCACATCATCTAGCGAGCAATGGAAGCCGGTTGGAGGCCGCCGTGCACGACGATACGCTCCCATGACTGGAACCATTTGTGAACTGCCAATAAGATTTATGCGTCTTGGTTTGCGTCTTTCGGTGCCACTGCTGCTCCTGCTCGTCACAGGAATTGGGGGAAATGGGGCTCGTTCGTCTTTTTTATTCTTCCAATTTCTTCTCTTGGATGTGTATTTGTGTGTGTGTATTTTTTTGCTTCACTAGCAGATCCAGAAAAATAAGAAATTTCACACAAACCAACGGGTACCTCCATGGTGAGGTAGTTCAACGGAATTGCAAAAAAAACCCATGCCTTTGATTGCTTGTCGAGTGTGACAGTAGCATAGGCTCGAACGTATCGGAAAAGGGTTTTCTCACAGAGTGAGTTAGGGTTTTGAGGTTTTTTTGCTGGTGTTGTTTCTCGATCAAACACATAATTCCACCGCATGTCTGATAGCATCGTTGGCTGCGTCCGGAGCCATTATAATAGCGCGCCGTGCCACAGGAACAATAAAAACACGCGCATCCGCCTATAATTAGACGCCGGATGTGTGATTTATTCAACGCCATTTATTTTATCTCCATCGGGCATAAAAATGTGACACGGAATCGATTCGCACATATCGACGCGCCGTCTCGCTCACGCTTTCTGTCCTTTTTTTTGTTGTCGTTGGCGTCGTTGGAGGTGTTTTGTTAACAGATTTCAGTCACGATCTCCCCATCACCCGGGACCACCAGGCACCGGTCGCATGTGTTGGTGTGATACACTACCACCCAAACAAAAGCCGAGCTGCGGAACCGCAATTGGAAAATGATTAATGGGGAATCTATTGAAATGGAGTTGATTTATGCGCGGTGCGGCTTGTGGCCGCCACGCGATGAGTCGGGCCGACAACTCCTTCTCGGGCCCGGGCTATCGCTTCGCTAGAGCGCTGGCAAAACGGAAACAGTTTCGGTGTGGCGAGAGCGCGTGGGAAAACGACTGAGCCCGGGCCCGGGCCAAACCGGGTCAACTTTGGAAACAGTTTATAACCCGGGTGTGTGGGAGTGGGTGTGGGTTCAGGTATGACAGGCGCAGTCAAAATGTGTTCCATCCGTTTCCGCGCAAGCTGTGAGAAATGGGGACTGGCCGCGGGCCTCGGTTCGCTGGTGCATGTTGAACATCGATAAACATCATCTTCATCGGAGCTGATGCTTCCGCTTGCTCCGTTCGCTTTCAACCAGGCAGCCAACCAGCAATTGAGACAAATGATCATGAACTTTCTGGAAGTATAACGCCGTGTCGGGGTCGAGTGGGGCTGACACTTGACATTCGCGATCGATTTTTGCGTGATGATAGTGATTGGTGTTATTGTTGGGAGGGTTTTACGATGATTGGCAATGTTTGGGGCTTCGGATGTTGGGTGTTTGTTTCTTTTAGAGAAACGTAATAATTTGTACCACTATTTCTTATCAAATAGTTTGAAACATTTAAGAAGAGCTAATAAACATGGAGGGTTTTTTAATCCCAAAAACAAATTGTTTTCTACGGCAGTGTTAATTTTCACGAAATCAAACATATTCTTCTTAGACTATAAACTTTGGCTGTTTTCTTGAAAATATCTTTATCCTAACTCATAGGCGTAGGAAAAATTATTTACCCAATTTGAAAGCTCAAATGAAGGAATATTTTCAATTTTTGTTAACTCTCTTCTGGTGTTAATCATAGACCATTTATTGCACTACTGCAATATATTAAAAACAAATTTTTGGCTTCATGATAGCCTGTCACAAGTCATTTAAGCCTGAAAATGAATCCTACTGGATGAACATTCTATTGAAATCTAAACTCCACAGACTCATCGACGAAAAGTTTTATCAGTTGAGGGAACACTTTTGGGAATGTGACGCCTTGGGAGGTGCTAAAAAATATCTGCACCAAACATGGAGGAATTTCATGCTAGCTCGCGAAAGTAGCAGCAGCTTTTTGGCGCAATAAATTGTTGACGAGTCCAACCCCGCATCGTGCAAACCGTTTCGACAAGGTGATTCCGCGCGTGTGTTTTTTTTCGCAATTGTTCCTTCATCTGGCCGCGTGCCATCCGGCAGAGATTTGAAAAAAACTATCGGCACTGCTAACCTCGCCGATAAGCGCTAAAGTTAGCAACGGTTGCTCGTTGGGGTATGTTTTATTTTTAAATGATTTGCCCTGTTTTTCTCTACCCTTGTGACCGATAGACGGAGAAAAGCTTCGATCGATTGGCAGTTTGTTGTTGCGTATTTGAGTGAGTTGGATCGCTTTGTAGCAATCGCACCTTTTCTGGCGCGGTGTTGAATTATAAAAATATGAAAATCGAACCGAAGCGTATGCACCACGTGCCGATCGAGGTACCGGTGCAGGTGGATATTGCGAAAACGCGTGACCGTTGAAAGTTACTGAAAGTTTAACGTGCATCCGTGACTTTTCGGTTATAGTTTCAAGGATTGCATGTTCTATTTTTATCATTTTTCAATTCGTCTAGTATAACAAAGGACAGTATATTTTTTAAGCTGTTTTTAATGTTTATTAGGTGACGTGCACGAAATTTTCTACAATAAAATCAATATAATAATAAAAGAAAATGACAGTTAAAAAAATAAATAATATTTTTGGACATATAAAATATTTAAATAAAAAAATTTATTCAAAAACATTGCAGTCCCTCCTTCATAAAATTGTCAAAAAACAGTGACAACACAATAATTACGATTCGAGTACCCGACAGCCAGCATTACTGTGCCTGATTGAAATCATATTTAAACCCCCAATAAATGATTCACTCAGCGAGATCACATTGAAAGCATATTGAAAGCGCAACAGCACTGCCGCCCATAAATATTCAAAAATATTCGCATTTGCAAAGTGCGTACCGGTGGAGCGTGCCGGGAAGCAATATGAAAAAGCATCCCTCCCAAGCAAATCATATCTTCAAAAATAACCGGTACCGGTGGGGGGGGGGGGGGGGGGGGGTTGTTTGTTGTTGTTTGTTTTTTTTTGTTGCTGCGCTCGTTTTCCTTGGCGCGAGAGAGGGAGCGGAAAGGGGGGCAAAGGGGGGGGGGGGGGGGGGGGAAGGGGAGAAGGACCGGATCGAGCACCAATCATCTTTACCTAATTTTTAAACCGTCCGACGAGCGAATTGAACACAATTGAAAATCATCTATCACTCGAGCGCAAAATGCAAATGCGTGTTCAATTGAGGACGCACCGTGCGACGGTTTGCGGTGGAGTAGAAAAAAACACACATTCGTAAAGAAAAAATCGGTGCAAAAAAGGGACCACACAACACGAAGCTCCCACCGAGCATTAAATAAACGTTCGCAAACATTCAATCCATCAGATTGCCGCTCGCATTTACGGTGTACGCAATTTTGCATGCCGTGTTTTTCATTTTTATTTCTTTCCGATTCTATTTGCTCTCCACCGGGTTCGGTTTTTTCTTGGATTATTTTTTTTATTCTTCTCAATTCCACCCAATTCTTCAATACGGCGCGATACTTCTCCATCGATATCGATCATTTAGATAAACCCAATATATTCATTGGGTCACAAAGTGCTCCATACGAATTCGAGTGGCGAAGCGTTTCAACCGAGCGTGCCTCGGTACGACAGTTTGGCAGCAACAAGAAGAAAAAAACATGCAAAAATCTAGACTAGAAAAGCTTCGGTCGAGCATAAAAATGCGTTCGAGCAATCGAGTCGAAAAAATTGGTTCACTTTAGTCTGTTTTTTTTTTTTGGTTCGTTTTTCGTTTGCTTCTGTTGTGCTCTTTTCCCCCTGATGCAGCGCCGGTGAATGCTGCTCGGCCCAATCCGGCCCAAATGCAGACAGCAATGTAAACACTCGAATGGCGAGACGCAACGGGAGCGCGTGGTGGAAAGTAAAAGCCTCCGCTTAAGACTGCCCTCCCCGCGGCTCATCCTTTGCCCCGGGTGGCTCATCGTTTTAAACGGGCAAAAACGCAGCATAAAACGGTGCTGGAATGAATACATTTGCATGGAAAATCAAATATTTCTGCGCTGGATGATTGTCTATGTGTATAACAGTGTGAGAGAGAAAGAGAGAGAAAGAAGTGTCGGTATGTCCTTGCTTTTCCCTTCTTTCACTCTTCCTTCTTCGTCCCGAGTTTCTTTTCCTTATCCCGAACTCGCGTTGTAAGCTTCCACCTTCCCGGCGGGCTGAAGTTGGGACTAAGCGACAGCAAACAGTAGCCTTTATGCGGCTACGTACACGAACAGCTACGGGCATACATACACACACACTAACGCGGGAAAACGTATGCTGAATGGATGCAAACGGAAAGCACAAATACAAACACACACCCCAAAGGCCCAGACGAGCCTAAACCAGGGAACCAAAAAAAATGTTTCAGAAGGGAAGGGAAAAACCCTCCATGAGCTTTCAAAATCGCAACACTCCTTCCAAAAAAATAAGCACAGCAACGCCACCAAATCCCAAACAAAGCCAGTGCCAGGCTGCTTTATCGTACCCGTGAAGCTCCCTGGTTTCATCCTTCGCAACCGCCACTTTCGTTTTTCTCCGACACACTGCTCACTGTAATTTGGGAAAAAATGGAATACGAAAAAAACACAAGGGAAGCTCGGAATCTCTTCTTGCGCTTTGTCTCAAAAGTGTATATCGTTTTTGTTGTACTCATGCCAACCTTCCCTCCCATCTTCTCTACTCGCATTTGCAGATCACGTACGGGAGTTCCAGTGCGGCAAATTCTACTACCGAACGTTCTACATGGACGAGGACCGGGACACGCTGTACGTCGGTGCCATGTAAGTAATGCCACGCTGCCACATGGCAGCAACAGTTTGATGCGAGAAGCAGGGCGCAACCTCGGGCGAGGATGTTTGATTATTGTTTGATTTTTATCGCCGGATTAGCTGGGAATAAATCGAATCCCGGACAATCGAGCACGGTAGGGATTCGAGACGGAACGGCCACGACGACTTCCGACGTGATATCTGTGATAAATGGGTTCGGTTGTTAATTTGTTGCAAATGACTTGCGATGACAAGGGGACGGAGAAAAACGGCGTGAAGCTTTCGCGAGTAGAACGTGTGGTTGGAATTTTAAGTACGGACTTTGGCACTGTCGCTTACGTGCGCAGTGTCGTTTGCGTCAATGTTGGTGATTGAAGGACGAGCAAATCGAGACGGCGATTAGATTTTCTTTGTAGTTGTTTATTTTTGTACCAGAAGCGTGCCAAGAAGCTCTTGCATCAATTAACAATTGCTTGTCGTTGCTCTTATTTTTAATACGTGCTTTTGTCTGACGGCAAAAACGTCTTAATCACAGAAAATGGAAACTTTAAAGGGAAATTTTCCATCAAGAGCAACTACGCCTGAATGTTTGCAATTTATTACCATACATTTTAATTCTGAAATTTATACGAATTAAAATCTACTAAATTTTATCTATTTTAATGGATTTATTGGTACAAAGTGTTTAGAAAAGATCTCAATACAGAGTTTTTACCAGTACATTTGATGTATTTTTCTTTTGTAATTCAACCCGTCTCACAATTGTTTGCAAGTTGTGGAAAATCAATTGAAACAATGAGAAGTATTTAAAATTATTTTCCTATGTATTTAATTTTAACTAAGCGCTAACTTCAAAAATATGTTACTATGTGTCTTAAAATCGTCGAAAATCGTAAAAAATCCTTGGAATACTCTGTGTTATCAGCTTGTGGGGTATGTTAACAAATCTTGTGTCACGAGCTTATAGACACTGCTCCTATTGCATGCTCCTACTTGCTTCAGTAATTACCTAACAATCATCTTACATCAGTTTCTCACTTGTAAACCTTTCAATAATCCATTTCAACAACCTTAATTACGCACAAGGAAGCTAAATTAACATCGAAACAAATCAGGCACATTATCTCATCGCCCTGTCCATAATTTCAACCCCGAAGGCGGCTCTCTAATCGAACTCACTCCCTGCCACTCCGTGATCCGTACACGAGATAACACGAGCGACCCCCGGGCGAACAATGCTCGGTACATCGCTTGACAAAATTTATCCATCAAAATTAACCCATTTTATGCAGTCTGAAGCGCGTTGCTGGCAACCGTACCGTACGGTGATGTCAACGCGTGATGACGCCTTCCCCAAAGGCCTTGCCAATGACAATGGCAAGCGATTATGCGATAATCCGATAATAATTTTCTCCATCAGCTCAGCGTATCAGCGCGGTTGCGGCGCTGCGCCTATCCTGAGACCCATTATCTTTCTCGTCAGCGCCATCATTGTTCGGGGAGGGGTTGCACGCTGCTGCGTTGCCGTTCGAGCCCGCGAAGCACAGCACTTAAAACATAATAATTCCCCAAGCTCTCCGCCAGCCCAAAAATGGGAAAGCGTGCGCTCGTTCAACCCGGCCCCGGTGACGGAACGGAACGCAGCTTTGATACGTGAAAGCTTTATAGTTTGATGGGTGATGAGGAGATTAGAAGTCGAGTGGGAATGAAGGAAAGAGTGACGTTTTTTAGAAACACCTCCTAATTCGATTCCGTCCTCGGGGGAACGTTTTGAAAGTGTGGCACTTTGGGCGAACGGTGCATACACAATGCGGCTTCATCATGCATCACGATCAAAGTGTGGCTTGATGCGTTCCAACCGTACGGATCACCGCTTTGCAGTCGTTTCCCTAACAAAGATGGATCTTTAAGTGACTTTTAATATTGAATCAGGCATAGGTTTGCAACGAACGCAGTCCACAACATTAAATACATTTAGGCGATAAGCTCTTTGAGCTTCATGTGACCTTCGTTTTTAAACCTTAAATACTTTTTACTATAACCCCCCCCTCTCCCCCTGCCATTTAACGTAGTTAAATATAACTTAGTTGGCAAAGTCATGACCGTATAGCGAGTTTTGAGCGAACGGTTCATACATGGTACGCTCCATAGAGCATTAAGATTAAGATGATTTTAAAATGCTATGTTACATATCTACTCTTATCGAACAGATGACCTATTAACATTTGCTTCTATAGCATAGAATTGCCCGTGACGCCTGAATGTATGAAAAGTACATTTTAAACATTACATACTTTTAGGCGTTAAAGGGCATAAAAATATATTGAAATCGCAATGTAAAAATTTTTGGCGTTTTCAGTACTTCAAATCGTTTCAATTTATTAAGCAAATCACTGTGGATCTTCCACTGTTTTCATCAACACCCTTTTGATTCACAGAAATGAGAAAAAAAAAACAAAACACACCAACACACGCGCGCACGATGAAAGCGAGCTGTAGTTGCAAGCAAATTGAAAGTGAAAGACAACTCATTTCCTATCAAATCATTCCTCCGATCTGCTGCCAGGAAGCGTTACAACAGGCCCAGATCCATTGCCTTCCTTCCCCCTCTTGCTGACATGCGATGCGATGAGCTTGTCTCCCATCGTGCCACCGATGCGATAACGATGTAAACCGAAGCCATCCCATTTTGCCGATCCTAAACGCGGCTCACCTTCGCCCTACGGTACGGTGACGGTGGAGCCCTGCGTGGAGCACGGGCCACCACCACCGGCACTGGCTTAAAAAACAAACAGTGATGAAGATTTAATGGGATGCGTCACGTGCAGGGCACGTGTGAAGACAAACTCCGGGCCAATCTGTGGGTGGTGGCCCGGTTCTGGTGGCCCGCCGGGTAGGGGAGAAGCGCCCCGGGAGAAGCATCGAAATTAGATGGGCAACGGCTTAAGCAGGTATTGCCTTACGCTTGCGGGGTGAGTCCGGATTGATAGAGGGTCCCGGCCCGTGCCAACGACGTGATGAGCACGATCGAAAGAGGCGACCCGGCGAAAGAGGTTTCGGTTTTCGGGATATTCGGTAAATATTTTACCACCTGATACGGGCTGCGTGCGCGGTGTGGGTTGTGTTTGTGTCACCTGCTCTCGAGGCTGAAGTGAAAGGATGCAAAGTTTGTTCGCAAAATAATCATCACATCGTACTTATTACGGTGAGTTGATACTGCGGTAACACTTATGAGCCGCCAGTTGTAACGACGGGTGACGGGCGATGGGAAGTGGGGTTTTACTTCCCATTTTCGCTAGCCCCAAAGCGAGCCCCCGAAATCACCCCCAATCCCCTTCGCTTCCGGTGGCGTATACATTTCGACCGAGGTGAGGTTTCACACTAACGAAGCCAATTTTAATTACTTGTACCGGTTTGGAGACTTCTTTCTCCTCCGCAAGAAGAGCTTGATGTTGGTGAATAATGAGCACCGGCGGGTGTCACCTTGCCGTACATTATCAGTACGGTCCCCGCGTGCGGGTGATGTTTGCATAGTTTACGTACGGCAGCACCAGAGGGAAGCGTCTCAACAACATGCCCGCGACGGCTGGGAACAGTTCCACTTCAACGGAGCCAAGCGGCGCGTTCATCAATACCGGGATTATTTTAACCCGTGCGTGGTGGCTGAGAAGTGTTGGTTGGAGAAGACAAAAAAATAAGTTCCATCACATCCCGAATTTGGGTTCGAGCGCTAAGCCTGTGTTAAGTATGGTTTATTTAATTGATACCAAAATTGCTTCATAATGAGGGGTAGCTTTAGCGTTGCTGGAAAACAGCGAGTTGGTTGTCCACGATTCGCTGCTGGTACGGAAAAATCAGCTAGCGTGATTTATTCTCTTCACTTTATAAGTGTAGTTGAAAACATATAATTAATACTTGTTTATTTAGAACTTAAGATAAAATGCATTAATAAGAGTTCTTTCTTAATTTTAAGCTATGTTGTAAATCTCACGTTGATTTTAAATTTTCTGTATAAACGTAAATTTACATTTTTGAGATTATGTTGAGTTATGATGATTGAGATGAATGAAAAAACCATCACTAAAACAGTGTATCAACGTATTTAAATATGTACTAAATTGATTAATGAACGCATCGCTTAGGGTTGGGAAACGGCGGTAAAAATAATCGAAGAAGTTTCGATACACTCCTTAATAAACATTAATTATGACCAAATATCACGAAACGTTTTGCGTTCATTGACGCACAGCTTAGCGTAGAAATGTAAGTATATCTTATCGTATTTGAGCAACAGATGCCAAGAGCCAAGCTATTTCAAGCAGGAGAAGGGACCATCAAATCCGGGACATAATACTTCAGATTTGTCTTCCTCTGCACTCGCAAAACAGCAGCGAGAAACATCGGGATCGGGAATCTTTAAACAATTTGTCAAAAAACTGTCAGACACTCCGCACGGCACGTAACTCAATTAGACGGGAAGCCTACTGCTCTTCCCGCATTTTTTTCTCACTACTGTCAAACAAACGAATCCTGTCAGCTAATTCCACGTGCCTAAGTCGCGATCAACAGTTACACAAGTCGGACCGGACCGCCCGTCGGGCGTTTATCTTCCCGAAAGTTTATTGCCAATGCGTCCGGCCCAAACGTCCCTTTCTCCTCGACTGCTCCGAGCGGTTGCAACTAATCAGCCGGCGAGGGATTGCGCCGCGATAGAAGCTAAAATATGTTAATGTCACGCCTTAATGAATTGGATATTTTTCTTCATTGTTCTACCCCATTTGCCTACACCTTCTACGATTCAGTGTAGTGTTGTTGCCCTGGCCGGGAAGGCAGCAACACTAGCCCACGAGTGGCGGTGGATTAAACGTTTCTGGAGTGAAAGTTTCACACAATCAAAATCGACCTCCACACGATAGGGGAACGCGACGTGACGAATGGCCATTGCAGAGCCGGCGGCAAACAAGGAAATGTTCGTCAAACAAATAGGAGCAGGAATGATGAATGGGGCGGGTGGGAGGGGGAGGGGAGCGAGCAAAAAGAAGGAAAAACAAAAGTTAGCTAAACGACTGACAGTGATAAGATAAGAGAGTGCCCGAAAGGAAGCACGGAGTCGAGCAAATTGAAATAAATTTTTCACCACGCTTTTACCTTATGCCGCATCTACCGCGGCGAGCTCCGGTGGCCGGACCTTCTTTGCTCCGAAGTGTGAAAGCGGTATAGGCCAGCCCGGGCCAGCCCGGGCCAGCCTCTCATCGTTTCTGACAGTTTGCGAACGGTGCGAAACGGTACCGGATCCATGATCCAGATGCGAAAGTTTCCTCCCCCGTTCGCCGGCGCTAATCGAACCGAGCGTTGGTAGCAAAGGAAAGCACAACGTGAAGTTCATCCGTCGACGTTGGAATGATTTTTATCTTCCCCGTGCACCGGCGGCGGACGAATGTGCGAGTGAATATTCAGCGAGCAAATGTCTTAACGCTGTCGTGACGTCTTGGACGATGACGATGAAAGAAGGATTCGCGCTCGGTTTTTTTTTCTTTTTTGTTTTCCTTTCTTTTCCACCACGCTAAGCTCGCTTTCTCCCTCCCGACAGGAGTTTAGCGCTGTTGGCATGGCACTGGCACAGTTTCCATTCCATTCTGTCAGCCGTCCTAGTTCAAGCGCTTTTCTGTGCTTCATCCGTCCCGGCTATCGTGAGAGCCGTTCCCAAGAGTATGAAAAAAGAGAACAAACACACACAAAAAAACTCGTCCATCTCGTCTTCCTTTTTTGTTGCACCTTTATTTTGTGGAAAATTTGTCATAAATTCCAATTAGAGTTTCGCATCCTTCGTTCGCTTTTTTTCTCTTCTTTTGAGACCTTTCTTTGCTTGCCGTGCAAGATAATGTCTCTCACCTACACATACATACAACGAGAGCGCGCGCTCACGAAGAGGAAAAATGTCAGCAATGTCATCAGGAAAAGGCCCGAAAGCCTGGCGTTCGCGTCGGGATACTAGACACCGCTGCAAGATTTAAAGACTTCTCTGAAGGGCCCTTGCAACGTGTGCTTGTGTCGCTTACTTTTCACACCATTCGTGACACCTTTTCCGTCCGCTAATATCGAGTTCTTTTTTGTCTTCATTGTTTTGTGTCTGTTTCGTCGCTTGCCGGCGCATTCTCTGCGCACTTCCGGAGTAATTTGTTCCTACCGTGGACCGGGGTCGGCCAAAAAAAAAACCCACGGCACCTTAAGAAATCCATCCGAGACACTAAACTGACCTCTCAGGCTGGGTGTGAAGGAGGCCTCGAGAGGAGAGCGACCCGTCCCACGGTCCCACGGGCGTTACGTAAAACGTTCGTCAAAAGCTTCATTAACGATCGCGGTCACGTAGGGTTTTTTTTTTGTTTGCACCACCCCGGGGCTGGGCAAGTTGCCTGTCGATAGGGCAGTGGCAGTGGGTGGCTTTCTGGTTGAAAGCGAAATTCCTGACAGTCAGCAAACACTCGGGACAGATAACGATTCTTCGACACCGCTTCGACAGCAGCCCGATGGGAAGCTCAGCGTAGGAGCTTCGTGTGCTGCTTGTTGGTAATAAGAATGCTGATTTCGTTTTGCTGAAATGAAATGTGATTCATTACACTGATGGCAGTGTTTGGAGAAAATCGTTCCATCAGATGGAAATCTAAAATGTAGCATAATTTGGTTGGAAGCTAAGCATAAAAAAACCATAAAAAAGTATCAGAAATAGTAGTAAAAACGAGTTTTGGCTAGAGATCAAACGATAGAAAATCCTGACACTGCCATTGTTTTCTTTAAAAAATAGAAACAAAACTATAATCAATTAATACTAATCAATCAATGAATTAATCAATGAATTAATCAAATTTAAAGAAATGTAATAAAGTAGGTAAAGTATATAATAATAAAGTACTGCAATAATAAAAGACTAAGCTACAGCTAACATAAATCAACGAAACCACTAAAAAGCATGAATTATGAGTACTAAAGATAACCTCAAACAAGCAAACAATGCACCAACTTAGGAAGCAAGCGAGTTAAAAGAGAGATCATCATCAACGGATTCTCCATCGTAACGTGGGGCCCACTTGCTCCACTCGAGCAAATGATGCTAGAAAATTAAATTATCCTCCATGGTTTTTCGGAGGCAAAGCGTCAAAAACTTTCCTGAGGGCTTCACCTTTTCGGCAATTTATTTCCCGCCAAGGTCATTCCCGAACATTTCCAGAACGCGTGGCACGAAATTCGAACCCAAAAAAAACGCTCGTCGCGTAAAAGAATGCTTTCGGATTCGCATCTCGCTCGAGGGCGAGGGAGTGAAGCCAGCCGCGAAGATACTAATTTCCCTGAAGAGTTTCCAACGGCTTAGCGAGAGCGGGGAACGCTTCCCGGGGAAGCTACTCAGGGGAAGAAACCGAAGATGAATTTTGTTGCGGCCGGTAGTTGGAGTTATTTCACGTAACTCGAGCGCGAGCCATCGCGAAATGAGGTGGAAGGAAGCGCGCCCGGTTAAAGCCGACGACGGTTCGGTGAAAAGCTTCAGCGCAAAAAACACTCACACATTGTTTGTATTTAAATGCCATGGAAACGGAGCCGGAGATGTGTTCTGAACCTTCCTTCCCTGAATGGCCGTAATTGCCACCGTGGTGTTGTGTGCAATTTGTGCTGAAGGTGGCTCGATTTAATTGCCGCACATTAGGGCTCACCCACTTGAGCCGTTCGACCGGCCCGTATCCGTTACCGCCCTCTCGAAGCCCCACCCAACCGATTCCGGAAACAGATAGATTGACTCGCCGGATCAGCAAACGGCGAGAAACGACTGACTCAACACAAATAACCGTTTCCGCTGGGTGCGAAAAAGCACCCCCGGAGTCTAGTTCGAACCTTTTTTTCCTTCCTTCTTCATTGCTGTCGCGCCATGCTGCCCGAAAACAAAAACCGACGGCTCCGGAGAAGGTGAAAGGGCGGTAACAGCTGTCAGATTTTATCAGCACTGGACAGGGAAAAAACCCCGGATGCAAGATATAGCACCGACACCAAAGGGACGGAGTTGGAGGCTACCTTTCTTTTCCGAGGCATGTATGTGTGGGATTTTTTCGCTTCTTCCGGTTTTAGTGTCCTCCCTAGGTGGCGCTGCCTCTCCCTTCTCCTTTGACTTTCCTTCGACAGACGCGGCGAAGGCCTGGGCGTGGTGGAGTCTATTACGCAGGATAAATATTTAATATGTTTCCCGTCCGAAAAAGGTGTTTTATTTTGGCCGCACCGGAATTGATGGATTGAGCACGGGTGTTGCGGGTGGGTGCTGAAGGAGGTGCCGTGAACTGCGTCGTCTAGGCCGTTCGTGGCGAGTGAGCGTCTTCCAGGCAGGGTGCGTACCCGAAATTGCTAATGAAGTAGGCCGGGCGGCCTTCCGGAACCTCCAAAAACCGCGGAAAGTGGCAGCCGTGAACTTGACGCTTGGAATGCGGCCAGCAAGCGAGGAAGAGAAGGGAGATAAATAATTCATAAAGTGTGCGAATCGGTCGAGCGGCCGTGCGGTTTTGTTGTGCCGTCGGTGATGAGCTTCGGAAGCTTTCCTGCCATTCCCTGCAGCGTTCCTTGGTAAGATAGCCTTCCAGCGCACCCGGATCGGAACCGGCAAGACCACTCGACCGGTTCCGAGCGACGGTTT
Organism: Anopheles farauti; assembly: GCA_000473445.2. Classification (NCBI taxonomy): domain Eukaryota; kingdom Metazoa; phylum Arthropoda; class Insecta; order Diptera; family Culicidae; genus Anopheles; species Anopheles farauti. The sequence continues at coordinate 14,326,772 of KI915041.1, forward strand.
CATGAGGTGGAAAATAATTTAAGCGTGCTTCGGCCCACCCCCGATCGTGCGCTAAGTGCGTCACGGCTGACGAGTGGATCGATTCTGCCTGGAAATTGTTGCCGGGACCGTTTGCTGCCGGCGATGAGTTCCGGCGGAATGTTGATGAAGCTACTTAGAAACCGCACCTTCCTTCCACCGGACCGCGCGTGAGCGGCGTGTTTTAATCTCACGCTGGTGTCTACTATGACTGTTAATGCTAACACCCGTGGGCTCCCGTGTTGAGCTGAGTTTTTATCAACACCCTATCCAACAAAGGTTTTTACGACTTTAGAGAAACCAACGTTAGAGGAACGGTTAGGAACGGTTTTTTTCTCCTTCGCTAAATAATTTTAAGCGGTGTGGTTGATACTGGTTGGTTGATGGCTCTCGGGTATTTTTATTACCTCAAAAGCAGTGTTTAATACATGGCTTAGAAGTATTAAAATAACTCATTTTAAGAAGTTAAAATTCATAATAATTGATTTAAACTACTGTTCATGTATTTTGTGGTTGGTTTTTTTTCATTTGGAGTTATAAAATTAAGTTATAAATGTTATAAATACTCATTTTTGCAAACTATCAGATAATACTTTCCTAAATTTAGTTTATTCCTCCAGTAGTTCCATTTAATGTACGCCATGTTATTTAAAAGACCCGACACAAATAAGCACTACGCTTTTCAACGCGTTACAGAAGAGTTAAATCTTGGTTCAGTTTATTTGCGCCTAAAAGTATGCAATTATTTTTATTTTATGATGTATTATGTTTAAAAAACATTATTTTGTTGAGAATATTTTACTCTCTGTCATTCACTTTGATTTTTTAATCATCTCAAGCCCTATTCAACTATCCAACATCTATATTTGAACGCTAATTTCCATCGGTTGCTCCTAATAATTAAGGGTTTTCTTCTCATTCCAGGAACCGAGTGTACCGGCTCAATTTGAAAAACATCAGCATGACGTCGTGCGAGGTAAGTCGAAACCGGTCCAAATATTCTTCCCTCACTAATTCATTTACTGTTCATCAATTGAAACAAACTACTGGGCCGTGCCGGGCAGGGACTGGAGACAGGCACTCCGGGACCGTGTTCCATTCCCGGGCCCACATGCCCGAGGTTTTTAATATGCGGAACAGATTATCAATCGACTTTCAACTGCAATTTTCGATGAATAGTTTTCCTCCAGCACCTGCTCCGGTCTGCACCGTTGAAGCTGTGGAGTCCGGAAACCGATTTCCGGCCATTTCTCACTCTCTCCCTCCTTTTCCCGCTCTTTTATATGCGTCCGTGTATGTGTGGTTTTTTGTTAGTTTTGATTCCTACCGTTTCACCCAATCATTCGAAAACTGGGAACTCGGGCAAAATAGTGTTTCGGGCGCTTTTGTGAAGTTTTCCATCTGCAAACCACATCAAACGTGCAGATAGTTCCCCTATCCCTACTTTCCCACCCGTTTCAAACAGCGTCCCGAGGGGCGCTACACCTCGTCAAAGCACCAAACCACGAGGAACCTATTTCTGCTGTCCGCTATTTTGAGGGTTTTTGTGTGTGTGTTTGTTGGTGTATGTTTTGAAATGAAACAAAAACAAACTCACCGTGCCCCGCCGTCCAAAAACGGCAGCGCAGGTGCTGGCATCCTCACGGCAACCGACGAAACAGAGGTACGAATTCAAATCAATTGATCTTTCCTCGCTGACGAGCGTTTGCAATCGGTTTCACTGCTGGTTTTGGGGGGGGGATGGGGGGGGGGGGGGGAAAGGGGAATGGGATTAGGTGAAAACACTGGAAGTGTGTGGTTTGAAGTGCACCGCCAAATGCATCCAAAAAAGAGAGAGAGAGAATCCAGAGGGAAGGGGAAAAACAGCAAACAACCCGTTTAGATGGAGTCATTTCCGTTGGCCCGCATTTTTCTCTTTTTGCCCCGCTCCAGCTGGAGGGTGTGGAGAGTGGGAAATTGTTTTGACCCCATCCTCCTCTGGAGACTGATCCTGTTGCTGGAAACTGTGAACGGTAGCGTGCTCCATCAGTCCCTCAAAAAGACAGGACATCCGGTATCCGGAAGCGGAATTGATGTATTTTTTCTCCTCTTTATCCTTTGCTGCTTTCCATTTACCGCACGTTGCGAGGCATCTTGTGAAGCAGCATGTTTATTTCCCAATATAACGTACACACCCACACACGCGCACGTGTCCCCGCGCCGATGCAGCTATTTGAACGATAAAATATATTGTTTCTCGATCAAAGCGATCCTTAAACATGTCGTCGGTTGGTTTTTCGAAAAACTCAAGAAAAAATAACAGTGCCGTATCGCATCCGCGCTTTGACGACAGGAAACTTCTTTTAACCGGGTTTCTTTACCATTCGCTCCACTCGGCGCAGCTCGTGGCATTGAATGGTGTTATTAAACGAGGATATTTCTAGCCACGGCCGAGCACTTGGGCGCAGCAGAGAAGGGAATAAAAAGAAACAAAATCCGGAAACTATTACACATGCTCTTCGCCGACGCTTCGCTGCTTTGCTTACAGTTTCGCATTAAAAAACTGTTAAAATGTGTGTCTGTGTCGATGTGTGTGTGTGTGTGGGTGTGAGCGTTCGTCCAGCTTTCCCAGGAGAGCACAGCGCTTAGCACACGGTCGGGTCTCTGGAAGAGTGTGCATTTTATTCGCGGTGCTTGAGTGTTACTTAAAATGTTGCCCTTTTTACCATTGCCTGTACTATCGGTGCAACGTACAGTGCGCGCTGTATATGTAGAGTAGATATGATAGAATTTTCTAACATATTTTTAAGGTGTCATGTTTGAATCATTGAATCAACTAATTAAAAATGAAATTATTTTTTTAAGCACTGATCCAAAGCTCCTTCCATTAGGAATAGCATATTGCTACCAGTTTGGCACGATGGTCATCGCTTTAGGCTGGTTAGAGACTTTACCATGCAAAATATTTGTAATAATTTTGATACTTTTTCATCCTCTTTTACATCCTCCTCCATCACGGGATCAAATGTATATCCTTTTCGCTTGGTAGCACTCATTGCTTCCCTTCGTGATGAACTTGTTCTATCAAAGACACGTACAGGAATAGAAAATTTTACTTTTAAAATTAAAACTGAAAATATTCCCTGACTCAATAAAGCATGGATATAATGCAATTCATTCTTCTTTCGCGGTTTCAATAACAAATCAAATGCCGCACACTGTATCTCACCTCAACCTAACCCGACCTCCCGGACTGGACGCTCCTCCGAAGGGACGTTTTTTCCCCGACCGAACAACCGACCGAACGACCATTCATGAAGATGCAATGGAGACAGGAAAAAAAGAAACGATATGTAAAAAACTAAAAACCAGCTACAAACACGACACGGTGGAAACGTGTGGGGGAAAAAATCTCACCAATGGAAACGTTCCAATTGCCGCGTCATAGACACACAACGAGCGTGGCAGGGGCAGAGTAAGCCGTCCGGGTTCAGTTTCGTCGACCGCAGCGCTTTTATTTTTCACCACACCATTCTTCGCGCACACAAGGGCGCTTACTATCCCTTGTGGAAAATTCACGGATTTGCACCAGATTCTCACGTATGTGTGTGTGTATGTGCCTGTGTGGTTTGTAGAGGAGCTCCCTTTGCCGCTGCTCTCCCGGCAAAACTAAATTAATTACTACCGGAGTTAAAATGCAGCTGATGTCGGGCTTTTTCCCTCGTATGTGTGCTAACTCACCAAGGTACGGTACGCTTTTCGGTGCACTTCGAGCACGGGGAGCTCCCGTTGCGGGCTCGGCTTCCATTTCCCATGCTCGAGGACGATCCTTACGGCCGGTCGAAGCTTTCTTGCCCAGGGTTTTGTTCATGACCGTGGAGATTTTCGTTGAGGTTGCATTTTAGTCGACCGTGTTAAGGACATGTTGTAAAATCCGGAGGTTACGGTAGCTGCGCGACTTGGTAAATAACGATTTTTTGTGCCCTGGTTGTGGAAGTGCAATGGGTGCAAATGCGTACGTAAGACAGGGTCGGTGAGAGTTTCGTTTATTGTTTTTCAAACGTCCATTATATGTGGCTGTTGCTGAGCGGGAACAACACTAACTACTCACTTTGTAGAGTGCAACTACAGATTTATACCCCGGAATAGAACACCTTCGAAGGTAATGTTCTCAAAGTAGGTGTTGAAGATATTTTGTTAAAACAAACAATAACTTTTAAAAACTTCCATTCACACTCAATACCTTTTCTTCGATAGAATTCTATCCTTCAACTCCCATCGAGACAACGAACGCCATTTCCGTCCTTTCGTTCGCTCTCAGCTAACAATATCATCATTCTTGCCACCGTCAGCCAGCAATCAAGCGGCGGCAGTGTCCTTTCTTATTAGATTATACAAGCCATTCCCACCGGAGAGCCAGCCGACCCTGTTGCGTCCCGCCGCAGACTCCCAAATGTCCAACCAATGTCACGACACAAAGTCAGTGCCCCGCGGGGATTTTGCTTCCGTGCCTGTCGCCCATACTGAACCCACAGCGAAGCACTCAAATCATTCGGAGTTTTTTTTCCCAGTACCTACCCCAAAAAATGCAATAAAAAAAACCATCCAAAATGGTCCAGCAAAATGGACCGAAAGCACGCCGGAATGGTTGGCATACTCTTAAGCCACCTGCGGCAGTACGGCGCGTGTATCAGAATGTCTTGGCGCAAAAGGGAAACGGCAACAAGAATAGGAACAAGGGAAGACGATGCCCGAATTCGGTACGAAGAAACCAAAGCGCCTACGAATGCCCACCGTGTGGCCCAGCTCTTCAGGATGATATGTTTTCGGGATATTCGTAGCATTTTAAGAATGTCTCCTCACAAATTCCACCCACGACTTGCCGCGGTGGGCGTTGAGGGTGTATAGGTGGTCCACCGCGGACGTGGCTTAATGGCCCTGAGGCTTCCCACCATGTCCCACGTCCCGGCCTACCTATCCACTTCCTACGAGTACGGTCCTGTATCGGGTGTTACCTTTGCGTTACCGTTTTCTATGTTTTATCGGCCGCTATCCGGGTTTTTTTTTGCGTGACGGCGGTTGGCGGATGTATCGTCCCATCAAATGTGTGATCTCTGGCGCATAAGGATGCGGGGATCGTTATCTGGTGGCTTTGGAGTCTCATTCTGCTGCCCTTTCTTTCTCGCGTCTCTCCTTGGCTCAGCGATTGTGCGTTGCAACACGACGCAGTGAAACGTCATTTAATGGGGAATTTAATTTTACTGCTAATCGATCGACTTCGGCACACGGAAAGGTGGAAGCTATCGCATTACGATCGTATCTTGATTGCTAGCGCGCTCCGCAGGAAAACGTTTATAGGCACCGGTTCTCGGTAGAACGTGATGTGCGAAATAGGTCAATGAGTTCGAAGCCTATGGAAGGTTTTAGCTATTTTGAAACGATTATCATGCTATCATGTCGTGAATGATTATGTATCATGGTGGATAATACATTCTTCGAAATAATTCAAGGAATTATTTTGTGAAAAAAATAAGGAAAGTGTTTTGTATTTTCACGACTATTATGAACAGCAGGAATAGTTAAAAGGGTTTTACAGTTCCCTGTCGATAAAGTTTCAAACTGATGGTGAAATTTGAGCAAAATTGAAGGTTTAACATGAAATATATACATGATGTGGGCCTAAAAGTATACATTGTATAAAGAATTCTTAAAAAATATCATTTTATTATTTCGTTTTACGATAAAATGGTGGAGGCATTTTGAAATTCTCAAATAAATTTGTTTTGAGCATGCCAGGGAATCAACATCAGGCAAATATATTTGATACTGCAATGTTCATCCCTTTTCACAAATTTAAATTTGTATTAATTAACATGCCCATTACAACATTATTTAAATTAACAAATTTAAATTTGTATTTGTATTTGTATTTGTATTATTTCTTCACATTTTTTTAATCTCCTTTAATTTGGATTATTTATTTTAAAAATAATAATTCAAATATGGGCTTTCCATCTGAGTCCTAATCTCAAATATCCATTTTAAATTATGTTTCCCCGTTCAGACCAAAACTAAAATCACAGTCAAAATCCTATCTTCATACAAAGGAAATGAAGTGCGTTGAGCGTGCTCGACGAAAAAATAAGTGATATTCTACATCCGATCGTAGCTTAAAAGCGGAAATCGAATTGCCACCGATAGTGACGATAATATAAAGAGAAAAAACACGTCTCTCGTGAGCCGTGCGTGTTGGTGAGGTCAAACAGTACAACAAGGTTAGCCCACGTCAGACACTGGCCATTTAGCGAGCAGGCAAACGGACGAATCGAGCAACCAGGTTTGCTAGCTAGATGAGAAAAAAACGAAACTTCTGTTCCAAAGAAGCGGATGACTCGACCCGATCCCGGGTTCGTTAGTCTTTTCGGGCAGCCGCAGGCGTCAGCATCCCATAAACATGAATGCCTGCCCGGGAACTGGATTAGTGAAACGACGAGCGAACCGGCGCAAAACCGACAACAGTAGATAAGCCATAAATGATATGTGAACGATTAACATTTATGAGCCACCCCGGTGCTATCTCCCGAGGGGAAAGGATCCCGGATCCCGTCCCGTTTCGAAGAAAAGGACCAGCGTCTCTTCCTCACTCGCCAGTAAACAAACTGTCATCCCGTCGTCGTCGTTGGCAGATCGGACCGATACGATACACGCACCAGCCACTGACATTCGATTTCCGGTCGAATGATTTGTGACGGAGGTGGCCGCCGGCATCCTCGGAACGTTTCTGATAGAGAGAGAAAAAAACACACCGACCGAAAAACGTTCCGTTAAGCCTTTTTTGTGTTTCTTTTTTCGGTGCTTTTTAACATTCGAGCCCGGCGTGAGTAGTCGAAACTCGGTTCCGATTATGACACTGAATGCAGTGGAAAAAAACGGAGCCGAATTTTATGCTCTTTTCGTGACGGATTTGTCGTCACGCGCTTAATGTGTTTACTGAAAGATGTGCCACAAAAAGAGGGGGCCTTTATCCGTGGAACAACAACAAAAAAAAGAGAGAGCCCAATGTCCAAACGATTACAATGGACACGTGCTTCGGACCGGCAAATGATGGATTATATTCGGCGAGCCCGGTTTCGCACGCAAGCTTGTGGTGATTAGTGGCGATGCGGATTTATTGCACTGCGAAGTATCATTTTTCATCGTTTAATAGTAAATAAATTTTGGGGACAAGCGGTGGTGCTTAATCGAGCTGGAAAATTATGGAAATAGGTCCGGGAATAGTTTTCGTAGTAACAAAAAAACATTCCCATTTATATTATTTTACAAGCTAATTAGATTGAGGATTGGAATGAAGCAAATAGTAATGGAAATTATACACCCAGTTGAACGCACCGGATCAAACTGCATTCTGGGCTATTGGCGCTTCATTTGAGCTTTTCATCGCCATCGGAACCGCACCACACGGTATGAAACCCTGCAACGCTTAGAATCACCACTAACGCAGGCACCAGACAGTAATACATTTATGCAGCCAACCTCAACGAAATGAGTGGTGATTCTCTGATCACACGATGGTTGGGGATGAGGGAAGAAAACTCCTAATCAAACCCCCGGCTTTCGGCTTTCACTCACAACGCACCGGAAACCTTGCTGCTCCAATATCAATTAAAAACTGCTAAATTTACAAAATGCAATCATTTGCACCATCCCGCCGGGTTTAAGCCGTCCCGCCGCCCGCCACCAATTATGAGCCGCCTTCCACCCGTCATAAATAACAAAGGTAATGAAATAAAATTTTATGAAAATATAAATTGCCCTCGAACGCGCATTGCGCTGCTTAACCGCTGACTAAGCTTCCCGGTGGCTGGCTCGCTCTGTGCGGGATGGTTTGCTGGAGGAGCAAGATGAAAAAAACAACCTCCATTTACCACGCCACTTCCCCATTTCGAACTCTTCCTCCTCACTCGCGAGTAGGATTTAATTTAATTTCGAGAAATTAAATATTTTCCCCATTTCACGCACCGTTTGGCAGGAAACTATTTCTAGTGCGAATTTGCCCACCGCCCCGATCTCGGCGGGGGTTGCATAAACATCCCGGGCGGTGCGTGGTTGCATGCTTTTGTTACGCGGAATGCGTTTGCATGCACGCGTTTTTGCGTGCGCCTTTTGCGTGATAATTTTCGCGCGGCAAAAGCCCACCGTTGCAGGGATCGCACACACGTCCACCACCCTCCGGCCAACCATCGGAATGCGGCGCGACAAAACGTGGCGTCTCCGCTTCCCTCCGAGATCGCTAGCAATGCGTGTGCACCGACACGTGTGGCGCTGGGTGCTGTGGTTTACCGTCACAGCCGCATTTTTACACATCCTAAATGGTTAACCGTCGAGATCCGGTCGGTCGGTTAATGTGCGTGCATGGGGTTGGGGTGGGGTGGGTTTTTTTGCCGGTTCACCCCATACCGGTTGATCCCAGGGCGGGGCGCACAGAATGAGACACATTATGTCGATGAAATAAATTAAATTTATACGCGTGAAAATGCCTGCTCGTAAATGAAATCTATCGCCCCGATTAGAACAATTGCATCGGAAATATTTCATTTCACGGTTTTGGGGGCTGGGTACCGGGACGGCAAGGAAAGGAGGCACCGGAGTTATTCATCCTTTAAATTGTTTCAATGCGGTGATGATAGCTTTTTTTTGCCCGAATACGGAAATTATTGCAATAACGGCTGCAAATTTCATGGACCAAATTAAATCCCGGAAATTTTGCACAGCACTCGCGAGAATTAAAATTAAATTTACTGGAGTGAACACTTAAATGCAGAATATTTTGAGAAAATTAAAAATACATTTTAGAAGGGGAAATGATAAAAATCAGTAAACAGCAATAAAAAGAGATTTATTAAAGTTATTTAATGCACATACTCTGTAAATTATTCTGCGTAAAATTGTATCATTAGCCTAAAGGTATGCAATCTGGAATTCTCTCTGCCAGAAAATAAGCAATCTTTACTTAAACCGTATAAGGTGTAATCTGAAGAATGTATACTTGTATCGTGTTGCTTTCAAATCAATTTTTCACTTCGATTCGAAGGTGGATTCCCACCTGATCCAAAATTGCATTGAAATGTGTCAAACTCTTTACCGAGCGAGCGGATTACATTTTGCTAAAAACAAAGCAACAAAACGGCTCAAATTTACAAAACCCACTAAACCACGCACTAAAACATTGTCACTTCGATTGACAAATCATCGCCAGCAGCATCCAAACTAATGGCCGGCCAATAACACTCCACCGAGATGATCACAATTTGCGGTTTTCGCCGTGCTTCGAAAGCATTCCCCAGGCTGGAGGTTTCGTGTTGTCACGGACGCGTGTGCGGGCGACGAATGATTGACGGTCCGGTTAATAGGAATCGGCGGTTTTGGAGTGTTTCGTCGTCTACCAAAACCACGCCGATTCCACACCGGGTGGTCGAAAAATGTTGAAATCCCACCTTTCGGCCACACGCGAATCCCTGCCGAGAGAAAAGGCAGTGCCGAAAAAGCAGCAGGCGGGTGAAATCGGCTCTCCGTTTCCAAGGCAGCAGACGGTTCGAAATCGGGCATTGCGGAGAATTTGATGGTTTGACTTCGGCATTCACTTACTTTTCTCCCCCTACCCCCGGTTTTGCATGCCCATTAAGATTTGAGCATGAAGGATGGGTTTGCCGTAAATTGGCATTTTACAAACAGTCCACCGCAGCAGAAAATAAACTTCGAACCATGCCGGGTGGGAAGGGGGACGGACGGGTTTTGTTGTGCTGTGCGGTTTTGTAGGAAATATTTCACCCATTGTGTGTGTGTGTGTGTTTGTAAGAGGGATGATCGAAGAAGGGAATGATAACGAAAAAAAAACCCTCTCAACAACAGAAAATAAACACTAACCTACAAGATGGAGCAAGAGTTTACTCGACCGAGCTCAGCCGAAACCGAACTTTCCATGGCGGGATGCAAAAGAATTAAAATTCCGTTAGCGAAACTTCCTATTTACACTCTTGCCCTCGCCTTCGGAAGGTTCGGGATGCAAACGGAAGCGTCGGCTTCGCATCCCCCGCCAAAAAAACACGTGCGCCCCGGAAAGAATTCCTGCTCGGAGAGGGTTTTACGTTTGTATTTGTCGGTAGGGGTTTTTTTTTGCAAACTGAACTGAACGAAATTAAATAAACCACCTTGCGAATAACTTTCATATTCATTCCGGACAGCCGAGAGGTGCACAACCTCACTCACACACACACAGCCACAGACACAAAATAGTGAGCAATGCAATTAAAAGCGAAATTGGATTAATTTCCTTTCGGAACCAGCGTGCTCCGGGTGCCGAAGAGGGCCAATTTTCCAACCGTGCTCGGCTGCCGGTTGGCAGCAAACGGGGTTTTCTTAAGCTCCGTGGCTCTGTCCCATTCCGTGTCGGTGTATTGTTATGGAGAGCTGCCTATCCTTCCTTTACCCTCTACCCTTGGCATCCCCATGAGATGACTCGGAATGGAAACGAGTTTTCTCAGAATACCTTTCAAGTGGTGGAGCTCACTCGAGTGGAAAACACTCCAAACTCACATACGGTACAATGTGAAAACATATCAATGCCAACATATCGACACTTGCCCAAGGCCGGCTCGTTGTTCCTTTACCGGATCGCAACGGGTGGGGTAGAACCGATTCGTTTTCGATTTAATATTATTATTTTACGAATAAAAAGGACACTCTGCGCAGTAAGGGTGTGAAGAGGGTTCGCGCGGGTATGCGAACTACCGATTGAAATGCCCTGAAAGTGGAACTAATTAAATCAAATTAAATAAAACCAACGGTTTCGTGCGGTTTCAATGGGCCGCTGCTTATTGGTTGCCACTGGAAGCTCGACGCTTGAAATGATTAGCACCCCTTGGGTGCCATAGGAACCGAGGCGTGCGTGAAAAATATGATCGAGAAGGTGAAACAATCAGTGTAATTTAATAAATACGTATACGAATCTTTGAAACGTAGCAGCCAGTTAGTAGATTCGTTTTCTAATGCGGAAGGATTTTATGGTAATGGATAAGCTAAACAACTTTTGTGCTCGAATTAGATGGTGGTTGTACGATTTGCATTCATTTGGACGACTCTTATCGGTGGATTTCTTGTTCGGTCGCGGTACGGTGGACCCTTATGAGTGTTATATGTTGGTTTTTTTATAGTTTTTTTATAGTATTTTTTATAGTATTTTTTTTTTAGTTTTATAGTAGAAAAATTTGGTGTTATTATCACTTACACCTTGCCTTGTCAATCGAGCTCAATCGAAGGATTTAATTTTACAAATTGAAATATGTAATTGTATCTCTTTCGCTTGCTCACAGTGAGGTGAAAAAAATGTGAGAAAGCGAAAGAATGAATAAGGTATTAATAACTGAATTGAACGTTTAAGGCATCATAAATACCGCAAAAATACGTCCAAATATCATTTACCAATTTTCATTTAACTATAGAAAATTTTATAAAGCTTTAAAAGATTACATGTCACATAAATATGTCACAAGCAGCTAGATCAGATTTTTATTTTTACATAAATAAAATATACTTTTTAAAATCTCCTTTCCACGATTTTTCAGATGCGTAGCTATAGGGTTGAATTAAATCACCGCAACAATTCAATTGTATTGAACCTGAATGGTATTGGTACCTTAGTATGGATCTCTTGCAGCTTGAAAGACAAATTTCTATAAAATGTGGTTACCAACAGTTCGACATTCTTTCCAAATTTCTTCTCATCGAATCTTCATTTCCTTCAACCATGAAATATCTATTTTTTTTCATTACGCGCTCTCCTCGTCAAACAGTGGATTTTAAGCGGTGCTTGCCTTCCAAAATGAAACAGAAACAAAACAATGTAATGAAATTAAATCAATCTGTAGCACCAGCGTTCGCTTTTAGAGTGCAAATCATTAATCACTTATCCAATAAATCCCTTGGCCTCACTCACTCAATCAGCCAATCAGCTGCACCGGTGATCGGCGAGAGGGAAAATTGTCTTCCCTCCAAAGCCACTTTACGCACCGGAGAAGACAAAATCGAATATCAAAAAAGCAACGTGAAAGTGAAGAAGTGACAGATTTTCAAGTAATTTAATCTTTGCCCGATTCGTTCGGTACGAGCGAGAAGAATGACATTCGTTTTTATTCGCAACCAGCGCCTGAAGAGTTTCATTAGTTACATAATCCGATGCACGAGACCGAATCGAACGGATGGTTGAATTTTCCACGGCATGGATGAAAAATATCTTGAAAGCAAAATCGATCAATTTTTAATTCCCGCCCGTTTGTGTGCCAAGCCGTCGGTCCAGCCGCTGTCTTGAGTGGACCGCCTTACTGACGGTCACCATGTGTGTTACGGTGGAGAAGAAGAAGGAAGAGGGGGCGATTTTACGGTACTTTTCACCCGATACTACCAAAAACGATACAAAAAAATATACTATAATTCTTCATAATCCAATAAAATCGTTATGAAATCTTATCAACGGCTGGTCCAGGTTTGTTGTCGTTCAAATTTGAGCCCGGTCCGAGAGAGAGAAGATCGTTTCGGTTCGTTCGATATTTCCCATCCGTTTGGTAGCCCCCACCCATAGGTGGACAGGTGTCACATGACCGGGATGACCGACAAACGGGCATGCCGGCAGAAAGCCGTATCACGGCCTGGATATATTGGTTTATTTCTTATTAAATAAAATTTCAAACAAACAGCTCAGAAAGGCAAGGAGAATTTCTCTTTAAAGCGAAGAGATAAAAAAAACCTATCACCCACTCTCGGGCTGGTAGAAAAAAAAAACACTCGAGCAGTAAAACTCCCATCTCCCTCGCTCCACCCATCCGCGTCGGTTCCCGGTCGTGATTGTATCCGAACTTTCTCGCCCACCGATCGCTTCCATCTGAACGAGTCTTTCTTGCTGCTCGCAAACGGCAAGTGGTCCTAGGTCAAGTTGAGCTTTGTCTCCTCTTCCAGGGGATTGTCATGCAATGGGAAAACGAGAAAGCGAGCCGAAACTGAAACATAATCCGGTTTAAGTGAGTTAATTGGTTTCCGCAGCTAATGGATGCTTGTCTTCTCGTTATTATCCGTTTGAGAATTTCGCATCCGGTTCGGTTTTTACTTTCCGAGCCGGAAAGCTTTTTTGCGCTGTGTGTCTGTGTGTGTGTTTTTTTATGTGAGGCTCCCGCTTTAATATGCACAATAAATACTGTATCGTTATCACTCGTTAGCCTAACGAGTTTTGAGTAATGCGAGCGAGTCGACAAACGGACAAAACTTCCACCTGCATGAGGAACGAATTGAAAACAATTCGTTACACTTCTTCTTCGGAGCCGGTTTTCTAATGGAAAATCAATCAACTCGTACCCCTTTCCGACCCTACAGACACACACATCACGACCTTGATGACGAGGAATGTCTATCGTTCCGTCACATACGCGCACGCCCGGTGAACAAACATTTCATTTTCACAAAACTTTACTTCAAAGCCGAGCTCGGTCGGTGGCAAAACTTCGGTGCCGTGCGTGCTGCTTTTATCGGGTTTCTTACTGATGTAACTGATGAAAGATAGCACGGTTGTGTGAATTCGAAGAGGAAAACTTTGTTTACAGCCAATCGAAACCGAGAAACGACAGTCAATATTAGTTGTATTTTTCATTTTTTAGCTATGAGAAAATAAAAATGTTGAGAAATATTACACTTGATAAGTTTTGACAAAGAAACACAACTGATAGTTTTTCTTACACTAACACACTTTTGTCTGAAAAAAAGACACGTTCCCTCCACTCGAGCCCGAAACGAAGCGAAAAAGCAATAGAGATCTGAATTTAATTATTTCAATTTCCCAACCGTAAGCCCCCGAAGCTCGCTGACCGGGGCGAAATTTTCTAACTCGCGGCACCTTCTCACCTTCCGCTGCCTCTCCTGCTGCATGGGAAGCAATATTTGGCAGCAGCCACACAAAGCACGACGTTTCCCAAGCGATTCGGAACACCTCCTTAAAACAAAGACTTAATTTTCCATTTAGCACGATGATCCTACCCCCGGACCCAAAATCAAAGCACAATTTCCGTTTCAAAGTACCGAACCGATTGCTTTCGATCCGATCTTCGAACGGAAAAGGTCAAGCGCAGTGGCACTCGCCACCGCTGGCTAATTGTGTCATTAGAACATCGAGCTGCTGCCAGCTTCCTTTGCTTGCGGGAGTGGATTTTTTCCGCCCTGCGAAACGAATAAAATTAGCTACAAAATATATATTCCCCTACACCCCCTTGGGGAAAAGTCGGGAAAAGTAACCACTATGGTGGAGATCAATTAGAGCTTAGAGCAAGAATCGGAAGCCAACCCGGGCGCCACAGGGCGACCGAACGGAAAATACAACCCATTACCAACACAAACGCTCCAACACCGGGCTCGTTACTGGACTTGCTTCTTATTTTAAATTGAGCTGGAAGCTTTTGTGTCTGCACCGTAATCGGCTTTACGGTGGCCGGCAAACGAATAAAAGCCAGGTTTTGCTCGCAAATTGGAAACGATGCGTTTTGCAGTCTGCACATAGATGCGTGCGTGCCTACATGACGATTTTCGGCGTACTAATTAATTTCAACGAACAGAAGTGATTACTGGTGATCGGACTGTTGTGCGGGCGAAAAGGGATGGTTGCTTTTACTTGATTGCCTTTGCAAATCATACTTCAAAGCATGTTTAATAGCTTCCGGGAAGCTTTTATTCGACAGAATGTGTTGAATCTAGTAATAACGCACCCTCACAATTAAAGTGAAAGCCGATTGCATACTTTTAGGCTATTGATTGATGCTTATTCGCCTGAAAGGATGCACTGTTTTTAGTAATTATTTTGTCACTGCTTTTTTGACAGTTTCTCTGATATTTTTATCATTATTTAGAGATGGACCAGATACAAAATGTTCATACAAGTTCAACGAAAAACAAGAACAAATATAAAGCTGATAAATTTGCTTCTAAAAATATGCTGAAAGAAATATAAAAATTAAACCATTCTGTTTTCTTTATTTCTATTTACAGAAAGACTCCATGCTGCTGGATCCCACCGGTGCGGACATCCGGAACTGTGTCTCCCGAGGCAAAAGTGAGGTAAGAATAGTTTTGATCAGAGAGCGGCTGAAAAATTTCGCAATAATTTCGGAGCACAAAAATCAAAAATGTACAATTAAACAAACGACCACCGTGTGGGCTTAATGTCCCACCCCGAACCGAAATTGAGCGCTCAGACTTTTAGCCCCACGATCGGTGGTTCGGCAAAAATGCCCGCTTGCTATGCAAACGAAATTGCATCACGTTTCGAGCGTGCAGCTGCACACGCGGCTGGGTCGTGTAATTTTGCAACCATTCACGGTAAAACCCACACTTTTCTTGCAGCTCCCTGGGAGGGAATCGGCTGTACCGGTACGGTACGTTGTGATCACTGCCAGCACGTTCCCTGGATGCATGTCCACCGATCGCAACCGGCATACGAGGGCGTGTGCACGGTTCATCGGCCTATCAGTGCACTCATGTTTTTTACCTCGCCCATGGAGGCGCCCAGCTGCCGGTACCAATCGTCGTGTCATCCCCCAATGGTTTTGAGGTTTCTGTTTATGACAATATGTGAGTGTATGTGAGTGGCTGACGGTAGGTCAAAGGGAGGAAGGCAAACAAGGCAGTGATGGAAAGCAGCTGCCACCGACCGGACCCGGACCGGGTATTGACGACGATGATGATGATGGCGCTAACCAGTTCCCGTGTACCACCGTAGGGGGTTTAATGTGTTTTGCATTTTGTATAGACATCAAACCCGTGGATGGGATGGCCGTGGATGGGAGAGTAGAAGCACGCAACGTGCTCCATGAGGTTCTTTTTAGGGCGCGGGTGCGTGTTGAACGAGCTTCGGGCAACCAGAAACCACATGATTTTTTTTCATTCGTTCCCTGGAATGTGTACATTCCGCTTGATGACAGCTTCTTTCTCTCGTAAAGTTTGATAGCTGATAGGTGTACAAAAGCGTGTGGACTGTTCCTCTTCTGTCATGCAAGAAGTGGTCAAATTTGGTCACGATTTGTATCCTTTTATCGGGTGAGTGGTCATTTGGATTGGATACTTTTTATATCTCGACACACGTTAAAAGCTTTGGTTCTCATTTTATTTTATTTTTACTCCTGCAGTTCTGCACATTTTTACTGTTTGTAATTTAAAATTTAATTCGACCGTCAATAAAAATTTTCTAAGTAAAAGTCAACGGGATAAGAGATGTACATGCATTATTCAACATTTATTCCTTTACTTATCTTAAGAAAGCAAAAAACAGATTGAAATCGTCCCTTTTGAAGCTGAAAACAAAAAACTGTTTTTTATTCGTTTTAGAAATGGAATTAACACGAAGTTTTCGCATTTTTTCTTTTTTATTTAAATTAAGAAATAGTAAAAAAAGTTCGAGTTCAATATCTATGTTTAAAACACTACGAGAAAAGGATAAAATATATAAATCGTTATAAAATTAAACAAACCAATAAATAAACAATTTAAAACATAAAAAAACGTACTCGGTATAAATATTGAAAAAAAAATTTAAATAATTTTGTACTGAATTTAAATTGACAATTTTTTTACCATGCTTTTCGAATCCCACTGTGCCGAATCGGTTCCCGGAACCATTCTAACGTGAGGCTCTCAAGGTTCCCCCAACGACGCTTACGTGTGTGCATTAAAGGTAGTCAAAAATGTTAATACCCTGCTGCCGAGTGGGCCGCCGAGGCTCGAGTGGTCCAGAGGAGATCCTCCCTCCGTAAGGTGGCAGATGTCCGGCAACATCCTTAAAACCCGATTGCTGCTAAAACGCGTCCACCACCCGATGACGTATGCAGATCGTTACATTCGTACCTCGAGCAAACATTCCACATTCCGAGCTGAAACGGTCGTCAACGACGGTTCTCCAGCCTCCCCCAGTTCGCGTCCTTTATTCAACCACCTCTCCCGCTCATGTATGTGCCGGTGTGCCGAGGGAACGTGCCTACACACACTCACACACGCACACCCACACATCGGGTGTACGACACACCACCGCCCTGGCAGCGATCCAACCATCCGGGGTCCGTCCAGAGTGAGCTTCGAGCCCGAAATTATTCACGTTTTATTTTAAATGCATCACGTACAATGTTGCAACTGTTTCATGCTTGATAGCCCTCCGAAGCGAAGCTTCTGCACGGTGGCTGGGCTCGTTGGCTCGTTCGATGATGGCGTGGATTTGACGGCGCGCTTGGAAAGAGAACCGAGCGGCAGGGGTTCGCCCATTAAACCGAATGTCTCACCTCGCACGAAATTCCCAATACGCACGGCGCAAACAACGGGATAGCTTTCAATGCGCTTTTTTAACCCATCCCGCCAGGCACGTCCTCCGACGGGTCCAATCGCTTAGTAACGTGTTTCGGCAATGGTAGGCTTTCGGCAGGAACGACGACGACGTGTTCGACAGCTTATGGTCAGCGCTTTTTTATGATGGGCGATTTTCGTTCGGGAGAGTGGGAAGGGCTTTTACGGAAAAGCCGTTCCGGTGGTGGCACATGATTGATATGCGAGAGCGTTGTACGATTCATTACGCGCTAAGAGCAATGTTCTTGGTTTCCAAATCAATGGGTGATGATTTCTTCATTTGATGGGAATTGTTTAGCTGGATAAAGGAAGCTGTTAGCTTTCGCGGATACTGATTTTATAGCAAAGAGTAATCGAAAACCGATTTTATTTTCCGTGTTCATATTTGTACAGTAGGGTCTCCAAAAGAAAATATTAACTGATTAATGTGATATGTTTGGATTCTTCTTGGAAAAAATAACGAATAACTGAAAAATTAATAAAAACAATTTTAATTGAAAAAATCACAACCCTATTCTAAAGATGCCATTACTTGTACAAACTATATAAATAAACATTTCAATAATAACACAACAGCTAACATTTCACTCTTCAACGAGCTTCAAACCCCTTCATTCCGTACAAGACCCAAGCGAAAGACGACCATTTCATTGACATCATCCACCTTACGATCGCATCACCCTTCAAGACATCTAATATTATTACATTGTGTCTGCAAAAATTCAATACTACAAATCGTGGCATCGTGAATCGATTTAATTCAGCCCTCCTAGTGAGAGAATCGAGAGAAGAAAAAAAACACGTTCCATAATTCATCCCGCCCACGGATTGCATTGTCGCGTGGATAGAAACGGAGATCGTAAAAATTTATGATTGGTCAAATAAAGGGAGAATAGAATAAAATTGCAGCCGACACGAGAAAAAACATAACGTGCGCTCCCGCAAAGGACGCCAGAAAGGCCGTCGTCTTTTTCTTGCCTTTGATAGCGAATAAATTTAAAGTAAGATATGAAATCAACGTTTTATTTGAAATCCATTTTTCGGCCACAATCGAACGCCTGTGTCACGGTGGCAATAAATCTGTTTTTATCGTTCCGATCCATTCCGATTACATTTTCGTTTTGGCTTTTTTATGATTCCCTATTTGTTGTGCTCCTCTTATCAGCGGTGTAATAAATCGCTCATAATTGAAACAAAAAAACATCCACTTCAAATCCAGCGCACTGTAACGTTCGCAGTGTGAGCAAAACAATCAATCCGCCAACGTCAAGTGAGCATTTCATTATCATTTAAACCACTCGCCCCGTATCGCTCGATCGCATAAAACGTTTTCCATTGCAAACTTTAATTAAAACGCACCCGCACGCGATGTTTCAAGCCCCCGTGCACGGCTGGGGGATTTACAATCTTTAGCTACTTGCACGCCAAGAAGGCGAAGGAGTCTGCTTCAAAGGACTTTTTTCACGGGCGTTTTTGTGTGCGTTTTTTTTCACTCCCTTTTGGTTTGGTCACGAAGCATTGCCGGTGTTTATGTTTCGCCGCTATTCATCTCCTGTTTCGTCACTGTGCTGCCTAATCTCCGGCAGCTGATCCTTTCCCAGCACCCGACAAAACATTCTTCAATTATCGCAAAACCGGAACGGTAAAATGAAGTTTGGATGAGTGAGAAAAGACGGCACGGTGCAGGGTTTCAGCTATTCACATGATTTTAATGTTATTTTTGCTATTAATCATGGTCGTAACAAGCATTTTCTTAGATGGGTAAAACATGGTATAAGCATATCCCGATGGTTTTTAGTGTATTTTTTCTTCATGAATCCATTGCACATGTTTTAATGCTTTTCCAATGTTCCTCTTAAAATATTGAACACTTCTTAAAGTTCTTAGATAGTCACAGTCACTGACATTTGTCTTGTTTTTTTTTTGTTTGACACATTTTTATAGTATTACCGTCCAAAACTGTGCTTACGTAAACTTTCGGATAATGATGCCTTTTTTCATTTAAAACATTTAAATTTGAAATCAGTTTTCAGATCATCGTTTTTTAAAAAATATTAATAAATATAAATTGTTCGTCATTCATTAATTCATAAGCTAAGGATTTTATTTATATAATAAATACACGTCACTTTAGACGCAATTTTTGTAGTAAACGCCAAAAACCCTGCATTGGAGAAGGTGCAAGATGCTGCTGGCTGCTTTCTTACGCTCGCGCATGCATCCTTTTTTGATAAGGAACACACACACATACACACATACACCTCGTCATGCCATCTTGATTTGTGTGGCTTTTTGTGGCCCTTTTCATACCGGCCATTATACCATACTGGCCCCGTGAGTGTGTGTGTACATAAAAGGGAACTCCCTTCAAGCCCTGAACTCGGGATCGCGCACCGTGAAGAGTTTTCATCTCCTCCGCCCGGACGTAGTGTGTGTGGGGTTTTTTTTTTGTGGCCTAATCCCATCCTCCGTCATGCCAGAAATCCCACCACACCCGTGTAACGGAGCGATGCAGTGTAATTATATTAAAATTAAATTACATGCAAATTAAACTGAAGCCGGGACCGCGATGAGATGATAGCATCAGGATGCCACGCGCGCCTCTCAAGGTGGGCTGGTGCGCCTTCGAGTGGGTTCGCGTTAAAGGATAAGACGTCGGTGAACTAAGGAGAGCGTGAAAGAAAACCCTCAGCAACGCCGCTGCATTTCATTACCACCACCGGGCGAGGATTTTGACCCTTCGGAACGGGATGAAAACGCCAAGCCGCCGCCACCGGGGGTCCCTTGACGAAAATCGCTGACTCCATCGCTGGCTCCCTTTTCCCGTACCCCGTAACCCATTCACTCAAAACTGGGAGCGACCGCGCACCGGTGGGACCAGTTCAGTGCGCGGTTCTGTGGGCTTCTGTGTGGCTCCTCCTTGCCGGTTGGAGTGCTGCTTAACGGCGCCTTTAAGTGTGCTCGCAGCCGGCGCCCGAAGAGTGTATCATGCATCGTGCATTTGCATCCGTCCAACCTAGGCAGTGGATGGTACTCGTGGGCTTAATTGCGATACAAATTCGGTAAAAAAATCCCCGACCTATGCCAGGGTGCGTTCGGTGCGAGAGAAAAAAAAATTAATTGCAAGTTTTGCTATTCGAATTTTCCACTGCCATGTTGGGAAAACGTTAACTTTTCTATCCATTTCGTGCTATAATGATGGCAGTCGCATTTGGTGAACGGCAAGCTGCATACAGGCAGGCGCCAGAAACGCTCCCTCAGCCCAGAAGTATGCAATTTGCGCTTTGATATGTGGTTTATTGACGCTCTATTTGACCAGTGTAAGCGAGCGTACAAATTTATCGCACACATTCACTGCGCAAAACCAAAGCTCCAGCGATTCAGTGTATCTCATCGGTGCTTTCGAGCGAAAATTGATTTGACATTCAGACGAAATGGCGGCTGCTTTCCGGTCGTTTGCGTGCCGGTGACCGTCGACGGTCGTGTCGCACACTCGTTTGCACTTTCTCACACGGCACAGTCCGAATGCATCTTTTGCAGCTTTCCTTTCCGCCACCGGGCACTGGTGCAGAGTTAAATTATACCCCAAAGCAGTACCGGAGAAAGGGAAAGGAAATGCAAAATTGCCACATTCGTACTGCTTTCCAAGGAAAGCCGGAAATTATTATTGGCGTGTGTTCTGCGATTTTTTTTCTCTTACTTTCTTTTGTGTGTTTCGGTACGTTTGGTCGAGTTGAACATTTCGTTGTAATTATCGACGGTGGGTATAATTGAGCAAAAAATGATTTCCTGTCCCAATTGACGGTTGCAACCCGTTGGTCGGTGTAATTTATCCCTTTCACAAAGCTGCTTCAAAACATGAGCTAATTTGTTCCCGATTTGCTTTTCTTTTGTCTCTCTTTCACTTCTTTTTGTAGATGTTTGACTGCAAAAATCACATTCGAGTGATTCAACCGATGGACAATGGGACGCGGCTGTACATTTGTGGCACAAACGCGCATAGCCCGAAAGATGTCGTCATATTTGTAAGTATTTAATGATTTTTCAGTATATTTCTCTTTAAAAATATATATTTATTCAATCAAGAAGGGAATTTGTTGAACAAAATTTCACAAATATTAACTTTTTAATGTATTATGATGAGAAGATTGCAATCTTTAATGATTATAAAGAAAATTTACACCTAAAAGTATACAAGGACCCAATTTAAATTAAATCTACCAACTCAGTACTCGCATAAATGTAGGTCATTATGTGATTTTCATCACAAATGTTTGCTTTTTCAACTTTTAAAGCTTTCTAAATCGATCAGCAACGAAAAATGCTTTGCTCAATGGATTGAACCGTTCACGACCACTTCCACTCGTCTAAAAACCCACTCACTGGAAGCATTTCCTCAAGTAAAAATCACGTAAAAAATTGTACACAAAATACTTCCCAAAAACCGGAGACGACACCAGAAACTATCCGTACCTGTTTCGGGCAAACTAGGCAATAAATATTTAAATTTTGCTCCTCCATCGCTACAACCTCTTCCTTACAGCGAATGCGCCCCGAAAAAACCGCGAGCGCAATTTTCGACGGAAAACGAACTTTTCCACTTGATTTGAACGCGAAACCGACAGCGAGGAATCGAGCACGTTCCATCGGGTTTCGCGAACCCGGTTCCCACGCTTGCACCGACAAAAAAAAACGCCCCAGCCCGAACACTCTGGCATTCGATCGCGACGATGTGGGCTAAACTATCGGCGTTTGGTAAAACTATTTCACTGAAACCGACGACCGGTTTCCCAGCCGCGCGCGCCCGCTGGTGACGGTGTAAAATGGTCCGAGCGCTTCTGGTTGTGCTCAAAAAATCAATTACGTGATAATTCAAGCCGAAAGTGAAAGATAAGGACCGGAGTGACGGTGGAACATTTGCTCCTTCAGCTGCAACGGCCAAACGAAAAAATAGGGAGCTTTCTTTCGGTTCATACTTACCCGAAACATGACGCAGTGGTAATCATTGCGATGACAAGAAACGGAAATTACTCCGCAAGAGGGAAAACTTTCCCGGAACGGTGCGAACAATCGGTGGAGAGCGTCTTGCACGTTGATTGCTGTTTTTTGATAGCGTCATATTTAGCGTATTGTTTGAGGACATACCCTCCCGGGAGAGCAGTGATGAGTTCATGAACTGGTGGGCTAAAAATAGCACACGGTCACTCTTATGCCCAGTAAAAATGGTTTTCTTTGGGGAAAAAATGCATAAGAGCCTCTGCTATGGGAACCGGTGTCTGTCTTGGGGAGACTTTTATGCCAAAATGTAAGCAATTAATTTAGTTCCAAATGATTTTGTGTTTTCTTACGATTCAAAATACGTAACTCTATTAATCAAAAGCTTTAAAAATGAATTTTTAAAAATTATAATGCTTGTAAATCTATTTTTCATCGACAGCGCAACCTAACGCACTTGCCACGCTCAGAATACGTGCCGGGCGTTGGGCTCGGAGTGGCCAAATGTCCGTACGACCCGATCGACAACTCCACCGCCATCTTCGTGCACGAGGGCAACCCGGGCGGGCTGCCGGCGCTGGTAAGTGACAGGACAAGAAAAACCCGACTGAACGGAGATTCATTTGTTAATTTTTTGCATGTTTCCATTCCCTTCTTCCTTCCCGCTCCCGCTAGTACTCCGGCACGAACGCCGAGTTCACCAAGGCGGACACGGTCATATTCCGGGCGGATCTGCACGAAATGTCCACCGGGAAGAAGATGTACAACTTCAAGCGTACGCTCAAGTACGACTCCAAGTGGCTGGATAGTGAGTATAATTTATTACGCTTAATTTTCTACCCTCTCCACCCCGCTTTTACCTCCCCGCTCAGCCGCGCGCATCCCTCATAATCACTTCACATTCTTTTGAACATCCTGGATGCGTTCCGTTCCGTCCCCCGATAGGAAAGGGTGGCGGGAAAACTAATGTAACGGAATGTTTTAGAGCGCCCACCCGGTGCCCGCTAGCCTTTGCACATGCACATACCGGCATGTTCGGCTCGTGGCTGACCGCTGGCCATTTATCAATTCGAGCGCCACACTGGATTGTGACAGCGCTGCCTATTTGCTTCGCTTCATCCCGTTTTTACATGATGCCCATGATGGTGGTAATGATGGCGGTCGGCTCTCCTCCCTTGCCCTACATCGGGCACGCTTTTTCATCCCCACACGTGGATGCAAATGGTTTCGCTTGTTTGTAAACGGTTGGAAAACCGCAAAAGCACACTGCCATTACGCAGCCGGTAAACTTACAACCACAAATCCCACGGTTTTGCTCTTCGGATCCTTCCGGATACTTCCCCGTTTCCCGCCGGCTGGCCTCGTGTTTATCCCATTGAAGGTAATTAACTGCGAGCCGGACTGAAGTGGAAACCGCCCGGCACTCTCTTCTGGAAGGTGCATGAAGATTTGTTGCGATGCATCCGCAAGCTACGCCCAACCTGAGCTGGCTTTTCGTGCCACTTGAAATATTGCTTCGCTCCGCCAAACCGAATCTCTCGAGCCGCGGAAACAATCGAAAAACCGCAAACCAATCGACCTGGGTAGGGTGGGCAGAGAAGCCTGAGGGAGAGGCTCCGGCAGCGGCACAGCAAACAATCGCCTAATTACCCAACAACGGTAATTTTGCATTGTTTCGACACGATGATCTTAATCCATGCCCTTCCTTCGGGAGGGAACGGAGCGGAGAGGATTTATGATCGCTTGACCAACCACTCGACCGGAGCGGACCGGGCGACGCGATGACTTATGAGAAATTTTGTCGGCAAGGCAGGCCAAAAGCCGCGCACCAAAGCCGATGCTAATGCCCGGGAGCTTATGATTAGCAATATGGTGCACGACTCTTGCTTGCTGACGGGAGTGAAAACATTCAACGCGAGCTGCTGATATTCATCATTTGGGAGGCAGTTAATGTTTGCTAATAATAACTCAACCGGAGGATATTATTAAAATTCGTTGAAAGGATTTATTAAGTATTTTATTACGTCCTCTTGCATACTTTTAGGTAATTTATTAAAATAGCGCCTGCGAGTAGGCAGAAATGTGGACAAGTACACAACCTATTGCATACTTTACGGCTAAATGAGTTATAGGCAAATTTGACAACTTCGTTATTCAAATTTTTGCAACCGATATAAAGCATCATGCATCAGTTAAAGTTCAAAGATTTCGTGCATAAAGTGTCCGACCCTTGCTTGATGGTGTAAATCAACCCGGCCACAGTGTGCCTAGATGCAAAGTAGTGTTTTTGAGCAAAACCATCATCAAAGCGCCCGTGTAGCTCGTCCGCCATCTTGATGATCTCCTTGGCAACAATACGGGACCAAATGAAAAAGTCAGCCAAAGACATTCAAAGACATTTCCGTTTCATTTCGCGTACCCTTTAAGCGTCGTTCGTGTGCGCTTTCTTTTGCTCCCCCCGTTCAGAGATCCTTTTCTTTGAGCTTGAAAGCGAAACAAGCTTGCCTCGGACGGCAACAGAAAGCCAAACAGGCAATAGCTTCATTATAAATCCTTGCGGCGAGTAAATTAAGTGGAGCCGCTCTAAGGAGGTTGAGGGAAAAAACACGCTGAAAGAACCCGCCGAACCTGATCCGGATGCACTTTGCTCCCGAGAGAAATAAAGCTTATTTCTCGATTGTCTGATAAAAAAAATATGAAAAAGCGGAATTTTGAAGAGGTCTTCGCGATTCGCTCGGTTTTGCTCCTCTGTTTTCCCCCGTTTTTTTTCCTGCGTGTCCATTTGTTTCTTTGTAAATGATAAATTTATATCACTACTTGCTCTTCGTTTCCGTCTTCTCAACCACCACCCTCACTCTTTGCAGAGCCCAACTTTGTCGGTTCGTTCGACATCGGCGAGTACGTGTACTTCTTCTTCCGCGAGATAGCGGTCGAGTACATCAACTGCGGGAAGGCGGTGTACTCGCGGGTGGCGCGCGTCTGCAAGAAGGACACCGGCGGCAAGAACATTCTCAACCAGAACTGGGCCACGTACCTGAAGGCGCGCCTCAACTGCAGCATCTCGGGCGAGTTTCCGTTCTACTTCAACGAGATCCAGGACGTGTACCAGATGCCATCGGATAAAACCAAGTTCTACGCGACGTTCACGACGAGCACGAACGGGCTGGTCGGGTCGGCCGTCTGCAGCTTCAGCTTGGGTGAAATTCATTCCTCGTTTGCCGGTAGGTTGTGCGCGGGATCCAGGTGGAATGAATCGCCATCGTAAAATGGAAGTGTTAATTGTTGTAATTTTCGGTAGGTAAATTCAAGGAGCAAGCGACGTCCAACTCCGCCTGGCTTCCGGTGATGAGCTCGAAGATCCCGGAACCGCGACCGGGAACGTGTGTGGACGATACAACCGCGCTGCCCGACGCCGTGCTCAACTTTATTCGCTCGCACCCACTGATGGATCGTGCCGTTGGTCACGACCATGGAAATCCCATATTTTACAAGCGAGATCTCATCCTCACAAAGCTCGTCGTCGACAAGTGAGTATTTTGTCTTTATGAAGCAATTTATTTCTAGTTACTCCAAACACTCGTCCAACTTGCCTCACCAACACAGGATCAGCATCGACATCCTGAACCAGGAGTACCTTGTGTACTATCTGGCCACGAACGAAGGCCGCATCTACAAGGTCGTCCAGTACTTCCACGACGGCCAGTCCCGGGCGAAGCTGTTGGACATCTTTGACGTGGCACCCAACGAGCCGATTCAGGTGATGCGGCTCAGCCAGCGGTACAAATCGCTGTACATTGGGACGGATTCGCGCATCAAGCAGATCGATCTGGTCATGTGCAACCGACGGTACGATAGCTGCTACCGGTGCGTGCAGGATCCCTACTGTGGATGGGATCGGGACAGTGCCAGCTGTCGACCCTATCAACTCGGATTCCTTCAGGTAAGAGCAATTTAAAATCGGGGATTAAAGGAGTTTCAAAAAGGTTCAAATGGGCTTAAAGTCTCAGTTAGATAGCCAAGTTTTTCTGGTATCCAATCACCCAGAATCGTGAGCAGCATACTTTCAGGATTATAAATAATATCAGCAAAAATATTAATCTTGCTCGAATCAAATGGCATGCTTTTTTAGTAAAGCGTAAAAAAATCATCTAATTTAGCGAATGCAAATTGGTTTGAATTAAATTGCAGAGTGTCTAGAGACAGGTTTATCGTGTTTTAATATTTCATTGTAACACCTTTGAAAACAATATAAATCCTACTTCAATTCGGTGAAATTGCTAAAATTAATATTCTACCAGCATTCTCTGCAATGCCTAACTTTAGGCGTTAGCGTGATGGGATTGGAATTTCATCACTTTAACCTCACTTAAACATTATCGTTAAATTACCGCAGGTCACTCTCTTGCAAATCAAAATACAATTAATGCATTCAAATGCAAATTCAGCCCCAACCCCCTAATAAAACTGGCCTAGGATGAAAAAAAACCGTCACAAAATCCCCACCCAACCGACCCATTCGATTCCATTAGTAAGCAATCATGGCTCGAAAGCAGACATAAAAAAACGAATCTACTCCCACGCTCGCTCACGATCGGCACACGTATTTATTAGTATCGATTTCAATTTTATTGCGCTTTGGGAACGCACCAGCGTGGTCTTTGGTTTTCCCTCGGCGTCCGGCACAAAACTCCGGAGCGGGTGGCGGGTGAGGTGCAATGATTAGAATAATTACTCCCCCGGCGGGTACATTAGCTCGATTCGAAGGGTCGAACGGCGCCACCCACCCGCTCCGCTCCACACGGAAACCAATCTCGAACCGTCGAAAACCTCCGAAACCATAAAAGCAATCGTGCGGACGTGTGCAATCACTCCTATAACGATGAAATTGATTTTTAGAATTGGGTCATAACGGGGACGATCGTCACCGGGCCGAAAAAGAACGGTCGCCGTGGTGTTGAAAGGCGCCACCCGTCCCCGTGGTGGCGCCAGGGCGTACTATCGTTAATTGAAAAAGGGGTTATGGTGGGCACGAGGTGATTATCTAGCTGGCTTAATCGCATTAAAAATAGCGATACCGAATTTAATCGCGATTATTGGTAAATTCGACGAATGGACGAAAGTTTGCACCGGCGCTGGCCGGGTGAGCGAAAGTGACATCGAGTACATTTTAACATTTTCCCCCTCTCTCTCTCTCTCTCTCTCTTTTTCCCTTCGTTGCTCACACGTCCGGCTGCAGGATGTTGGCAACCGGACGTCGGACATTTGCGACACGAACGTGATGCGGAAGAAAATCATCGTCACCTTCGGCCAAAGCGTCCATCTCGGGTGTTTCGCGCGAGTGCCGGAAATCCTGAAGTACCAGCCGGTCACCTGGTACCACCATTCGAAGGAGCGCGGCCGGTACGAGGTGCGGTACAGCGTCACCAAGCACATCGAAACGTCCGAGGGTGGGCTGGTGGTGATTGCGATCAACGAGGCGGACAGCGGCCGGTACGATTGCTATCTCGGCGGGTCGCTCCTGTGCAGCTTCAGCCTGATTGTGGACGCCCACCGGTAAGGATGGTTGACATTTGCGCTTTAAGGACGACCGCTGAGAATGTCTTCGTAACTTCCTTTCCCTTTCCGCTTCCCGCAGGTGTACGGCGCCGAGCAAAGGGAACGACTATCAGAAAATCTACTCCGACTGGTGTCACGAGTTTGAGCGGTACAAATCGGCACTGAAGCGATGGGAAGCGAAGCAATCGGTACGTGGAACGATTCCCTACCTTTAAGGAGTATTTTCTTATATATTTTTTTTATTTTTTTTCCATACAGCAATGCTCAACAAATCCCAAGGATAATGAGTTGGATGTGTACCAAGGCAACGGAAACGTTTGATGATAAGGTAAGCTATGCCGCTTGCTGCTAGTATTAATGTACTCATTTTTGTATGCTTCGCTGCTCCAATTCAGGTTCCACGAGCCACCGCCCCCAGCAGGAATCGATTTTAACAAATAAAACAACAACAACAACAATGTCTGTGATAAGCGAAGGAAATCCTATGACAATGCACAAACAAAGTAAAAAAATAACAAAAACAAAGGCAACCACGAAAGAAGCTCGGTGAAACGGAAAACAACATAGAAAAACAAAACACAGCATACAGATGGCAGCAGTAGAACAAATGAAGGAAAAATATCTTACAGACAATTAGTAAAAGATAGCAAACAAACTAAAAAGTAACAGAGAACAAAACACTTCATTTCAATCCTCCAGCCCGCGCGCATGTTGTGAGTAGTGCCAGAGTTCGTCAAAATCGTCAGAATAGTGTAGGAAAAAAACAAACTAGCTAAACATGTCTCAACAACTCAACGCATCCTTTACACCTAACACCGACTCGTACGTGCTGCGAGCGAAGCTGTAAAGAAGCGAACGGAAGCAGAACGTGCGAGATAGAAACCGTAGAGAGCAGTAGAATTGGTGCCAGCTAGCACCGAAGCTTAGTAGAGTAATCGAAGAAGCAGCAGATACTTTCCGACGCGGTTTGAACGACCAACGCGCCGCCGCCCTCTTCTGCTGTAGACCACATCGAACTTACCAACCGTAGGAAACATTCTGGTTTTTAGGTGGAGGGTGAAGCTGGTGTGTGTGTGTGCCGAAACAAAAACCACACTCATACAGAGGGAGAAACGGAATTGCGATCGCAAATCAAATAGGTAAGTTCGGTTCGATATTCGTTTCGATAGCATTGGCAAACTTCAAATAGCATACATTCGGGCGTAGCTTGTTGTGAGTTAGCCTAAAAGTATGCAATTTCTAGATAAATGTTTTAATAAATGTATTATTAATTAACAATTTGCAATCCGGCTAGAAAAATAGTACAGAGAAGATTTTTAGAGAATTATAATATTGTTCCTGTTTTTTTACAGACGAGAAAAGATTCACTCCAGCGCCATTAGATCGATGAGCATGAGCAATCGAATTTTACGTTCTTTTCAAATCGTAAGTGTGTGAACATGAACTTGCCACCTCTCTGGCACATCATACTAATTCATCTCCGTTTTACCTTCCTCCCAGACTTGTACAATAAACAAGCAATGGCTTCACCATCGATCGAACCAGGGCGCGTGCGTCGCCTCATCATGCTCACCACAGCAACGACTGTATCAAAGAAATGCCCACGTCGGCCCATCGAACGTAAATGCAAGCAATGCCACACCTACACAGATACACGCACCCGTTTTTATTCACCTGCTAGATGTGCAGCTTAGATAACGCGAGAGAGAGAACGGGAGGGAGTCTCCCTGTTTTTTTTTTTTAACCCGATAAAACATGAAACGCATCCTAAACTCTTAACACAGACAACACACTCTCACACACACACACAAACCCACGAACGACGATCGATCGAAACAAATTTCGCAAAATCTGTGATAACTTTAGCGTTTAAGTGCTCAACATGGGAGTAGATTTCGGTTCCGGGAGGCGAAAGGGCGTACGGAAGGAAGAAACAGAAACGAAGCATACTAATAATAAACGAATAATAAACTAACAAAAAAAATACAACAGATGAATATAAGCAGTAGTGGAACCGAATCGAGCGAATTGAAACGAAACAAGGAAGCATTACTAAAACGGGAAAAGGACTGGAATCACGATTGCGATCGTTTGCTATTGCGTTTGTGGAAGGCCCCCTGCGTTCGGTTCGCGTTTGATTTTAACGTGTTTATGTACAGTGGATGACTTTCTAGGCAAAGAACTAATGGCAGATAAAAACGCAAACGCTCGTGTGTAAAACTGTACTGTAATTATTATGGAAAATAAAATGATAGAGATTGATCGAAACTCTCACACGGAGATCACCTGGGAGGGTGTGATATTATTTTTTTTTTGTTCCCTTGTTTGAACGCAAGCCAGCGCCGCTTCGTTTATCTTTATTCTCCGCTTCGTGCCGTGCCAGTAAATCATCTAAATTAACCCACCGTCACCCTCGAAAGCCAAGGGTCAGTGTGTTTTGTACACAGCTTGCGCTGGAGATAACGAGATGCGCTTTGCCCGTGACGCTTGATAGCGCTCTTCGCCAAGGTCACGGACTACGGACAAGGTGTGCTTAGTTGATGCGGGTAGTTTTAGCGGGATCCTCCTTCTCTTTGCTTACGAGCGAAACAAGCTCCCTCTCGACGGGCCGTTCCTCCGCACCGTCGTCACCGGGTGCGTCATCGAAAATCTTAAAGTTCTTCGAATAGTACCAGGTGCCCATGTCGAAGCACGTCCCGACGATGACGAACAGGGCGGCCGTGTAGTTCATCGATACGCGCAGTGCCTCTCCATCGTACAGCCAGCAGTTGCCCCGTTTCGCACAGGTTTGACCCCAAAGGACGCACGTCCGATCGATGATCGCACCGAACACGATCGGTGCCGGGAGGAACGAGAACAGCGTGTTGATCGCCATCGAGAAACCCATCGAGATGGCTTTATCGCGCGGTTCGACACATCGGAGCCCGATCAGGAAGTTGGCCGCCGACTCGGTGCCGCCGATGAACTTGTTCACGCACATCACGATCAGGAAGAAGTAGAACGGTGTCCAGCAATCGACCGGGCAACTACCAGGGACGGCCGACCCGAAGACGTCGGACGTGAAGTTCAAGTCCCCCGCTGGGAGAGCTGGAATGCAGGAGCAATTGGAGAAAATCGACCCTCCGCTTGCATCCTTCAACCGATCGGTACATCCAGCGTGGCAGGGCGATAGGTACGTTTGACCATCGGTGCCACAAATCGGGGTGTATTTAATGAAATCACAGTTACAGCTAGCGCTACACGATGCATCCTGAGAGCTGCAAGAGGAAAGCGGCAGAGGAGTTAGTAGACTCGCTTGTGGACTCACCTTCTCGGAGACTTACTTGGCCACAATATCGGCATTGTTCAGGGCGGAACAACCGAACCATGCGTATCCAACGATTCCTAGCGCCGAAAGGATGCTTGTGATGACGTTCCATCCAGCGAGCTGGCGGGAGCTAACTCTCAGCTTCTGGATCACCATTCCCGCGATCAAAATTCCCAACGCCGAAAAGACGAGCGACACCGATCCGGTCACCATACTGCCGGGGAAATTTGCGTTTCTTTAATCCAACCGAGATCGCCACCAACTGGTTTCTTCCTCTACTTACTTCGCCTGCGACGGCGTCAACCGGTACTGGATTTCGATGTACTTCGCCTGGAACAGGAAGAACGGCATGTACCCGAAGAAGTAGAAGATGCTGGCCGCATTGTTGAACACGTACGCCTTGTTCGTGACGAGCCGGCGCACCGTGACGAGCATGTCGCGGAAGGAAACCTTCCTGTCCGCGTCCACCTCATCCTCCGGCTTGGAGGTTCCACTGATGCGGCTCGCCTGCCGGGAAAGCGAAATCCGCTCCGCCGCGCGCGGTAGCACCTTCGGGAAGCTAGCTGTCAAAACAAACGAATCGAGAAACGTCAAAACATCGCGCAACCAAGTCAATCTGTCAAAGTTTGCATGGCATGCTGCTAGAGTAAGTGTACCAGTTTTCGGCCGGTCAAATGAAACTGTGGAATATTGCTCTTTAACGCGGTGGATAAATGATTCCAGTCTATGTGTTACCGAAAAAAATATAATTTCTAACAAGTTTCATTACTTTTTGATCAACTTTTTACGAAATATACGAGCAAATGTAGAAAATACAATGGTTTTGGATTTCTACAGGTTTTTAGAAATAATAAATATGCTCATCAACTATTACCATGTGGCATTTTTGTGAAAGATAAACAAGTTTCATGATTTTCTAAATAATTTCGTTTGCTGTTCATAGGGTTCCGAAAAATGATGGAAAAAAATTTCAATTGATTCAATGACGATTGAAGCAATAAATTTGTTGAATCTCAACTCAAAAATAACATGTTAATAATTAAACATTTAAGGATAAAAAAGGTTGGTTAGATGAGTATTATATAGGTTTATGAATTCATGAGTATCGTAAAAAATATTATAAAAATTTAATCACGGGTAAGGTCACGGAGTGCAGCACCTGAGAAATTTAAGGCTGCTACAAAACTAGTACACAATTAAATATTATGATAGTTTTTTATCTATCGAATACAATATTTCATAATTTCAAATGTCGTATTTAAAAAACGGCTAACATTTTTGCAAAACTGTTGCACCAAGTCGCCGAAAACTGGTACATTTACCCCATCTAGCTGTCGACTATAAGAAAAACCAATTGTCGCAGTTGGCCGCAAACTTACCGAAGAACGGGGCGATGAACACGAGCGTCGAGCCGAGCGTCAGCCAGCCCATCCACCAAGCGCCGATCCACCGCGGATCGGTCTGATCGTAACCCGGATCGACGCCCACGTGCACGAAGTACTTCAGGCAGAGGGAAGCGAGCGAAAAGCCCACCAACGGGCCCATCCGACGCCCGAACGCGGCCAAACTGGACAGGAACGGGACCTTCTCCTTGCGCACGTTATCGTCGAGGTAGGTGAGCCCGAGCGTGAAGTAGAGTGAGGTCCCGATGCCGGACAGGAAGCTGCCGAAGAACAGCACCATCTGCGGCCGGATGTCACCGACGTCGAGCGAACAGTCGGGCGGGAGTCGATCCGCCCGGCACAGGTTGTCCGCCTGGCCGCGCGTCCAGTTGCCGGCACTCTGCTCCATCTCGGCCCGACCCGGAGCGAACAGGAAGTGGGGCAGCGCGTTCACGAAGCAGGACAACGCCATGCTCACGATGCCCATCGCTATCCATAGCGGTTTGCGGCGGTTCGAGGCGTAGTAGGAGAGAAACAGCGAGGCGAGCACGAACGAAAGATCCGATCCGGCCGTGATGATGCCGACCGTGCGGGACGAGATCTGGATGCTCTTCTCGACCGTCGTGAGCGTGCCGTAGAAGTAGGAGGTGGTCGAGTTGAGGATGCACCCGATCAGTCCGAACAGCAGCACGTACAGCTTCTTACTGGCCAGCCGCTGCCAGAATGGGCCGCGGCACACCCAAAACCCACACTGCACGTCCCGCTCACTGTACGCGGAGGACGACACGCTCCGCTCGAACGCGATCTTCGGCGGGGGTGCATTCAGACCCTCGTTCAAACCGTTCGCCAAGCTACCGTTCATGGTGTGTTGTTGAGCCACTAGCAGCCGTCTGTCAACTAGTCAACGGACGACGCGGGCCCGACGTGATCCTCATCCGACCGACCGGAAGGCTTATCGGCGGCGCCTCTGTCTTTACGACCCGCACCAGATAGCCGCAGATAATGGGGGAAGAAGATGTTTGGGAGATGTGCATGTGCCGTTGGGTGGATGGATAAACTCCGAGTGTGAACTCGCTACAAGCGGCTCAGATAGGACGATGACCTTGCGACGTGCGGGTAACGCGTCTCATTTACACCTGATCCATCAAGTCGGTATCATTTCGCTGCGGAACGGATATCCTGAGGAGCGGAATTTGCGAGCAGTATCATCTATTGATTGCGCATCGAATGACACCATCATCCAAATCGCATCTGGATGGCTATATCCTGTATTATAATCCGGTTATTAATTATGATACCGGGCAATGGTGTGAAAATGTCCAGGGATATAATTAAAATAATCAAACATTGATGTCTTTCTCTAGAATCATGACTTGCAGATTGCTCTAGCCACTGGTCCGATATAGTCTCTACTGGCTAGGGAGGAACGTCATCACCACACAACTGAGTGGTTACCAAGTTTTGCATTTTCAACATTGCGAAATTTTAATCTCTCTGCCGACCTTGAAGGGAAGCTGGAGCGTGAAAACTACGATAATACTTGCCCAGAGGCTGTGTGTGGCTTATTGCGTTGAAGTAAAATTCCATTCTGTGGGTAAAACGTTTAACGTTCAAAACACACGTAGAAAATTGTATCATTCTTAAATAGGAAAACCCATCTAGGTATAAAAAATAAGTTATTAATGTATAAAAATTGTTAGTATATTAGCAGCTCATTTTTTATGTTCCCACGTATGAAATATCCAACGAATTCGTTTTTCAATTACAATTTGGCGCAGTCTCCATTGCTCAGAAATGTAAAAGCCGAGCGCCAAATTTGACCTCGAAACGGCCCAAATTCCATAGTGAGGCCCGGTTTTTCGAAGCATCGCGCGACAGAGATGCACAATTTCCGAATTTCGAACAAACGTCCATTTGGATCGCCGTGAGAGATAGGCAGCTCGAATTGCGCGAGCGAGATGCGAGACGAACTGCTCGAGTCCGAATCGGCCTCACTACGGGAGTTTTTGACACACGACACGGCCAAGGTCATTTTTATTACAAAGTGAGCACGACGGACGACACAAATTGACGGCGAAATTTCAAACGAAGAGCAGCCTCTTGGTCTGTCCAAACAGCAAGTTTAACACGAGGAATGCCACAATGTCTGCGTTTGTATTCTACCGAGATCTAGGCGCATTTTATTCCATGCACACCGTTGTAACTTATCGTCTGGGGTATTGTCATCGTCGCCTGAATAAACAAAATCTTTCCGATCATCGTCCCAATGTCTACAGCTAGACGAGAGTAAGGCGGCGAAAAGAACATGAAAACCGTAAACGCACTAACATGCAAGAGCAATAACAAACTTAGGAGCTATAACACAAACATTGTTGATATGTAAGCAGCTCATCGCTTACTCCACGTGCGCTGCTCAGATTTCACACGGTTGGAACACTAGCGGAAGTTTAGCGTGCAAACCCAACAGGTGAAACTTTGTTCCGGTCCTCGGCGTCATACCGCGTTGCAAAGTTTGTTTAAGCTCTCTCACTTCGATAAAATAACCATCGAATTCGTTGTAAAATCACCACCAAGATTGCTCAGAAATCAAAAAATGTTCCGCCTGAATTTGGCCTCCAACAGTCGCGTTTCGGCCCAGTGTCCAGAAAATTGCACCGAAAACGCCCCAGAAAGAGATGCACAATCTCCGAATTTCGAACAAACGGCCATTTGGATCGCCGGCGAGGATAGGCAGCTCGAATCGTGCGAGCGAGATGCAAAGCGTGTCGAGCACTCCCAAATTTGGCCAAAACACACGGCGTCATGGCCCATAGTCAAATTGTGGGAAAGAGATGCTCAAAATTGGAATCGTGCGAGCGAGATGCGAGATTTGGCAGCGACATCTGGCGATGCTCTTTCGAACCACTCGAGTTGCTTTGCTCGAATTTGGCGAGCGAAATGAACTTTCGCAGCGACATCTGGCGTCGTTCACTCGAACCGCTCGAGCTATTTACTCGAATTGCGCGAGCTCGATTTAGCAGCGACATCTAGCAATGTACTTTCGAACCTTTCAAGCTAGTTGCTCGAATTTTGCGAGTGAAATGAACTTTGACAGCGACATCTAGTGCTGTTTACTCGAACCGCTCGAGCTGTTTGCTCGAATTGTGCGAGTGAATTTTTGTGGCTCGAAATGTATGCAATTTGCATAGCATTTTTATATGCCATATTTATTCATGATTGCATACCTTGTGGCGCTCATCTTTTCATGTAGCGTCATCTACACGTGAAAGCGTGTACTAAGCAGGAGTCAGCAGCAAAGAATATTGTAACAGGATAAATTTTTGCTTGCATTCGTAAATTAAACAACATTCAAATCCTCACAGTACCAAAGTTTCAGATCGTTCACAAACCAGTCTCGGTGCGGCCTGCTGCTATTTTTAAACTTGCTTCGAAATTTCACTTGACCTATCCCAACATGAAACTGGGAATCGTAGATCGATGTGCTGCTGGCTTTGCTCCCATCCGCCCGTCCGTGTCGTAGTCGCGAGACGGTGTCAAGGCGCGACGGCGAACGCGAGTGTGCGCACCACCCAACAGAACGAACGGTAGATGCAGGCGGACAAGCAGCAGCAGACGTGCATCGGCGGACGCTGCGCTCGCTCGCACGTTCGGGATCATCTCTTCTTCTTTCGGGCGATGCTTTATTCATGTCGCTGCAGCGCGGTTTATCGCGCATGCATGTGGCGGCGGTCGGTGGTCACGCGGTTCGCCGATGCAAAAACCCGCGACGTAAATGGTCCATCGCATCGAGCGAGCGAGCATCTTCCAAAGCGCAGGCAGCGTCGTCATACCTTAACCTACCACAATAAGGGGGCAACAAGCAGGGGCAATAAGGAGGGGAACGACAACAAATGGCCAGCCGATGGGAAGGGTGTGCAACTATTTTCGCTACGTTTCGCGTTTTATGCTAATGCCGGTTTGCTCCCGCACTAGGTCTGCACCCCAATTCGGGCCCACCCCGGGATCGGCATGCATCTGATGCATCGAAATTGGATGGCTATTTTTAGCGACCCGACACGTCTCCGGGGCTCAGGGTTGCCTGCCTGCCGGCTCAGGGTACGGTGGTGCGTTTCGCCCAGCAAGCCAAGGGCTCGTCGGCTTTGGAGTGAGAACATGTACGTGTGTGTGACGCAACGTCCCCATCCGAGGAAGGACGCTTATTAGCAAACGCACCGTGTAACAGAATCGCTCAAATCTAGCGAGCACATTTGGATACGAAAGCGATCCCATCCACATTGTTCGGCGGGAACGAGATTGAAACAGAAAGTGCATTTCGCTGCTCATTAGCTACCGAGGCGGGCTGTCAGTACCGAAACGGCCCGTTGGCACGTGTGCGTTGTGGTCAAATCCTGCGCCGAGATCGATGACCCACAGAGCCGTTGCCGACGAAGGAAGGTTGGGGTTTGGTGACAGAAATGAGCGTGTCCGGTTACCGACGCCATGATTTGTCCCCAATACGTCTTCACGGTTGCGAACAGAGTAAAACGTTCTGAAATGCTGCGCTGCTTGTCCGTATATATATTTTAAATTTAATGATTTTTTAGCCAAACCAGCTAAACAAATTCCTAATGGGATTTGCAGGACATAATTTCATGACAAAAATCATTACAAAGGGCAGATATGGCTCATTTAAAATTTCTACGCTAAACTATGTTTGAATTATTGTTTTACATTGACTTAGGTGGGTGAAATTTGTGAGTAAAATTTTTCTGAATTTTTAGAAAAGCTTGGTTGTAGTGAAACAGATTTTTGTTAAAAAGTCTTTCATACAAAATGTCCATGTAAATTCTATCAGAGCACGCTTCTGGCTCTTAATAAGAAAATTTATTGTAATATTTTATTTTTATACTTTAATCCTTTTATTTTCTTTTAGATGTAATCAGAAAAAGGAATTAACCACAAATAAAAGGATTATAAAATATAGAAACAACATAGTACGGTATTATTCACGTAATATTTTATAGTGTATACTTCAGTTTAGAATAACATTTAATCTCCTGACATAAAAACTAGTTTTCATTACATTTTTTTCTATTAAATAAATAAATATATAGTAAATGTAATTTGAAAAAACTGTTATACTAAATACAAAATCTACAAAACCTATTAAATTTACTCTTATTATTCGTTCTCTGGTCCAAACTCGCCAGCACTCGCCACTCGTGATAGAAATATAATTTAAACGACCAATAAGCTGGGAAACGTTGCTAACAAATTTCGACCCCTGATTTATTATCCTTCGACGTCGTGTCGGATCCCTTTTACCTGCAAATGCCAAACAGTCGGGAAGGAAAATCTCCCGTCATAATATGCTTTCTTCGACCCTCGCGTTTTCATCGACCGTGCCTGCGTGGCATTGGAATATGAATTATATTCACCGAGGCAAACTGGCTCGCCACGGTAAACCCGATGCACACGAACGCATCATCCCACGCAAAATGGCAGTAAAAATGGCATGTGTGTGCGGCTGCTGCCGCTGCTGCTGTTGCTGCTGAAGGTGAGGAATATTTCTTCGTCCAGCGAGATGATACTGGATGGGCGGGCGGACGGGCGGCATTCTCGTTAGGGCTACGCTGCGGCGTGTGTGGAAAAATTGATCGCAAATTTATTTATTGCTTGAGGGAAGCTGCGTGAAGCATTTTATTGACAGTACTGGGACGCGAAGGGTGACCGCGATGAGTTTGCTATTTCCACGCGGTTAGACGGGTTTTTTGCTTACCTTTTTCAAACAAAAAGTACACCCCGAATCGCTTCCTCCCGGCGGTCATTTTCCTTCCCCCGAAGCGAAACGTGCATCGCCCAAACAGTTCAATCAACTCTCGGTGGACGGCTCGGTCGGTCGGTTGGCTTCTAATGTCGAAGACCACGGGAGACGCGGTAAAGGGGTGTGCAATTTTCCGATGTTAATTAAACATGTTCATCGCGCGCTGCGGCCGCTGTTGTGGCAACACGACGCACCCATACGGCCGGTCGAAACCGGTCAAGAAACCGGCCAGATTGTCCCAAACGCTGATCCTCCTCCCAGCGACGGATGGAAAAGTGCAACGCGACGAGATGCACCGCAGGGGAGGCAGTACCGAAGAAAGTACCACACAAATGAAACGAAACGAATCAAGTCTCTAGCAGCAGCAGCAGCAGAGGCAACGAGCGTTTAAGCAAGCAGTCACTGTCACTTTCGATCGTCAGCTGCCGGCGAGGACGGTTGAGGACCGGCCAACCAGAAGTACCCATAATGAACCACGAAAACGCAGCGCATTCCGTGCACAATGCGTACATGACGATGGGAGGTATGAGTCAGATAGGCTAGATTTAGTTTCGCTGCCGTTCTGGTGACGCTAGATGCGAGATTTCGGTGCGTCGAAACACCACAAAGAACAACCTTTCCTTGGACAAAACGTTTACCCATCATGATAACAAGAAACACGGCAAGAAACAATTTAACCGCAGCCGTTCCTCCGTCCGCTCCGCCGAAACCGAGAGTGAAAGTTTCGTTAGCCAAAAGTCCGCTCGCTGCTAGGGCTTAATTTACCATTCCGCACGCGCTTCCACTCGCCAACACACGGCTTGGTTTATTACCGGTGGGGTAGTTTTTACTTATTATTTCTGCTTGGTGGTGGTTCTCGGGTGCGAGTGCCCATAAAAACCCGATGCGTTCTCCTCGTTGGATTGCATCGTTGAAATGCATTAGCCAGACGAAAGGGAAAAGAAACTAACCAAGGCACCGGATGGGCGATAGTGCGATAGAGGGAAAGGGGTTGTGAGGGGATGTAGATCGGGAAATCGATTTGATTGTGATTTTTGTTGATGAATTAGATAAATGTAGCAATTGTGGTAAAGGGGGTTAAACCTAAAAATACGCTTCCATAGCTAAGAGCATAATTTATTAGTAATAAAATGATAAATATGTACACGAAAAAAGATTTTATTTTTAATATTTTTAATATAGAACAAAGAGAAAAATTAAATAAAGCTCCAAAGAAATAGCTGGAGGTATTCCATTTGAGTAAGACACACCAATAAATAAATACATGAAATAAACAAAATTTGTAAAATACAAAAAATAGAAATAAAATAGTGAAATGACATAAATTAATTAATAAATTAAAGCAAAAAACACATAAACCAAAGAATTGAATACAAATTCATGACATTAATAAATATGTATTTTTATATATTTTTATACTTACATTTCTTTGAAGCACACCGCCAAAAGATATCTCCTCCAGCACGATTCTCCTCGATTCGATATGGATGGAATGTGCACCCTTTAGCAACAACGTAAAATGACCCTTCGCTTGTACACAAACACATCGATGGTAAAAGCATATGCTCCAACCGCCGTTCCAACCGCCCAACCTTCCCGAACGACCCAGAAAATGCGAAAAATCCTTCTCTGCCAGCTGATTGACCGCTGACAGGTTTCGGTCCCACTCTCGATCGGCAAAAATAAAGCTATCGAATTTTCACTTTCAATCTCCTGGCGTCGGCGAGAGGGTGGAGGGTGCAATTTTCACTTTCCGTCCGCGGTGCGGGAAATTCACCTACGCCGTGATAATGGCGGTGCGGCGGATATGGATGATTTAAATTCGGTGCCGCAATTTGCCGTCATTCTCACCATTTGCGGCACTCCGTGGCGGTGCGGAATAGCCGGGCGGTTGTAATTGCGGTCGACGACTGCGACGTCGAGCGGTTCGTCGGTGGACAAATGTGGCCGCGATTGGCCCCTTCGAGTGTCGGCTTGTGTGCGTCAAAGGAAAATGAAAGTTTTCTTTTCTGTGCAGCGTAAGGCATTTTATGATATTTTTGTATTAAATAAATACAACTTATATTGTTCGATATCTTTTAGAGATGATTCAATTCACTCGGAGATGATCCGGAAATGATCTAGTTTGGAGAAATCCACGATCCCGTGACGATAATATTCCACGGAGAGGCACTTTTCCAACTGCAACTCATATTATCCAATCAATCATCCGCCAAAAAGCTTCCAGTTTTTGCTTTTTATTCGCCGTCCATTTACACGAGTCATCGACTTTTTAGTGCCGGCCCCGAACCCGCTTGGCGGCCAGCGCAGGAAAGGCCGGAAAATTTGCATTGGAAATTGCAGTCGCAGCACACACACACACACCGCTCACCGATCGACCGGCGCGATTGAAAAAGCGTGTCAATCTGGAGCATTGAACTCGAACTCGAGAGGAAACACAACGGCCCAACCACCGGAACCCATTGCCTGCCTGCCTGCCTGCCCGCCCACCACCCACCCTGCTGCTGGGTGGGATGCAACGCAATGCAACCGGTGGTCGGAATGTCGTTCACCGGGCGTGCAGCGTGCAGCGACCACCATACACGCCGGCAATGGTCGTGCCTTTTTTCTTCTAGTAAGCACGTCCAAACGTTGGCGGAACGATGGAAGAAATAGTTCAAAGAAATTGGCTCGGAAGCTAGCTGAAACGAACGAAGTTCGATGGTTTGTTCCCTGAAGGGACACACGTTTGAAGATAAAAATAATTCCCGTCGGAAAGCATGTAATACCGTTCGCCCATAATCAAGTTGTTTCTAATTTGAATAGAAATAAAATTGCAAAGCAAAGAATTTAAGTTGTTAAAAAATTTAAAATAACTTTTTCAACTCTTTCAAATTATTTGTAAAACCAAGCTTCAAAACACATATGTTAACTATATTTTGTATTTTATATATTGTTTTATATATTTATTCTAAAAATTTTACATAAATTCAAGTAATCGCTTTTATTTTCTTTGTATTCTAAATTTTAGCAACCCTTTTTTAATTTTCTCATTAATAAACTCATTTGGATTTCTTTATAATTTCAACAACATTTCAAAAAAGCATTCCAAAAGGGCTAGATACGTTGAGATATTCCGTCAAAGTTAAGAAATAAATACGGGTATGTTTTAAACGTAATCCGTACTCATCTGAACGTAGGCATGCTAAGCAAACTTGGATCTATGTGCGCCTAAAACTCGAACATGAACGATTTCCGTCGTTAATCATGCCGAAAGAGATCGCTTCTCTGGCCATAGCTGGCACGTCCGACACCAGCCTGCACGAGGACCGACGACAGTCTCAACCGGCACAGCTGTACGCCGCATTTCAAATTGAATGATTTGTCAAATTCCAAAAATGACAAACACATACATCGTACGCAGTGCAAATCCCTCCGAGGGCAGTTGAGGATGCCAATTGGGCGTGTAAAGTAGCAACAACAAAAAAAAAACATACTCGTCCAAAATTCGAAGGCGAACGTGCGATGCACTTGCACACCAGCTGCAACGAACGAACGGCCAATGGCCAGCGTGCCAGACCTGCCCAGGGGAGGTTAATGAACGTTGGCCCAAACACGCGGGTTCATTTTCATCATCCGATCCGAGCGGTTCCGATTTGTTCGATTCCGCTTCATTTTGTACCATTTTCGCTTTGTTGCGTACACGTGCGCGTGCTGTTTGAGGGATAAGTAGTTGTACCGATGGGTCAGCTACGTTAAGGTCTAATGACACACCAAAAAAACAAGGAAGCATACACCAACAAAAATGCATCATAGCAAGATACTGATAACGAAATACATATAGACCATTACAAAAAAAAAAACAATATGAACCGTAATCTAAGTATAAATATTCCCTTAAACAAAAGTAAAACTGAGAGAACCTGGAAAATCAGGAACAAAGTCAAATTTCGTTTTTCACCTTTAAATTAATAAAGCAAATTTTCAACAACTATCGATGTTAATTTTGCATTATAAAAACATTTGAAAATGGAACAAAAAACATACTGCTGAAGAGTTTATTAGATTTGCATTTGAGAATGAAATATAATTTATTTATGAAAAAAGAGTTGACTAGTTTACAATTGATATTGGGATTTACATTTGCGACTAATGTCCCTCTATTATTTGCTACATGCTCCAACATAACTCTTTTATTTGTACCATAATATTCCTTCCTGCTCACAAAAACATATGCATGTATTTATTTATGTAGCAATTATTTTGAATAATCTTACCAAAGTCTCCATCACCATTTCCCCATCCAAGCAAATGCAACAAAAATCACTGTTCGTTGGGATAGATCAGTGTTCCGTGTGTATCGTCCGGTTCGAGAGTTCTCTCGCGATCGAAGTTGGCTGGCGACGGCAAAAGGCCCCACACACAAACCGCAGCAGCATCTGCAAAACCCCAGCTTACACGGTGAAATCTAACCTCTTGCATTTGGCCGCAACTTCGGCCGCGGTCGCTTTCGCGTGTGTTTAGATTGGCGAGATTTTGCCGCCGACGGATCGTATGCCGGCAGCACAGCTTCATCATCATCACCGTCGTCGTCG
The DNA here is from genome assembly GCA_000473445.2 of Anopheles farauti. Classification (NCBI taxonomy): domain Eukaryota; kingdom Metazoa; phylum Arthropoda; class Insecta; order Diptera; family Culicidae; genus Anopheles; species Anopheles farauti. Next base: position 14,369,804 of record KI915041.1, read on the forward strand.
TCGTCGTCGTCGTCGGCGTCGTCGTGCGTCACCTTCATCAAGCGTCTTCGCGTCACTGTCTTGCAGCGGTTGCCGAGTGCATTGAACTGCCGATGATGCTGATCCAATCTGCAAGTCCAAACCATTTCATACACGCTACTTTGCACGATCGCTCGCTGTGTGTGTGTGTGTGGACGGAGACACCGTACCGCTCTAACCGTTCAAACGAAGCGCCCTAAACCATCCACGGGGATGCAGCAGCTACCCGTTTGATGTATTCGGTGCATTTGACGGCTGCAACGTGCCTTTCCCGAGGGTCACGGCAAAGGGGTGGTGAGGAAGGAGTGGGAGGCTGCAACGAGCGAAGATGAAGATCTTCGTGATCGCGGGCAGTGCGAGCGGGAAAGATCTCACCGTATAAAGTTTTCATTTTCACCCGAGTCGAATTAACCCGCAGCCGTAAGATGTGCTGTTGTGTTGCGTTGCATCTAAGCAACCCGTCGTCGTTGTCGTCGTCGTCGAGGAGGAGGTTGGGTGGGGTGGGTGGGAGCAGGCTGTGATGGATTATTCGGTGCCGGGGTTTGCTGACCTTTTCCTAGGCCGGGCCGGCTAAGCGGAAGAATTGGAAAGTGTTTTTCACCGAGGCGGCTCGGAAGATTGCTCTATAAAGATAGTGAATTATGCAGTTAATCAATTCGCAACACGCTTGTGCCAGTTTTGCTTGTGCCAGTGCACGTGGGGAAGGAGGATTCATCAATCTATGAATTATTCTATGATTTCAAATTTCGAAAGCCACCATTCTTTACTATCAGCTCTTGCCGTTCGAGCAACGTAACCATGCAACAGAAGCGCCATCTCACGATGGGTTACATAACTATAAAAATCGTAATTATTATACATTATTTTTATATTTCCGAAATAATCTTTTTATCATTTTTGACCATTAATTACAGAGTAGTTTGTAATGAAGCATATTTCATCTAGGATCACTTCAAGTCAATTTTTAAATTATGATTTACAGCTTTGTAATGTTGAACATTAGTCAAGTGACGTAGGCTTCAGCCGTGTAATTTATTGTTTAAGATATATTTATTGTCGTCTTTTTATCAAATGACATTTTATGAACACGGTACATACGGAAAGAAGCCGATGTCGTCCAAAACCCTTGTCCAGCACATATTATATCATCACAGGAATGCTTTTCAGCAGAGTGTCCAAACATTACATCAACCACCGTGTGGCGGTTAAGCATCATACAAGCCCCAAGCCACGCATCGAACATTCATTACAATGTAATTATCGAATTGTATCAACACCGAAGGGCTCCCATCGAACGTAGGGCTGTTCAACTCGCTCCGTTTGGACATCCTTCACCCCGAATTAAGTGTGGCTGGCGGTCGGGCAAGTGAGTAAACGAGCGAATTGTCACCGGAACGGCGACGACACGGCGAGTGGCGGGGCCGGCCGCTTGAAGGGCCGCTCCTAGGGTTGGCGATAAGATTGAAATGCTGTGAACCGCGTCGACGCCGTCCAAGGCGAATGCCAAACACCACCACCACCACCACACCACGTTGAAGTTGAAGTTCACGATCGTGAGCGTGGTGGTGGTGAAAGTGCATGTGCCCGTGTGTCCAACATCACACCTACTTGGAAGCGTTTCGTATCTATTTGTTTACCACCACCATGCGTCTCCATTCGACATGATTTTTTTGTTGTTGTTGCTGTTTTGTTTGACTGTGGATAGTTCAGTACTCTTATCACACACGTCCACACGACACCCGAATCAGCCCGACGAAGTGTACGTGTACGCTCGCATCGGTGCTCGATTGTCAAGGACTTTGAATCACTCGAACACCCAACGGACCGCCGTTTTACAGTAAATTTAGCGACCTTCCGCTTCAGCCGGCACCATATCAGTTTACCGTGCCAGGGTTGGCCATTGTCACTATCGCTCGCTATCGGGCCTCCATGTTGTATGATTTACCGAGCGCTTTGTGTGTGTGTGCCTCTTTGTGTGCGTACAGTGCGTGCAATGATACTCTGTAATGACGCCCGAAGGACACCTTCGTTTAACGAAATGGTACCAATTCAATTTCGCTTCATTGGAAGACGAATGAAACGAATCGGAGAAATTGATTTTCTTTCTGATCTGGTACACGGGGAAGTTTATTTCTTTATCGAAAATTGTATTACAACTACTGCGTCAAAAACTACGTGAAAGTTGAAAACTCCGATAGAGAACATTTAATGGGTGTACATTTAATAAGAATAAAACTGAGAGACTTTTCAAAATTTCACATTGCCTAGTGCTTCGGACGCAATGCAACATCGCGGAGGCAACGTGAAAGTACGCCTACAGCACACACCCACAACGCGGCACACGGGCTAACGCTTCCAAACCGTAGTAGGGCGTGTAGGGTTGAAGGGTAGAACAATCGCAGCCAGCGGGAGCGAAAGAGAGCAGAGCAGATCGGCACGAGAGCAGGAAACTCCGAAGATAAAAGCAAGCCGTGTCGTTTGTCGTGCTCAAGTTCTTGACCAGCTCTTCTTCACCCGCGCAGGGATTGACGATCGCGCTCCACGGCACGACAAAAGGGCAAACGGTCGTCTCTATTTAAATGCATCCAATTTGAGTTGAGTGAGTTGAATTTCTCCCCTCCTTCTTCCCTCCTGCTCGACACTCCTTCTGCTCCACAGGTTTCAAGTGTAGCTGCTATTGATAATGAATATCGTTCGCAGGCAATTTCTCTCGCGTGCAACCCCACCAAGGACAGACAGCTGCGGGATTTGCTGATATTTGCTGTTTACAATAGCGCTGGTGCGGAATTGCGTCCGACGACGGCTTTGCAAGTAATGCACATCCAGGGCCGGACAACGAACGGCCCATGTGTGTCGAGACGGGATGTTAAACGGGTAGAAAATGGAAAACGGTCAGAAGTGTCGAGAGGAGTGACGTCATCTGGGAGATTACCAGCGGATCTATTCGTACGACGAGAGGGACTGCGGCTGTTTGAAGTATGATGAGAAGGGCATTTTTTTATCAGATACTGAATGCGATGAAGTTATAGATTTTAAGTATTTATGGTGTTTGCAGGAGATTAGATTTACATCATCCTGCCGTGTGATTACGTGAAGCGGCTAGTCGAGAGGGGTTTCGATAGGATTTTCTAATATCATAATAACTACCGCATTGCTCTTGCAGCCATACGAAGGTTAATAGTTAAAGTAAAATATTTTAAACATATTCTTGTGAGTGATGTGATTTTGTGTGAGTTATTTTAAGGTTAAAAATGTGAAAATAACAAAAATAAGGTAAAAAACATTATTTCGACTCTTGCGCTTCGATCAGACCATATGGCTCTTTAATTTTGCATAGATTGGAAATTTTTGCTGGCAAACGAATAGGATCGGAGACTTTTTGGAAGAGTTGACCAGTTTACAAAAAAACCTTCCCATTAGAATTAGGAGCAAACTTTATAAACTTATACACTCTTTCTCTGATAACCTTTGATTGTTAGTCATATATCTTACAGCATTTCAATATCAAGCCTAATTTCAATATTGTTGTTAACAGACGCGCTCGGATAAATTAGCAAAAGCAGTCGAACGTACGATTCGATATTTCATTTCCGTTTTGCTGCGGTAAGTGTTTTACGATCAGTTGTTGCCGAGGTGTTGTCCGTCAGTCCCTCCATAACAATCCATCTTTCTCCATCAATAACAACATCCTACCACCGGTGTACGGCAAAAGTAGGTCGCAAATTCCTCCGCCCAGCAGTTCGTTACACAAATAATTCGAATTCCGCATCGTAGGTATTCTCAAATAACTCTTTGTTGGAACTTTTACATGCTTTTACTCGTCCGCTCGGGAAGAGCAAGATGAGCCAGTGGCTGCGAAATCATTGATGATAGTGCATCTACTATTACGGAATGATTAATACCGATGGCATGATCCGCCCGGTCAGTAGGATGCGCTGACGCTCGGCAAACTTCCGAATGCCGGAAAAGAGGACAACGGGAAGGCCCGGGGTACTCCAGAAACAGACCGATCCGCGATAACCGAACCGCGATGAAGCGGGGTGAAGGAGGTGGTTCTGGAACTATCATTCCCTTCCCCTGGTCACCGATGACCTAATTTGTGCATCCAGTGCCAATGTCGGCACTTGCATACTGCCGCCCGAAGGTGTAACCAACGCTGCGATGGGCGCTTTCTGCCCTTGTTTGTGTGCGGCGCAGCGATGCAGCAGAGATTAGCGTAGTGGTTGGGAGTGGGATTTTCATACGCCGGCCTCACTACCCATCCCAGCGGGGTGTGCTATTACTTCCTCTATTTACAGTGACCACTCTTCACTAGATGAAGCTCTGATAACGCATGATAACGGCGAGCGATGGGCTGTGTTTTAGCTGAGGTGGCTTTGCCCTCGAATCTTACGTGCTGGAACCGAGCCGTTTCAATAACACAATCAAACAACAAACGGCAATCGGCAACAACAACAACTAAACACAAAAAAAGTGAAGTGAAAGACAGTCGAAAACAAAAAAACCACAACACGAAAATGAGAAGGCTGAAAACAGCAACCAACGCGAAGAAACGACCGTAACGGGTCCGAGCCCTTCCCATCAAGAGGTGATTGAAACGCGGGCTCTGTGTGTGTGTGTATATATGTTTGGCTCAGTGCATAACTTAAGGAAAGTGTGGAAAATAGTGCAAAAGTTTATTGCACCAGCTTGCACGGCAATGCACTTGCACCGGACCGGGCCACGGCCGATGTCAACGAACTTTTGCAAAGGGGTTGGTGTGCGGGGTGTTTTCGTTCGAGCAACCGGTCGAACCGCCGGGTTAGATGGATTAGATGGTTTAGGTGGCACGGTTGGGTTGGCTGTCGATTTTTGTTTTTTTTTGTTTTTTCATTGTGCTCGAATGAAAGTGTTTGTGCGAGGAAATGTAATTACGGATCGAATCTAAATCTAAATGGTGTTGGGGAGGGAGGGTACACAGATAATGGGTGGCAGCAAGCGTTCCATTCGCTTTTAATTGGGCTCAACATAGCTAAAAGCAAATGGTATTCGATACAGTGAGTCTTTTTAAATCGGCAACTTAAAGTCATCAATCAATTCATTTTTGTTTGTTTCGTAAAACTAGAAAAATTCGAAATTATTCAAATCAAAGCCAGTTATTTCATAATTTCAATATATTTAATTTGATTGAAACATAGGTCTCTATTTTCATTAATTTTTCCAAGCTATGAAATTGTACCCCTATTTTATTTATTTTTTCAGAATAAACGATTCTGCAAAGTCGCTCGAAAATCTTCCCCATTCAATTAATAATAGATAAAAATGTTGCAATCACCAATCGATCACACAATCACGCCCGGCCCAAACCAGCTACTTTCTTGCGATAGACCTTCACTTATCATCCAATTATGCGTTAAAATATTGTACCAAAATTAATTATTTATCACGCCAGCTTTAATGTTTAATCTCGCGAAAGATTTATGCTGCTCGCGTGCTGCGTCGGCTGCCCAGCCAGCCTGAACCAGTTCACCGCGTGTGCGCTTTCCTTTATCACGTGGGTGGGTGTTTTGGGGTGGCGCATATTCTTCCCCCTCCGCGCGATCCGTTCAAGACACCAGCGAGTGAGTTTGATTTTCCCGATCACGGAAACCATTGTTGACTTGGGTGGCTTTCTAATGCAGTTCCAGCCACGATCCTCGCGGGGGTGCAGCTTACTGGTATGCACATTTGGCGGTCTATTTTTAGCCAGCTTTATCCTTGAAGGTGGGCAAGCAGCGGTAGCTTTGCGATCATTCCTGTTCGCTCGGCTCGCTCAGTTACGAGCCGTTTCAGTGTGACGTTGTCGTGCTTTGCGACGGGTGCTAGATGCAAATTCCTTCCGTTTTTCCTGTTGCCATTTTTTGTTGCTTTCTTTCTCTCTCTCTTCCTCTTTCTCTCTCTCTATAGTGCTTACCACTTCCACTTTCATCCGCTAACCGATCGGTCCGGTTGGCCATTGGCCTCAGAGAGCGGCGACCACTCCAACTTCCGCTCGCTCCACCCGTAAGAGTCCATCCGAGACCGGGGTGGGTTCGTCGTCTGCATCGCTATTTTCCTCGGTGCAGGCCGAGCCACCACCGATCGCAGCCGGCTGGAGGCCGAACGAGATTACACCGCACCGTTCCATGGTTTATTGGCACGAGAGTGAAATAATTTCACTTTTCTCCAGCATGTTTTTCTATGGCTTTCTCTCCCACCGGCACACACCGGCTGGGTTGGGAGGCGTTGCACCCGTGTGGTTTTTACTGCCCCCTCTCTCCTCCTCCTCCTCCTTCCCTGCATCACCCGTGCTGGAGAAGTGCACCGGTTTAGAGTGCAGTTCTTTGGCGATGTTTTTCAGTCTTTCCCTGTCTCTCTCTCTCTTGCTCTCTTTATCTCTCTCTTCCACTCTATTTTTTATTTTTGCACGTTAGACCTTTCACGCTGCACTGCCTACAGTTTGGTGCTCCAAGGTGCATCGATCGGGAACTGGCAAATGTGTATGTGTTAGTGGCCATTCTATTGCCATCGTTTCCGACAATTTGCTTAAGCACACCGAGTTTCGTCCGCCTTTGTCGGTTGGGCTTTTGTCTATTGTGCGCGGTACAGGAGATTTGTGTTGTTTTCTTTCCTTCTTCCTCTCACCGTAATATAATAGATCCCGTGTTGATTCCACCCACATCCTCCCCGCGACCGTTTGTGGTTGCAGCTGTGGTGCAGTAACATCAAACGCTCGTTTTCGCGATCGCTGTTCGCTATCCGAAGTGGCTGAGGTGGCTAATGTGCGGTGCGATGATCATCGAAGGTAAGAGTGCTATGCTCTCTGCGCGAAGATGTATGCTCCGAGTATGCGGAGGTCCGACGGAAAGGCAGCTACAGCGGAGCGTAGAAACAAAAAAAAAACAACAACAACAACACCCAACAAACGACGACACCGGGAGTGAGTAACCGGAGGAGGCCTGGCCCGAGAAAGTTGTTTGGGGTTTAACGAGTTCAGGCAGCATAAACGCTGCACACGGCGGCCGTTGAACTTGACGCTGAAAAATTGGTACCGTGGACCGGACTCGGTTGCAGGGGCGGTGCATCTGTTCGGTAGTGGATGCAATTCGGTGCCTGATTTTGGCATCGGCGAGGGAGGGCGCGGGGCGCGTGGGAACAATAGCGCCGGTGCAGTTACGATGTAATAGCTGATTTCGATTGTTTCCTTCTGAGGTCAACGTGCTTCAATTGGATAGCTCACCTCATATTAGCTCATGCGTCGTCAATATGAGTTCGATTTCGCGTACGTTTCACGGGAGAATGACAACTTCTTTTGGTGGTATTGGGACGCTTTTGCAGCATAAAGTTTTTATTAAAGGAAACCCGATAATAACTTTTACATGTATAAAAATTATACTTGGCCGATGTTTTAATATTTTTATAGGTCACTTTGGAGGGGTTGTGAAGCGATTTAGGATTTTAAATTAATTTTTAAGATTATACAAATAAATATTTTGAAAACGTTGTTTCATAAACAAATTGCCAAAAAAAGAAATCTTCGAAGCAGCGAAGTGGCCTGTAAGAGTATTAAGGTGAAAATACAGATTTTACTTAGTAAATTTTTAGATTATTTAGCTAGTGAATTAAAAAGTTATCAATAAAAAAATCAATAAAATGCTCAATCAAGAATCAATGAAATGTTCATAAATATGATATGAACTAAAACAAATTTCCTTTTCATTCAATACAACAACAACTAAATATGAACTAAAACAAATTTCCTTTTCATTCAATACAACATCAACTGTTGGTATCTTTGATAATACATATTCCATTTCCTTCCATTGTCTTCTCTGATGGCGATATAAAAAAAATCAATTACCGGACATAATAATCGATGAACTTGAGCACCGTAATCAGCACCGTACGTCGTCCCGTTCGCGGTCAGGGCAATTATGCAAGATCACCCGTAACAGCCTGCCGAAGAAGATCCTTTAACGGTTCGTTTACGATAGCCTTCAAAGCGAAGTGTAGGTGGCTGGTTGCATCGGTTGCGGTGGTTTTTGCCACCTGCAACCACACACCAGCGAGCAGTTCCACCGTTGTTCAACCGAGTGCGTTCGGTAGCGATTTATTTATTTCCGCTTTTGGAAATGAAGGTTTTCTGTTTTGGTCGCTGTTTTCTACGGTTGCTAGAAAAAAAAAAAACAAAAATCATTCAACCAATTATCGCACTGGAACGGAAAGGCCTTTCGATTGAGGTGTTGGTAGTGGTGGTGTCATTTGCAAAACGCTAGTATGAAATAATTTTTTGGTAGTGGAAAAATTGGTTATTGTCTGCGATTTTCCAAACACAACGTCTGTTGTCCGCGGCTCTTATCTTCCGCCCGAAAACATTTCCACCAACATTATACGGTGAGCAAAAGTAGGTCAAACTCGGATGACTCACGGTCGAAGCAGCGATCGTGAAGAAGGCAGGCTCATAAACCAGCTTGTCGGATCGTAAGACGTTCTTCAAAACCGATGCGATGCGAGCAGAAGTGGTAAAATCGTAACTAACGCTTCGGAAATTGCCAATCGCTTCAAGTCGCGCTGGACCTCAAGTGGTAAGTGAGAGATCATTAGCACACTCCTCCACCACAAACTCCCCCCCTAGTGCGTATCGAGATAGCTAGTTTTCCGCCTGCACTATTACTCTCGTTTGCTGCATGCGCGAGTGAATGAAGGCGAAGGCAGGAAAGTTCAATAACATTTCTCCCCCTTTCTCCACCCGGGTGTCCCGTTTCGTTGAACTTTTCCGTTGAGGAACGAAAGTGGATGCGAGAGAGAGAGAGAGACAGAGAAAGAGAGAGGGCGGAACGTTTGTGATCGGGTTCAATGGCGGAAAAATCGCTCACTACAGAAATGAACGAACCTTTTCCACGCACTTTCGTCAATGGCAGCGGGCAGCCAGCGTTCGGTGCAAAAACCGGGTGGAAAATGAAGCAATGCACTCGGTTTGCGTTCGTTTTTTGCACCGGGAGAGTCAATGCATGCAGGGTTTATACTTTTATCTGATATGCTTTAAGCAAAAAAAAGACTATTAGAATGATATTGTGAACGACCATCTAGGCGTAAGCAAATTTAAATGTGTATGCAAATTTGCGGAAAAAACGCTTAGAATTAAGAAAAACTGGCGAAAGATCACTCCGTACGTGGAGAGTACATCGTGAGTCAGTAGTGAATCGAGTAACCCTGCCAGCTTCTCAGTTTCCATTCGTGAGAGAAACAATAACAAACGAGAGCGAGAAGCTGAATTCGCGCGAAGCTGCACTATGGAAAAAAGAGTGGTTAAACTATTACTTTAAAATAATTTTAAACAGTAGGATATAAAGCATCAAATCGGGAAAAAAAAATTTAATTATAAAATATGTTTGTTTTTCACACAAGATTTTGTTGCATGTTTTGAAAATGTTTTCAAAGAGACGAACGTCGAGAGGGTTTTTTTTGCAGAGCACAAACGTTCAAACGTTCAGAACGCGACGGAACATACAGTCTCGTTTTGTAAATATTTATAAACAATATATTGTAAACAACGAATAATAGTGTAATTTTCATAAAATCCCATTCTATCCCAAACGATTCGCACACCGCTCGTACCGCCCGATCCCATAGTGCGGTTTGGGAAGGGGGAGAAGTGGTCGGCCGACGCCAGTCGTTCGTGCGACGCCACGCTCACGGGCTAACAACCAACACCACTTCGTTTGTGACTTTCCGTTCGCGTTGACGCGTAATCTTTTCCCCGCCGACGCACCGCGCGCGTAGTCGACAGGGTGGAAAAGCGCGTACTTTCCCGCTGTTTTTGGTTTGGTGCTTTGTGTTTACACTTTCGTGCGGTCAACCGCCGTGGTTTTCGCGTGTTTCGTTTCGCTGGCGCCGCTACTTCAATTTCGCTAGATTTTGGGGATTGCGTTTGCCGTGTTCTGGCTGTGTTTGGCGACGTGCGCGAGTGCGTTAGAGCGCCCGCCGGCGCGCGATTTCGTTCCGCGCCCTGTTCGTCCTGGCCGGTGTGGATCCAGGACGAGGATCAAGTGATCGGTTTGTTGATTGCATCCGTAGTGTGTTGAGTGTCTTTCCGTGCTTTCGGATTGCTGTGGTGAATTTTACACATTTCTGTGTCCAATCGGTTCGCTGCGGGAGAAGAAATATGTTTCCCGAATCTAACTAGATAGTGAAAGTCTTCAGTGCTATCGATATCAGTCAACCCTCGCAAGCCCGTTGTGCTTAGTATCGCATCGGCATCGCACCAGCGTTCCACGGTGAGGGTGACTTTGTGTGACGCCCGCTCGGAAAAAGATAATTTCTAGTGCTACCGATAGTGTATCGTGCGACGCCGACGGTTTGCAAAACGCGCAAACGATACGAAATACTAATAGTTGGTGCGCACACGGGTTACGTTTAAAACAACCACATCGCCGCTCGGGTTGGAAAGTACGACAATACGTGACAAAAAGTGACCAAAAATTACAAGAAAAAAAAACGAGGTGCCAATTTCGAGTGATAACATTTAGCAAGTTACGAAATTCAGCCCACGTGTCTGCGAGCGTGCTACACTTCGAGGTGAACATACGGATCGCTTTTGGCGGACGATCGACGGTCCGAAACCTTCGGCATTGGGCTTCAGCGACGTTCAGCTCATCTCAAGACAAACGCAGCAGCATCAGCCTCACCTACCTCAGCAGCAGCAGCAGAAGCAGCAGCATCACCGGCAGCATAATTGTGATGGTGTTCATAATTGTCCTGTAATAAAATTTCGCCTTGCGTGTGCCGCTCCAATCGCAGCCCAGGCGCCCAGTGAAAAGAGCAACAAATTGAAAAATTGAAATCGAGAGTGAAAAGCTCCGGCCGCGGGTGCAGTAGCGCACGGCAAAGAGCAGAGCAAAGAAAGAAGAAGAAGAAGAAGAAGAAGAAAAGTTGTTTGTAATAACAAACCACCGAAGAAAAGTGCGAGTGTTTTCGTGTCGAGTTCGAGTGTCCGGTGGTGAAGGGGATCGCTTACGCCCGTTGGCTTATGGAAAAGAAAATCATGATAATCATCGCATCATAAGCCTCGCCGGTTCGATGAGCGTTCGATAAGGTGGCCACCTCCTCCAGTGGCGCCGAATTCAAAACCTCTCCTTCCCATTGCCGAAGGGCTGCCGGAGTGCCGTTGTGGAGAGCTTACTCGAACGAGGTGGAAATTGTGTGCATGTGTTTATTGTTAGATTTTTCGTCTTACAATCGCCAGTGTTCGGTGGCACTCGAGTCTGTGTTTGCGTGCGTGCGTGCGTGCGTGCGTGCTCAACAACTTCCGTGGTTTTCCCGCTACGTGTCGGTGGAGCGAAAGAAAAGCACCCCGGAAAAAAGCATTCGAAGCAGGTGTGGCTTACAGTGGTAATTCGCAGTCGATAAGGATCCTTTGCTTCAAGCGCAAACGCAGTGAAAACTAGCATCACACATCCGAAGAGGACGCCAAAAAGGATTGTAAACATTGGTTTTGGATTAACGCTTCGTGTTGGAATAACGCTTCGTTCCGGCTCATTTGGATTACAATGCGGAAGCAGACGCGTCAGAACGAGCGGTCAGTTAAGAGATTTAAGGTAGGTAAAACGAGGGGAACAACCATCGTTCTACTGATCTTTCGGGAAGCGTATTTAAAAGCTTGCTTATCACATCAGACAGTATGTTAATTGAAAGCTTAATCCTCCAAAACGAATAACAGAATATGCGTTAGTCGCCTATGACGTGCGCGCTTTCGATCGAATCGGAAATAGATCTCCAAATAAATGTCTATAAAGACGCCTCACTGACGGTGACGATCAAACACTGCATCTGAAATGGCCAACACAGGCCCCCAAAAGGCTGAACCGCATGAATATGGATGACACCGTTCACATCCGCGTGAAGCATCACTCCACCGTGGAAGGTCAGCTCACGAAAAGCCCGTCCTGAGGCGTCGTTGTCTTATGGGTGGATTGGAAGCATTTTTTTATGGCACGATACTATCGGGGGTGCTATTCGATTAAACAAGTTCTTAAGGTCACGGAAGTGTGATCAGGATATCCTGCGGATATGATGGAGCACACATGTTTATAGTGCTATTTTGTAGATAGCTGGCTAGCCATTTTTAGATTGGCATTCTAAAATATTGTTTTTGTTCACTTTAAAAAATCGTAATATTTTTTATTTATTACTAAATGATTAAATGGAGATATAACCGGACAGTATGATGATCATAGTAGAAGTGATGTTTTGTAGTACAAAATATCGAACGAAACGTCCTCAAGAACAATGTCGATTTTTATGAATATTCATGGAACTTTTTCTATGGAACAGTGGCCTTACAAAATCATAGCTATTTTAGTAATGATTTTGGTGTTTCTTTTATAATTTACTATAAAATTCTAACACTGAGAAAATCACGTGCACGTTCGCTCTCGTAATCGATTGATCGAGTGAATAAAGAAGGTCTTTATAAGTGTAGCTATTCTTTTTCCTACACGAACGTTTTCCTTCACACACGCTAGCACCGCGTGTGTTCGATTGTACCGCGAGCTCTCCGACGTACAGGGTGTTTGTGGCTCGCACGATCATGGTCGCATCACGGTTCGAAGGTCAGGGCGGTTCCATACACGTTTGACCTTCCCGGTGACTTAGCGTTCGTTAGTGTTGGTGGCGCAGCCAGGCAGCAGGTGTCGGTTTTGCATTGGTATAATCGAACCGACGGTGTGTTTTTGCACGATACTTCCTGCTGAAGTGAGCACAACTGTAAAACAAACCCCTATTTAGCGTCATTCGCACTACTACCTACACCGGTTTGGATCGTAAACCCACCTGACTCATCGTGCTATCGATGGCTCACACGAATCACACTCATTACCCTTTGTCTTACCCATGATCAATCTCGCTCTCTCGGGCGATTAGCTAAACGTATCCTTCACCAAAAAAAAACCCCGAAACACGGGCTAGTTTTCGAAGCGATAGCGAAAGGCTACGCAGCACTAATGGGAACCGGGAGCTTAGTGTATCGACACTAAAGTTTGACAGCTGATTGACAACCAGTCTCGAGCGTGTTTTGGCGCGATCGCGGCTCGCTGGGCTTGATCGTGACCCTCACCGTCCCCATCTCACGGTGCGAAAGCGAAGGCTAGCTCTACCGACCTCGAGAGTCTGCAAGATCGACCAGTACGGCTCCAAAAAATCTCGCGACCCCGTGCGCGACAGAGCGACGAGATCCGCGAGCTCCGAAATGTTTCGTTTGTTTCACCGAACGGCAGCGGATTTCCTTTTCCTGCTCGTTCATTCCGCGCCTTGCCGCACGCGCTCGGCATTGAAAATCTGCATTTTTATGCTTTCGATGTTTCGCCGGCAGCGGGTAATAACGGGCGAAATATGCTAACAAATTTGGGCCGATAAAATCGTAACGAACGCCGGACTTGAAATATTTCCATACCGTTTGGTCACGGATGGATCAGCTGTGAGGTTCCTGCGTGCGTGGGAATGTATTGAAGCCCGTTCTGCCCGTTTCTGCTCCAGTACCAAAATCTCAAGGCCGCTGCTATCGAAGCCTCGGCTGCATTAAATCATTGTTCGCGGTACGCGACCGTGAAAGAAGTTCGAGGCTGGCGGCGTGGCGTCGCATCCTCCACGTGCTTCCGTTCCCATGGTGACGGGGTGGGGATTAATTATCTCCCGCGAGTGATACCGACCAGTGGAGTCACGTTTTAGGGTGCGCAAAACAAACGGTTCGGAATGGTTTTCATTTTTGTGTTTTTGTTCTTTTGGCGCCCAATCCCAGTGTCAACACCGCGATGGAGGATGGAGTACAACTGGTAAATGCTGGTTTGTGCAGCTGCTTCGTTACCGGAGCCAAAGTGAGCGGCAACGGACGACGAATACAGCAAATCTGCGTGCAATGCTTTACCTAATTAAGATCTTCTTCGTGGCATTGAAGAAGCGGCGTTTTCAATGCCACCGGTAGTGTTTGATGAGTTGGCGCAAGAAAACAGACAATCAGCTTGAGGGGCCTTGGGTGGGAAAAAAATAATGGTAACGATGACATCTCCAGGAAGTGCCAATATTTGTAGACCTAATATTTCGTCTCCAGCATCAACCCAGGAGTTTGCCTGGGTGGTATTAAGGCATCTATTTTTCGGCACATGCTTCACATTACGTAATGGGGATGTGGGTTTTTTTTGCCCGTACTTCTAATTTGGGGTAATAAAACCCGTGCACACCGTGCCGAGCAAAAGGTACGGCCTAAACTGTTTCCATTTTTCCGCGGTTCGGAACCGAAGTGCATCGTAAATCGCACACGAGCGGCTAGCTCAAATCGCTAACGAGCACGATCTTCTGTTTCCCGGAAGCGATCGGTGATCGCGGTGCAACACCGCAGACGTGGTGGTGAAAATTCACAAAAGTTTTAACAGCCGAAGTAAATAAAACGCTCGAAAACGTTAACGTGCCAACGGTGCACACGCAACAGGCGTTTTGTTTCTTTTGTTTTTTTGTTTCACTGCAGACGGCCTGGTGAGAGACGGTAAGGGAAAAAGTGACCCGTCGCGACGGGCGGAGGGGTCACATAATATATTACGGCAAAATGCAAAATTTGTACGCCACAGTGCGGCACGCGGCATCTGTTTATGCGCCGGAGGCACGTCGCCTTGTTGTGTACACACACGAGCACGGCTAGTTTCAGCGAGTCTGGAGTGGAGCAGCAAATGATCATCGGTTCCGCCCGACCAATACGCTGGTCGATGCTGATGAAGTTGTTAGAACTGCTAGTCGGGAGGCTGAATTTGTTCAACAAAAATTCATGAGAAGTTTTCGATAAACACTTCAAGCAGGGGCTATAAACGAGCTTAGAGTGGGTGAAGAAAATTCAGTAGATTATTACTTATTTAACGTCTTCCCTATTGAACTTCTGCTGATGTTCTTTGTTAAGGTGAAAATTAGGCAGTGTTATTTTCAAAATTTTAACGCTTATATTAAAGTAATGGAAATATTCTACACTGAAAAAAAAAATCTATTGAACTATTGGAAAATTAAATCGATAAACAACTCAAAAATGGCACATAATTCTTCGCAAAGTAACATGATCCATTCGAAGTCACCCACACTGAGCGTCGTCGCTGCTGCTACTGTTCGGCTTCGGGAACGCTGTCACGCAATTGCACTCACGGCTGCACGTGGGGTACAAGGTTCGAGATGCAGTGCAAGTGCAACTGCACCGCTTGATTTAAACCCTCCCTCCCCGCTTGCTTACACACACGCAGGCGTAATGCACTCTCGCCGCAATGACACCCGGTTCGTGAGTGACCGCGGAAGGCTAGGTGGAAGGTTATTATGTATGAGGAATTGAAAGCGATGACAGGTTTTTATTCCTATTTTTATGGGGTTATTAAAGGCTCGGCTCGGGCGACCGCACCTGCACGGAGGCATACACTGAACGCGCTTGACACCGAGCTGGGCTGTGTCCTTTAGAATTAGTTTTCATTGAAGCCATGGAGCGCGGTGGGGTGCGATAAGCATGTATTTTACAGATTAGGTTTTTTTGTGTGCTATAAAATCTATTACCAGTTGAGATAACCTCGTCAATCACATAAAAATGCGCTTTTTATACGATTATTTTAAGCGTTCTGACCATTATTGTAAGATGAGAATTCACTGAACAGGCTTAATAGAGAAAGAGTGTAGCGTTTTTCTCCCAAAACTTCTATCTTTAACAAACAATTTCGTCCCTACAGCAATATTTTTTTCTGAAAAATTCATAAACACTCATAAACCCTTCACGCTCATCGCACGGTTGTACCGTGTGCGACAGTAATTTATGTTTGAGCAGACAATCCGCACGGAGGTGTCTTCTGGATGAGTGGAACAGGTATGATAACTCGCCCTGAGTCATGAGCACAGCGTCGTTCTAAGACCTTCCGCGTCTGCGCTGCCATGCAAAGTCGGATTACCATAATCGATATATGAATGCTCGCGATAGCAGGTAAGCCAGGGGGGTGTGTGTGGGTTCCGTGCACCAAGGTACCGGAAGTGCGGGGATCGCTCGCTCGCCGTGTTGCGGTAGGTTGTGAACCCTTCGCGGCGATGGTTGCTGTTGGAAGGTTCCCGGCCCCGTACTAAATTATAGCACGGAGCTTGGGTGCCGATTGGCCGTGGATACGATGAGGCCTATCTCCACCTGTCTATCTCTCCAGTGTCGCCAAAGCTGTCGCATTAATTAAGCTATTAATTGATTGCGGGTTGCGGGAACAGCGGCCGGCGTCCGAAATTACTTCCACCTCCGGCGGTAATTTGCATACCTGTGATCTCGCATGCAGGTGAGCAAACGTTCTTGGGAAGGTGCGTTGAATAAATTTTTCCTATCGAGACAACGTGGCCAAGCGGAGAAGACGATTGCGGCGTGGTGTAGTAGGTGAATGAATCAGAGCGTTATTTTGACGCTGGGTGTCTTCCGATGCTGCAACATCTGTGGAATGTTTCTAACCATCTCGGGCCCCAATAATGCCACTCGAACAGCAGCTCGTTTGGAACATGTCCAAGTAGTATTTTATCGAATTTCATTATACTCGGAATGCTCGCCGGCCATCGATTCCGCTGCGCCATTTGGCGCGGAAGGCCAGACCGGGTGCCGCAGATCGTCTTTGTTTCCTTCCTGGTGCATCGCGCAGCACTTTACTCGTGACTGCACACCCGCGTGGTCGAGACCTTCAAACCGATCGACACCATACGCGCCACAACACTATTCCTACTACGATTACTACGTACGCACATCGCACGCCGCCAGCTAGTGTGTCATTTGTCTAGTGACAAGTGCGGCGGGAGAAATGGCGGCGGTGCGCGCGCGCTGTGGCCTTGAGACGCCCTCTTTCTTTCACGCACGATCTGTTGGCGAAGCGAGTTTACGGTGAGCAAATGGGAAGCAAATGTGGTGTATGGGTGTAAAATGCGCCAAACAATAGTGCAACAGTGCCTCCTCCGAAACCAGATTCGCATTCCCTCACGCGTTCGCTGCAAACTTCAAACGCAACCCACTACTACGTCTAGACCTTAGAATAATTTCTGGTTTTCCGTGTCCGAGTCGCGGATTTGCGTTTGCGCGTCGAAACTAGTGCGGCACGCGTTCGGCTGCATCTATGGGTGGGTGGATGGGTGGGTTTTTTGTTATTGTACCGTTTTGGTTTTATGTGCAAAGCATCTGCACCGTAGGACGAAATAAAACCGCTCGCGCGCGCGGTTTGTGAAGATAAACGAATAAATAACGATATCTTGCCTGCTGGTGGTTGCTGGCGGTGTGTCATTCGTTATTCGCACAAAGAGCTCCTTGGTGGTGGCTTGGCGGCTGGTAGAAGAGTCACAATAAACAGTCAGTCTACCGATGTACCCCGTAAACCGGCGGCGGCTGATGTATCGCTCGTACCTGTGTGTGTGTGTACGTAAGATATCGTAAATATCGTTTTGCATTTCACAACCGAATGCATGACAGCGTTGCACTAGAAGATGCATGACGCTAGTGTTGAGCTGGAGTTGGAAGATCTGACAGATTCCAGCACACACGGACTCTACAGACCGCAAACGTTTAGCTAGAATAACGCCTCATCTTCGACGATCTGTAAACAACCTCGCGGCCTCAGCGTCTCGGGCGCACTAATTGTCTAAACTCAAATCCATTTATCCTAATTGGTACCCACACGCGCACACACAATGGCCGTCCCAAGCGGTCGTAGTCTAGTGCCTGGGCGACTGACTCCAATTAGCCGTGAAGTACGCGTACGTGTTCTACGGCGTGTGCAGCACACTGGAGGCATTTGTTTTGAGCGGCGTGTCGAGCTGTTGCCAGCACCGATCGGGTTAATCATACTTTTATCACCCAATGCACTTCCGGGCCCTCTGCTGCCTTCTCCATTCGCTGGCTGCGGTGGGGCCGCTGGTGGAAAGCGGAAACATAATGCCGTTCAGTGCGCGTGATAACCTCGCACTGGGTATTGCACTGCGGAAGGGTAGTGGTAGTAACTGGCGACCGTTTGCTTTGCGAATTACAGCGATCGGGGCACGAAGCACGGCTGATTATAGGTAACTTTTGTGCTCCAGTTTGGCGTCAGTGCGTGCACGTTTTGTTAACCCCTTTGCCGGGGTAAGTTTTCAACCGGTGCATGTAAACGGAACAGCACCGCGCGGAACTGTTTGAACGCACACGCTTCTGTGTGCCCATCTAATCTTATCGGATAGTTGCCAAGGTGAAGCGGCGGCGGCGGCGGCGGCGGCGGTGGCGGCAGCGGCGTTGGCGGCTGTGACGACGCTCCAACTCCGAGAGCTTCACTATTGGAAAGCAAATTGATCAGCTCGCGCACTCGCTAAGTGGGGGATGACCTTCGGCAGGTCGGTGCGTGGCGGCCACCAGAGTGGTATTGATAAGCATATGACCGTGAATTCTCCCGGCGGCTTCGAGTCTTCGAATCCCCACCGCCGGCGGCTTTTGGCGTGCTAATCAAATCGCTCCGATGGACGTGGTGGTGGTATTAGCAGTAGTAACTGGCGATAGTTTCGAGTATTTGATTGGAAGTCGAATTCTTTCGAACAGGTTTCTACTGACGAAGATGCTCTGCCACCGGCGAACGTTTCCGGACAGCCCGAGGCCTTAGTTCTGATAAGACACCGTCGGTCACTACGCACCAGGCGGCATTGAGTAGTTTGTTGCACTGTTTTATTGCGCTCGATGGTGAAATCATTTGGGAATAAAATTAATGCTAGTCGGAGATTTAGTGCAACGTTTTGGCGATGTCCGATGCGGCCGAAGGCTTTTGAATACTGATTAAGCGAACGTTGTTGGGAACGATTGCTTAAGCGTTACGGTTTAAAGATTAGCCATCAGTTCGCATGGTTTTGCATAAATAAATTAGCGCCTAAATAGTTTGCGTCCGTTTTGTCTACTTCATTTCGGGTAGGTCCCATAACAGTTTGTGTTTATTGTTAGTTGACAGTAGTGGTGAATTCTCGATCCAATCCCGACTTGATCCCACATCGACAGCATCCAGATGCAGTAGTTTGGATTGACTCTTGTTCTAGCTAATGCGCCAAAAAATATCATTATGATCAGAAACTATAATGTAGCTTTTTTGTATTTCTAAACATGACAGGAAAATCTGACAGCAAATTCGAAGCGAATCCCTGAACGAAGCAAATTTTCACATGCGATCACTTGTTGCAAACATGATTAACACATCACGAAGGTACCAATTACTAAACTTCAATTCCACCAAACCAGGCATAAACCATGCCGACACATCGCCACCAAGTAGGTCGAATGCTTCGTTCTAGTGTCCACTTGCGCTGGCCAGGGAGATATACCCGAGAATTATCGTGACATTCGTACCGCAATCGCCCATTGCTTTTCAATAAACGGCAACAAAACAATATCAGCTCGTAACTAGCACAAACCTCAACCGCATTCGAAGGCAACCGGCCGCTAGTTTCTGCCGAACTCAGCACAACAACCGCCGATCGGCATGTGCCCATTGTGATCGACGCCGCGTTTTCGGTGACAACTGATGGTTGGGATCGGTGTCAAGCGTGGTCGCGGTGTGCAATTGAGGTTGGGACAGACGGGTGAGCTGCTCCAGTAGCATAATTAGCCGTAAACAAAAATAAACAAAACAGCACTTTGGAACGTGTATCGTGTGTGTGTGTTTTTTTTTTTAATTTTTATTTTTCTTTTTACACCCCCTGACGCGCCCTCCCGGTTCGATCGCAGCCTGGATTTGTGGTGCGAAAATATTTACTAGCCCCATTTCCACATCCCCGTCGGAGCGGGCGGGTTGCACGAAATGACGACGGTTTCAAAATATCCCCAGAAAAGGGGTAATCTTTTGCGGGCATCTCGTTTATGTCACCGAAAGGATTAACCGTGCGGTAAACCCGACGAACCAGAACCGACGACACCGGCACCGGCCAGACCGGATAATCGGATTGCGCGCGGGTGGCGACCGCATTTGGCCCTACCCCGGCGACCGGCCGGGGGGGTTGACCGGCTTCTACTTGACGATGATTGATCTTCTCTTTGTTTGACAGTTGCGCACCCATCCTTTTGCCCGTGCGCGCATCCTTTCGCCGTGGCCCGTTTCGCTTAGTTGACTTAATTTACTGAGCGGCCGGGGGTTGGGTTGATGTTTTATTTTCATTTTTTTTTTCGTGGTCGCGAATCAAGAATGAACACCCAGCGCAGCTTCTGTAGTGACCCAGTTTTCTCCGGAATTACGGGTTAATTGGTTTTCATCCTGCCCGAGTCCGCCCCGGCACCGTCTATTGCACCGTGTACAGAGGGCTAAATGTGGGGTAAAATTTGGGTTCGGACGTTCTGTGGCGGGTGTTTCTGTTGACGCAGGCCAACGTCGATCCCGTGCGTACGCCAGAGTTCTTTCTTTCGGTGCAGCTTAAGCCGTGATGAGTGAGCAGCTTAAGCCGAATTTGTCAGCATGTTTTACTCACCAATTCGTCAGCGATTAGTCACCTAAATGCCTGGGCGTGTGAGTAATGATCACCATATGGCAGCAAAGCCGTGCAAGACAGATTTGAATAGGATCATTCAAATGACGTATACACAATTCTTCGTTATGCAATTCAAATCTGCTCAGTTTTTCAACGAGTTCATTTAGCATTGTCAAACTTCTGTACAACATAGACACAATCCGCTTTATCAAATGAAACAAAAACACTCCCGGCCGTCTTATCGCTTACCTCTATGAGAACGCTTGCCACCACAGACTCGGCGAAAAACAAAAGCCAACAAACCGCACACCGCCTTGCTAGAAACCCCTTGGCACTCGCTGTTTCTAATGCGTAAGCTAATTGCATGCACCGAGGGCACACGCATTTGTGATAATTGGCGGTTTCGCTGGCGGTGATATGTTTTAAAAATAACATCCAACCAGATGATCGTCCCCGGCGCGGTGCGAAACAGATGTTGCGGGATGGCCTTGATAAACGCGCTTCCGCCGCACGGATTGGCGCGCCCGAGCAACGTTCGCGTACGTTACGAGAAATCAAAATATTATTATTTAATTACCCAACCCAATCGCGGTGCAATCCCGGTCGCAGCGGGTGAGAAACTAGGGGGAAACCCGCCGTTGTGCCGTTAGGTTTATAATACATTGGTTCAGGGGTTTTACAGCCGCCCACAACCTGCCTTGATCGAGCTTCTTCCGTTTCACGGTGACACTGCCGCCATCTTGTACAACAAGCGTGCTATTTCTTTTCGCATAAACACCGCACCGAAAACCAAGGTTTGTTCCAAGTGCTCCATTGCAGGGGCTCCAAAAAAGCACAAACTTTCGGCTGAACTTGACCCAAATCATTCAATAACCCAAGCTCACGTGTGTGTGTGAGAGTGTCACTAAGCTGGGGCGCGTCAAAATTTCCACTAACACCAACACACACGGAGCATACACAGGGCACGGCACGATTAGCAATTGACAGATCCCCCCTCCGATAGTTCTCTCCGGGCTTGGATGGTGTACAATTGGCTTTATTTCGTTTTATCGCCTCCTCCGCCTGTGCCAAAAGTCGGCCGGCCGTCTTATTCCACCCCAGGGTCGTCGCGCTAGTTGTCCCGTGAATTTGACAGTTTCCTTGTCGATTGTGTCGAATAAGCTTCCCAAGCGTCGTTTCGGTAGGCGAGGAGAAAAGTAGGCGAGCGGGTCTCAAGGACGCTAATCGCTGGCGGATGTGGCTTTGGAGCGACTTCACGACGCAGAGAACGACCATGACAAACCAGCTCGCTCAATTTATCATCAAGTTCACGTGGAACGATTGGCGAATCGGTGAGGCTCGTGTAAAGCCACAGACACAAACGGCCAAAAACTGCTTCCACTGCTTGTCCGGCACAGGTGTGCGTCCAAGGCAGGGTCAGGCTTGACCGAAACAAGTTTGTGTGTGCTGCCGCCGCCTGGGGCGCCCCGTGCAACTCGACTCAAACACAGCTGATCGCACCGAAAAGAAAGCCAAAAATGGCACAAGAAGCCGCATCACCCACCCCACCCCCCGGGAAGCTGTCCCGCGGGCGGCGATAAGCTGCACTCAACCTTGACCCAATTGGAAGAGGCCGCCGCGACCAGATTGTGGCCGGAGCAAATTTGACAATAGTTTTGGCGTGTGTCACGCACACAGACTGATGTGTACCGTGGTGTTGGTGGCGTACTGTACGATCGTGTTCCTGGAGGCGATGCGCAGCAGCAAATGGCGATGGAGGATTGCTCCGGGGCGTTTTGGCCGGATACCCGGGCGTTATAAGGTGATGTTTGCGATAATATCGAAAATTGTGACACCACAGGAGGGATGACCTTGCGCCGTTGCGGAGTGTCATGTAATGGGGTGGTGAATAATGGAACTTTCAAGAGTGTCGCAGGAATTTCCCAATCGAATGTAACGGGAAGTTATGGAACGGAGAAGATGTTGAGGAGAAATGTGTTCACATCAACTCTGCACTTCCCAAGAACAGCCGGTACCGGATGGTAAAGCACAAACCTCAACGGATACCGAAGCCGAATAAATTTAGAACACCATCCGTGCGAACCCCGCGAACAAACGGCGCACGCCGCACGGCTGTGACCGCGGGGGACTGGGGGAAAGTTTATTTTTGTGATTCGCAACTAATTTGCTCAGCGCAGACAACGCCGAGTTTTGCGCTGCTGCGAGATGGGCTAGCGGAGGAGGAACCAAGGGACGATTAAGGATGGTATTTATTTCCCTTTCCGACCAACTGCGGCGACTTTGGTTGCAAATAAATATATCGAGGTCACCAGGCAACATCCCATCCGGTACGGGAGGGATTCGTGCTAATAACCGTACATCACACAGGACGAGCAAGGAGACCAAGGCGATCTCGGTCTCGCGTGAGGAGCTGATCGTGTGAGATGCGACCTATGACCGTGCTTGTTGCCGATAGTTTCAGTTGCGAATACATTTGCGCAAACGAAGGCGTACTTTAGTGCAGATGTACTGCTGCCGCGCTTGATGGGTTGAGTTTGAGCAGAAGTTAAATGGAGCAAAGTTAAACCAGCGGCGGCTGTGTTTGGCACACGCGGTTTTAGTGTCTTGTCAGTGGAAGATGATTATGCCGGGCGCATGAGGAAAGGTGTCCGCAGGAGGAGTGTGTGCTTATTTTTAGCGACTCAAAAATGGGTCACCGTATTTTTAGCACGGTGATACAGTGCGATCAGATGGAAGAGGGAGGCTTTTGGAATGGGTTTGGTTTCGCTATAAAAAGTTCGCACCTTTCCACCAAACAATACTATTAGGGAGCAATTTTCCTCAAGAGGCAGTATTTAATATTGAATTTTCTTTCTCTCTATTTCAGGTATGACATTCACTATTGTTTGAGGATCTTCCGAATGAGGCGCATCTATAAAGTGTTATTACGTGTTGGTCCAGTATCGTATGAAGTTTACATAACCTCTGATTAATGTCGCAAGCACGATACATAGTACTGCAAAAAGAGAGGGAGAGAAAATCAATCTATTAACACGCACACCCCTAGTGTTGCGGCGTGACAAGCCGTGTCGGCTGTTCCTGCTTACAAACCGACACGTACTGCTCACCACCCAGGACGCAATGCCGCGGGTAATTATGTAATCTCCTGCGAAGTCTTCACCCCGGTCTGCACTCGTCGATGCCCGTGTCACCTTGAGCGATTCGCGCCCGCCGTCGCTTGCGCAAGCCGGGACTTGAACTTGACAAATCATTCCAACGACGCCAAGATGTTCCCTGGCCTGGCGACGCGGAATGGAACTACTTCTGCAAACGTGCGTGTGACTCGATAAAGGACACAGATCGCTTTGGTTTGGCCGTAGGCGACGGCGTACTTCCAAATAAGGTGCCAATAGTCGTCTTGTTGGTAGCCGGTACGGTATTAACTCGTTCACCCTGAAGCGTGATCGCGTGCGGATTGGCGGGAGCGTCTTGTGATCCTTGCACTTGGGAGGTTTTTTTTGTGCTGGATCCTTGACTGTACCCTCTGGTCATTATCTTTATCGGACAGAATCGCGGTGCTTGAGCCGAATCAGACGGGTGAATGGATTCGAAACTGACATTTTACTTATGTCCGGAGGCCAGGACCTCTTCACTCCCTCATACGACGCTGATTGTATCATGCGGGCAAAACAAACGTGCTCCTAGCATCCATATACCGCATACCGGTTCATTCATACCGATACCTCGGTGATACTTCGATCACCGTCGCGTCAGACGACAAATCCATCCCGTGCGAGATGCGATCGGGTGCAAGCGAAATAGCAAGCAAGCGGCCGCGAAAACGCGCCAACCCCTTCCATATCTCGCTGTCTTGCGCATCGCTGCGTCCAACCTTTACCGATTGCAAACCCCACCTGAATGCCGGCACCAACGGTCGTACCCCAAGCCTCCCACCACGCGACGCGAACGCTCACAAGATCGCCAGACGACGCCTTGCGAGCGAGCGAACGAGCGAGAGGCCTGCACTGTTGCGATCTCGTGGTGTTGGTATGAATTTTATTTTTCAATGTAAGGTAACCCTGGCCTGCTATTGAAATTTAAAAGTGTGTTAAGTTTAAATTTTCCGCACCACGCGCGCTCGCTCGCTCGCTCGCTCGCGCCTCCACCACGCGGCAAGGGAGGTCTACCTTCGTCGTCATCATCATGATGATCATCATCATCGCCACCATCATGGCACACTTTGGGCGGTATTGGACGAGAGAATCGGTGCGAGATGTGTATGTAGCCATTCGTGTCTGGTTCGAAAAAACGCGTGGCGAGATCGCGTTTCACATAGGTGGCGCTCACCAACACAGAGCGTCAGCGAAAAACCGCGGCTTTTGGCGGCGCCGATGCCCTTCGTTTTTGGCTCGTCTGTGCGTTGCACATGCTTGGTAGGTTCGTCTGTGTGTGTGTGTGTCTCTGTGTGTGCGCATGCCTACGTCACCGTTTAGTACGAGCATGTTTCAAGAGCAGGAGAAAGAACTCCAGCTTCACAACGTGTTTTAATTACAGCGTACAACAGGATGGAATTTGATTACGTTTCATCCGACGCTGGAAGAGGTACTGCACATTTGCATGCGAACGTTTTCCGCAATGTCGATGGGTCTCGCGCTTTGAAGCATATGCTCGATGGTGGACCTCTCTATGCTCCAGCAAGCAGTGCGTTACGCGATGCGCAGAGCACAAGGTCAGCGGTTTGGAGGTAAGAATGTTGCGTATTTGTTGAAAGAGTGTTTGGTGGCCTTGGTACGGCCAGACTTGGGAAGGTTTTCGGATGATCATCGGAGTGGGTCATCCGACCGATCGACCAACACAGCGAACCAACCGACCGGAACCCTTGACCGATTGGTTCAGTTGCTTGGTACGTGTTTGTGTGTGTGTATGTTGCCTTGGGCTAGGGCCAACAATTACTTCCTACTGCGGTAACTTCCTTAAGAAGCATGAAGCGTGAAAATAGACATGCTATAAGTGTGGTTTTATTGTGCTCTTGAAATCGATTGCGAGGCCAAAGGAAACTGCAACCTTTTGCTTGCGTTGCCATAGCGCCGGATAATTTTAACTGTCATCTCTTTTCTCCAGTTTTGAATCTGTAATTTTGAATAGATATTGGATTGTTTTCATATTTTTTTAAAAATAGAAATTAGTAACTATTTTCTAATGGATGTATTAAAACGAAGAAAATGTGAAATAATTTAAAAAAATGTGTCTGCTGGATGTTCCAGTCCAAAAGCATGATCATTTCAGCTCACTAATCTCTCGCAGTCACCTGAGACCTGTTTCGCGATCGATTTCTCCGCATAAGACGAAAATAATTCGAACTTTCCTCTGTCCCAGAGTCAGTATAAGGATGAAGATGATACTTCGCTACAACGTGTCGGTGGACATCTTCGGGATGATTTTTGGAATCCTCGTTTGGCTAACCAAAACTCTAAAAAAATCACAATCACCTTCCTCCACACCTTTTTTTTGGGTTTGGTGACCGAAACCGTACACCTTTTTTTTTGCTAATCGCGCGCTAAAGATGCTTATTCGCTTGAGATGCAAAAAAGCATACACGCTTGAACCGGGTCAAAAACGGATGATAGTGGTGATTTTACTTTCTTCCTCATTAGCGCCGGCCAGAAATGGAAATTCGTATCTCCCGCAGCCAAAAACCCGATCCGATCGAGCGTGGCAGCTATTTTTAACCCACTTTTTTGCATCATCATCACCGAGAGAGCATTAATGCTAACGGAAAGCGATATGACGGCTCAATCGAACGAAAGTGAATTTTTTGAGTGGTTGATTGACTGAGCGGATGGTCTATGGAGTGGTGATTAGGTGGTCCATTGTTGGTTTAATAAACGAAAATGTACGTTCCACCGAGAGGTGTTTGGGGCTGGAGGCGTTGGAAGCACTTCATTTCGTACGTGGTTTTTTTTATAAATTCGTTACAGTGAAAAAAAAAAATTTGTGGATTGCATGAAGCTTGATTTTTTAAACAATTTTTAAGAACATTATAATATACTTATTTTATTGCATTTAAAGACAAATTGGAAATAAATTAAAAACAAATTAAATGAAGTTTCCAGCAGATTAAATCTTAAACTTAAACAAGGTGTTGAATGAAATAATTTTTAAATCAACAAACGAGCCCTCTATATATGAGAATAGCCTTCATTCAAGAAACAGCTCGATTTGGAATCGAAACGAGCCAGCAAAAATCGTAAAACCAAGGCCGAGTACACGCACTTTTTGACCAACTGTCTAACCCTGGCCCTGCATCACCCTAATGCCTTTGCCGTCGCCAACACGAAAGTGTGTGAAAGAAAGAGACGAATTACAAAAGCACACTCAGACAGACGGAGAGGTTAGTGAAATCAATGCAGTAGAAAATGAGCTTCGCTGCCTCCAAATATAATAAAAAAAAAACTTTAATTGACACCACAACTGCAGCTTTGACATTAAACGAGCCAAACGAGCGAAAGAGTGAGCGAGAAGGAAAGCTCTCGAAAAGTGCGTAAAGTGAGTAAAGAAACCGAACGTAGAAAAGGGGCGGGAAGGAGAGGAGGCGAACGCCCGTTTGGCCCATTAAGCTTCGAAAGCAAAAGTTGTTTGAAGCACCAGCGCCGAATTTTGAGCCACAACTTTCGTTTGCTTTAGTTTCTTGAGATTTCGCTTTCGGAATTTACTCGCACACAAATTTGCGCCCTCTCCCACTTTTCCCTCTCGCTTTCGCACGCACTCTATCAGCGATGGGCGATTGCCGTTGCCGCGCGGGCCGATATGAACAACTACTTTCATCTTTTTTTTTTTCGTTCATCGCTTACTAGAAGCAGCAGCAGTGGCTTAATAGTTGCTTAGTGAAGTAATGTGCGTAAACCGGAGCAAGCCTTTCTGGTTTGTTTTGGTTATTGGTTTTACGTCTTTTTCCCCTGCCGTCTTGATCGCGTTTGGTACGGCGGCGCCGTGGTTAAGCCCTCCGGTCCGGTTTGGTCGCTTCGGCTTCGAGGGAACCTAGCCATGGCCTACTTATTTCGCGGTTGTGCGTTAAATCGACCAACCGCTAGTGGGCTTCTTTCCTTCCGCAATTTGGGAATCCGGCTTAAGACCGGTCCTTGTTGTGGGACAAGGGAAGGTATTCTTGCGCAAAGATGCTTATCCAACGCCGTCGGAGATTGGTTTGAGGAAGTGATTTAGCGTGATTTTTATTTTAAAATATTTTTACTTATTTTAAAGGTGAAGGCTTTAAAGACCGTTATTGCATTATTTGTTTGTATTATTCTTTAGTTTTTCGAATAATATAAGCTCTTTGGGGGTACAAAAGTTTTATTTTATACGTGTGATAAATTGGCACAAAATTGTATCATTATTTTCAAAACCTTCGGTGTATCAAATAATATTCGTTGCATTGATTTATTGCACGATTTATTATCGGTAGGATCATGGTGTCTGAAACATACTTTTCAAATTAAAAAGGTTGAAGGATTTAATGATAAAATAACACATGCTTGTAATGGTGATATTCTTGACATTAAGCCACCACCATCGCGTCCCCGTAACCTTCCCGACTTGTCCCGGCTGCGTTTTGTTCCCATCAAAGGTGCCATAAACGGACTGTTCTCACTCATGGCGCTCATGTCCAGCAGGCGCGCGTCAAGCAATAAAGCCCACCGATGGATGGATGGTGGCCTTACAGGCAGCATCGTCGGCTCCGTCGGCCATTGATTTGCATTCCGGTTCCTGCCACCGTGTGAGCCTTCCAAGGACAACGGAAACGATCACCCCGCTCAGCTAAGGGCGCGGATGCTGGCCCCCGTACAAGGTGCGATGGTGACAATCGTTCTCGCGGCTTCTGTCCCGGGGCAACCGCTTTCGCATTCCTGCGCGCGCGCGCGCTCGAACCCTTCCGCGAACCCGGCTGTCTTTCGTGGCTGATGATGATGATGATGAAGAAGCACTCCGAGTGCAATTGGTCAATCGCGTGCGGTCAATGGGCATCAAGCGCTGATCGAAACCGATTCCATGCGTTTTTGTTGTCGGGTGGTTTTTTTTTGTTTTCTTTTCTTTTCTGTCCTGTTACTCATGTCCTTATGGTTTCTGATGTTGCTGATTGTTGTGTTCATATCTCGCTAGCGCCTTGTTTGTTGTTTCTTCATTCCACCGCAGTGGGAAACAACAAGAATCGCAATCAGCGTAACCTTGGTCAGTTTTATTTAGCAATTGAATAATCTGATGTTGTCAACATGGCCTGATGAAAACATGCTCAGAAGTGCGCTGAGGGCTAGCTTTACTTCCAGCACCTACGTGGTTCAATGCCGGCTGCCTGTTTTAAGATAGTTTAAAACCAAGCTAAACGAAGGATTGAGAAATTTGAAAATATTTTATGCTGGAAATAAAATCATATTAACGAACCCGACGTACGTAACGCTGCCGTAACGCACTCGAACTCACACAGTTGGGTAAAGCCAAATCAGTTATGATTTTACCATTGGTTGTCGGAAATTTGAACCTTCCCTTGCTTGGGAAGGGAGAGCCAAACGCGAAAAAGGTGCTCGTGCTGACGGTGAATTTTATCAAATCCGGCGCTCGGTAACGCACGCGCTTTGTACCTGAAGTTATATCATCAGACCTTCAAGCTGTACACCGGACACAACCGCTACCGGACCGGGACCGGATGGGATGGGATCGCAAATTTGCCAAATAATGAACAGGTTTTCGGGCCGACCCCGACGGGATGACCAAATCACTAGGGACCGTGCCGAAGTGTGATGTGAACGTTACACAACGTTAGCTAAGGCGTTTCCCAACTTTTGTGTATTGATTTTGCTCCCAAGAGGTTGCTGAAAATTATTTAGTTAAATATTCAATTCTGTGCTTTCGAATCTCCCATCGACAGAATGGACCCCCTTTCGCCCTCTGTCAGCAGTCGAATGTCGCCAACTCCGGAAGGGAAGCCCATTACTCTCGGTACTCAACAAAACCTTCCAGCATGACTCATGTCACTCAACAGTTTATAAATACATCATTCGTGAAAGACAAACGGCCGCAGCACGCAATCATCGCTCACTTGCGTTCCATTATCTGCGTCTGGCCAGCCGACCAGTTCCAGCCTTCCGCATCGCACACTTCTCCGCCAATTCCAAGCTCCAAAAATCTCACCAATCGTGTGTGAAGCGCCCATCGGTCGACGCGCAGGATCGCAGGAGACCGATGTTTGATCAACGACTTCCTCCCTTCCATCCCATGCCGTCGGCGTCTGTTCGCGTGTGTACCGGAATGTACCTCTCTTGCAGCACTCAGCACTTCTTCTTGGAGGATTTTACGGCCTTTTTTCGCGAACTTCGCTCGCTGCTCAGAGCGCGGCGTGACCGTGACACAAAAACCGAATAACGCGTGCTGGTTTCGGCTTCTTCGGTTGATCTTCTTTGGCCGATGTTGCTTTCGATTTATTTTTGCCTGATTTCGTGCCGGTTGCTGTGTGTGTGAGAGTGTCTTTTGTTACCTTCTTCTGGGGAGGTTCTATCTCTCTCTCTCTCTCTCTCTCTCTCTCTCTCTCTCTCTCTCTCTTACTCTCTTTCCTTCACACGATCTTTTCATTGGGCGAGTCCGTCCGCCTCGCGGAAAGCGCAGATCTTCCAGCGGATTCGGCGGATCGACGGCGGGTGTCTGTGGTTGGTCGAGGTCAGTCGATTGCGTACGCACCCCAAACGGCCCCCAGACAATATCCGCACGCACAGCGCACGCCGGAGACCGGAGAATTGGCAAGTGTCAAGAGGTCTAATTGGATGTCCTTCGTTATGGGGTGACTTTTGTGGAACGATCACCACGTGCAGTTGAATTGACGCCTTGTTCCCAGTCCAGTTTATCACGACTGGAAATTGTTAGTCAACTTCCCTGCTCCCACCACCAACCAACCAACCCACCCTCGGCACTATCTGCACAACCGGAAGCTTGTTCCCACGTCTGGACGCACTTTCCATAACATTTACATCATCGACAGCCGAAGGCGTCGCTCCAAAACCGTACTTCCATACTTCAGTTTACACAGTTTTGCACAGTCCCTAGTCGGATCCGCTGGTTCCAGTGGTCAGATTTGCCGATCCCTCCCCGCTCCCTCACCGGATCTAACCCCTCCTACGCAGGCGAAGGTCGGTGGCTCACGCTGTGCGAGTCTACTTTCGAGTCGAAGGTTACAACCATTTGAATCCGTTACATGACGGCATTGGAAGAGGAGGTGGAGGGAGGTGGGTTTTGGCTGTGGGCCTTTGCCGCGAGGGTTTATTGGGTGTGGACTGGAACCTTGCACTGATCGTGCATAAACTTGAAGGATGTGAGAAAAAATTGATTTTCGTTTCATTGCTTTAAATGTAGTTAAAAAGTATAACATAATGGATTGAATGCCCAAAAAATATCTTCCGAAAGTTAACAACAAATTTAAAATTAATAATAAATGCTCATGAACAACTCAAAATATACAATAAAGTACTGATTTGATAATTATTCGTAAATATCATTTTGTGATAAGCGATTAAGTCTATTTAAAGTTGGATTTGTCTAAATACTGTAATTACCAAAAAAAAAAAAAACAAAAAAAATCCTATGCTCTAAGCCTTGTTGCGATGAATTGTCAAGTGAAAATTGTTGCTACCAACTTTTTCCAAACGCTGCTGGGTTCACAAATGACACGGATGGAACAATCTTTCCACAAAAAAAAAACAAACAAATATTAACTCGTTTTTAATATGCGCCTCTACCATAATGACTCCATTTAATGTCACAGCTAAATGACACCGACAAACCCAACATCGCAGAGTTTTCCCTTTCTGCGATAAGACTTCACTTGCCGCGGTACATACCATCTTTCTTGCTTTTGTGCATCGTTTAAAAAGGGGTGAATTGAATCACACGGTTTGAGCACGAAAAATACGCGTCATCCAAACGATTTTTAATATCGGGCTGTGGCTCTATTCATCTTAGAAAAAGCGGCAAAATGTCCGATTCTTTCGGGAAACTTAGAGGGAACCAAAATCAACCCCATTTTCCACCCGAGCAGGGTTGGTGTTGTTGAGAAACGAAATCGAAACCCCGTCGCCACAGTGCTGACGAAAGCGAAACGAAGCGGGTAGCGATGAGCTGCTAGAGTTATTTCCCTCACCATAAAACAAGCCCCAAAAAACACAGCAGGCGCCAACCAGCTGAGCTGAAAAGCTTTCGCGTTTCCGCGGTAACGCGAGCGTCGCGAGAGTGAAGAGCGTGTTGACCGTGTGCGTTTGCGTGTGTGCACTTGTGTGCGTACACGGGGCGGAGAGTTTGGATCGCAAAATCACACGCTGTAACCTTGTCTTTGACCCAGATTGGACGGCGGTACACGGGCGTACACCGCGCTGTTGGATGGGAGGGAGAAAGGGAAGGTTAGTTTGAAGCGATCGCCACCCGAAAGGGTTGGTTGAAAAGTGTATGGATGGGCGTAAAACTTGGCGGTCGGGTAAGATACCACCCCCGGGTGGATTTTACACCCTCTCCATATGTTTATGCAATTAATTCACGCTTCCTAATGCGTGCGATTTTCGGCAATCCATACTCACACAGTGTCTGGAACCCAAAGACGATGAAAACAGCTGGTCAAATGCGGAGCTATCGGTACGCAAACCGGGCACGCACAATAATTTTTTTCCCACTATCAGCCGGTCCAGTTTTGCCTTGAGCCTTGGATCGGAGGCGTGAGTGGGTGTGATAAGAGCGTGCGTGTGTGTGTGTGTGTGTGTGTGCTCCGCTCCATGATAGATAGCGGGGCAGTGGAGACCGATACGACTACTTCATCGGTGCTACAAAACGTCCCGTAACATGTCACAAACATCGTCAACATCGGATTTGCTAGTTTGCAGTTGTGAAAATAAAAATACATGTTTTATTAGAACAGCCTCAACTAATATGTTTGCGTTTTCGTCTACTAAGCAGCAATTGTGTACAATGCGTCTCAGTTGTCTTATTGCTTCCGGCCACTTCCGCATTCTGAGCTGAACTATTTTTAGACTTCAATTGCAGCAAAATGAAGGCTAAAAGTGCACTTCAAATCATCATTACTTATTCCTTTTGATTGCGATTTCTCAGCCGACGCTAGTGCGCACATTATGCTTCCGTTTTGTGGTACTTTGTTCCCTATTTGAAAGCGCTTTCCCTACCAATCGGACGCAACGGGGCGGAAGTGATCTTTTGCCAAACAATAATAGGTTACCGTGGGGCGAACGCTTGCAAAATGCGCGAAACGGCACGGAACGTAGCGAACGTGACCTTTGCATAAGTTGCAGCGTATCGGCTTTTGGGTGCTAAGAAATGGGTATCACGGACATGCTGCGACAATCAAACGCTAAAACGTGCGAAAGTGTGGACGAACGAATAGGTTCAGCGATAAACTCCTGTGACTGTGAGGCTTAAGGAGGCTTACAACAAGGTTTGAACGATAATGTGTATCCAAACTCGCAGAAATGTATTGTTAAAGACAGAGTAAACCAGACACTTGATTCTCCATGCTACTCATATGCAAACATATGTTTAGGAACATATTTAATGCGATACTATTTTTTAAATACTAAATGCTTGCATCAAATCTTCATTAGCAATCATCCAACATGTTTGTAACTACCACCCCTCAGTTGAGTAGCGGAGCGATATTTGGATTTATCCAGAACTGGCAAACATTCGTGAACATTTTAACGATTTAGATAAACATACTACTATCTTATTGGCATACGTTCCCTCGTCCGAAATTCCACCTGACCAAATTGACTCAGAAAGGAAAGAAAATTAAATACTAGCATAGGGAAGGTAAGGTACGAACGGTGTGTTTTTGTACATCGTATCACATTTCCCACAGCTCCCGTCTGATTAATCGATCCACTTGTTTACATTCGCTAACTGTCCACCGAGAGCATATGCAACGATTTGTTAGCAACAGATTGGATAAAAAAAAAACACCACTCTCTTGTGTGGGTGTCAAACAGCACCACTGTCTCTCGTACTGGGGGGCGCTTGTGCAAAATCTGTGTGCTTCTCGTTAATGCTGGACGCGTGTACAAAATGGAGCACAGTTGTTGGGAGATTTTAGCAAACACCGCCACACGGACCATATAGACTGCAATGAAGTTGTGCTACGTTCGAGCCGGTTCATATATGATACAAACTTGTTTACGGGAACTGGATCGCGATCGCACCAACACTCTTTGCACAGCTGTTGGACGCTTTCGGGGAAGCATCCAACTTCCGCGGTGGGAAAATCCACTGCCCAAGCTGCCCAAACCAGACGGCCAAGGCCGCCGATAAACTAGATCCTGCGAACCTGCCGCCACCCCATTAGCTCCCATAGGAAAAGCGGGGGGCGTGTGCGTATGCCAACATGGTGTTATTTTTAACATTTTCGGCAAACTTGAACTCGTACGACTCACCACCATACCGACGAAGACGCTCGTCCCGCTCCTCGGTGGCCATGTACCGGGTCGTTCCCTTGCCAACAGCCTCACTGAAGGACGTTCTATTTCGGGGGAGGCGAGCGTAAAGCCATCAGCTTCGTACAGTTGAAGTGGACAGTGAGTGTCCGTTTTGTTTTGTTTTTTATTCACCCACCCTGCTAATGCACACCACTGTTTACGTTCTTTGACAGCGTATACACCGCGTACAAGTTGTAGCCGGTAGTGTTGCGGTTGATTTTTCACGCATTCTACCGTTTCATCCACAAGTGTGTGTTTGTTTTTTGTTTTTTAACTCGGAGTTTCGGTTCTGACTCGAGAATTTGGCCGGCAGTGATCGCCAGCATGATGATTTAGGATTAATAGACACAAATTAGAGCCAGTTATTGCGTTTGCTTTACATATGCCACCGTAACTGTCACATCACTTTGCGGTTTCGGGGAAACGAACCCCTTTGGGGATTATTAGAACGTTAGCGAAGGGTGTTAGTGAGGGTGTGGAAATAATTGGAAAATACGTAAAAGTATTTCAAGCATTTATTCCTAGTGTCAACAACATTTTCTGTGCCGTATTTATTTTTCGTTTTCCTTTGCATTTTAAACAATAACAAAATAAATAAATTTGTCATTTCTTACGTCATTTGACGTCTTCGGAGTGCAGATGTGTTTAAATCAGAATCTCTCAAATCCAATCGATTAAATTGATACATTTTTTCCACACGTGGATTGAATCCGATGTTATAAACAAAATCAAACGAGTCAAATGTCAAATAGCAATCGAAGGCAAACGTAAATAAACAATCAAACTTTTATTATGTTCCAAAATTTCTGTTCACTTTGAATGCATATTCCAGAGGTATTAATTGATTCCTGAAGATTTCAGTGAAATTGAAAGATTTTCCACCCCATTAAACGAAAGTTTTTTGATTGTATTGCAGATGTTTGTTTCGCGGCGGAAATGGCTTGAACAAGCTGATATAAAATAGAACAATATCAAGTTTACATAATTTTATTTCAATATAAAGGGACTATGAATCGGTCTGAAACGATTTGATTTTCTTCCATAACAATAAAGCAGAACTTTCTTCGACACTCTCCACCCCCACGCTCGAGCGCTCCAGTTTTATTGACCTTTAATGATCCCGTGCGCGAAATGCGGTATCGAATGCTTTCGCCTTGCCGATGCAGCGATGCAGTTTCTCGCGATTTATCCACCCACCCACGCTCCTGGGCAAAAACACGCTCCAGACCGGCGTGAGCGCCAAGAAACCTCACCCTCCAGCCCCGGAGCATTGAAAATAGCGATCGCTCCGTGGTCGGGCTTTTTCTTCCCTACTGCTTTTCCAGCTGCATTTTGAATGACTGCTGTTGGTGTCAGTGTGAGTGTGTGTGTTTTTTTTGCTGGTGCTCTTGCAAACATTCACTTTACCACCGTCACCCGGTTTTCCACTCCATTCGCCTTTCGTTTGAGAAGGGCTGCGCTTTTATTTTTCTTTTTGCGCGCCCATTTCCTGCGTTTGTTGCGGCGGTTTTTCGTCGCGTTTGGCCGTTGCACTTTTCCTTTTGCATTGTGCTAGGTCGGCGGAGGTCGTTGCCTTTGCGATAATGCACAAATATTTTTTGCCCCACTCGCCGCCGTCTCCAGTTTCTTTTCCCCGCCTGGTGCGATGCACTCTCGTTGCACAGATGTAAACCGAATCGGAGAGAAAGAGCCGCAGAGCGAGCCTTAGCAGATCGCCGGGTAGAAGAAACGGTGAGGTTGACTTCAACATGCGGGGAGCGTCTGCTGCAGAAGATCGGTGGCGAAATGGAACAAGAAAGAAAAAAACGCACCAGATGGAGAGCGTTTTGCATGAGCGAGATAACCGCAAACGACAGCTAAGACGGGGTGGAAGCAAAACTGGAGCCTGGCGGACTTAAGTGGAGGGCAGAAAAGATTAAAGTGCATTTGAAGTGAGTGTTGCTGTAGCGCTTCGCCCCATGCCAATGTGCTGTTGATCTCCGCTTGTGGCGCGAGAGTGTTTAACGGAATGTTTACGAACTCGGAGCGAAGCGTGGAGTTCATCCCACTCACGTGTTCACGGTGGTTTCGCTAGTCCCGTGTAGCCCTTCGAACTGAAGTATGTTGCTTATGCTGCCACCCCCGGGGGGTACCGGTCGTGGGTGTGGAAATGCATTGGTGTGAGTGATCGAAAGTAAGCGAAAAAACCGAGCACAAGCGAGTCAAGCAACGGTGAGGAATTTCTCGTTCGTTTTCCCGTACAGATCGCGACTACGATAGGCGAATCTCGCATGCTGGCGCCATGACCGTGGCCATAGCATTGATGCTGGGCAGGGTATTTGAATCGTACGTACCTTATGCTGTTATATGCACCGTCGCAAGAGGTTATTGCGTGAAGAGGGAGAAGTCGTTCCCTCTCGTTGTCATTACCCGTATTCGCATTATGTTTTTTAAGTTACGTTAAACATGCTTAAGTTAGATCTTTCTAACCCGCCTTCTCAAAACATCCACACACATCCATTCACGCACCATAAATCCAGCGAGGGAACCTCTTGCGTCCTCGTTCTCTTCCTGTCTAATCCTCTCTTCCAAGCAGGCGCTACATAAATCTACCACCCACGTTGTCGGTGGTGCGGTCAAAGTACACGAGAACCGCGAAAGAAATGGCCTAGATTTGCGAAGGGAGAGAGTTTCAAAGATTCAAAGACGCATTTTGGCGTATGTTTTAGTGCGTGTGTAAAGAAGCGTTCTATCATGAAACTAATTTTCGTCTGATCGTTCACTAATCGTTGCGTCCTGCTGGCAACGTGTTCGGGTGATGATTACTAGCTGGTCGGATATAAATCATCCACTGACCTAATTTTGGTAATGAGAGAACATCAAATTAAACGATTTATAGTTCCGGGAAAAATCTTTAATGTACGCCATTTTTCATCTATCCGTAGAAAATAGAATAAAAACAAATTTTGCAATAAACTGTTAAGATTTTAAGAATGAAATGAATAATTGTTCCTTGATCGAAACAAAAGTTGAAACAAACTTTAGTTTTTATTTAGTATGTTTTATGTACTTCGATAAATAAACGGAAAATTTAACATCACTGGAATAATAGGTCTAGTAAAACAATTTGAATATGAAAAATATGTTTAAAACAGAAAACTATCATGCGCATGGCACGCGCCAAGTGGCTGGGAGAAGCAAACAACAAAAAAAAAACACCGAAAATTTGAACACAATTCAACCACCACCCGTGAAGACACAAAACACAAAAAAGGGGCAGTAAAAATAAATAATAAAAAAACTGCATCGAACTTCGGGCCCGGGACACTTCCCACAGAACGGGTTATGCAATCACCGAGCGGGCGATGCAACTATTCATTCTTCTTCGCTTTTACGCCCCACTTCATCATTGCGGTCACTTCTTTTCTCGCATCTTCGCACGTTGAAGTTCATTCGTTCGTCTTAGCCGATATCTGACACGGGCGTACAACAACCCGAGACGAATAACCCGCACAGAATGGGGAGCTTTTGTTTCGCTTTTCCACCACCACCCTACTGTCGATGCTGTCGTGTTTTGTCACAGCATGAACGAGCGTGTCCCGTAACCGGGCTTCTAATATCCTTTTCCCTTCACGGTAAGCCATGGACTCGGTGCTCGGTTGCGGGAGCACGTGTTTGGATGAAGTTTTCTGCCTGAAGGAACGTTTGGAAAAAAAACTCTTATGCGAACTGATATGACACTACAGTATCGATGATGTTTGCCATTTGCCTTCCATTTTGGTAACACATTTTATCGTCTCGTCTTGAAACGTGTTGAACATGATTTATTGTCGTTGGTTTTCTTCGACATCGAGAAGAATCTGCTTACACTCCCACTCGAAGGTCATCAGCTTTTGCTCTGAATCAAACGATGCACACTACACGCGTTGATCGAATAAATTTCACCAATGATTAATGCATCACAAATGTTGCTCCTGCTGCTCGCCGTGGTTCATGCTTGCTTCTAAGCAAACCAACGCTCGACATGTGTGTGTGTGTGTGTGCATGTTGATTTTTCAGCACTGTTTACATTACGTGGGGTCGCCGTTTTGACCGATTACGCCCGGAGTGGACAAGGAAGGATTGTTTATTTATTGTTTTCGGTTTTGGTAACATTTCGGCTCGAAACAAGATGCGATCAAATCACGGCATTGTATCTAGCATCTGTACGTAGAACAGGGCTTTTTAAATTGCCCTTGAGGCGTTCTGTGATGGAGACGCATGGTGTTTTAGTTTTCGATCATTTTTTACAACATTTGTTTTTTTTTCTATTTTGCAGGTGAGTTGTGAGCGGAGAGGAGGCTGTTTAGACAACATTTATTAAAATAAAAGCCACGAAGAAACCAAGTCAAATAAAACCAAGGTAACATTAAGCAGCGAATTCTATTTTCAATACAAGCCTTTGTAATGAAAATCTGACATAATAATGTTCTGTACTTGATCTTCCGATCCTTTCAATGAGAAATTGGGTGTTTGCTTGTGGGAAAAATGCAATGCAACACACAACACACTTCCTTCGATTGCTTTTTCATCGCCTTCCTCTGCAACGCACGGCAAACCGGTTTTTATCGAACGATTCGTTCTGCCTTGGCGTTGCATTGGTGCAACCATCATGTTTCTCTTTCCTTCTTTCGCTCTTTCTTGAGCATAAAAAACCCACCGTTTCACTTTCGGTGCTACAGCCAGCGCATCATTCCGCTTCCTTTTGCGCTTAAATTCCATTCGTTCGCGTGTTTGTTTTGCGTTGCGTCCGCGGAGATGATGCACCGGAGGAAGCCGGAGAAATTATGCAAGCACTACAGTTAGCTCGCCATCGCCCTTTGTTCGAGTGGCGACGCTTCGCCCATGCCATGTGGGTGAAGAAAGAGCAGCACAGAACGGACAGGCGAAGGAAAATATTGCTCTCTTCAGGGAAATCTGTTCCGCCGTCGCGGTTTCTTCGATGGATCAGCTTGGCCCCGTCGGATCCATGGTACCGGAGCGGCTTTAATGCGTGACTTCCACTGACCTCAGACAATACATTATCGGCATCGGTGCTTATCTAATCGAGGCATCAGTCAGCGTGTCTGACTAGCAATAAAGCGTAATGTTGTGTTATGATGCTCAGAAATTTGCCACATTGTATTAAGACGAAGCGTACAAAATGTTGAATTCCATTTGGCGCCTGTGATTCCAAGTAATGGAATGTGTGATGTTTTTGTTGCGTAAAATTTGGATGTGAACAGAAACAAAATATTTACCCTACCTGTTGGCGACAAATGAAAAATTTCACAAATTTATCACACGAGAAGGGATCACATTTCACAACGCAGAATAAGAAACCTGTCCCGGTTAACGGTTGCATGATGCAATAATTGATCGTCATACATTATTGATGATGCAACTGTATCAATTACCGATCAAATTGCACTTCCGCTTTCACGTGAGAACGACCGAATTCAACCGATTCGATCGATTTGTTGGCCAAACGAAACAACCGAAATCGTCGAAAAACATGTTCTGAAAGGAACGTTAATCACGATGACGATAAAACATGTTTCCACCGGCCGCACGGAGAAGTAACGATCTCACGCTCACGGGGTTTTGTGTGCAAAAATCAATCATTGTTTCAGGGAATTGGTGGAATCTTGGATTGAAATACTCTTTATTACCGTTTTGTTATCTCATCAATTTTTTCATTTTGTTTTTCATCAATTATAGTATCTTTTTTTAATATGCATTCTTAAACCATCCTATCTATAGGTGGATTTTTTATTTACCTGATTTTTGAGCAAGTAATTATAAAATGAGACGAAGAAAAAGAGCATACAGTGAAGTGATGACAAAAGAAAAATGAGTGTTAAAAATACTTATAACATTCGTAAAAATGATATGATACATAAGAATATAAACATATGAAAAATAAGAAAAATCAGAAGGCAAACATCGGATGTAATAAAAACTCAATTAAAACTAAAGTCAAACAAAAGCGTGATTTTAAAAGATTACTTTAATTTTGCTTGTTTATGCTACTTCATTCATACTAGTCCATACTAAGCTATAAAGCGACATTTTTTAGCAGAAAATTATAATGATTTCGTATCACAATATGTTTTTTTTTCTTTTGTAATGATTTAAACTTTTGCATTCGATTTTGCACTTGGCATGTGTTTCACTTTATTTTAAGCGTAGAATTTAATGAGTATACCCTTTTTATCAAAAGAAATACTATCAAGGTGTGCACTCCAATGCATTTGTCTCTTTAAGCTGCATTCTTTGGTAGCCCATTTTTTCTGGATAACATCGCATTAAACGCACGAACCGGAGGTCCCAACCGATAAGCGGTGCTATCGGTGCTCATACGAACGGACGCGCTTTTCTACCGATTTGCGTATCAGCTGCCTAAATTATCATTTGCGAGCTAAAATTACAAAACCACCTCGTCTCGTCTACGGCTGGACCTGGGGGTCCGACAATCACACGAACTTCGGCACGATGTGCCAAACTGGAGCAGGTGTGCGTGCGTGAGAATAAGAAAGCGTACGCGCAAACACACACACAAACACACACACACATACAGTTTAAGAAAACAAGAAAACAACACACTGACTTACGCTAATCACACCAACCGAGCTAGGCAGCATTTCAGGAACTGCCACAAACAGACCACGGAGCGTCTCTGTACGTGCTTTATAGGGTTTCGGTACGATACGCGTACGTATGGACACACTGATAGTGTGACGGGTGAAATGACTGTTTCTGGTTGCCGATTTTTTTTTATCTTGTACAACAAAAAAAACACACACGCTCACACACCGGTTGACGTTTTTCCACGTCGGAATGGTTTCATCATCGACCGAAAAACGTACCTAGGTGTATTTATCAATAAACGCTCGGTGACTCTCGACGTTGCCCTGTTGCCGCATTCGGGTGGAAAATTTGTGTCAAAAAACACGCTCGAAAGTCGCAACAGTCGATGTTTTCGGTGTCTGTGTTTTATTGTTTTTTTTTAACCCTTTCCCTCCTGACCACAACACGCGTAATTAACGCTTACTGCTTCCCGCGTCGTGGCCAGGTTCCCGCAAGCAAAATGAAGTCAAAGTGCTGGTGCTATTTGCATGTTTTATCCGTATCGGAAAGAAATGGTGGCCCCATGTGGCACTCAAAATAGCGACTCGTTGCACCAGCACGTGATGATCTTACCGTGCCCAACGTTGTCCCATTGCCAATCACCAGCCAAGTACGTGAAAGTGAACCGAACCGGGGCGACGGGGAAGCCTCCGAAATGTGTCCGTGTGCCTCCGGTGACACGGTGTCCCGCAAAACGATTTGTTTCTCCCTTAACCCTACTTTCTACACGCGGCAATGACACTGGAAGCGCAGCGTTCCCAGCGATTTTTGCTGGGAAAGAAACGAGCGCGACAGGATGGGGTATTCCTTCCCTTTGCCGCGCTTCATTCTCCATGTGCGCCGGGAGCACATGGCGCGCTTCGTTCAAGGTAAAACCGTTTTCCACGCGGTAAATCGGTCGATAAATCGGATTAAAGTCGCTGGAAGGGCTCGTTTGGGCGAATGAACGGTGGCGTGAGCGTGCACCTGAGAGAAACGTGACAGCGATAGGATCGCATCCAACAAGTGTCGTTTCAGGGATGGAATGTGCGAATTGCATCTTCAGGGAGAGCTTGAGGGATGAGAGGCTTGAATTTGGAAAGGAGCATGTTTTTTTTTTGATGATTTTTATGCACTGGATACGATGAATTAACTTTTCATTCTTGATAATAAGCTCTCAAATCTGAATCCTCTAATCTTACTGACATAAGTGAATCATGATTAAAATTTGTTATTAAATGTATTGAAATGAGGTTTTCCCTTGAAATGAACCACTCGAATGAATAATCGGCATTCGAGTATCTCGTATTCATTTTTAACTTATTTATTTCCAAAGATTGAATTACATTTATTGTTTTACTATTTGTAATAAATCAAACAGTATTATCATAAATAATAAAAAAAATATAATACCCTCTACGATAAGGCTAGTGGAACATTCTTTAGATAAAATTGATTTAAAAACTATTGCTACTAAACGAATGCTTCCATAAAGGGAATATTAATAAAACAACGCAGAAATAAATCCCTATAAAACACTCGCTCGTGCACACACACACACACACACACAGCCCCATCGCAGCAGCCTTCGACGGGGTAAGATTCGCACGTTTCAATGTAAACATGTTTACGCGCGCGCGATAGGCCTTTCTATACCGCCCCAAGTTCAACGGCGAAGGCGAATGCCTAGATAGGGGAGCCCTGCGTAGCGATGTTGACGGTGAAAGAAGAAAAAAAAAAGCGCACGAGAATCACCAATTGGTATTACGAAGCGACGAACAGAGACAAAGAGAGCGAGAGAAAAAGAGAGAAAAAGAGCGAGAGAGCGAGAGAGCGAGAGAGCGAGAGAGAGAGCAACAGTCAGCGTGAGCTGCAAAAAACCTTGTTGTATATCTCGGCCGAAGTCTCGGCCCGACGTCGAGAATCATTCTCGCATCTCTCCGGTCATGAGCGTAACCACCCGGCTCGCTCGGCGGCGGGAGGGTAGACAGCTATTTGCATACATCACCATCCCCATCATCCCCAACCCCCCCTCCCCCTCCCCCTTGCGCTGTGGAGTATGCTAATCGGGAACAGTGAGACACCATCCGCCTCCATTCGAGATCGGTCACTCACGCCGTTTTTGCGGTAGGTCCGGGTTTTGAGTTCGGGTTACTCTCTCTCTCTCTCTCTCTCACACACACACACGCGCGCTTTCTCACTATCTCGGCAACACATTGTTGCCGGTTGCCTTAGCTACCGCGGGACCTATGCCAACAACCGGGAATAACACGTTCCCTTTCGCGACAACGCATCCCACACACACTCCCACTCTCCATCGCATCCCAAACCCCCCACATCCCCCTCCACCCCCTCTTCACCCATACAATCCACCACGGGCACTTTCCTCCGGCTGGTTCGAACACGCTCGAAATAGATCGGATCAGCCAGCGGGAGCCGGTTTTCGTGTCGTCTCGTCCCGCCACCGACGGGAAAAGCGGGAGCCGGTCCGGGAATCGGGCTGCATCATCGCCGCCCGAGAGCAAAGTCGAACACACACACACACACACACACACACACACACACACACACACACACACCGGTGGGTGCGTTCGCCCTGTGTCGTATTGGCTCGCGTGCACGAGATTCCATCGCTACCCGTCATCGATCGACCGCGGCATTCGGTGTGCTTGATCATCTCGCGAGATCGTAATGGGCAATTAGATGGTTGGCGATATTCGTTCGCTGGCGGGATTGCTTGTGGAGAATGCGCGAAGGGCGCTAGTGCCGATGTCACGTTCGCGGTGGAGTAAAAGTAACGGTTTTGGATCGTTCATAAATTATCGAGCCTTTTGATTGCTGAGCGGGATTTTTCTTTCATCAAAACTTCTGCCCACAAATGGGGTGTCTATTTATATTGAAATTTTACCCCTATTATTTGAGGTTTGATGCAAATAAAAAATCAATCGGAATTTTAGTCAACTGGAACACGGAGAGAGACGTGTTAGAAAAGTGTTAAAAATTTCATATAATTTTTTTACCTAAAACTCCCTACAAATACATAGATTTTGTACATTATTTAGTA
Organism: Anopheles farauti; assembly: GCA_000473445.2. Classification (NCBI taxonomy): domain Eukaryota; kingdom Metazoa; phylum Arthropoda; class Insecta; order Diptera; family Culicidae; genus Anopheles; species Anopheles farauti. Next base: position 14,413,466 of record KI915041.1, read on the forward strand.
CGAAATCAACTTGTGATATTTTATCGAGTTTTTGTTCTTACTGCGTTCAACTTGGTAGGATGTTTTTAATATTTTATTAACAATTAGTTTGCTTCTTCTATGAAGTCATGCTTCGGTACAGATGGCCATCTCGTACATGGCCGTCGTTAAAAACGTTGCGAGAAAAATCTGATCCAATATTTATGTATTTGTCACTACACAATAATGTACACGTCTCGACCGTTCTTGTTGATCACTCAATTGCTCCGTAATGTTAGCTCCACCAATGAGCCCGTGGTGCACTAAACCTCCCTCCCTCCTTTTCCACCATTCCACCCGTAAGCGTTGTGATCCCGGTCACTCTGTTCGCTGGCATTCAATAAATGGCCAATAAATGGATGTAATTGATCAGTGGAGCGGGGATGCCTTTCGGGTCCTTGAGGATGCACTTTCCCAAACCGGCCGCTCCCTGCCGCACACCTTCCCCGGCCCGCCGTTGGAAAGGAGTCTGTGGGGCAGTTTTTTTTTGCTCAGTCCACTTCGATGCTATTGATTTTAATCGCCCGTCCGTCATAAATCATAAAGTGTCGTTTGCGGCGTGCTCGTTTGGGTTTCATCCGGCTGACGATCAGGCGACGGACGACGACGGGTTGGTGAATGTGTCTGGCTCGTACTGGGAGCGGCCCCGTGTGTGGTTAAGGGTGTGCGATATGCGCCATCGGCCGTGCTGTGAGCGTATGATCGTGCACAAGAAAGTCATCCGAGCTGAGCGCTTTCAGTGAACGATTTCTGGTCCACCGTGCGTAAGTGCGTTCTCCAACCAAACCCACCCGTAGCTATCAGCACGCGCCTTGAGTCATCGAGATGGATCCCACGGCTCGTAAGTCGTTCTTCCTGGCAAGGGTTGTGGACTTTCCACAACTTCAGGTCGCGCCGCGTGAGCTGCAAAAAAAAAATCCCCTGAAGGGTTTGAGCGGTACCCGTGTCTCGCTCTAGCCCACGCACTCTAACCCCGTAGCGTTTTCTAAAACGCAACACAGACACACACACACACACACACGCACGTGATCATTTTCTGCCCGTGCAAGTGGCCCGACTGGCCGTGTTTGCATGAGTGTGTGTTGGTGACGATTAGAGTATCCTTGGAACCATGATTGTTTACTTCGTTTGCTCGCGTGTACAAACGCGGCGTTTTGATGGGGTGGTGCACGGGAGAGGGGGAGGGAGAGGTGAGTCTTGACGAAACGCACACAAACGAAATGCGCCGCCGTCTATTTACTTCCTGGATTTGCCATCACCATTTCGAGTCGTGGTTGAGTGCAGCAGCAGCAGCAGCAGCAGCGCAATTGGCATTCGTGTGCCACCCATGATCGATGATCCAAGGAGGCGCGGTGATGATGATGGTGGTGGTGGTGGTGAGCTTGAACCCCTCATCGCTAGAGTGAGCAGAGCGGGTGCGACTGCATCGAAACGCTCCGGTTTTCTCCCTCTCTCACACACACACACGCTCACCACCGATCTAACCTCCTAAGCGCTAAGAAGCGACGCCATTTCGGAGCGGAGCTCCAAGCTTAACGCCGCCATTACCGAAACGACGTCTACAGCGTCCCGGCCCGGTCCAGCCACAATTTCGTAGTTTCACGGGTCCGACCGAAAAAGGCTTGGGAAACGAGGAATGCGTCTCGCAGCGTTCCTCACGAATGCTCGGGAGTGGACGGATGTTTCACGGTTCATGGCTCTCGGCGACCAAAGCGATACCACTGTCAAGGGCAAGAGATGAAGCTATTAAGTTCCGATCGTGTGTCGTTCGACTCAATGCGGCCGGGTGGGACGGAAGGAGGGGGCCGAGGAAGTGATCTTGATTCAAGGCACCCGCATCAATAAGTCGATTAACTTTGCCCCTCTGTCAGCCTGCGACTGGGGAGGGAGAGAGGGTAGCGTGAGGACACGAGGGACGGGGCGATAAGTTTGCTAATTTCTAGACGTATTTTTAGACTACGCGTCGAGTAAACCAATTGAGCTGAACCGTCAACGGCGTTAGGATTCGGGAAGTGTGTGTGTGTGTGTGTGTGCGTGTACATGTGTGTGTGTCCGGCTTTGAAAGTTCAAGTGAGCTCATCTGCGAGTCGTTCGTTCGAAGGGTACGGTGAACGGGTTGAGCGGAACCGGAAGAGTTGCCGCCACTTGCAGTCGCACTTCTAATCATGGTCAGCCGTGCACGCAATGCGAGCCAAGCACCAATGTGTTTGATAACAATGTGCGGTGTTGTTGGACGGCGGCAAATAATCGTTCTTTGTACGAGAGTTGCTCAAAAGGGGTTTCGGTGTGTGAGCTGGGATGCGTTGGTGAGAAAAAAGGGCGCTTCGTTTGCGCTTCAAACTGTGCAGCCAACCAGATTTGTGGGATGAATCATTCAGAGCGATTGGAGACGAATTAAAGTACTCATATGGTGTTGGGTATTTGTTATGTGGTCAAACTCCGTCTAAAAATCCGATTTATTGTGGAATCACAATTTATTATGACAAAATTTTATTCTTTTATGAGTATATAATTTAAAAAAATTGTACGGTTTAAAGGTTATTTTAACAAAAGTAGATACAAAGAAACGTTAATATAGCGTTATGAACTTGATCTGTCCCACAGATTGCGTACTTTACAGGCGAAAGAGTGAAGAAGCGCCTGAAAATATGCAATAATAGGCACAAAATGCTCCATTCATGCTTTTCGATTGCCTCACAGTGGCTTATTCGTTTGTTTTACGCATTTTGACGACTTGTTTATGAACTCAAATTCTTTTCTATTTTATAAGAAACTGTTCAGTAGCTAAAAACACACATTCACATCCACTGGCTCCTTCTAGAAGTTTTTAGAAAGGACATTTTTGTACGGTGCACCTCATCAAGAAGGCGTGATTCATTCCGAGAACGGCTCGAGAGCAGTTTGCATTTGCGCAATACTCAGAAGTCACACGCCCCGACCAAGTGTGACTTTCCCCTTTCACTCGTTCTAAAACGGAATCGAACTCCCCTCGGAATCGAAACAAAAGTGAGAGTGTGCAGCATCGATAACACCTTTCGAAACCGATGGCAACAAAGACGCCCATCCCTCAACCTGTGCTGCGATTAGAGCTAATTATGCTAATGGGAAGCTGGCGGAGGATTTGCTGGTGGTGCTCCAAACTCCAATTCTGCGACCGTGCGTCAGTGCCAACCTCCCTCCCTCTCCCTTTAGTGTGTGCTAAAAAACACTGACAATAGCAATCAACCGTCAGGGCCGTTCTGATCAGCACACTTTCGAGCCCCTAGTTCCTGGTCCCTTGGCTCGGGTGCGATCATCGGTCATTCGTCGTCAGTGGCGCGACGCGTCATCCCCTGCAAGGACACACGATTGCAAGGAGCGCAGGCACTGCACCGCGAGAAGGGTGAAATTGTACGCGCACGCACTGCGAGATTGCGCTCGGATGGCGTAACGCACCTAGAATAGAACTAGAAAACGACCAGTGCAAATGGATTGTGCACGCTGCAATCGTTGCTGGTGGAATAGTTTGCAGTAAAAATATACACCCAACCGTTGTTGGTATGGATGTCGCAAAAGATTGCCTTTATCCTCGGGAATTTCCACCCAGCGAGGAAGCAATCGAATGTAGTGTTTCAATCAGTAATAACGACCAATAACGCATTTACAACTGTCACTTTCCGTTCTTTCTAAGCGTGAATGCGATGAGAGGGTACAAATGTCCTGGAAATACCGCCTCGTGCAATCCACGGCTCGATGCATAAAGCGCTTAGTTTATTGGCGGTGCAAATTAAAGACATGCAGGAAGAAATTACCGTAATCGAGTTTTATTGCCAACCCACACGCGGGCGATCGCTATGATCCCGGAGCACGCGAAATCGATAGCCCATTGTTGACAATTAACTTGAAGGAACCGCTCTTGCGTACGATTCATTACTTCACCCTTTAACCTCCCCTTCCCGCTTTGCTGCTGCTCGAACGTGTCAGAACATTTGACCTTCCGTTTCGTGGCCCGTGCGCCCGCGAAGGAAGCAGAACTTTTGTACACCACATTTGCGTTTGCTGCGCTGGTTTGCTTCCAAATTTTGTTTCTTTGGGAAGCAAAACAACCGAAACCTGTTTTTTAAAGTTAAACGCACAATGGCGGACGAAAAATGAGCAGCTTGCTACGATCTAGCGTTTTGGTGGTGGTTCGAAAATCGTTTTAAAATTCTAATTATGATTTAATCGCATGTTCTATACGAAGATGTTGGAATCCTCTTAGTTTACTGTTTACCTGTCGACCACATTAAGTGATGTTTGTGGATATTATGCGATGAAAAACATTATCAAATGCGTGTGGCATTGTGTGAAGATAATCTGAGTAGAAATGTTTGTTTTGATCCATTGCTCTAAATCTATACTTGAGCGAAAAAATAGCCAATTGATCAATAAAAGAAACCGAAATGTAAACAAATCATCATAAAAAATCCACAGCTTGTTAAAATCCCTTGAGTTTTTCAACAATCCAATACAAATGTGTTTTAACAGAAAAATACCCTTAGCTGATAATATTTTCCATTTCATGTAATAACAGAAGGTATACTACTACTTACTTTGCTTACGAGTCAGTCAAATATTTCCTGGCTCAAGGGTTTTATTTGCTTTACTTTAGGTTTTACATAATTTGATTGTTTTGTGGCCTTTTTATTCCCATGTGGGCGTGCTTTTTCTTAAAAAAAGTCTAAAATTTCTGCTCGGTTAAAAAATTATACAAATTGTTTTACTTTTATTTATGGAGCAAAACAACCCAAAAACTATCAGATCTAACAATTGCGATGGCGTCCGTTTCGTACGACACTGTATTGTGGACAACGCTCGAACAGTGCTTTTGACATCCACTTGCGAACGACTAATTTGGAAACGTTTTTTTTTGTGCGACAAGGAGCGTTTTGTCTATAAAAAAATTTAAAAAAATCTAATCCTTTGACATCATGCTAGAAAATTATGGATCCACGCTGGATATGGCAAGCTGAAGGATATGCCAACAACGCTTCCACGTGAATGCGCCCGTTATCGGTGTGTTTCACTCACAAGCGCAATACTTCCGCCACATTTATCGCCAGGTGCAGGTGATTGATTCCACTTTGCACCAAAGGATTAATGTAATTGAATGATTACAGACCAGACCAGAGTTTCGGTTCTTGCCAACCGGCCAACCGGCTAAGCGAGGGTCAATCACGGGGCGGCTGAATAAAACCTCCCCCAGCCCAGCGACTGTTCGCGAAACAATTATCGATCATTACGCGCGCGTTATTAGCAACCCCGGGCACCGGGTTGCTCGGTTTGGAAAGCCATGTCCGCCAGTGTTATTAGCCCCGGCGCAGCCAGCAATCATTTTGCGATCTCCGGATTCGCATTTTGTCGGCCGGAGCATGGAGTCTGCGCGCGGATCCATCGGCAATCCCGATCGGTCTGGTGTCTATTTCACCATTTTCTTGTGCGAAAAACTAAAATCCAACCGATTAAACGATCGCTCCATTACGGTGACGGTTCCCCCGAAGCTCACCCACCCGTGCGAGCGTGTTTTGCGTGTTTCCGAATTCCCCCAAACGCCGAAGCTTCAAAGCAGCAGCCCGGCCACCCAATGCGTGGTGGTGGTGACCTTCTGCCCTCCACGTCCGCGGTTGTAAATTCACGACCAAAACCAAACCGGCACTGTACGATCGAGCTGCTTACGGCGATTGCAAGGTCGCCCCGTGTCTTCGTGTCTCCAAAAAAAAACCGCACCACCATCTCGAACACACACACAGAAACCAACATGCTCGCCAACACCACCCTTAAACACGATCGGTTTCGGGTCGGGGGTGGGAGAGGAGGAGGGTGGTGCGTTTGTCGCATTGCCAAATAAAACGCGAACGAAACCACCCTAGTTCGAGTGGACCAGGTAGTGACGTCATGGTTTGTGATCGCGACCTGAGGCCAAGCCGCGTCGCGGTTCCTCTTCAACAACGCGACGCGAACGGAAGGGAGTGTGTGTGTGTGTGTGTGTGTGGGGAGCCGAATGAGCGGGGGCAACATGTTATTCGTCACGATCAAGGTTTCATCCCCCTCCCCCGGGCCTCCCTTTCCACCGTGACCGTGAGTAGAACCGTGATGAATATGTACCGGGCACACGAGGGAGGGGGCGGTGGTTGGGGGGATGGGTTGGGGAGGGAGGGTGCACACGGCATATTGGCGGTGTCTACTACGTCTCGCGTGAATAGCTTTACGTTCGCGATCGTAGACCACCATCCCCGTGCCCGTGTTCCTCCCCCTCGCCCCTTCCCCCTTCACCCTGCTTGCAAAAGCTCCGTCTTCCCCTTCCCTTGCCGTGTGTGCCCATGAGTGTATGGGTTTTGCGTTGGCCAGCAGATCGTTGCGGTGGTGCGCACGGTAGTGGTTGACCTTACGAAAGTTTCGTTGAAGATCGCCACGGCGTGTGGCGTGTTGCAAGGGGGCGCCGGGAGCCGGGGGTGGGCGGGTGGGTTGATCTTGAAATTTTAGTTGCTCACCGCCAATCGGTTTGGCGGCCAAACCAGTCGAGTCGACGGCAAATACCCCTTCCGAACCGATGGCAATCCCGCTGCTAAATGTGTAGATGTGTGTTTCGGTGCGAAAAGCGCGAATGCAATCGCGCTTATGCTGGGCGATGCGAGCGATTATGCTGCGGGCGAGGCGGCAGCCACAGTTGGAGCGTCTCCGCACCGAAAGCGAAAGGTTGAGAAAGAATTTGGAATCAAATTTGTACCGGATTTTAGGTGACTACTCCCAACCGTTTCCGTAGTGGATATCGATGGGCTAGAAAAGCTTCCGTTGGGAAGTCGTTTTAAAAAGTTGATTATTTTTCATTTTCACTTCGCACGTCCCTTGCTACAAAGGCTGAAACTAGCCGTATCTCGAAGGCAGACCGTTTTCAAATCCTTTTTTTCACTTTTTGGCTAGTAAATCACAGCATCATAAGTATTATAAATTTAAAGCAAAGTAGATCATTATCAAATCCTTTTTTTCATGTTTTAGCTACTAAATCAAAAGATCATAAGTATTATAAATGTAAAGCAAATTGATCTTTGTGTTGATCACCTACAACTATTATGTTTTCCTTTCCAACTATTATGTTTCAAAAGGTAACCTCATTGTTTAGACTAGAGGAGTAGACAAAATTGTTAAGTACTTCTGAGAGTCATTTCCATCGTGTGCACTAAACAATTTTTAATATTAATTGATAAATTTATTTAAAAAAATTATGATTAATATTTGTTCCAGAAATTCTAAACGATTTTACGATCGAAATCCGCTCTTTTTTGAACAAATTGCAACAAAGGAATCAAATTGTGCACTCGTTACACAAAGAGAATGCTCTTTCTTACGATCGAAAAATCGTTATATAAACAGGCAATGGACAGCGCAACGATAATATTTTAAATATAAAAACAAAGTGGATAGATTTCATAGTATGCGTTCATCAGTATTCCTTCAGGTTACCTTCAAACGAAACATAATTCGATCAGGATTTAACCCTAATCAGCGATCGAAACGTCTTATCCATCGGTGGCGCACAATCGAGATCTCCCATTCGACCCGGAAGAACCATTTCAGTAAAACACGCTGACTAATTGCGCAGGGTATCACCCCTCCCCGCCTCCTCGCCTGCTGCTTGCTGGTATCGCTAGTATCACAATAGCGATACGATTCGTGCGATCGGGTCGGCGTGATAAGGCCCAAACACCGCAACGAAAACAGCTTCCACTGGCTTCAACAAACAAGCCACACTTTTCACGTTATCCTTGGACGGCCAAGCCTGGCTGGGTCGCTGGACAACGCGGCAACGATCCCAAAACGCACATTCAGCTATTGAGAGCTACATTGAAGCTCTCTATAATGCCTCCATCAAAACAGCGCCGGCGATTGGAGAACAAAAAAAAAACAAGCCACACGAATGCGGAAAACATTCGGTCGATCAACACCTTGCCTGGCCTGCTACTACCACCATCACCACCACCACCACCAACGCCATCGAGCACGCCAACAGGTTTGCGACGGGTAGCACCGTTGAAATGCGCCGCGAAACGCGAAAAATGCCCCCAACTCCCCCTGCCACCCCGACTCGTGGCTCGCGGCTCAATGTCACGGCGAGTCATTAATAGCGAGAACTACCCCCATCGTGTGTATCGTTTCGAAGGTTGATCTTACCTCCGCTCGACGATCTCCGATGCGTTGGCTACGGCGTGTTGTGCGAGGGCTAGAATGGAGGCGAGAATTCGACAGTTCGTTTTTCCCCCTCCCTCCCCCCCCGGCCACAAACAGCCAGTTGACCATCGGTTTGGAGAACTTGCGCTTATGGAGTGGAGCAGAGGGCGACACGATGCTTCAGATTCTCACGCACCGGTGACAAACGACCTGTCATAAGCGGACGGGGTCAGCCTGGATGCGATCACCCCAGGGTGGGAAGCGGGAGAGTTGTAGTGTACATCCAGTGTAGTGCTAACTGTGTGCGCGCCGGTTACCATTTGCATAAATAGGCGAAGCGAATCTGGCTGGAAAACTGTCCCGCAAGGGGTGCAGCCACGGTGACATATCGTCCCTCGCCGGTACGGCACACCAACACCAACACCATCACCATCGGTGGCATAAATCAGTTCCACCGTCGCACGAACAACGATCTGTGCGAGGGTCGATGGGTCGATTAGAATACTAATCGAACGTATTAGAGTGAAATGTAATTAAAAGCCGTGCTGCGGCTTTCAGACATTGTCGCCTTCCGTTTGACAGGGGACGCGCGCGCGGGTTCGTTGGCATCGCGAAAGAAAGGAGGGGGAGGGAGGATGGGAAAATCTAACGGCAGACCGGTGTCCCTCGCCCCCCTCCCTTCTTCGGGCCGAGCTTCGGTTCGGTTTCCGGAGGCTGCACTGACCAGCGGTGATCCAACCATGGATGCATGCGAAAGCGAAAGGAGCGGTCGCGATCGCTATTTGTAAAAGGAATGTTAACCATTTTGTGGCGAACCGCATCAACACACGTACTGGTAGCTGCACACGCTAGTTGCAATTATTTAATTTATATCAATTTATCCCTGTGATGGTGTGTAAGAAGATCGAGATAGAGAGAGGGAGAGGACGATATGATTTATTAAAGTTGTACATAAAAGGATGATAAGGTGTTTGAAAATAGCAGCAAAATGCTTTCTTCATTTGAAAATAAATAGCTTTTTTATCTTGAAAAAAAAGTTTTGAAAGACATGCAGCATGAGGTTGTTTCTCCGAATTCGCTCCAAAAACTTGGCAAAAAACACAAATAAAATTTTATTATTATTTAAATATATTATAAGGCACCAAAGAACTTGATAACTAATAATTCGAAATTAAATTGAGATTATTCATGCACAATATTCGCGTTATAAAATTTACTTAATACATCGTTCACAAAGTTAAATTATATGTTGAAATTATATTTGCCGGCTTTTATGTGCCAACGCTTATGAGATTAAATACTATTTTTATCCTTCAAGTTTTATCCTTCAAATCAAAAATGTTCACAAGGTTTTTGAGAAGCAACGCATGCGTTTGAAAGGGGTTTTTACCAGCCGTACGTGAAATGAATTATTGTTATTTTTTTTTATTATTAGGGACGGCCTGGCCGTATTGCTAAAATGAATTATTAATAATATTTAAAAATATAAAATAATAATAAATAAGCACTAAGCGCATCGATAAAGTCTCACGTTAGTAAGCCATTTTAGAATGCAATATTTGTATGGACGCTCACGGCCTGCTACTCCTAGCTGGGCCTGGGCTATCGGTCTGTTATGCCCTGCAACAACAATTACACATCCACAGCGAGTGAAAGCAATTGCACCATTTTGCAATAAATTGCACCCTCCGTTCCCTCCGTGAGGGAACATTGTAAGGCGAGTCCGGTTGCTAATAACTATGAGACAACTGATTGCATTATCGACGGAAGGTGATGGCAAAGCAAAGCAAAGCAAAGAAAAAGATCATAATTTCCCATTCGTTTCACTGATGCAACACGCGCTCCTCCCTTCCCCCTTTCACCCCACCATTCCTGCCCGACCCACACACATGGCAAACACACAAAACCGGGCGACAAAAGTCGTTGCCCTTTCGGTTGCACTTTCCCCGCTGCACTTGTCACGATTTGGCCCAGGCCTTTCTAATGCACCGAGCGGATGCGTCTTCTTGCTTGGCCGTCCGCGAGCGAGCCCGAGCGAGATGCGAATCTCTTATCGCGCGCCGCGTCTGCTTCCTGACCGGGCGAGACGCGGCTGGTGTTTTGTTGTCGTTGGGGTGTGTAATGGCGTTTTTTATTTCGGCTTCACATTACGCCGCACTGGATGCACTTTTATCGTTTCTCTACTCTTCGTACACACACACACAAACGTAGAGCCCATCGTGACAGTTTATTGCACTCGTGTGCAACCGCATTGAATGCCAGCGACGCTGAATGAACCCCGAAGATCACGATCAAAACAAAAACCGGTGAGCGAAAGCGAATGAAAAATGACCTTTTTTTCTCTGCCTCCGTACATCGGAGAGGATCGGGTGCGGGTGAGAAATGTAGCACGACGAGGGCGCGTAAATGATGCACCACTCGCAACGATGCGTTTGCTGCACCTGCTTCGGTGTTTTCCTACACTAACTCTAACGGTATTCGCTAAACAGTCGCGGCTATTGTTATGCTGCAGCGTACAACAACGGAACCGAAGAGCCGTAAGGCCAACGAACCATTCGGAACAGTCCAATCCGGGCAGTGCCATTTAATGGCGCTTCCACGGAGCCCAGAAGTGGGACGCTTTGACAGCAGAAGTTTGCATTCGATCGTAGTAGGCTCTATCGTTAACCACGCGTAATAATAGTATTGAAAATCGTTTGATATTCAAGCTGGCATTGTGACCTTTTTCGCCTGCTGGAAAGGCGATGCGAAAGTAGAAGCAAACGTTTTTTTTTGTGATATGAGAAAATTGTGAGTTGTGAGAAAATATGAAAAGGTCAACGATTTGCACGAAAGCAGCAGTAGCAACAGCAGGAAGTGTACGGTTTAGGAAGGAATCTTGTCGTTCGCTGTTATCGTGCACGCTGCATCAGACCTCCCCGGGAGATGTAATCGTATGTTGCGCATCTTGTTCGCTCGCATTTCTTTCGCACACTGCAAAGTGTAACTGCCCACCGTAGGCAGAATTGCAACATAAACGCACACGTATAGGCACACATGCATTACGATTCAGCTTCTATCGACCATTTCGAGCCGCCTAGCTCAAACCGGTGGTGGTTTCTTTCCCGAAGAAAAGTGAAATGATTTCAACTTTCTCCGTTTGCTTTTATCTTTTCGCACTGTTCGCGGCCCGCTCGCGCGTTCATCGGCCTTGCAATTGAAGGAGTACGCAAGGGAAATGTGCTTGCCGAGAAGGAGGAAAGAAGTAGATTATCATCATTGACGCAGCGCCGCACCGAGGGCAATAGACTTTCCGGTGCGGTGCAGCCGGATTTCGGAGGAAGTCAATGCACAGTGGCGCCATCGACAGTGAAAGCGTATTCTTGTGTTGATTCGAGACTCGCCCCACGGATTGGGGAATCAAATTTTGATTTATTGCTGCTGCCGCGTCGCGTTTTCTTGGGCGCTTGGTTCGAGCGTTACCAGAACGACCTGTTCGCCTCTAATTAACAGCTGCGATACCTTGCGCGTGATTATCACATTCTTTTTACCGTCCCGCCGTACCGTTGTCGGCGGTAGAACGATCCCGAGCCTGCGAAGACGATCGCTACAGTCCTGTGGATCCACGATACCGTCCGGATCGAGACGGTTCTCGGAGTAGCGGTAGTTGCGCCGGTGGTACGTTTCACACACATCTCGTACGGCCAGGTTCCAGTGTTTGTCGAACAGCATCAGTACACCGGACACGTGACCGCGGATGCCTTTCTGTTTGCGTATGTAAACCCGCACGCGCACACCCTGCTCCATCCATTTTTGCATCTGTCCCAGTGGTCCCTCGAAGCCCTTCTCCAGCCGTAGAAACACATTGTTTTGAAACCGCATCGGTTTGACGCGTTGCACAGGTTCTGGGTGTGCCAAGGGAAACCAGAAAGTCAAAGTTCACTAAATACGATTACGAAGAACCAGCCATGCGATTTACTTACGTTGCTCAGGAAGAAATCTTCGCACAGGATTAACGTTCTTTGGAATTTCGTTTAACTTTTTAGTGTTGGTGCTGGCACGGATTTGTTTGATGCGCTGCTCATCGTACGGTTCCGTAAAACCACCCAGTGTGTTTTGCTTAGCTTCCAATGTATGCACATTATCATGCAAACGGGCACTTGTTACCGGTATTTTAAGTTTGCTCGAGTACAACGCTTTCAGTGGATTAAACCGAGTGCTGCCAATGTTTAACTCGGAAGAACTGTCGGAATCGGAGCTGGTCGCCTGGGAGTCACTGTCACTCATATTTATAACGACGATGTAAAGATAATTCAGTGAAGATGTAAACAATATTTGAACCAACAAATCATTCTGATTCGAAACCGAACGAAAACAAAATAAAACTGGTTTGTTGTTGTTCCGAAACGTCAACTGTTGATTTTCATCTTGCATTTGCTTGACATTTTATGGCACGTTCAAGTTTTCTTGTGACAGCGCCCCTGACGATTTGAAAGAGCCGCTGGATGCGTTTTGTTATGCTTTTGAAATTCACAGACTACAGAACTACAGACAATTCTACAATCCTTCTCACTTTTCTCCAGAAGAGTATGTTACTGAGAACCTCAAGTATTTTAGTTGTTGGCTATTGCGAAATGGTGAATGATGCGATTACTTACTATCTCTCGATGTATTTAAAAGGCCTAAAGTAAAAACAGAAATTCAGGAACTGTGCCACTTTTTTATTTCAAAGGCAGTTAGAAAAGTTAACTAAGAGTTTGTCAAGAGTCAAATGCCTACACATATTTTATTGCAATGTTATCCGCATGTTTTCCATAGGCTGAAATCATATGAGACTAATTCAATTTTCCCTAACGCTTGAAATTGTCATTTGAACAACATTTGAAGACATTCGTAAAAAGTTCTTATTAATTATGCACCGTTCTTTTAGTCTTACGACAGACGTAGACGCTTCTTTGGCAATGTTAATGAGCTCGCTCCCTAACGGGCTTATGCTTTTACGCAACTTCGCGTCCATCGGTAATACCCTGACTAGACGAAAGGATTGAGTTTCGGTAGAAAACTGAATGTAACACCTTTTACGGAGCCTTGAATTGTCGCGACCTTTTCCAATGTCACCTGTTGAAGATGGTGTCGAATGTCAGCTTTCGCATGTGTGCATAATATGACCGATATTCCTTTTCGTCCCAATTACTAATGCTTCTTCCCCTTTTTGCTTTGAACTCCTTTCAGGTTGATGCTCTAAAACTGCAACAAACTTGTACCATCGAGTGTTGACCCTGGCTATCGTCTGGATTGCTCGACCCTTTTGCACGAACACGGAAAATGATACTGAAACATCTGAGACAGCCGAATCTTGCCAGCTACGAATCAACTGAAGCAACAAGCTCCAGCTCGCCACCTCGTACAACAGTGGCAACTGAAATCGTTGGCAGCAACGGAACAGCTAGCAGAAAGAATCGTTCAGCCCAAACATCAAATGCGACGAACGAGCTGACGAATCAATACTACCAACAACACTCACCACCGAAACTGGAAACTGGAGTCAATTTACCGAAAGCAACCAGCAACAAAACCTGTGATAAATGATAATAACCGTCAAACGTGAAAATTAACGTGTTGAAGTTTTATGATTTTAAAAAATTAGTTACCATCAGCTACCCCGTTACCTATCGTTACACCGAGTGGTGAAAATACGCCGTGACGCGTGCTATAAAGTGCGCAATAATTATAGTGTGGTGAAACAGTGGTGCTATAAAAAGTGGTGTGTTTGATTTATTGTGAGCGCTGCTGCTATAAAGTGAGATGTTTATGGCAATAATTTCTCGTGTGATATTGCCCACCCGAGGTGTATTTTTAGAGTGTGGTTTGTGCCTTAACTAGCCGCTTTTGGTGAAAACGCACAGTGGTAAATACGCGTGTATCGGCTAAGTGTGGTGAAGACATCGGTTATTTTTAAATAGAGCGTTGAAAATTGTAGTGTTTCTATTATCTATGTACCTTTAATATTGTCAATGTGCCAAGCAAGTGTCGAACTAGATAATATCTGAAATATTTCCTAAACCATAAACTCTCGGACCCAACGCTGGCGTTAGCGAGTTTACGGGGTGGCTCTGCCATTGTGGCGATGCCATTTATCGACGATGAGCTGCTGTGGTCCCCGGACAACGATGGACGGATGGTGGATCTGCAAGCATGTCTGCAAACGGTATGTGGCGGTCGTACTAAAACGTGCGTGTCGGAATTGAATTAGTTTTTATTTGGTTTTGTTTCCTTTTCGTCCCAGGAGAGCAATCAAACGGCAAGCCAAACGGCCGAACTGGCGAATGGTGGCTGCGATCTGAACACGTTGGACGACCCGCTGGACAATGATTCGGATGAGCTGTTGCGGCAGCTGACGGAGAACTCGTTCGAGCTTGAGCAGTTCTTCCAGGATTTCCCTGCCACCGAGATCAAAGTTGTGAGTGTAGTAATTCTACTAGGTAGAGAATTGTTTCTTATCTAAACACGACCATTCGTCTCGTTTTAGGAGGAAAACAACAACGATCTACAGTTGGAAGATGAAACGAATGGACAGATCTTCCTGCAGAACTGCAGCCAGTTCCTCACGTCGGCTGCGGCCGCGGCCCAGCTTAGTGCCCTCTCGGTTAGCGAAACAAACGATCTGGACGGTGGTGGCCTACCGAGGCTATGCTCTGGCGGGAACGATCAGCTCGTCGGTTCCAGTGGGCTTACCACGCAGCAACTCCAGGAACAGTTACTGCTCGCCCAGGGACTGTTCCAGCAGAGCCGTTACAATAACTCATTGCTCGCCGAAAAGCTACTGCAGAACCACCATCAGCACCAACAGCACCAGCAGCAGCAGCAGCAGCTACTCCATCAAACCAATCCGAATGGCCTTAGTGGGCTAGATGCGCTCGGTGTAGCATCCAGCAGTAGCAGCAATGGCAACAATCATCACAACGGCAACAACAACAGCAGTAACAGCAGCAACAGCATAGGCAGTGGCAGTGGCAGCAGTAGTAGCAGTACCGGAGGAAGGGCCAACAAGCCGCCCGATATCGTCATAAAAGGTAAGAGAACTCGTTCCCTTTACTAAGAAAGAATGAACGCTACGAATAGCACTTCGGTTTGATAATTTCACAACCAACGTAGGTACTCATTCACCGGTAACATTTTGACGAAGAATATTGATCGAATCGTTGTTTTCCTCCATTGGCTTCATGGCGCGGTTCGTTACGGCGAATAAACAAATTTAAAATTAATTGGTTTGAAGTCCGCAATTCAAATCCATGTAATTACGGTTGCAGCGACCTGGTTTAAGTTTTTTAAATTGTAAAAGAAAACCCCGGATTCAAATGATGAGGAAAATTAGTTGTTTATAATTACAACGTGTTTTTTTTATCACTTTTCAGTAGTTTTAAAGGTGAAACATAGATCAAATCGAGAGAACGAGTTGATCGATCAAATGTTGCCCCTAAATGTATGCAATCAGCATTACTGTAACGTGCTGCTAGAGCTTTTTGCTAGCAATAATTATTACGTGCAGCACTGTAAAATACTTTGTTCATGCGTTGGATTGGAATATAGAGACAACATATGTTTAAATCAATATAAATTACCACGTTACTGTAAATTCGCACTTTTAATGCCATTTGTCTTCAATGAGCATATGTTTTGTATGTACACTTTCGTTGTGTTTGTTGTAAAGTCGTGGATTATAGTGGGCGAATGGATTGAAATTTGACTTTTTCTTTGCCAAAAATTGCATATACTTTTTTATTATAATATAAAAAAGCAAAAACGAATCGTTTTTTCTTCAAAAATGATACCAAAAATTTACTAAATTCAACTAGACCCAGCTTTTTCAACTGTGTTGACCAAAATATAAAAAGAAAAACGCGCAACGATTCCCGTTAAGCCACCTGCGGCCCACCCGTTGGTGAGTGTAAAATAGCGACATGAAAATAAGTAGCAAACCACAGCACTTTTCACCCGATTGACCGGTCGCGACCGAAACGGTAACCCACAAGTAATGCGCCGTCGAAACGGAAGCACGACCGTTTTTTACGGACCTGGAAATGTGACGCTTCCGAATCGAACACTTGTTTGAATTATTCGACTGCTCGCCCACTGTCTAGTGCTTGGAAACGTTTGCGAATCACCGTACCACACCGTTTGGCGGTCAAGTGCAGTGGCCGCAACGAATCACCAGTTGCAACGGTCGGCAAAATTCGATGCATCCTTTAAAAGAAAGCATTGTTGAAACGTCCCCGGGCGGGATGGGTGGGAACGTTTTATGCTGCGCGAGGCAATGTTCGTCAAGTTTCCGCAATCCGAACCGCCGTGTTTGGTTTAATGTCGTTGCAAGCGTAAATAGTTGTGTTATGACGTACATTTGAATTGGCGTTTATGAAGCATATTTTTTCATTAGCACTTCAACTAAACATGCCCTTAATCGTCTATTGAAGACGTCTAATGAAATACAAACTAATTTCAAAGTATGCTTTCGAAAAGTTTTACCATTTGTTTGCTTGGCCGCCTCCTGTTACGGTCACAACGGTACAAAATCGGTCGCCAACATTTGGATGGAACAAAGTGTGACACAAGCTTCGAAAGGTGAATCCAACATTCCGGCTTCTAGCTCAGTAGTGGGAGCATTTGTTGCTTCGAAGCACACATTCCCGCGATTCCGCGTTCCAATGCTATCGGAGATGCGGAAAGGTCAATGTACTGCACTGGCGTAGGGTTCGTCGTTAGGCAGGAGGATATACGTAAAGTGTAATGTATCCGAAAACAACTGAGTCAAACGAATACGTTTCTCGTATCTCCTTGCAAGATGATCATTTAGAGAACGAGAAAGGTCGGTGCTGTGTTCGAGTGAAATTTAAATGAAGCATTTTATTATTATTTTCCTAAAATAGCTGTCGAATAACGACTAAGGACTGAGTACCAGGAAATTATTATTTTTAAATATATTTTACATTTTTCAACAAAGAAAAAAACGATATTTACATGGTTCACATTAAGCTTATTATAAAGATAAAATAGTCACCTACAGGAATTGGACCTAGAGTTGATGTAATTGCTTGCCTTTTATTGCCATAGTTACATCTAACAGTAGGCTCCTATTTCAATCCGAGTGACACGCAAAGCCAAAGTACATGAAATCTTTCATTTCCGGCCCATTTGAGGGACCTCAATTTGGGGTCCCAATCATTTCCATCCCGTTCCCGAGAGCGAACTTCCCGCCAGACCGGCCAAATATGAATCGCGCACAACCTTACATGCGCGGAGGTTATGCAACAACCGGGGAGGCTTTGGTTTTTCGGTGCTGCTAATTTCGTGCTTTTATGCGTTTCCTGCTTTTGTGCGTTTTACTTTCAACTTTGACCACGCACGTTAAGAATGCTGCACTCGGTGAGAAGACTGTTAGTACGTATTTTTCTGGCGTGTTGTTTCGAGCGTCAAGCATTGCTGTTTTTCCAAATGTGTGCCACGGGAAGACGGGAAACATGGTAGGGCGAAAAAACAAAACAAAACTTGCCGTCTATCTCTCTCACACACTCGCTTCCGCTTATACGGTCCATTCCCTCCGAAGTTTCCTGTCGTTGCGTTTTATGTCATATGCTGCTTCGCGTTTCCTCGCCCGCCCGCTGTTGATCTTTCACTTTATCATGCGATCGTGCTTCCGTTCGGCGTTTGGAAACATTCGCACATGGCACATGGCATGGGTGACGAAACGAGACAACGGTGCGGTGAAAAATTAGCCATATCGACATTTCGCTCCTTTCGCTGCTCTCGCATCCCCGGCTAAGCACGCGCTGTGTTTGGGTTGCAATTTTTCAGTGTCCTTTTACGGGATGATGCGTGTTATTCGGTGATTTCTGTGTTTTGTGGCCTTTGCTGCTAGCGGGAAGTGAAGGTTTTTTTTTTTTGGGATGAAATATGAACCAGTGATCGATCGGTTTCGTGAAATTGGGCATGAACGCGCCACAGTTTTGACAACTGGGACGCTCGCTGGTGGTGGATTTTGTGTTGAGGATCGTTTCGCCGACGGTTTGGGTTCGTTAGCTGAAAAGGCCATCATTGCATAAGGCTCGTTTTGCGGGTCACAGCCCGGCAGGCGCGTGAAGGTGGTGACACCGACGTCACCGAAATATGCTGGGAAGTTATCTACCACGATGGGGGTTTGAAACATTCATTTCCGAACGAATCGGAACGCACAGAAACTCACATCGATTGCACCGAGCCGATGATGCACAATTCACGATTGCTTCACGCCCATTGTGCAGTCACTTTTTAGTGATCCGCCCGCCCGGGTAGAAACGATTACAAAACCCGGCCATAAAGTGGAAACGCGCGAATCTAATGCGCGCCGGTGTTGGGCATTCCGTTCGGTTCTGCGCGTTAGAGTAATATAATGAAGCTCCCTTTGCCTCGTGAGTGATCCAATCACCAATGCATTACCGATGCCGCTGACCTCTTGTGTGTGTGTGTGTGTGTGTGTGTGTGTGTGTGTTTGGGGGGAGGCGGGTGACCCTTCCGCCACATAAAACCATCGCGATTGAAGATGGCTGGTGACGTCGCGTTGGTGCCAGATTCCCCGGGAAGAAGGTGCAGGGCGTTGTTTCGCCGGTGCTGTCGTAACCGGCGCGCAATACGAGTGTGATGGTCCCATGGTCCGTGTCGAAGATGTGAGAAATATTTGCAAACTAATAATTGGGGTCAGCGTTTTATGTCCAGCCAGGGCTGTATTCTTCAAACCCGTGGGCACCTTCGATCTCCTGGTGGTCGATCGTACCGAACCGCCACCGAACGTGGGGTCTTTTGTGGTTTGTGACATTTACGGTGCTGCTTCGGCGGTGGCCTTGTCGGGATACGGTTTTGTGACAGGTGATCTTACACGACTTTCAAATCGCACGGCGAGGAAGTATCACGTGCGGCGTTGGTATGCGGCGTTAGAATGTTACGGACGGCTGTTGGTGAAGTCCTTCGAGCCGGATTTGATGAACACAAAAAACGAGATTTAAAAGAGGATCTCAAAACAATAAATGTAACAAAAATGAACAATGTAATATATTGTAATATATTGATTGATTGAACAAACGATGTAATATATTGATTAAAAAAATGAGAAAATTGGTCCTTCAAACCGGATTTGAAATCCATTTCAATATGAACTATTCGAATAGAGTTTAAACTAGGAGAAATATATTTTCGTAAAAGTGGTTTGATTTATTAACTATTTTTTTCTGGTAATTCTTGTTTCACTTACCACTAAATAATTAACAAAAGTTGGTCCTTCGAACCGGATTTCTGATAAATATCAGTCTCAGTATGAATAATTAAAATTAATTTATTAAAGCGCATTTTGAAATGATTATCAAATGCTCATTACAACGTACCAAAACGTTTCAAAAGGAATGTTATTGAAGCTTAACGTCAAAACTGGCAGTTTTATCACAAAACGCTGCTAATGAACCGCTTCTTTCATGTGATTTTGGTCCTTCGAACCGGATTGAGCAAAGATATATAAAAATGGTACGTTTATACATCATTTCAACCTTTTCATGCCTCGACCGTCAGAAGGGTGTGCCCAATTTGTCAGTTGACTGCATTATAAAGCATTATTAGGCTCGCTAGCTGGCCAGGGTCCGTTCTATCGAAAAGTGCAAGTCGTGCATCAGGTGTCATTTCAACAACCCAGCCCTCGGATCGAATCGGCCGATCTACCCAGCAACACCTCGCTCCGTTGAAAGGCTCCCGAAAGCATAACGCGCAGGAAATGCATTATGTGAGGTCCAGTGCCAACACACACACATACACACATGTGGCCGATAAGACGTCCGGCAGTTTCGGCAAGCAATCTTTTTGTCACACTCGGCAGCAAAAAAAAAAAAAAACATTCGCCGGCCGTCCGACGCTGATTCCGAACGCCGCGCGAACAAACGAACGGTCGAACTGGGGTCTCGACTGGGTCATGGTTAACCGGCTGAGCGGATATTTTTATTTTCGCTACACTCGGCTCGCTTCTCCACACACTCACACACACATACCCGCACGAGATCGGAGGAAGGCTTCTGTTCCACTTGTACCGCCGGATCGACGGGTCGAGCGATCGATCAACGCGGCGAAGGTGACTTTCTTCGGACGCGCGGACGACGGGCGAAACCTGATACACACCTGGGCGCGGGTTTAGGATGCGGGAGGAATGGGGTGCCGGGGGGGTAGGGTGGGAAGAAAAACGAAAAAAAAACCGTCACCCCAACCGGTTCTCGATGGAGTCATTTCCGATTAATTAATTAGTGAGGCTGAGCGGGCCAAGGGGGACACGCACACGCGACCCGAAATGGGAATGCATCGTTGTAAAAGGTAAGCCCCGGTTCGCGGTTCACGGCCCACCACCACCGGGGGTCCGGATGGACGGTTGGGTATCCGTACCGCGGACGCGGGCGCCGATCGATTAACCGCGATCGCGATTTAATCGTGCGTTAATACCGATATCCTGCCCGGTGCTCGTGCGTTTGATACGATTAAGCTAACGAACCGCTCTCGTTTGGGGTGTTGGGGTGTGGTGGTGTAAATTATATGTTAAATGCATCGTGGATCATCGAGTAAAATGAGCCTTTGGATGGTTTTGGTGCGAAAGTGTGGACAATAGTCGATTGATCCTGTGACTTAAGATTAGCTATAGGCTAAGGTTCCTGTAAACTCCTGGCTCGTGTAGTAAATAGAAGAGATCATCAATTGCTTTTGAAGATTCAAAAAAAAATTTAGTTTTCATTTTAGTATATATTGTTCAAAATATTTTTTTTATTTTTAGACTTTTTTTCCTCGTTAACGAACGAAAAGCGAGAAATTTAAACAGAAAAGCACCTTTATATTTCCTAATTTTTTTAATAAAAACTCGCAAACAAAACACAACCGTATCTTAAAAATTTGAAAATTTGTGGTGCTATAAACGTCTGGAAACCTTAGGTCTAAATGACCGCCTTTGGGTAGAAATAGGCACAACACAAATCTCTGTTGTTATAGAGTTAAGATATAGTGTTTTTTTATTGTCCCAATAGCTATAAAATTGCAATCTATCATTCGCCATTACTGCCACCGATTGCTTATTCAACACGAATTCAACTAACATCTTACGACAAGCAATCTGCGACCGATGCAACTACTCCCTCTTATTCCTCCCGACAGCTTCACTACATTGTAATTCCAAGCACACGAGCAAAAGCACCGCGCTAAAGAGCCCTCCTCCGGCGATGCACCCACACCCGGCAAAAGCCGTTGTGAAGGTGAGGAATTTCGGACATCGTTTACCTCGTGCCGGAGTTTCGCATATGGCGCGGTCGATTGATTGGTTTTGCAGGGGTCGCGTCGCGGGCGCATTTATGCAAAGCGGCCCAGAACCCGCTGAAAGGACCCTCTAGAACCCCGCACGCACAGCCCGTTCTGGCGAACGGACCTGGGTCACCGAATGGTGCGCCAAAGGTGCGTTCCAAATACCACGCGTGTCGCTCGCCCCCAAGTGGCGTGCAAAACAAGATACAAGCAAAAAATGAAATGAGAAAAAAAAAAGTTGCAACACGATTCTGCACGAGACCCGAGACTGCACACCCGCATGGGTTGGTGCGAATTGCGCTCGGACGCACCGATAAAGGTCACGTGTGTCCTTTTACCCGCGTGAGACCGTTTTGTCCCACTTATCTGACCACCGTGGAGCTGCTACCCGCTTTGGTGGGGTGGGTGGTGATAAAAGTGCGCCACCGTTTGATGGTAATTGGATGCTTGTGTTTCTCTCGGGTTTGGTTTTTGTGTTTGCTTATGTGGAGAGGGAAGAAATAAACAAAAAAGAGAGATCATGCCCACGGGAGGGTGTGTGGAAAATCCAAAAAAATACATGACGTTTGTAAGCAGCGTGGTTGATGTCACAGACGGAAACGCCTTCACGATCACGAGAGTGACAGGGTTATGCTGCGTGGCTGGGTGAAGGCATTAGATTCGATTAGCAAAATTGACAGCAGCAACAGTGGCGGACGAACGCGGAGCGCAGAAATGGCTGTGTTTTTCTCGGCACCGTGTCTGGTGCATTATTTGTGTGCAGACAAACATGAATAAATTTACCACCGTGAAGGATGAAGCGACGGCGCACAGTGGCCCTCGTAAAATGGCGGAAAAACTATCCGCCAGGACAAAGCCCACCCGAAAGCTTCCCTTCGCGTCCCGGGCAGTGACGAGATCGGGGTCGATAAAATAGATAGTCGAAAGTCTGGTCTGGCGCTCGGGAAAGGTGATGGTAAAATTGAAAATTGTCATGCAATCATTGTCTGGTTTCGGTCACAGTTCGTTTGCTTCACTTTTGTTTTCATATTGTGTGTGAGTTTTCTGTCCCAGAGGGCAGAGGGCACAGGTCACAACAGGATGCAAGCTGGCGAGATTGGCTACAGGATATGGGGACCGTGCGCACCGGAAAACCATCCCATCACATCCTCCGGGTCTGGTGTGAAAAGCAAATGATGCCAAAAATATTTCGTCAACAAAAAAAAAAACGTGGAGGGTGACAGCATATTCCGACCGGATGCCGAGACGGCGTCACGTGCACGGGATGCTGAAAGGAATATTATGCAAATGATGAGCAGCAGCAGTGTATGCAAAACTCCGTCCGACGATTATCTCCGCATCACAACAATCGGTCGGTCTTTTCCGTCTCCTCTTGTCTCCGGCGGATCGTGATTGGGGAAGGAGTGCATGCGAAAATTATAATAAAATCGAGTAAATATCGAAAAAATCCGACGAGGTGTTGGCCGGGCCGAAAAACCGCACCCGCCACAAAGGAACACAATCACTCCAGCGCCCACAGACCAGGACTGATACCCGTGGCAGTGGCAGTGAAAGTGGAGTAATGATGAGAAGCAGACGAAAGCAATAAAATTTATGATCCACTACCGTGCCACAATCGCTTCTAGCTCGGGGAGAGAAATGAAAAATAAAAACATACACCGAAAGCCAACGTCCCCCGGGGGCGCGCGCGTTAGAACGTTTGCTGCAGCTCCTAGCTGGGACGCGAAGAGGGAAAGCGAGAGAAAAAGAGAGAGAAGGAAAGTGAGATGGA
This sequence comes from Anopheles farauti, assembly GCA_000473445.2. Lineage (NCBI taxonomy): Eukaryota > Metazoa > Arthropoda > Insecta > Diptera > Culicidae > Anopheles > Anopheles farauti. The sequence continues at coordinate 14,436,762 of KI915041.1, forward strand.
AAAGCAAAACTACGACACTGGCGGGGAAAAATGGGCCACCGAAAAAAAGGACCAACGAGACGCCCGTCTGCAAATGGAATCCCACCCCAGACGCTTTCCCAGGGACGGAAAGTGAGTTCAGCCTTGTTGCCGTGAAAAGTGCATCGTTTGCTTCGGGCATCGGGGGGTTTTTTTTTCAAGGAGAGACGGCAGAATGAAAGAGAGACCCGAAATTGATTAGACCCCGCGTGCACAGTGCACCTTCTGCCTTTCTGGTTGGTGACCCCATTTTTGCCCTCCCTCCCGCGTACCCGATCATTGACCAGTGTTGCTTCCTTTCGCCCGACTCCGGTAACCCGAGCCTTTGTCGAATGCAGAGACAGTACCCGACGCCATCCGTCCACCCCGGGTGCCGCAGGATGCGAGCTGAATTCGGGAATGAGCTGCGATGACAATCGGAAAACGCATCCTTCTGCTGGCGGCTGACAGTAAAGGATGACGACGAAGGGGTGGAGAGGGGGAGGGAAGCGGCAGACGACGCATTTCGGGCGCACATCCGATTCGTGATCCGTGTCCCTGCAGTGGAACGACGGCTCGACGGACGGGGATGACGTGCCCTCCTCTGGCTGGCGATATTTAGTCTGGTCGCGTCGAGCGAACTAACTATCGATGTCATTCTGGCAATTTAATAGCCATTCAAGCTCCCGGTCGGTACTTGGGTTTTATGGCAATCCCGGCGGTGACGGTTGTGTCTGGCGAAAGTTTTCCACCCCTGCTCTTGGGAGTGTTGTGTTCTTTTTGCCATTTTCAGGGCTCGAAACGAAAGTCCTAGCTCGGAAGGTAGTCGGAATGTTTTAGACCACCACGGTAGGGCCACTTTAAAATTTTACTAAGCTGTTCTTTTTTCCTACTGGAAATGGGTTATGGTTTTTTTTTGTTGTTGTTGCTGCTGTTGCTGTTTGCTGAGGGAAATTTTATGACCCACAACCGGTTACGCTTGCGGTGGAAGGAAGTGTATGAATATTAAGCAGAACCGCTCCGTGATAAACCGGTCGAGTGGAGTAGTTTGCAGAGTGGCATCATTTAAAGTTTCCTGCCCTTTGTGAGGGTTTAATCGTTGGTTTCACCATCAAAAGATAACATTTTCGTATGCAATGATGTTGTTGGAACAGTGTTTTCTTGATGTTTTACCAAAATCATGTAAATTGGAATTGCGTTAGAATTTTCATGCTGACGCTTTCAAGAAGGAAAAGCAAATATTATTTTTATTCTAATTACATTTCATGATACAGAATAAGTTTCAATCATTGGTATTTTGAGCATCATGTAATCTTTTATAAAATATTACAATATTTTATCAATGAGAAAATGCTATTTGAAAACCAAACCCCAAACAGCTCATTCTATCGTCTTTCTCCAAGTGAAATCCAACATGAAACGATCAAAACAATTTGTTCCAATTAAAGAACGAAACTCTAACGACCGACCATATGAAGCATTCGCCACGCTCGTCCGCACAAATGAAACTGTAGCACCACAAAAAGCCACACACAAAAAAAAAAAACACGATGATCTACTCATCGCTTGCAGCGAAATCGAATTTTTATCGTCACTCACCCGTCGGTGCAATTTTACCGCCCGCCAGCACCAGAAAAAACGCGTCGGGGATGGGAGCATCCTTAATTTTCTTGTCATCAAAACGACGATAACTCACCATTGGGGGGTGGGTTGGGTGGGTCTTTCGGCAGGGGGAGTCTTTCGCTACGTATGTCCCGACGCCGTCGTCAGCGTAATCGGTGATATAATAAAGTGCGTCTCGGGTGCTTCCGAATGTGTGGCACCGACTGTGCGCTTCGTGTGCTTCCGGACCGCTGGGTGAGCTATATTTTACAACTCCATCAACCGGCCATCAGTAGACGTATCGGGTCCGGGCGAGTGTCTCCCCGTTCGCACAGGGCGAGAACGTGGCCAGCCACGATGGTTCCACGCCCACTCGGTTCACCAATCCAATCCACTTCCCTTCCATCGAACACGCTGATCGACTGATTTATCGACGGTGGCATCATCCCTTTGTCAATCGTGTCAAACTTTCCGGTCGCAGCGACTGGATCACACAGCAATCCCGTCAATCAGTTTCGCATTGTTCGGCGTCGGGAAAGTGTGAAAAAAGTGTTTCGACTCCATTGACTGGATACAGCCGGGTGTGTATGCGCGTGTGTGTGTTGTTTTTATTGCTACCACCCCGGGTCGATTATTTCTTTCTCCCCGCACGAAACAGTCCATCGGAGAGAAGCAAAGGGATTTTTTTTCTTTCGAGACGATTCGTCTGCGTCTGCACCGGTCACGTACTTCACGTCCCGGTAGTAGCGCTTGTTCTTCGCATCTTCATAAAGTTGACCAGCTTCACCGATCGGATTGAGTTGTTACGCGCTGATGGATCGGGGTTTTCCACGCGCCAAGAGGAACGAAGGTTCTCAACCCAACCGCCCAATAAAAAAGCGAGCGCAAAAAAATATATCCGAAACCTGAATCAAAGCGAAGCTAACGTCATCCAATTAGTAAAACACTAACTCGCCACCTTTTTAACCCCAGCAGCGAGCTGGAGCGCTTTCATCATCACCGGGGTCGGAATTTGATTAACTTTTGTCCGGTGAAAATATAGCTGCAGCAGCAGACAGAGTACAACCACCCACCCGCCTGGGAGTGCGGGACGCCTTCAGTTTCCACCGAACACCGAGCGAGGGAAACCGCTGCTTTTCGGTTGGGGAAAAAAAGGTGCGCTCATAAAAATGGTTCTCCTGTTGTGTGCTCGGATGTAGACGAATTGAAAGGGAAAATTGTATCGGAGTTTTATTTTGTTTTATTTTTCTTTTGCTTTGGATTTGAAGCGAACGAAACAAACCTGCAAAAACAGGGAAGATTTTCGTTTGCTTTATTTATGCATTTTTCTTCTCCGCAACGAACTGGCGGGCGCTGGGATGTGGTGTTGCTAAACATTTATTTTCCACAGCCACTGGTGTGGAAAAGTTTGCCCGGCTCTACCGGGTCCCGGTTCCCACCAGAGGGAAGATTGTTCGACAGGTCGAATCCGGAGCGGAATCGGAGACGGTTTTGTGCAGGGAAAGGTACTCTTAAAGTAAAGCAAAAAAAAAAAACGATCCCGTCCTGTTGTAACGTTTCGTTCCGGCGGAAAAGTTTGTTGGCCTGTTGTCTGTCGTGGCGTTGGACTGGTCAACCTGTCCCGGTGGTGGTGGTGAAATATATTATCTATTAACCGCAGACACCGTGGTGAACTGAAGGTGGACCGGATGGAAAGGATGAGGTGCATTTGCTTTGGAATATTGTACATTTCTTACAATTATTATACCGGCCGTACGCTGGACCAAAAGCGAGCTAAAAGCAACCAAAATTGTAGCAACCACCAATACCAAACAGTAAAATTCTCATCCGATTTACACCTCTCACAGAGGCTTCAGTGGATGAACTCTCCAAAAAGCATGTTGGCGTGTTAGGATAAAAGTATCGCATCCTTGTCAAACGGCAGCCGAGGCAACGGCGCATCTCGAGTGTCGATGGTGGTGTTTGCGTGTGTCTGCCAAACTCCTCCGGTTGAGTGCTCCGTGCGGACATAAATCAGCCGACGGCACAAGTGCACCTCGGGGCATTGAAGATGGCCGGGTACGGGTCGTGTAATGTTACGATGCTGCTTCTGCTGGCGTCTCTCGGCTCGAAGCACACATTTCTCCTAATTCATGCGAGTGGTTTCCTCTACGCTGGTGACAAATCCGTCAAGTGGTATGGTGGATTGTATTGTTTGGCGTAAAAATATGTAAGGGAAGTATGAAAAAACTGTTTTTAATTTTACAAGCATCAAGAGCTTTTAATGCGTTATGGAGCAAAATGGTCCCATGTTTCTATATTTTTTAAAAATAAAAATGCGTGTTTATTTTCACAAGAAAACGTATACACTCATTTTGCAGCAGCAACAAAATACAACAGATTTTTAGGATCCTAAAAATTGCTTGTGTCGATAAAACTTACCTCATGTCTAAAGTGGCATTTGTGTTTATCAAACCACTTGAACAAATCCCGCCAGTAGCTCGACAGCCAGAAGCACAATCAGCCCAACTAGCTACCACATTTCCGCTCACGAAGAGAAAAAAAACCCTCCTCAGACCAAAACACACCATGTCAAAGGTTGAAATACTTTCGACAAGTGTCGGTAATCGGATACCACCAACCCATCCAGGCGTAAAGTGCCCGAGCGATCGGTGAACCGTGTGCCCGTGTAAGATCGTTTGTCGCGGTAATGCGTAATGCGTTTGCGAAGTACCCGTTGTTAGGGAGGCGGGCAGCAACTGGTAGAAGGAAAAAAAGAAAACCCACGTTACATTGCGACCGACCGGGACCCCTAGGGTGGTGGGTGCATGTGGTCTGGTCTCGGGCCCGGACGAGCAGTGGCCGCGGCAAGGGTCGGCCCATAAATGGGCAATCACGAACCGTTTCGGGTTGGTGTGGTGTAGCCGGAGCGAGTACATCGCCATGTCAGCGGTCGTGTTCGGTCAGCCATCATCGCTAGAAGGTGCTGCGGAACACATACGCTGGGCGTTGGTCGTACACCTGCGATCGTGGCCACGTGATAGGCGCCCGCGATTTCGCCCACCAACGCAAACGCTCCCTCGGCAAATGGGAACCCCCGGGTCCACCAAGGGGCCAGCCCGGCCAACCGTTATCATGCGCCCAACAAATCCGCCCGTTGAACCGTATCCTGTCATAAATGGGTAAAACTGACATTTAAATTAAGGGCTTAGGCGCACCGGCAGTGGGTGGCGGGGATTCTGGCCGGGTGCCGGAGTGGGCAGGTTAGCTACATTGACAAATTCATTGCGATTACGCGAATTACTTGCGCGGTGGCAGGCCGCTGCTTCGCGAGCTGGACGAGCGTGGCATGGGAGAGTGGTTTTATTTATTTTTTTTTTTCGTTCCGTTTAGGTTTGTTTGCTTGTTCATAAATCGTGCCGCATGAAACATGAACCCTTTTAATGAAGCATTTAATTAGGCTACTTAATAATGACCGCTAGCGTTCGGTCCGTGCGAGCGAGGGATCACGTTTCAGGCGTGAAGAGTGCAGCAAGGGGTTGCACCTTCGCTTAGACGCTCGGCTAGACTTGGACGCACTCATCCCAGTGGCGTCTTTGTGCCGGTGCAATGATCTCCATTGCTAAAACGACCCTTTGTTTGTCTAACATCCCCGCGATCGGTGACCACTGACGCGATCTGGGTTAGTGTTGGAGCAATGCGCGCGCGCGGAATCGGACGCAAATTCGCCATCCAAACACCGGTGGGAACAATGAAGGAGTGACCCATCGTGACATTATTTATCTACGCTCTAGATTTCGTCGCGCGCGCGGAACTGTGCGTACCGGGATTGGGATTTTATTTTTAAGTAGTTTCATCGCGCGCTGGAAGACGGAACACCCCCGGTCGCACGAGATCGTACGCGAACGTTTTTAGAAAGATCGAGATGGATGCACTCCGCATCGCTCGTTGCTTCTCTTTTCCGCTCCCGCCCGTGACGGGTGTGTGTGTGTGTGTGTGTGTGTGTGTGTTAGTGCACGACGACGCAAACGCGCCAGCCAAGCAGCCCGAACCCTCTCCGGTGATTACTCGGTCAAGGATACGTGCCACTCGCCCCGACTTATTCGTTGTTTATGCGTTGCTTTCGAACTCCTCTCACGGTGCGCACGGGCACGTACGTGTTTTGCGCACCCTGCAACCGTGTATGCACATGGGTTGCATATGCGTGCCGAGGGTTGTGGCACCCGCTGTGGGTTGCTTTACGCTTCCTTCTTCGCACGGGTGCTTGCGCCCGCGCGGATCCTGCCCGGTCGGAATCCTTTTCCAACACCCGGCCCGTTGAGCTGTTGTTACAGTAACAACCGATCGACGACGGTAGCAAAGTGACATTCCGTAGCGCGACATGCGTAAGGAAACGCACGCACACTCGCACACGCACGGTAAAGTGCGTGGTGTGTAATGGACGACCGCGTTTGCCTTGAAATAATGGACCATACCATGGGGTGTATGCCCGTGTGTGTTGCCGGTTCAGTCCTCTGTTGTTGGAAAACCGAGCAGCCAAACGGTCGAGATTTGTGCCGTTTCAACCTCTGCCAACCAACTGAAACCGTTCCGTTCTCCCGGGAACCAGATTGGACGCCATTTTTCGTTACTTTTCGTCATATTTTCCCCCAGGAAAGAGTGTACCATTTGCAGCGCAAGAGTAAAACACACCCGATCGCGATCTAATCGACCGCCGTATCGAGCCGAAGGTGCGCACGAGCTTTGGAAACTTAACCCGGGCAACCGGGCGGTACGTTTTCGTTGCCTTGAATACGCAATGCGTCGGGCATGGCCGGCCGGCACGCAGCTGGAATGCAAAAAAACCCGCTGCACACTGCAACTCGGCCGGCGCGCTGATGGCGAGGTGATTGCATATAGCGTGTTCCAAATTTGCGCGTGCAATTTATCACCGAACCCCGGGCCAGGGCGATCGCTGTTTGTATGTTTGGTTTCGTTTTTTCTTCTTCTTCTTTTTCCTCTCCCTTATCCTATTTCCAAACAAATCGAAGCGGTGTTTTATGCAGTGATTAATGGTGTGTTTGTGTGTGCGCGCGTGGGTTAGAGGTGAAGTGGATTGGCATAGTGCGTCAATCGCGAGGGTTATGCTGTAGCGATTTTTGTTGGACTTTCGATGCGAGTTTATATTGCTTATTCTAAGATTTACAAAATGTAGATTCCGGGACGATAAAATACAGATTGTGGATTAAAGAAAAATCTAGAAATTTCGAAGCCTGTTCGTCCAATGCCATCCATTTCTCTTCTCAAAATATTTAAATTAAGTTTTTATTTTATTTCGTGCTTTTACTAGTCCAATCTTGAATGTTTTTTCCCAACTCCAAACAAGTTCATCAGATAAGCTCCTAATAGATTTTAGTATTGGTATTTTTTGAGAAATGATCTCGATTTTGTAAACTGAAATATATAATCCAAGGCTATAAGCTTGTTTTGCAGTGTAGTATAATTTCCTTGTATAATTTCCTGTTGATTATAGCGCAATGCTATAAAAAACGATCTCAGAGGATTTATGGCATGTATTTATTGTAATCAAACTATGATAATCTTCTGAAAAAAGACACAAGCATTAATTTTTAAATGTGAAATATTTTTCGAATGTTTATATCCTCTTGTTTACGTCTTTTGTTTCCCTAAACGAGCCAAAATGTGTGGCCCGGCTCATCAACGAGTGTTCCCGTGCGAAACCAACCATCCCCAACGACCACAATCGACAGCCTTCAAGCCATCCCGCACGGCCCAATATCCAACCGCTCGTATGGTTTCATTTATCTCCCCAAAAATAACGCAAACACTGCCCCGCAGGCATACATTCTCCTTTCACGGGAACAATTCGGCGGGAGTGTGAGAGAAAAAAAAATACCCACCGTGTCACCGATTGACAGACACGATGACTAACGAATCAAAAGCCCACCCCGGGTTCGGTTCGGTTTGGGTGCAACAGTTTGTGACAGGAAAACGGTTTTGCGCAATGAGTGTGCAGATTTAGTCGTTGGTAAAGGCTTTCCGTTCGTCACTCGCTGGCACATCCTACCGATCGCGTTTATCAGCCAGATCCTTCGGTGGTGCAGTGCTTCGTCGAAACCACCACAGTCCTATTTATGGCGGCTGGGTTTGTTGGGCAGTTTTGCCGTTTTCAGACCCGACCCGATCAACTTGTTTGCCGAACGAAACCTCTGACCCCTTCGGCGAACGTACCGAGCGGGGTTGCCTACTCCAGCTTGCCTTCAAAAAACGAGGAACTCCTTTTCGGCGTCCGTGGCGGGGAGGATCAACCCGGTTACAACACACAACAGCAACAAAAAAAAACCGCACCGGTGTGGTTATTTTTGGTGAAGTGCAGATTACTTCCCCGGAGGGGGATGGGAGGGACAGGAGGGTACGGTGGAAAGCAAAACTTGAAAGGCGTCCAAAAACGGTCACAAGGAATCACCTTGAGCAGTCAGCGAGGCTGGTATGTCCTCGGCTGGAGCAGAGGCCTGGTCGGTTGGTTGGTTGATCGTTCCGCTTTTAGGCATGTTTCGTCCAAGCTGCAAAACGGTAGTTTGGTGGACCACCCTCCCGCCACCCAACCACCCTACCCGTGCGCGCACAAACACAGCATCTTCAGCGTCACCGGGCGTTACTGTAACATTTGTAGCTTTTGTACGTTGCGTTGCCACGGGCACCAGTCCGACCAGAAATCGTTGGAACTTCGAGCGGCAGCATCAGCAACCAACTGACCATGGGGAACCTTGGAAGTTTTTCGACCCCAGCGCCGGCGAGTAAAAAAAATAACAAAACCGGCACGAGGCATCTTTGACCGAGTCTCGTGCGCGTCTCGTTCGCAACAGTCGGTCAAGTCGGGTGTTGCGCGCTCGGATTCGGTTCGCTTTTTTGGCCAGAGGTGGATTTTTTTCTCCCCGTTGCGCCCGCGCTTGAAACCGTTGAATCCGCGTGAAGGTAAAAGTTCAAAGCACTGCAAACCTTGTTTCGAGAGCTTTCGCGTTGTTGTTGCTGCTGCTGCTGCTGTTGGTGTGTGTGTGTGCTGGGGGCTTAATGATGAGAAAAACGATCGACCAATTGCGCTTGCGCTTCTCCACGTGGAACTCCAGCACAAGGGAGTCGCGATTTCGGGGTTCGGTCCCGAAAACAGGTTCCCCTTCGCCCGGTTAATGAGCGACACTTTCGATCTCGGTCCCCTATTTACATCATTGCATCCTCACAGGCGGCAACAGGTCTCGTCAGTCAGGACCAGTCAACCCACTCGGCTGCGGTGTGCTTTGTTCCTGTTTCGGTTTCGGCGCCTTGTCCTTTTTCTTTTTATTCGCACGCGCACCTTCGCGCACTGGGTCACTGGGCCCGTGCGTATCTAACGCGCGGCGATGGCATTCACTTCACCCGGCGCAGCCTAGAAGAAGTTTATTGTTCGCAATTTAGTAGGTCGCCGCAAACGCCGAACATGTGTACGAGCCTAATGCAAAGCGAAGTGTTGAAGAGTTTTAGGAAAGGTTGGTGCTGCCGCCGGCAAGCCATCGCCTGCAGGGAAACGATTTAGTGGGAAATCATATGTTAGTGCAGCAACGGAGAGTGGGGCCGGTGGTGTGGTGGTGCCGCCGGGCGGGATGAGAACCGTGCTCGAAAACCCACTTAGTAGATGAGGGTTGTTGCATAATGTCATCCTTTTCTTTACGAGCATCGGATGGCGGTGGAAAGAGGGAAGGTAGAGAGAGGGACGTCGTTAGCAAGTGATTGTAATTGGAACATAGTAATCGTTGCAATTGGGTGATAATTATTGCACTGTTACAGCTATATTATTATAATTTGTTATTATTATTTTACTGGCTTTTATTTGTTGCTCACTCAACTTGTCTCTGCTCTTGCGATAATCGTTGGAAACCAGATTAACCCCAAGTGTCTGAATTAATGTAAAGCGTCTCACGTGTGATCGTAAACTCGAAAGCATCACGTCTTTCAAGGCTCCTTTTGATCGCCATTCACATTTGCATAGCAACAATTCCGTTCGAGGAGTGTTTTGGGTCGAGTTTTGTGCTCTCCTGTTCCGCAATGTAGGTATCATAATTATTCTACAGGCTTTTATAGGAACAAATCTGTATGACTAAGTTAGTGATGGCAATGTGATTGCAATTGTGATTCACATTAATTTAAAGGTTTTTTAGAAGGATATTTTCACATGGTCCATGCAGGTTAAATATTTTTTTTAGGTAAAAGAAAACCATTTTATTTGGAAAGAAAAATTTTTTTTTAAACTATTCAATTTATACACAAAATCTTTTTATTTAAAAAATAGCTCTGTACAAAATGCATCAGCTGATATTAATTTTCTAAATATAGTTTGATTATTTGCTTAAAAATATAATAAAAAAATTGAATTTGAAGTCTAATTCACACCAAAAGGGCAACCCGTTCATGAACCAAACGCGTACGCACGGGTAACGATCACAGAGTGCTTACTCTCTCGAACGTGTGCGTGTGTACTTTAGACGAAGAAGCATAAGTGTGTAATTACTGCCCTTCCCGAGCTGGATCGTGCTTGGAGCCACGAGTAGGTCAGCCGCGCGAGCAGGTCATTATCGCTCATTTATGTATTTAGTTGCATTTAGAATGGGCATGTCTTTTATTAGTGCATAAAGCGAGTACGAGAGTGAGAGAGAGCAAGAGAGGGACCGTGAAAACAGAAGAAGCCAACATTGTTTACAATCACCCGCAGCACAGGGAAAACAGCAATAAAAAAAATCGCACAATCGCATCACTACTGTTACGTTGATGGTTCGGATGCTGCACCATGGCGGCGCGTCTAATGCCAAGCGCGGCTCGTCGGCTGCGTGAATCGGCTTGCATCGTTCGGCAAGAGGCGCGAGTTCAACCGCGTGGGTTCATTGCCGTCCACCGCTGTACGCAATGGCGGCGTTTGCAATGTAGGTTAGTGAATTTCGCGTTTCCTTCCTCCACCGTACGCCTCCCTCTCTCCCCTCCCCCTCCCCGCCCCATGCTGCGTATCGTTCGGTTTATCGTTCGCTGCAACTCGAACGAGCGGGCCAAAATAAACGGCAAATGCCACCACCGCGCCACACCGCGAGTCGGATGTACAGACTTCGACATCTTCCGTCATCATCACGCAACACCACCACGACACACGCTTAAAGGTCGATTGCCAAAAAAAGCACCAAAATCTCTATCAACAAACGAAAAAAAAACCCTCCAAAAGCAGCAAGAGCGTCAACGAGAGGGAGAGGAAAGAAGCTTCCCAACAAGCCCACAACCGCACCGGATGATGGCGTCCGCGCGATCGCACCGCCATTGCGTAACCGCGTACGGACGCGATCGCTTCGTTCTCGTTTTGTTCGGCCGCGATTCTTCTCACGAAGCTTTTGCTCTCACTTTTGCCTCTCTCTCTCTCTCTCTCTGTCCCACTCCGTCTCGCTCACGCACGCAAGCTCACTTTCACTCTCGCGCGGCCGAACGACCGTCCGGCCGAAAAATCTGTGCCAACGGCCCCCCTGGAGGTCGACACCACCAGCATGGTGGCTTAATTTTTGGTGGAGCCATTTCTCGTTTCCATTCCCTCGAGGGTTTTTGTTTTTTTTTTCCTTCTTTGGTCTCTCTTCTCATTCCCCGCATTGCGTGGCGTTGGCTTATGTTGGCGTGTATATTTTTTTCCGGTGGTTGTTTTGGTTTTGGAGTAGTTTTTTTTGTTATTGCTGTTTCGAGCAGGCAGAGGGGTTTATGTTCCGTTGCCGAAAAAAGCTTTGCTCATTGATGCAATCATGCGCTATTGCGCCATCCCGGACGGGTGGTTTGTTAGGGATGGTAAAAAACGGCTCACTCCGCTCAATGGTTTGATGTGCGACGGTGTCGAGGAGAGGGTATGGTGTGATGACGTTTTTTTCTGTTATTTTTTGGTATGGTTAGGTTTTGCGAGATCGTTTGTATACATCAGCGTTTGTTATTGCCTTAACTAGTGTACGATTGGCGCATGAATAAGTAAATGAGATGATGTTATATTGACGTTAAAGTTTTATTACAATTTTTAACTATTTCACTCAGCAAAAATAAATTCAATATTATTTTTTTCCAAAATTATTACTAAAAAGTTTACTAAGTCTACAAAATAGCAATGGAAAATGGTATTGCATTGCATTTATTTTTTTTTGTGATCTTCTCCGTTTGGAGCGCATTTACTTTTAGTATAAAAAAACGTATAAATTGGATAATCCAATTTGTGACATTTGATTCACAAATGGTATTTGATTCATTACCATAAAAGTAAACGTCCTATAAATCGGAGAAAATTTATAACTGACATTTTTAAAACTTCGAAACTTATTGGCTAAAACAGCTTTTTGATTATTGATTTAAATCAGCAAAAATGATTTTAAAATTAAAATTTGTGCATCATTTTTTGTGCATCTGCTAATTACAATCGTTTCCAATGATCTTCTGAGTTTTAAATGACGGAGCCGCATCCTCCCCATTCTTTCGCCAATAATTGGTGGCTAATTTCTATAAATTATTTCAAGTCCATCCATCGGACCCAACAAAGCTTGAAGCAGCCCCAGAGGACCCCGGTGGGCTGGGTGTCGGAAACCTTTGAATAAAAAAAGAAGAAGAAAAAATCGGCATTTTGCGGCGATTGCACCATACGTAACGTACGATCGTCGCCGGCGGCGGCACATTGTAGGCAGAACGGTCCGATCGGATCGTGCATGCATGCAAGTGTCGGAAGGTGATCAACGCCTGTCGGTTGTGGCGGTGGTGCGATCAGCGGCGACGCGCAGGCAACGAGACACGACGCGCCGTTAACGCAACGGAACGCGATTTCGTTCATGGACGTTCATTCACTTTCGTCGATTCTTTTTCGAGCGCGCGTTTCATCCGCTACGCTTTGCCCCCCCACTCGTCGTGCGGCCGGCCCTGCTCGCGGATGCTGTTTCGGAGCATTCTTCGTTCCACGACGGCGGCTCGTCTTGCACAACCCACAAAACCCAAAGTACGCCCGTATCCGTTCCAGGTTGGCTGGCTTTTCGGCGCATGCAAGCGAAACGAAGCAATGAGATATTGGAAAGAAGGAAAAAAAACCCACCTTCATTGCTCGAGTCGATTCGGGGCGCAATTCGCAAAAGTATTTGCCCAAAGTTTTCGGCGGCGATGGCGGTGGCCGTGGTGCACACGGATGAACGTGTGAACAAAATGTAAAGTTTCTTGCTGGACATATTTCGCCGCACTTTAATGAAGCCATCAGGTGCGGGTTGAGTTTTGTCCCGGTTGCTTTGTTGAGAGGGTTTAAGCTAACGAGGTGTTAAATTTGTCCCATTTAATGAGACCGATAAAAGTAAAGGTGAAAAATCATAAACCTCGGATCGAGGTAGTAGGTTTCATGAAATTTTCATTGTGAGTATCGAGTGGGAATGATGAGATGACCAACGCATGAGCATGATAGTTTAAAAAATATTGTGTTTGGAGCTTTAATATCATTGCCTATTTTATAAAGTTAACATTATAGCCTTTCGAAATCTTCAGAATTCTACAGAAATCATCGGAAAGTACTCCATGTACACCACACAAAACCCGCAGCCTTTAGTTGCGTGCCAATTGTGTAACGCGTTCATTACGCCAACTTGAAGTGTGCTCTTTCTCTCACACACCCTCTCCAGCCGATCGGTCGGTTTCTGCACCCGCAGGATGTATGTCACGATTATTTTCATCAATTTATCCGACACGATCACCGCACGGTCCACCCGAAGGTGGAGGGCAGGGAGGGGTTAGTGGGGAGAGGTTTGGTTTCTTTTAATTTTGATCTAAACCACTACCTAGGGCAGGCGCGCACGTTCGACATGCAGCTCGACAGATCGACATCGAAATGACGACGAGTGACGGAAAAGTTATTAATTTGCATAATTGGTTGGTGGAGGTGTTTGGGGCAACGACTTAATGCTAGTGTGTCTCCTGGGTTGCTGGTTGGTGTCGTGTGTAAGTGTGTTTGTGGAATGTCGGCATTTAATGACCCATTGTTTTGTGATGAAAGGATTTGGTGTTTTGTGTGACTTAGAACGTTCAATTAAAAAATCTGCGAAATTTCAGGAAAATTGTATACATTATCAAATTTTGCCTAAAATTTACATATATGCCAGCATCGAGGATTCTACTGTTTTATATAATGAATACAAGAATATGAGCGACTTGAAGACCAAACAAATCTTAAAAAGCATACACATTCTGCCAACACTTCTGTCGCATGGAAGTCAATTCAACCACTTGAAAAAATGACACGCTCAACCCAGCTCCAAGTGCGACAATCGGATAAAGGATTGCTATTTACCTCAACACAAACCCACACGAACACATGAACGCATCAATTATCCTCGGCTCGTTAGCATTCGGTCCGTCCGTCCTTCGGTTTAAAGTTCGGGGAAAATTTCCCAGCGTAAAAGTCACGTTCAAGATGCTCGTAATCACTTTCCGCTAAGTGCTGTTTGAAGTGCACACATTTCGCCCTTTCCCTAGACCCGGGAAAAAATGGGAACGACAAGTGTGTGCGTTTGAGCGACACGTACACGGACAGGAAGAATGTTTGTTGTGAAATGCGGTGACTGCGGCGGAACAAATGCATCTGCAGGGGAGGGAAGGAAAACAACAACGGTTGCTGCTGCTATTGCAGGCGGTTTCCGGTGCAAGCAACGATTAGTCGATTCGATATTTGTAATGGGGTTGAAAGGATTGACAAGGCTTAACAATAAATTATTCAAAAGTTGTCATTTGTTCTTTGTAGGGATACAGTCGAAACACAAAAAAGTATTTTTTTGGAAATAGAAGACGATCGAACGAAAGATGTTAAAAATCGTTCAGAAAGCAGAATTTTGAATCAGTAAAACATGTAGCGGTGAATTTTAATAAATTCAAATAACGATAATTAAAAAAAAAACTTGTACTGCTCGCTTAAAATGGAGACTACGTATTGGACTTCATAGCCTAATTTTCTTTTTCATCTTTGTGGCAAAATAACTCATTATTTTAGATGGCTTTCACTTATTTTACTTCCAAATCCGCCTGTACAACTCCCTCAGAACGACTGGATGTAAACATTGTGCGAAAGAAATCCAAAAAACTATCGTAAACAATCTCACCTGTCAACCGGCTGCTCGGCCATATGTTTTATTTTATTTACAATAAGAATCTGTAGCTTAGATCATCAATGAACCCCACGTACATGAGCGTTAAGTCTAATTCGATTTATCTTTTCTTCTCAATTTTCAGGTATGTTCGACCAGTGCTGACCGGGGAATTCCTCTTCAACTGACTGCACCTCCAGACAGGCTTTGTAACGTATATTCCGTCGGACAGACGCGTAACATGCCGAGATGATGATTAATCCACTGCCGCATGCGTGCGCTTATGGCAACATCCACGCTCGAACCCGCGAAATTTGATCCACATGGGGTTTTGATCGATGCCGCAAAACGGCCTACTATGTCCTGGTGCACCCCAGAGTACAAGAGCTGCAAACGAATCGCTCCACAGTTGCACGGAACGGAGGAAAAACACTCCACGGCAACATCACTTCACATCGGGGACGCGTGTCGTGTTGATTTTGTTCCGTCCGTTGCACCGTCCGTTGTTAGCGTACGCGTTCATTCAATCATTCAATTTTCGCGATATGGCCATTTCGACCGGACCGTTTATTACAAACCCATTAATGTCGTCGCGAGGCACGCGTAGTTTGCGGTAGGTACGGTAGGTCTCCTGGGCGGTTGGTCGGGTTGTTTATTTACTACCACTTCTCGGGACCACCGTTTGTCCGCGCGGATTGTGTGCGACGATTGTGATGAATGTTTGGCCACGGCTGCCGGCTTTGAGTCAGTTAGTACCGTCTACCGCCACTGCGGTTTGCCTTCCCAAAACAAAACGTTTAATCCGTGCGCGTTCCCGCGGCGGCCCGTGTGGCATATGTGGTTCTCTGTGTCCATTCTCCACCCCCTTTCGGGTCGAAACGAGGACATAATCGGTAAGCTAATGGTCTCAGCTTGTCCACCCCACGGCACCGGGAGGTTTTGATTTCTTTTTTTTTCTTTTTGACGGAGCGTTTGATGCAGTGACACGCTGGACCGTTTCTGCCATTCGCCGCGGACGATGCTTCCTGCGGACTGTCAAGATTGCGTCTTGCACTGCGTCGGTAAGCGCACGGTATTTGTGTCAATTATCGCGAGATGATGGTTGATTGTGGCCCATGATTGATTAGTCGCGCCTGTCGCCTAATGTGTTCCGGACGTCTCTCTATATGTGTGTGTGTTGAGATTAGCTGATGCATGTGGTGGCGGCCAAAAGGTGCAACTTGTTGCACACCGCACACGCTTACATTGTCTTTCGGTCTTTGCGCGCTTTAATTGACAGCCCTGAGTGGAGCGGTTCGTGTGGCAGGAAGTGGGCAGTGGGACATGCTCGGATCGGATGTGACAAAGATAACGCAACCGGTACCAGTGCGCTGCTAAGTCGCGGCTTACAACATATTATGTCAGAAGTTGGGGCGGGTTTGTTTTGGGAGATCTTGATTCAGAAACTTTTCTATTAATTAGCATAAATTAGTTTTACCCTCACCAAGTGGCCTGACATTTGAGACACAGCGTGAGTTTGAGCTATGTCAAAGTATGCAAGGTTTACGAATGAAAGTAGATTATCCAGGAAGGTGTGAAAGTTTAAATTTATTATGATTTTTTTACTACACATTTACGATTCTATTAATTTTCTCATATGGCAGAAAAAAAATATTTCAAACCATTACTAAAGCAAGTGATAATTTAATGAGAGATAACGATCGGATAAAAATAATCTTTACAAAAAAAAACAATCGACAATCGACGGACAATCTTTACGAGAAAAAAATAACTAATTGATTGTAAAGTAAAAACAAGCTGCATTGGAAAGGATATGTTTTAAAATTGGTTAAATTTTTTTAATATTTTTTTACACAGTTTCACACATTCCAAACAAGCGAACAAATATTTAGTCAATAAATCCGCGTAAGCAAAGAGAAAATAAATTATTTCCTGCAAAAAACGCGTGCAGAACTTGTCGCATCATGAATCATGCCCCCATGTCCAGCTCGACGAATGCAAATCAATCATCACCGGACGAGGAGCACGGGTTGGTAGAAGTGCATGTAGGCGCACAATCCGATCGATGTGCAAATAGTTGGACAGTGAAAAATGATCGCTTGTCGCGTGAGACAGGGAGACTTCATCAGCCCGGATTGAAAAATCCTCATCGCTTGCAAGTGTTGTAAAAACGCACTCAGCCCACTGACCGCGTACTCGAGACCCGAGCGACCCTAAACAGACCACGGATCGATCAAAACCCCGCTGCCCGGGCCGGTAAAACGCCCTGTGATTTTCCCTAAATCAACGGCGGCAAACCGGCGATCGTAACAAAACGTTTATCTAATAACATTTATTGGAAAGGAATAACATAAACACATCCATTCAGCCGCAAAACCCCCGGGAGTGGGCTTTTCTTGCGATTGGAGCCTTGCGATTTGAGCGCTCCACGACAAAAAAAAGGTTTTGATTTACAGTTCGCGGCGTCCGTCCAACGTTTGGAGCCACCATGCTGCGTAGCGGACATGCGTACGCACGTACGTGCGCACGTTTCGTAAGCCAACTCACCGAGCCTTGCTTTGTCAAGAGGCGGCACAGGGCACAGGGTTTGGCCTTTTTTTCGCACCCGCCACGGTGCGCGTGTTGGGCGAGTTGGGCCCAGCTGCACGTTTCGGAGACCTATAGGAGATCGCCTCGCCCAAGCACGGGCAATAAATTCTCCAGTTCGGGAGACTTCCTCGACCGCGACCGGCGGACTCTCAGCGCGGGGTCAGTTTCATCCGCGGTGGTGCCCTTTCGTTGCTGTTAGGTGGCTTGAAGGGCGACAAACGGTGAGCCAGTTGGTTGGTTCTCGCTTATCGCGGAATCGATATCAGTTACAGATTTATGTGATTGTATTCGCACGATCGCGCAATCAGGGGTGGGATCGTTTCGCAATCGATATGAGTAATAGGGGCTCGTCGGGTTTCGCCAAAGCGCAGCAAAGATCGTTAACCGATGGAGGATCGACCGAGTCGCGCGTCCGTGAGGGAAACCGAATGGGAAGCTCATACAGCTGCGATTTTTTTTTTGCATAACAACGTACATCTACTGGGGGTTCATTTGTCTAGCGAGAGAGAACAAGAAAACGGTTAGAGGGACGTGCCTTTAGCCACTAAAAATGAGATACTCCTGGCGTGCCGTAACGTTTAATAATGTCTTTTGCTTCTAGTAAAAACGAACATCCACAACATTGGAGGTTTTCCGGTGCAACCTTAGCAAGCCAGAACCGTTGCGTAAAGACCACATTTGCCTGCTTTCCGCACCATCGTTTTTGACACTGTTACGCGTGCCTGCAGCGGCAGTTTTGTCGTCGGGTTTTGTTTTTACAGGCACAGGCCGCCGGTGGGTGTGTTGTGTTTACTTTTTCGGTTGTGCGAGGACGATCGTGCCCGGCGGAGCGCAAACCTCCAGCACACACCGCGCAACCGGAAGGAAGCAATGAATTAACGGCAAAATGGGAAAGCGGGTAAAAAGGGACCGGTGTGGGCTATGGTGTGTGTGCGCGACAGGTTCAAGGAAACTGGGCCGACAAAACATCCTCTGTGACTGTGTTTCTGTGACTTTGGGTTTGTTTGGGAAGGGTGAACCATTCTCACGTTCTCGCAAGCCAACTCATTAGCGTAACGGTGAGGTTCGGGTTAAATGAACCGAGTGGAGGTTCGTGTTGAAAGTGGGCTCTCTTTTTTTCGGTACATAATCATATTTCAGAAGGATGAAACAGTGGTTAAAATTTATGAGTGCGACCGGGCTACGAAATACGAAAATGTAAACAATCACGCAATGGGTTAAAGGGAATTTTGGATGGAGATTTTAAATATTTTTGGTACTTTTGTATTTTTCTTTTGAAATTAATAGATAATAGAATGGAAAAATAGAAGCCTTATATATTTTAATAACCTAAAAATATGAACAATTTTCATGATCAAATTACAGGTGTTCACTCACATTTTGTACTAAAATTTGCGATTAAAACCTCACTCCAACCACCTATTCCGAGTCGTACCGAAAGGTGGTCATATTTATTCATCTAAAAGCCTTTGCTAGCATGCCCCTTGGTCAGCATGCCAAACGCACCCGGTGCATAACCCAATTCCATCGGTCGATCGGTTTCCCTTTCCGAACACATCTTCCAAAAATGGCAGCATCAACTAATCAGTCCCGCACACCCCTCTAGCGTGCGCACACGATCCCACCGCTGTGTCGCAAAAAAAAACAAACAACTCGCCATTCCTTCCCACCCGCTCGCACCAGAAATCCGACCCCCTTTTCCCACCCACTTAATTTGTGAGTACAAATCGATCGTTTTGCCGCCACGATCGCCATGAATCACTGTTGTCTCGGAAAGCGGTGTGGTTGCGTGTGAGCGCAGGGGTTTTTCGTTTTTTTCTCTTATTTCGTGGGTGAAGGTGGATGTCAGCATGGACACCCGGTATGCTCCCAGCGGTATCGAATTTGAGACGCCAATTACAATTCACCCAGCTGCGGCGATGTGGTCTTAGTGTAGCGAACTGACATACCTGGCATTCCCGCGGTTGAAAAGAGTGTCCCCCCAAACCTGGCTTCCCTGTGGGGGAAGCGGAGGGTGGGGGACAAGATAAGGGTGAGAAAAAATCCATCATCGGACGAGGTATATCCGAGATCCGTAAGACGATTGGGTGCTGCCCGTGTGCCGAAACCAGCGTGCCAAAAGTTGAAAGTCTGGACCCCCGGCGTGTCTTCGTGCTGCCAAGAAGCCAGTATGCGCCGATCGCGTTCGGAGAGGTTCCCTAAGACAAGATTTCGAGATTTTGGTGCGTACCCAGCTCGGCCGAACCGGGGCTGAGCTGCAAGGAGTGGCGTTCGGCACTGCCGTCTGCGGACTTCTTTATTAAATATCGCCTCACTCCTTGCGGCCGCTGCGTTAGGCGCGTACCGAATCCGTCGGAGCTTAGGCTCCTGCCAGCCTGGGCGAGAAAGAGCACGAGCAACGCTGCATCGCACGTTGCACTTACGCAGCGAGATTGTCGCTCCCGATTACAGCTGCGGTCCGGTGAAACCGTGACCATCTGGCGGATTAGTTATCGAGGGACCGGAGTTAGTAGAACCCTTGCACTCGCCCCGCAAACCCCCACCCGCCGGTTACGATACTTTGCATCGAGCTTCGAACACCGAACAGCGTTAGTGGATGGTGTGGAGGATAATTTTTGCGTTTCTTTTACCACTCTTTTTTTTACTTCTCTCCATTCGCTCCGTTGACAAATACACGGCGGTGGTGTACAGCGTACACCGGTGAACGAGATTTTCGTTGGGAACGGCACACAGATTGCGCACGGACAGTTTGTCACCGAGGGTGTGCGGACGCCCTCAAGGGAACGTCTACGTCAAGGGGGTGGAACGCTTACGCGCTTGTAATCAATGACACTGTCCTCAATTTGGTTTTCCAATTTATTGTTAGTTACAGTTTTTTTTTCTCCATCCCACCACCGTCTCCACCGGCTTCGGCTGGGAATGGAATGGTGGTTGGCGTGTTCGGGGCGACATACTGTGGCAGTGGTATTGCAGCGAGACCTAAACCGTTCTATGGGCTGTTCTAAGGGTGAAGGAATGCAAAAACAGTTCATTAAGAGGCCAATATTGCTTGTTAGCTATGTAACAATGCAAAGATATGTTGATAGATGTAAACAACGTTTCATTAAAATAGTTAAAAGTTTCCGAAAATTCAGCCGAAATGTTTTTTTTTTTCAATAAAGGTTTTAAGAATTTATACTACAATTTATGAAAGTTTTATTAAATTTTTAAACACGGCCGCTTATTACGCTTAGCTGTTGGTGATAAACACGTCTAAAATTATAATTCATGATCCAAAGTTCTTCTAGAAGGTATTCGTGACAAATTTATAAATATGTTTTCGATAGACAAATTTATTGCTTTCAAAACATGCAACAATCTGCATGGTTGGACAGAATAAAGACAAGAATTACAATATTAATCAATATTTATCAGTAATCTAGTATAGAAAAAGACTACCGCCGATGAATACAGATCATTTCAAATTCAAACAATCTTTACAGATCGCCAATTGATGCCTTAACAAGCTTCAGATTCAGATACATGAATCAAAGACAGATGTTTAATACATTCCTATCGATGTACACAAATCAAACCCTCACTCTTCTCCGCAAATTCACGCCACATCGCTCCACAAACACTCCATACCCCATTTTTCGAAGGGCAACACTTGCCACCCATTCGCACCTTATTATGTCACGAACCGTAGGCAATCAGCGCGTTAAACGACAGAAATCCGCTAGACCATCCATCCGACCCGGGGACCAATCCAAAAGCGATACTAACGACATCGACCTGTCCCAAACGCTGGGGAGCCTAAGAGCCTTTCGGATTTAAGCCCTGCTGAAGCTGAATTATGTACTCAGCACCCTTTCGACATTGTACCAGCCGACTGTGCGGGACGCCATACGAGGCAACGCCGGGTCGTGATCTCCAGATGGTTGAGGTGGGTGCCTGAAGGACTCTACCACACCACACGGGGGAGGGTGGCTGGTGTAGATGCAAATAACGGCCGCATAGAAAACCCACCACGCGCATCAGCACAAAATAGTCGCGGTTTGCGCAGAAACAAGAGCATTAATAACTGTGTGTATGAATAATAATGACGCAGGAGGATTGGCAAACCAGCGCTGGGAGCCAACGCTGTTGCATTCCATCGTTCATGTTGCGTTTGTTACAGGAGCAACATGAACGTGCACCGGAACGGTAGGCGAACCGAACGCGTGTAAATGTTTTGTATGCCGCAGTTTATTGGATGCGATAAGTATCGAATTGATTTGCAACGAAAACCAATGTTCGCACATGAGACCGCCCGAACCGTTTCGCACCAGCTGACGGCAGCAGACTTTGTCGGACTTTATCGACACTGTAAGCGCTGTAATGTAGGAATTGAATTCATCATTCTGAGCGTTGTTACAAGTGAAATCAATTTAGATCCCATTACACACATCTCTTCATATCTGATGGTGACCGTTTGTGTATCTATTTAATTATCCGCTAATTGTTTGATTGTTTGAGCATCGTCGCCGAATGGCTGCGCGAGAAGTATCTGAATTGTAATACTTCTTAACACAACTAACATCAGTCGCATCGTCTTCAACCATAGGAGCACCGAGAAGTGCCAAGTAGCAAATTGAGTTTTCCGCCTCACCCAATTTCTCTGTTTTTCGCCACTTCTATTGCTTTTCATCGGGGAAGGGATGCGTCGTATTTTTTTGTTGCTTTCCCCGTTTCGATCCCGAGTGTATCAAAACTGCAGCTGTGTTATGACAGAACGTGAGAGCGACTCCCGGCCGAACCGACAGGGCACTAGCACTGGCACTTTGGGGAAAACTTTCCAGACAAAACAAATGAACACAAGTGGCGCGAAAGTTTTGCGCCCAGCATCGGCACCTTCTTCGCCGTTTTGTTGCTGTCGGTTTTATCGTGTGTTGGTTGCGGGATGCGAACCCGTTTGGGTAACCGGGTGCGGTGGATTCGATGTAATTTGTTTATGTTGCTGCCACGGAACATGAGTGACTATTCGGTGCAAGAGTATTAGAATGCGCAGTGGGTATAATAGTTATGGAAGTTCACGAAATGTGTCATGGCAAATAGCACAATATTGTTAGGAAAATTATTTGCAACGCTTTTTTTAATTTTTCAATCTTAATTTCACAGGAAATTATGTTCTAACGATTTCCGAAGAACTAGTGAATTTTAGGGAAATGAATAAAATAAAAGTACTACGATAAAGAAATTTAGTTTAGGGATTTAGTAGATAGCATAGAACAGAATGCATAGGAAAACAAACAAAGGTAATATTAAAAACACAGAATAACGAATACGGATCCTGAAATCCGTCACGATGGGATTATAAACAGAATTTTTTTTTCAAATCTAAATCAGCAGTTCTAAACCCCGTGAAAATTGAATGCATTTTTAAGCAAATAGAAGATGGATAAAACGAAGGAAAAAAATTGATAAAAAGTAAAAATATACAAATGATAAATTATGTTAAGCTTGTGGGATTTGATTAATTATTTTGTTTCTATTTTAGCGTCGTTCAAAGTATTCAATCCACGCAACACCTCGACGCTTCACTTAATATCCTCCTCGCACGCAGCATCATTCGCAACAGCTATTAAAAACCGACGCATACATCATCCGCCCGTACGGCGTTCGATTAGGCCCACTCAATAACTTCTCCACCAAACGGTAATGAACGGTAACTTCCGTTGACAATTGTGACAAATTGTTACCACGCGCGGGCGAGCGCGCGCTCGCCCTCACACACGCTCACACGCGTCCCTGTGCCCACCGTCCGTCCGCCGGTGACACAACAGAATAATGCTGGGTGACGGGTTTTGCCCTTGCGCCTTTCATCGGCCATCGGCGGGTTCTGTCGGCTGGCAGCCGTCCACGCGATGCAATTATGCACATGTAGCAGCATCAGCCACCCAGCCATCGAGCCAGCGAGCTAGCCAGCTAGCATCGGATTGCATTCGGCTAGACCGCCTGCAGACGGTGGACGACGCAACGAAGCGATAGACTCGACTCCCTCGTCACGTCGGCTGTGGAGCACCAAGCCTAGCATAGGTGAAGCCAGCGTCTGTGAGACCGCTAGACGCGCCACAGCATTCGGGGGCGGAGCGATATGCAAAATCACCACCGATCGGGTGACGGCGTCCGGCGAAGGGGCCCCACGTGAGGGAGGGGGTCACGCGTTGTACGACATTTGCAAACATACCCACCTACGCGCGGCCGCGGAGCCAATCTATCTCCGAGTACGAGCCCGTATCGGTCGATCTTTAGCACATGTTGCCAGTGCCAAACGCCAGCCACGCATCCAAATGAAGCGGGGAGAAATGAAGCGCGAGGCTGTCCCTTCCCGGCCGTCCCACCGCCGTGTCACCCTGAAAAGGGAGTTGCATTCCTGATTTACATGTGTGCTGCCGAAGTTCGTGCGTACGCACCCGTCGAAATCGTTTAAATCGCTCACTCGCAGACGAAGGGGAAGCGAATAGGGAATTTCGGTGCACCGCGCCACAAGGGTGATGTCGCGCTGGAAAAGGGCCGCCTGCGAACCGGGGAGGCGCTACATTACGCTGTGGCACTATTAAATTTTCAATTACTTCGGAAAAATTGCACTCCCGATGCTTGTGCGCGCACGGTTCGCGCACGTGGGGCCACGGGTGAAAAATAAAACAACAAAACACAACAAAAAAATCGATCGAAAATCGCGGCCCAAGTTAGAAGGCCGCTGGTACCGGCGGTTGATTATGCAAATCCGGCCGAACGGGGCGAAACCGTTGGCGACGACGGGAACGCACAGCAAATGATATTTACTATCGCCTTTTGTGGATGAAAGTAAAATCGATCTCTCGTGCGATGTTGGGCGCGTGCGCGTGTGTGTGTGTGTGTGTGTGTGTGTGTATGCGCTCGTGTTTGTCGCAGAGTGTGACACAGTCCATTAGCATACGTATTAGACGTACATGTTCTTAGCGGGGTTTGCAAAAGGAGTTGTTGCCTCGGTAGCTGGTTTGATGCGCGGCGAGAAGGTCGACTACCCTGGTGCCGCAAGAGATTATGCACAAAATCTCGCGATCGTATGATAAAGTTGTTGATGTGGTGTAAGCCTTTCGAGATTGCGGTCTGGGATTATTAATACGATCGAGAGAAGTTAATTAGTGGTGTGTGATAGAAACAAGCACATTTTGATCCGATCATTGCTACACTTTCATACAGTATTGGAATATTGAGAGGAAATTTGCTAGCAATTTTCCAGCACCTGTGATCAAATTTATTACGTGTATCAAAACGTGTAGTAATCATCTCATACTAAAGCACAAAAGATTGAGGTGACAGACGTATAATATTGTTGAAAAAAATCAAATTATTACTAACAGAAAATTTTTATTTAAAATTTAGTTTCTTTCGTTTTTCTTTTCTTCTTAAAAGTCTAATCTTAATTCTAAATTTATTTTTACACATTTTTTAACCGCTTGTATGAAATTTATTATACGTTTTTATTGTAACCATATTATACTCTAGTGATTAAGCCACGTATTTACAAACGTGAAAAAACACAAACCTAACAAAAAATTCCGCTCTTGGTTGTAGGTTGATCAAATGATCGAACACGAATCGGAAGTTTGAACAATTTACGCTCAACTCGCACCAGAAATGTACCACATTTCGATCACGCACCGGTTTTGCTGGCCGGTTTGCCCTCCCTGCTCCCTTCATCGGGCATCAATCAACCACAAACCGCAACTGCAGTTGGTGGCCGGTGGCGCATTTTCACTTTGACCAAGCGCGTTAACTAGCGCGACCCCAAGACGCACGAAAACCTATGCGTACATGCGACATCCTGCTCGAGGAGCTGGTTCTAGGGCCGCCGGTGGGCGCCTGTGCGTTTCCTTTTCCACCCCATTCGAGCTGCCTGTCTCACTATCGTTCCCTCTGTTTCGGTGCGACCCGCGAGCAGAAGCCCCGATAAATGGCTCGGCTAGGCCACGCATGAAAAACGAGTTCGGCAGTCCGGTTCGAGTGCGTTTTTTCTCGCTCTTTCTCTCTCACTCGCACCGTGTCCTGCGCGTTTCTGCGTCGAAAACGCACCGTTTTCGCACCGTACACTGGTGTGCAAGCAAAACTAGCTCGCGCGGGCCTATGATTTAATAATTGCTCTACCCCGTGCAACATTCACCGTGGCGGTGCGTGCGTCCGTCCGAAGCGTTGTACGTGCACTCTGCCCACCTGGTCGGCGGGTCGACGGTGTTGCCTTAATCTGTTGCCTTTTATCACGACCCCAAACGACGACGGGTGGGTTCATTGGTTCATGCACCTCGTTCAAGGGTGAAGTGACAGGGCAAAAAGCAAGCGATCAAAAGCGATCGCGATCGATCGTCGGGGTAAGTTGACGAGAAGGGAGAAAAGGTTGGAAGGAAGGGAAGGGAGCAGATGGAGATGTTGACGAACGGTGACGGTGTACGCATACTGCGAGGATAACTGCTATCGTTTGGAAGTGAGGGGTGCGTTCGTGCATAGATGCTGGCGGTATTTGGCATGCACACGGCTTGATACAGTTTTGTTTCCCTTCACACGAGAATGTTCGGTCGAGCGGGTCCGGGTCGGGCGACTTCTGGTTGGTGGCGGCGGGGAAAGGATACTTTTGTAACACTTTGTAATTAATTTCCACCGCAGGTATCTTTCTGTGCGAATCTTTGCGGTGAAATGGATACTCCTCTGAGGTGCTTATGTGGAAGGGATTAAGTTATAAACAATGACTAAGCGTATGAGCAAAGGATTAGGTAACGTTTCATCAAATACAAACAAAATAAAAGAAAAATGTTTGTTGATACTGGATAAATAATTTTTTCAAAAATTTGAACGCAAACGATATGTTTTTATTACTCAAAAATGGTTCAATGCTCTGGGAGCGAGTTGTTTATCACCAAAATCAGTAAAATCCACGTAAACTGAGTGAAGTTTTGAGCCTATGAGTTTTTAATATAGCAGTCTTAGTTTAATAATAACGTGCTTGAAAGGAAAAGTGTATTAAGACATGATTTCTATGGGACCCGCACGGTTTCTGAGCCATGTATAATTATTATGTCAATAAAATGACTAAAAAGGTCCATTGACATTCACAGAAGTAGAATAAAAATTAGGGTGATATTTTTCGATCATTTTCTTTCTGACGCAACAGCAAGAATAAAGGTGAAATTTATAATTATTTAAACACTTATTTAAGAAATAAGTAACATATTTTACATATTTCATACAAAAAAGATCTGCAAATAATAAGAAAACACTATTCAAAGCTTACTACACATGCGCAATCCGCCACTCCCTTTCTGCACCTGTTACCACGAACGCTTTCGTTTTTTTTTCGTCAAGTGCCAATTATTATGAAACAATTCGTAACCGGTCATTACAATGCAAGTTCCTGTAGTCGACGATCGCGCGAGATCCTTGCACGAAACGGTACCCCTCCGCGACTCCGCGACAAACCAGCCGGCCAGTCGATTTGCGTTCTTGAAGACTCGGCAAATCCCGTTCCCCTCCCCGTGTTCGAATCATGTCAAAAGGGTGCCACTCCCTCGGTGCAAATGAGAAGTCACGAGACTTCACTGATGGCGATGCCGTATATCTGATTCGTGCCACGCAACCGGTGTATGAGTGTGCGCGTGTGTTTGTGTTTTCATCTCCCGTAGTCATCTCCCGTAGTGTGCGCGGTGCGTGTCCAGCATGCGATGGATGGGATAGGCTCGGGGAGGGTTGGGTTTTGGATTTACTGGCAGCACTCGGGGTTGTACGCTTCGTGTAAAGCCTGATAAATAGTTCGCTACCCAAGGGGCCCCCATCAAACGCAACTGTGTAAATAGTGCGTCGGGTGTGAGTAAAGCTAGTTCTTAAGTCAATTTTATGTCGATGTTTATTTTTTGTTTTTGGTCTCCGTTTTTAATGCATTACCACCCCGGGGCGGTTCTTACTAAACCAGACAGGCCAAGCGGCCGCTTATGTAACTGCACCTACCTGCGCACAAGGGAACCATCAGATTGGAGGAAACACGAAACACACTGCATCCGCGTGTGCGTTTTTTTCCCCCCTCACTCCTTTCCGCTCCGTGTGTCGCGCATTTCGTGCGTTGATAACGTGGATAAAATTAAATGCCCATAAAAACCAACCGGCCCGTCGCATGGAAACGCAACAGAAGTGGTGTCACTGGGTAGGGGAAACGGATAAAAAAGAACCTCGAAAACCGATCGCAAACGAACGTAAAATTAACCGTTTCGATCGGGCTTGCGGGCGTCGATCGGTGCGCGGTTGGTTGGGTTGGCGAAAAATCGGAGGCAACAAAAGCAAAAAAAAAGAAGGAACACCATGGAAGCAATCGGCAGCGAAAACGAGCGAAACAACAACAAACGCGGCGATGCTGTCGTGATGGTGGTGCACCTTGACATCGATTAGCACCGGTGGCGGTGGTTCACTTTTGGTGGCTGAACTACGCACCACAAGACGCTGCCGGAGGTTCGGCGGCAGAAAGAAAGGAAGGAAGCACCTCGAACGAGTGCGCGGTTTTGGAACCGGGTTTGAGCGTTCGTACGAGCGGCGAATTTCGAGAGCAAAAAACCTGAGCTGAGTCGTGCGCTGTGTGTCAGCCGATTCACCAAACCCCTTCGCTCTCATTCGTCCTCAAGTGGAGTCTCCAAACATGCGGCTCACTTCCTTCCCGTAGGGGATGCACGGTGCGCGATGCAAGAACGCATGCGATGCGAATTTTCCCTCCCGTCACGACACGTTTACCACCATGGCAAGCTCATTTTCACGAAGAGGCTGGTGCCGCCCGCCGGCCCCGGAGGCGAAGGTGGTAATTATATTATTTAATGCCGTTCGCCAGCACTCTATACGCGCCCGATACTTATTTATGGCGAACGCGAACGCTCGCTCCGCCAGCACGTTCGAGCGCCTGCACTACCGCCTGCGTCCGCCGAGCAGATCAATTGATTGAATTGAAATTTAAATTTATTGGTTGCTCATAAACGGTCCATAAATCAGGCGAAGTCGGGCCGGTGGAGTCTGGCGCTGCGGTCTGGCCGATGCAGGTAGCAGGAACTAAATTCGAGACTAGTTATCGAAATCGATTGCTCAGGATTTATGTGATCTTTCTATCATCGTTTGGTGCTCGTTGTTTGGGGGCCGACATTGTTGCGCTACTGGTGTCAAGCATAATTACTTCATTTATTAATATTTATGGGGGTTTGTATCTATGTAGTTATATGACGAACTCTGAGGTATGCTTGTGGTAAAACAGAGCTGAATATGATCACATTTGTTTTGTCGATTTTGACAAAAAGAGAGAAAACCCTTTAAGTAGCTTGATCGCCGTTTGTTTTCATATGTACTCTGAAGATCGATGTGTAAAACCATTTTAGGTATTCAATTCAATCCAATGAAGAGAAAAATGATTTAAATTTTCCGGGTTGTTTCAAACTTTTGATGTTTCATTACAATATTAAGAATTAAGGTTGTGTTATCTACCAGCAAATAGTGCCCTCAATAATGTCTTCAAATTTGCTTAAATTGAGACTTGGCGTTTGATCTATTTCCAGGTCGATCAATCAAAGTTTTATGTAATCAATTTAAAAATTGTTGATTTTATCTGCAACAAAAACGTCAAACCCATAGTTTACCTAAATATGCAAGAATTAATGTGATAATTTTATACGTCCCCTACACAAACACGATCGAAATGTGCACGATGATCGATGATTCTTCCTCTGCTATCGTCCCCAGATCAATGTGCAACACAAGTTTGCTTCGAAGCAAACTTCATAGAAATTAGCTTCATCTATCATACATCACTCACGGCACCGGAGATTGAAGAGATCCTAATTAAAACATCTTGTACCCGTGGACAAGTTTCACTGTACTGTTCACGGTGGACACTTGTAAGGAGCTCATTAATCACGCTACTTACAACGATTCCAAAGCGACTACCGCTCCACGCACCTTGCCCCATATAACACCCGGGAGCCTGGAACAAGCTGGTTATTTATTACAACCGATTCGAAGCTTCTAAAAAATCAAACACACGGTGCGAAAACAAACACACCGAACTGTAGCGATCGTGTTTAAAGCTCATTAAACAATCACCCAACTACAATGGGGTGTGGGTGGGGAAGGGGACATGCTGGGCCAACCTGCGATCAAACATGCATAAATATATCAAAACACAATCCTGCCAAAGGTACTCGTGCGAGGCACGCTGGTGGTGCAGCATAGGCGCCTCTCTCGTGCACCTGAAACGATTTATCTTTTGGGGTCCGGCTCGGTGCAACAATGCAATGCGAAACGACCGAAACAAACAGATCATTTGTCAAACGTGCGGCGACCCAAAGCCGGTGTTTGACGGTTTGCACCGTGCAACCGGGTGCTTATCGGGCGGTGCACCTTTCGCTTTCGTTAGCGCGTGGCGTCGACGATCAGACTCCGGCTCAGGCACGGTTTAAAGGACCTGCACCGTATGCAAAACCACAACTGCATCCATCTCTGGGGACCTATTCCGATGGGAACTCGAAGCCAGCTCCAACTCGAACAAGGTAAAAGCGCCATAGGACGCGTAGGAAAGCGAAAAGCGAACCTGCCGACGCTTTGGTTCGGTTCGTTTTCAAATGACGCTGCACTATTCCTGCAAGATCAGGCCAACCATTTGGCTTAACCTCGTTTTTTTAAAAGCGCTCGGAGCAAAGGTTGCTGCTTAGGGGCGCGACCCGTTCGTGGCCCGCGCACATAGATCAATCTTGGCGCGGGCCCAGGGTGTGCTGATCGCGTGAGATGGCGCGTGTAGCGTGGACACGAACCACTTACGTCTTGCAGCACCGTTGACCGCTGTATCGGTCGGGACAGATCAACGGACAGGGCGGTCAACTAGGGCTCCGGTTTGCCTGGACACTAGGGCATTACGCTGTGGTCAGCGGACTTACCACCCGTTACGCTCTAATAATGACATAATATATTTAAATTATTACCAACTCGCATTCATCATCGGATCCTTTCGATGTCCCATCCCAGGAGCTGAGCTTGTTAAGGGATGAGGATATTATTTATTTTAGCAAATTAGCAATCATATTTTAGCTGTCACTCCCGCCAAATTTGAGGCAGTATATTCTAGAAATAATTATAAAAGATTATTTTTTAAATAGGCAGATTTTTTTAAATGAAACTTTTGTTTGTCAAGTTTCCTAGTATCCTACTTTTAATTTCATGCCTAATGGTTAAATGGTCCCTATGTTTAGAAGAATTTCATATACCAAATCCAGAGTACCGAAAGCTACACATTCACTTGCATTGGATCACTGGGCCTTTAATTGCGAATTTAAACCCTTCGCCGCCAGGGAATTCCTTTCCGAGCGCCGGCGGGTAATGTTTCCAATAGCTAAAAACTAATCACGGAAACTGTTTAGTAGCTAAAACCAACAAGACATTGGCGCAAACGACGGACGCTTTATCGGTTGGTCTTAATTACGCTGCAGATAAAATGAACTACAGTTTCTACATCGCTCCTGCCGTCGCGCGCCACGAACGCATTCGTGGGTGGCACGGATGATGAATTTATCTTGCCGCCGAGCAAACGCGTGTCCAACCGTGAGGAAAACATTGTTGTTCACGCCACCGTGTCGATCAGTGGAAAATGTAGCGAGAGAGAAAAAAAAACAACCGCACAGCCCTCCTTGCACGAGACGCTCTTCCAGTGGCAGTTAACCACCTTGCGGACAGGTTGTACCGTCCGTCCCTTTATCTGCCTTAGATTTTAACCTCACACCCTCCTCGCCAAGCGTTGCCCGGGAAATGGGCCTACCGTCTGGTGTCCGGCGCATTTGGTGGGTGGAACGCTCGGAGCGCAATGGGCAAAAAATTACAATTTGTTTTGTGCACGCCACGTTGGCGGAGCCAGAAAATGAAACGCGTGGATCGGCACGCTGCAGTGGGTGGGACGTTCTTTTTCCCGCCACACGAAGGCGCCTTCACTTGAGCTATAGGCTCAGAGGACTGTGAACGAGCTTGGCTGACAAACTGTCTCCACCAATCTTACCCGAGCGATCTCCCCGGTGCGGTTACGGTGGACCCTCCGTCACCAGCGGGTTCGAAGTCGTTGAGTGAAACGAATATATCGATTTAATGAAGCAAATAATAATAATTCAATTATTTTTATTTTAATGCAGTCCAGTTGCGTTTGCCTCGAACGTGAGCAGTGGTGAACTAACGCAGACATATGACCGGTCCTGACGATCGAAGGAGATTGAATTTAAATTTGTGAGCTAGCTAGAGGTAGTAGGCATGCCTGTATGGCCAGTGAGGCCTGTAGGCTCGTTTTTCACAAACAAATTTGATGAATTTTTATGTCTTTGAGTTGAAGCCGCAATGGAAGCTTGCAGATTTATTTTAGCAAAATTTGGAGTTTTTTATAGATATTGATTTGTCACATAAATTTCAAACATGAACTATTTCACTCAATGTAATTCATTCGGTAAGATTTTCTTTCACACATTAGCCGTATTCATCATACAGAATTTTTAATGATTTGAATAATCATTAACGTAGAATTATTTATTATGTTCTGCAAATATATGTTGGCCGATTTTATATTGTTTGTTAAAAGACTATTTCCATCCTAAAATGGTTGACCCAAACATGAACATTGTTATATAGTACGAAAACAGTGTTCCAAATAACGAAAAAAATTAAAAAGTTCCTCAGAACTTTCTGCACATAAATCGCCCAAAAAATTGCAATATTCTTAATCATAAAGTCGCACCCAAGTGAAAGCAAACTTCAAACGAAAGGTGCTTTCTCCCTTGACCGCTGAGAAAAGGATCAAGAATCGTTTTCATGTTCCTTCTTCAGGCATTCTAATGCATCCGTGAAGCAAAATCTTAAAACAAACTTACCGGCACCATCGAAAAAGCCGTCATTTTGTGCGGCATTAGGCCGTGATCTGCCTTGGAGTAAGCGGTATAATTAAAAGATGCACGGTACCAGGGAACGCAGAAACGACCTGCACCTGTCCGTAAAACGCAACCTCAATGCAGGGCGTGTGTTTTCAATTAGATGTTTCTTTTAGCAAATGCTACCCAAAATCAAGCAACAAAAAATACGCTCAGCCTAATAAAGTTTCAAGCTCTCACCGGCCGTTACGGGGAAGTTCTTGCTCGCAAAGATCGCTCGAGTGGGTTAAAAGCTTCGGATTAGATTTTTAATCTTATGCCGGCCTTCCTTTGATGGGACTGTTGCTACTGCTGCACAGAATGTGCTGGAATAATCTTAATATACAAATTTTGCGGTGCAGAAAAAGCGGTGCTTCCAATCGGGGCGATGGAAATGGTGGCGCTCACATCGGCACAAGAAAAGAAAAGATAAAATAGGATAGGCTCGTGGAGCTTACTTTTCCCCCGAAGTGGTAATATGTTTACCTTTCTTGCTGCCATAATTTAAAGCAATCCTCGACATAATTGATTTTAACGTTGCTTTCCATGGTGTGTATTAGAGAGTGGAGAGGCATTTTTTTTGCAGAAAAAATCTAATAAAATACACACACACGCACACACAAACCTTTTAAAGATCTAGCCTAGTTGCTCGGGTTGTCTACAGTTCACTCGCACCGCTCGTGTGCACCTCTTGTATCTTGCACACCGGAGTGATAAATGTATATTTTACGATGCCATAAATTGCCGTGCAGATTATGCACGGTTTGCTGAGCGGAGCGGCACCTGAAGCTGCATTTCACACGATCGGGATTGAATAATCGGGTCAACTGTGTGGCACCGGATTTTCCGTCCGCCAGGGCAGCGCAGGTGTTGAAACTTATCACTTCAGGTTTGAGGGTCCCATACCGATACCGAAGGCTCGAACGTGGATTACGGCAGGCTTTGGATTGTCGCGTCGCTTGACAACGAAAGAAACATCACTAATCCGTGGCAGAAGCGAACCACCATGGGACCCAAGGGAGAAAACTTCTCATCGACGAAAATAATTGACCATCCATTAAAGTAGGTTCAAGTTCCTAGGCTCTTTTCTTTCGCTTACACTAATAGTGAGCGAAGGCTTCTATTGACATCTTTTTTTGTGTTCTTTTATCCTCCATGATCTAAATCCAGAATACAATCTTTGTCTAATTTTCTATGTTTGTTTAAAGAAATTTTACCCACACTCATATTTATAATTATAGTGATACAAATCAAAGTAAATATTACAAAAATAATTCTTGAACATTATTTGGCGCTTATTTGTCGACGATGATTCCGATTTAACACAAAAACAGTGTTCCACACTTTTGATCCCATCAGTGTCAAGCTTTGGCTACGCGCGATCCCTTCACGTGCGCTTATGTCGTCGCCTGCTCCACTCTCCTGAGCAAAACCCGCTACGGGTTTGCTTTGGCGGTGAAATAAACCGACGGAAAACCTCTCACCCAACAGCCGCCGACGAGCAAGCAGCGCAAAAAAGAAGAACAACACGCGTGCGCGCACCCGCCTAATCAATGCTGTCACCCGACGCAACCAAACACACAGACAGATACACACACACACTCCATTTGTTATTGACAACAAATAGAGCTCGGTGTGCGCAAACGGCACCTATTCGTTCGACGTGTCGTTTGCGTCGGCTCGCCTTCTTTTCCCGGTGCGAAACACACGCACCCCATTCCTCCAATGCAGGAGGCTGCACATTGCAGTTGCATAATCGCGCAACGAGCGCGAGGGGAGATGGGAGGCGGCAAACGCAAAACGCGTAAATGTAACACACCGCCGCGCCGGATCGGATAGAATACCGGGAAAGGTCGTATCACTAACGGATCGCGTCTGGGGCGTCGTCGTCCGCGTTTGTCGTCGTCGCCATCGTCTCAACTCGTCTGAACCTGTCTCGCACGACGCCGACTTTTCCTTTCAACCGTCCCGTCCGCCGACGGGCGGCGTCGCAATGGAATCGAGTTGAGAATCGCAATCGGCCCCGGTTGGTGATTGGTAGAGCGGATGGCCGCCGGAGGGATAATGATTGAACCGGTCGCTGTCGGATACCCTTCAGCCAGGATTGCAGCACAGCCGGCCAAACGTTAACCTCACCGGTGACCCGATAGGGGAGAGGTGCTGGCCCGTGTGGCACTTCGCCTGCCGGGGAGGAAAAAAGGAAAAGCATCGTACACAGTTCATAAATGAAAGTTCGCCCGGACATGCCGCGAGGAGGGAGACCTTTGCAGTGGTGCAATTTGCTGCAGTATTTGTTAAGATAAAAGCGTTTTAGATAGGGTGGGGGTGTGGTTGGCTTTCGTGTTCTTGGTACGAATTGTGACACGGTTTTGATTATTTCGCTGTTTGCATTTAACCATTCACAGGGCGTGTGAAGTGTGTTGAGAGGTTTCAACATTTCATTGCGATGTTCTGTCACATTTTTACTTTGAAGAATTACTTGAAAATAATGAACATTTGGCTTTGAAAAACCAGACTTACACAAACAACATAAAGGTTCAAAATTAATTTAGAAATTATAAGTAGAACCTTACTTCCTCCTGTAATTATCTATAATTATCCTATCGTTATCAGTAATGTTTTTTGTTGTGCTTCAAGATCTGTTCAGATCTCTTCTGATCAAATAAGAATCCTTAGTGATTGTCTTCAGAAAAAATTATTTCAGATCAAAGATACATTCGTGTGTTTAATTAAATCAATAGATTACGTAAAATACTTTCAAACGAATAATTTAAAAAATAGCTTCTCATGTCAACTAACATATTAAATGGTATAACAGGAAAACAGCATGGCCTTTTTGAGACAGCACAGTATGCTGGCAAATGGCTACGTGAAATGGCAAACAAACCAATCCGGACACCCCAAACACCCGAATAAAAATCAGGCCGCTCACTTTGTACAAGCCATAGTTTTAAAGTTTGATTAATGCTTCCAGCAGTTAATTGGATAACATGTACGCGCGGCTTGATCGTTTTCCTCATTTTCTTTCGGGCTGGAATGTGTATGTGTTTGTCACACCGCCTACCCCCAAGGGTCGACTTACTGCGCTTGGACCGTTTAACAAGCAACGTTCCCAAGTAATCAGCCGATGCCAACCAGAGGCCTGGGCAACCCGGGAGCAAACTCCGCACGCATTACGCATTTGCGAACTCGTTTCACTCGCCTCGCGGGAACCACCGCGGCCACCGAATCCCGTCACCCGGTCAGTCGTCGGTCACATTTGGTCGCTTCAGCGGGTGTCAGCATTCTCTTTCTCGGTTCAGAAAAATAACGCACATGTGAAAAAGCGGCGCAGATAGGAGAGGAAAAAAAATCTCGCTCCATGTCAAACAGGTGAAGTCAACTCGGTCTCCAAACGCGGCCAGTTTGCGTGGCCAGTTTGATATTTATTGATTCCCCTTTTTTCCCCGAGACGTGTTCTCATACGCGGGCACGCGAAAGTGTCGCGAAAGCAACATTCCTGTGTGGGTTTGGTGCGGTTGTAAATCAATTTCCAAGTCTTCACAAAAAATATCAGCCGTGCAGAAGGGCGGGGATTGCAAGATGGATGAAGTTTTGGCAACGAAAGATTTTGGTGGGTGTGGGTTAAATTTTTCCAAGCAAAGCGTATGATTTCCGATCTACATCGATCACGGTGTCCGTGTGTCTAGAGCATTAATCATCGCACCGAAATGGTTGTGACCGAAGGTGACATGTCGGGATTTGGAAGCTGTTGCGAGTTGAAGTTGTTTCGAGGTCCAGCTCTAACGAATTGAAACCAATTGAAGCGTATACAATCGACGCTGGAAGGATATCCTTTTACGGAATAAACCCATTACGATATTTTCGGTTGCTGGACGATTTCCTACTTTCCCCATAGTTAAAAAACATTCACCACAGCTCTGTTTCTCCGTTGCTTGGCCTACTTTGCTTCTTACGTTTCAAACATTTCAATAAGAAAACCACAAAGAATCACATCACATTTCGCTAACATGTTGTTTTCGTTTCTATTTTCCACTCCACTTTTGCAGGTATGTAACTACGTTAAGACACAAGGACACCTTATGGTGGGAGCGAAATGCCTCGAATGCCTCCAGTAAAACTCTACTCTCTATAAACGGTAAGGTACGGACGGGGGAGGCATCGATCGAGATCGAGATTCGGACGCAAGAAACGGCGACGGAGCTGGTCAACCGGAAATGTGACTTTTGCGTGCGAGTTTCCCATTTCGCGCGCTTCCTCACCTCCCCGATAAGTCTGGAGACGGCATTCGTTCTTTTTATTTCTGTTGGCCCCGATAGGAATTTGTGCAAAATGTTCCTCCGACCAAGGAAGCGAGCCCAGCGACGAATTCTCAGCCGGAAAACTTTCCGTTTGATGCGTACGCGTTCTTTGCGAAATTGGAATTCTTTATTACATGCTGGCCCGTAGCGGGCGATGCGAAATTCCACCGGGCTGGGCTCGGTGCTTGACTTTTCCTCGCAACGAGCAAACAGGCAACATAAAAATCACGCGAAATTGATTTGTGACCTCTTGCGAACAATTCAGGCGCAATCATTGATCTTTGTGCTCGATTGTACGCACGAAAACGCTGCCCCCGAAGATTCGAGTAGAGAAACGGAACGGGAAACTTTTTTCTTTTAATTTATTAGTAATTTTTGTGACTGTTTTCGATTATATAGCGTTACGATTACATTGCACTAGATGGAACGAGAACACGAGCAATAAAAAAGTTTTATTTGATTTAATTAGGCGATGTATTGGATTGAGACGTTCCGTTTTCTGGCTCAATTAATAACGAATATTTTCGAATGCGGTAAGAAACCGATTTTGAAGATATGTTGGTAAATTGAATACAAATCAGATTCTTGAGTTTTTTTTATTAGTTTAACTAGATATGCTGAAGAAAAGTATAGACTTTCAAAATATAAAAGTCTTTGTCATAAATTGTACGCATTATTTTTGAAGGCTTAACCCATAACTATTTTTTAATTACATGCTAATTAACACCTTCCATTTGTATACGGTACACATATTTTTCCTTCTATGCACACATTTTCCTTGTAAGTAAGAACAATAAATTCAAACGGATATGTATATTACCATTAAAACGAAACGAAAATCTAAACACATTTCTGCACAAGTTACTTTGTAAACCTGATCATAAATCAAAACCTACCTGTTTCAAAAAATGTATCCATAAACTTTTAAACTTATCTTTTTATTAGTTTTTTTTTTTTTTTCATTTGTAAAGCTCTCTGCATATTCTCCACCACATGCAAACCATGGGCACATAATAAATTTTCGGTGCAAAAACACACCCCATCGTAAACGATGCCAACGATGTGTTTCCCCAGCGTCGCAGAAAAAGGAGCTTCGTTTTTGCTTGTTTTTGCTTACTCCGGCTTGCGTCCCTTTTCGCCTTCTCATTGACACCACGGCGAAACGGAACTTACCGTTACCGCAAGACAACTCCATCGATTCCACCGCTCGCCGGTCCGCGGCCGCATTCGATTGTCCTTTCGAACCCTTTCCCCGCTTTCGAACGAAAAGGGCGACGAAAAGCCGCGTCGAAGACGGCGGTCGAATACTCACTGGCTGTCACAAGCCGGTCGGCATTGCGGTAGGCCATGGGCCATCTTTCTTACCCATCCGGTTCCATTCCTCCAACCTTTCCTCGGGGCGGGTTATTATACCTTTTTCTTTCTATCTATTTTCCCACGCAAGGGCTCTCCCCTTTTTCTCGTGCGCGTACTTCTCGTTCGGACGTCTCGTTCTCGCTCGATAAACAGGGATACCATCAGCCGTATCGGGCTCGGGCATACGAATGCACCGGGAGTCGGCGCATTCGGGCCTTCGGGCGAGCGTTCGTTGTTTTTTTTTTCTTTCTTTTTTTCTTTTGTTTCTGGGATATTGTGAAACACCTAAAACTAACACCCATTCTGGGAGGGTGACGGGCACACCAACACTAGCGCGTGCAAACGGAAGAAAGTCAGACACGGTGCGGTGGGTGGGGTGGTGCATTCGAGTGGTTTCGGAATTTTTCGGGAACACCGATCGGGTAGGGGATGATGCTTTTCCAAAACCGTGCCGCGTCTGAAGGTCGCATTCGAACGGTGGCAGGATGTGGGAGAAGTGCTGGAGGGGGTTTGTTTTGGGCGAGCCAATGCTCCAGCTGCAGTGCGTTGGTGGTGGTGCTGGTAGTTGTGTTGGTGAGTGTGTGCGTGTACCAGTGGTGCAAACACAGACTACTGCAAGGACGACGACACGGCTATTAGTGAAAGTGTTTCCGTTTATTTATTCTGCTCCGAGAAAATTTCCGTTTCTCGGCATCCGGGGAATTCGGGGGCGCCGGCCGGCTGCAGACAGATACCGGTGGGCGACGGGCGGTTGATGGTGCTTCCTTTGCTTCGATCGCCGAGTGAAGGTTGTTCCAAGGACAACCCAGTGTCTGGCGCGCTTACTTTCACTCTCTTTCTAACACGGCAACGGTCTCGTTCTTTTATTCCCGATAGCTTGCGGGCGCTCGGTTGTTCGTCCTTTGCCACAGTACTCCATCGCTTCGCCCGTTTGTGTCTGCGTTTGGAACTCTTTTTCAGAACGGAACATTTGCTTTTTTTGTTTTTGCTGAGAACTTCTGAAACTTGTTTCACCGATTCTGGCCACCACAGCCGAAAGGGATGTGCGCGAGCCTGTAGCCGTACGAAACGAAAACGAAAAGGGCGTTTCACTTTCACTGCTCGTTAGGTGATAGCTGTCGGTTTGCTTGTAACGCTCGTGTACGGGTGATGGTGACAATTCGCTCGAGAGAATCGATGGGGCTTTACACCACGAGCGTTGCCGTTCGATGGAACGGGCGTCGGGCGTAATTGTTCTGGGTTCATAGCCGTCAACGGAAACATGGTAATTGATTTCATTCGTTACAATGCCGCACAAATTTGTAACCATGTGTAGTGCGTGTGCAGTTGTGGATTGATTTTTTAACAGAAATATAAAGTTGTTAACATTTTTGATAGAATACAAAGAAAATAGTATATCAAAATGATTGTTTGGAAATAAATCAGTACATTTTTATCTTTTTGCAATAATATGTAAACAATATCCTACTGAATGTCTCATACAATTTTTTTGGAGCCAGAAATATATAAATATTAATTTATGTTTTTCTATTTGCTTTCTATTTCTTTACTTTTATAAAAAAATAATTGTTTAAGTTCATTACTACTTTTTTGTACGATCATGTCATACAACATATGAAACATTAGTCTATGATAATGAAAAAGAGAAGCTGTTCAAAAAATCATTTATTTAGGCTAATTAAAATTAAAGTAATGATAAATTAATAAAATATGCTAGGCTTGGTCTTATCCTTCACGAGGCATCATGTATAACAGTACATTTAATTGAGCTACCGTAAAATTCATCCACTAATGGTGCCTGATACCTTCTAGGAATCAGGTAGGAAAACATAACAGCCAACTATGCTAGACGTTTGTTTGATGTTCAAGCTACTTAAATTCGTTGATAACCAGGCAATAAATTTTGTGCCGCTGGTACAACGAAACTGGAGTATGAAAATATTTGAATAAACTTTCGCTTACCAGAAAACACTTTAATCAAAATCAGCGTACAATAAAGCGCAAACACACCATGAAGTAAACCAAGCGAAGGCCAGATAGTTGTAAATAATTTCGCTAAATCACCCCCGCTAACCTTTTCGCGACTCGGTGTAACCTTCGCAAGCCTTCCGGTAGCCAACCGAATCCTTCGGCTTCTTTTCATCTTCGGCACCGGAAGAGGTAGTCCGTTCGGGGTTATTGTAATTCACGTTCTTTCGCCAGCCAACGGCTGCGTGACTGCGTGGAATATGGCTTAGCCGAGTTTTTGGCGACTATAAAGTTTATTTCCTCGCTGCTGGCCACATCGATACCGCCGGTCAAACGCAAGCAAAACAGGCCGCCAAGCGTGGCTTCGGTAATGATTGTTTCGGAAAATTTATTGAGCATAAGCAATCCGGTGCGACGGGTACCGAAAAAAGTACGGACCTTTAGGGGAAAAGATTTCAGCGTACCCGAAACCGAATCGATTGGCCATGACGATATGGTGGGTGGTCGACGGGAGAGTGCCTTTGCGGTTTCCTCATTTCGGTACGCGCCCGGTATATGGGCAAGGAAAATAACCATGACTTATGAATATTCATTTATTTATTAGTCAGTAACCGAAGCGTCTGTGTACGAAACTTGTACCACCCGCGCCAAGCATGCGTTCCGTGGCGGCCTTCAAGCCCGTAAGCAGCCTCGCACGCGGTTGAGTTATAGGATTGAGGGGACCAGCGGTAGGCGCTTGTTTGGGTGGTAGTTTTTTTTGTGAGGTAGGAAATATGATTTCCGCTTTTGCCGCGGTGATGAAAATAAATGCGGGACGAAAGTTTTCAACACGAACATTGGGGGAGAGGCTAGAAATTATGAGCTTAGTGGGAAGTTACTTAGCCTTAGGTTTTATATGGTACAGGATTGGTCCCGGTGTAAATGGACGTGTTCGTGCAGTATTACATTGATTGGTGGTATTTCCCTGTTTTTGTTTTGTGGTGTTGGACGTGCTTTTTGGATCACCTCAATTACCTGCTACTATGTTATTCAGACTCTGCAATCAAATTATGTTGATGTCATCGATAAGCGACGAAAACCGCATGCTTTACGGCGATGATTTAATTTGTATAGTTAATATTCGCACACTAGTAACTGATTTGGAGCAACTCACAGTTACGCTGCCTGTGGAGAATTTTACCTTTTCTTTTATAAAAAGGTTATAAATATTGTTTAGATACTTGAAGACTTTTAAGACTCTACATAAAAATTTCCTCAGAGAACACGCTATAAAACTGTTATCCTTCAATGAAATTTTAAAAATGTTTGAAAAACGCTTCAACCCTCACAATACGAATGTTTTCTTACCGGTGAGTGCAAAATTTAAAATCAAACCCCGCTCTACACTCGTGTCAGGTGATTTTTTGCAATTGATATGGTTTACCCGCTACCTACTGGTTGCAGATATCCTGCTGCCCAGCCGTAATTGATCTGCGTCGATACCGATCGAAACCGGCCTTTTTTGCCGGCGGCAGCTAATCCAGCTTAAAGAAATTCAACTCTCCGACCCACCCGATTCAATACCCATGGCAGGTAGCTCCTACTGCCATTTGGGTGCCCTACAACCATATAATATTAGTTCAGTCATGTTTACTGCACAATTCTGTCAGATGATTTTGCAACTTTAAAAACGGTTTAACGTACGCAGCCAGTTTCATACAGAGAGCAACTGGGCGTCTCCATCGCACTTTTGAACGAATTGTTATCGTTGTCAAACCAATCAATCTTCAATTATATCGATGTCGATGCTATTCTTTTGTCGATTAGTCGGAAATATTTTGGCACTTTATGCTGCGTTTTGAGCACGCACATACAGCTTTAATTCAACTTTTTGGCTCCGTTTTTCTGAGACACAAAACACACATGGTATACCTATGCCTGTATCGTCAAAGATGTACCACTGAAAGGGTTATCC
Organism: Anopheles farauti; assembly: GCA_000473445.2. Lineage (NCBI taxonomy): Eukaryota > Metazoa > Arthropoda > Insecta > Diptera > Culicidae > Anopheles > Anopheles farauti. The sequence continues at coordinate 14,478,601 of KI915041.1, forward strand.
AATGGGTGTTACCCAACGTCACTCCTACTCCCAACACCATTCTGCTTCTCCACCGTCGCCTCCATCAAGAAACAGAAAAGGCCTGTCAGGGATTACGAAGTTCGGGCAAAAGTCGCACACGTGCTCGCTCGGAAACCGTGCGCAACGGATGCGAACCGGCGGCAGTCCTAATCCTTTGGGGTTGAAATTCACATAATCATCATCATCATCGTCATCATTGAGACGATGATCCGGTTAACCATCATCAGAAAAGACAGTCAGACTGGCTGCCAAACGCCGGAAGCATAAAAATGGGGGCTTTCCTTCGCCCAGAACAGGCAGTTGTGGCGAACGCTGTCCCCCGTGCGCAGAAATGTTTAGTTCCCAGGTGGAAATTTTACACCGCCTGTATCCGTTTGACGTACGCCGCGCCATGGTTGTAGAAGTTTTCCGCCTTTCCGTTTGCATCGATTGACGCAATCCGTGGGAAAAGGGAAACCTTCGCCTACGGGGCAAGACACAACCGCGCTTGTTGGTGCGTGTGCTGCTCGTTTGTTTATGTTTCGCGTAGCAAAAGTTCAGCCACTTGGCGTTCGTCGTTCGCTTGCTTCCTCGAGCCCCGTAGGCATGAGTCCGGTCGAAACCACACGAAAAACACAACGCACACCACGCACGTGTACACCAACAAGCCGTTCCGGGCGGTTCGGTGTGCTTGTGTGCGTGTTGCGAAGTTGCGTCTCTGGTCTCGGTTCGACCGCCACATCCATCGGAGAGCTATCCGCTACTACCTCCACTGAGGCAAGCACTGGCGAGACAAGGAAAAGGAACAGTTTTCAAGGTCTCGGCCGCAGGAGCACGGAGAAAATTGCGAACGCCACAAAAAAATTTCGCTGGTGGCATAATTTTGTGACGGCCTGTTTCGTTCGGCGCAGAGCACACATCGACCGGGGAAGAAGTTTTCGTGCCGCTCAGTCAGACCTCTCACATTTTTCGCATTACTTTACAGGAAAATGTTCCTGGAAGCTGTTTTTCGCCATCGTTCTTTGATGCCTAGAAAACCTGCCGCCTGTGTGTGCCGTGGTTTTTTACAACTTTTTATTTCAACTAATTTAAAGAGCCCACTGAGCAATGTGTTTGAAATGAGGTCGCTTTTAAAGTGTATGTTGCTGAAGAAAAACGACCCAAAAACAACCGAATCCAGCTTCGACATGGGGCAATATTGGCCAACCGCCTGTATTAAAATCAACCCACGGCCATAAAGCAACTCGCAGTCTGCGGAGCCAAATCGCTATCATCGACAGACCGTCTGACGGGCTGCAACGGACATCGCAGACATGGGCAAACGCAGACTGGCTGGCAATAATAAACTCAGCTGGAAAGCCGGGCTGTTGCCAAGGTTTAACAGAACTGGCAGCAGACTGTTTCCAACTAACGCTAGAACGTATCTGCGACGAACGGGGTTGCATTTGATTTTGTTTCATGCATGATGTAACAGATATGTTGTTATTAAAGCTAACTTTCGTTACAAACACAATGTTCTATGCGGAAAGTGATTTATCACTTCTGTAAGTAGCTGGGGTACGCAGCGGACAGACAGAAGGAAATTTAATTGCACGAGCAACTTACATGTCAGAAATTTGTATATTCGTATGATGTAGCGGTTTTGAAAGTACATAATCATTTTAGAAATAATATTTGATCGTGCGTAGTTTGCCCTATTTTGAAGCCCAAACGTGTACTCTTATACAGTTTCATACAGTTTCATAACTGTTTCATTTTTGATAAAATTAAATTAAAATTTACACTATTCTGTGCTTGTTTATTCTAAATTAAAATTTCAAATTGGATTAATATCATGTAATCCTTTAAAAACTCCAATCAATTACAGAACATTTTTCAGTCGACCTCTTCATTTTCAAATGACTGATTATTTTTAGCTGATATGTATCATTAGGAGAGCCACAGCGAGGATAAAAGATTTTTTTATCTACAATTATCTTGCTAAAAAAAATGTTAATTTATTTTACTGGGAAATGTTAACATATTAACTATAAAAATGTAGTCTGAAGATCTCCATACCCCTTATCGTAAAGTGACCAAAAATCGTGTAAAAAATCATCTCAACAAGGAATGGATCACAAAAGACTCAAAAAAGAAAAGTACCTTTCGACCGGATCCTAAATGACCATAAACATCCTCCGCACACGCACAAATAAAAAAAGCAACAAACTGCAATAGGTCCTTGTTTTATGTTTCGCTTGCTCCGGGCGAATCTCCCAAATCTCCCGTAAGCTTGTTCGCGAATCCGAATTTCGTAATTCGCATCCGGCCCCGACCGGAAATGGCAAACAATTGGCGATGTCGTTCACTTTTCGGCTCGTACTCCCCTTCCCTTAGCAAGATTCCACCGACGGCAGCTATCGGGCGTCCAACCGAGTTTGGCACGTGGTACTCTAGCTCGAGCTCTTCCTTTGATCAAAGGTTAAGGAAAGGAAAGATGAGCGAGCTGAAACACAACACAGTGGATTAAAAAGAGGTTGAACGCGTTTGTTGAACAATCACTTGTTTCTTTGCGCCATTCTTTCTTTCAAATGGGGTGGATGACATTAGCGTGTTAGAAATTTACATTGCTTATTGTTTCGTGTGGAGGAGTGACAAGACAGGGAAGGATGTGAAACGGACATCAGCAAAACAGAAGTGTTTTTCGCGGAAGGGAGCGTAAGACTAGAAATAGCTTACCTGTTAGAGGGATTTTGTATCATCTCTTTTGCACGAAGATGTGTTCATTGTAAAACATTCGTAAATTATATTTTAGAAAATTTATTTTCAATAATCTAAATGAAAAATTGACCATCCTTCCCGGCAAAGTTGTCCCATGCGCAGGATCACAAGCTAGTTACGGAGAATTAAGCTGATAATTAACATACTGCCTTCCCCACCGAACCTTGCGCCCGTTCAATTTGTTTTATTATTCTAATTTATAAACAGCAAAAATGATGTACCGCCCGGCTCCATACGTCCAATGTGAAAATTCTTGGAAGGGCACCACCAAGACGGCTCATAAGGATATCCGACCGGAGCATACCATTGCCGGCTCCATCGGACATCGGATCGCCCGGGGCGAGGTTACTCGGTTGCTTCCCGGTGTGTTCTTCGACCGGTTTTGCTTTCCCATTTTGGAGGGTGAGAGTGCCGGGGGCCTGTGAAATGGAAGGATGAGCCGTGCACGTGTACGCCACACTCACCGCCCCAAGCAAGGTTATAGGTTTACTGGTAGTCTGTGCCGGGCACCTGAGGTTTCTCTGCGTACTCATATACCCAACACATCCTGTGGCAGCTAGCGCTGGGAAAACTCGATAGGATTTGCTGTGGGATCGGAGCTCAGCGCACCATTATTAAGGCGTTTTCCGTCTCGCTACCTTTCGAAAATAAAAACCTGACGCAAAAACACCACTGGTGGCAAAAAAAAACGTAAAGATTTCGGGGGCCAAGCTAACAAGGAAAGTTTCGGCACGAGCTTAAGCATTTGTGCGCACGGGAAACAACTGACTGGCTGTCATATTTTCCCGCCCTTTCCTATTGGGCTCACACACAGAGCCGAGCGGGAGAATAAGCATAACAACACATTCCGCATTGCCCAAAACTGCAACAAGTGGTATTCTTTTAAGTGCAAAAAGCGAACGTCTGGAAAGTTTTCCCGGTGGGAGGTGGAGAACCCACCGGGCGAGGAAAGGAAGCGCCACCGGTCTTGGCTGATGCGTCGCAAATTGTACGCAAATAACGCGCTTCAACTGCGCCGAACAAAAGCTCAAGTTTTCGCTGAGACGTTCAAATGGCTGAGCTGCTTGCCGGAGTGTGGTGTCTTTTCGTTGCCTTTCTGGTTGCAGTTGGAAAGCACGCCAAAGTTTTCGTCCGTCGTACGCTGCCACTTGGTGATGATTGATTTCGTTAAAAGAGACGTTACAGTGGTGGGGGCCAACTTTCGCTCCCACTTCGGTTGGCGCCGTTGCGGCCCCTGCCCGACTGTGCTCTTCGTCAGAACTCGCACAAAAAGGGTCGCACAAAAGTTCAGTGCGCTTTCCCGGGACTTTTGGACTCGATAAATCCTAGCCCGAGACAAACATTCGCCCCGGGAAGATTGATTGGGTCGGTGAGGTCCACCGTGGGCTAAGGTGTTGCTTTAAATCCGGCCGGATTATTGAAACGATTATTGCGACAGCAGTGGGAAAACTTTCATTTCGTCGGTTTTCGTCGGATGTGTTTTGGGGAAGGGTGTCTGTCCGGCCAGCGATTAGAGTTGATTATTGCTGATTGTTATGCATTTACTAGGATCCAGAGCCGTGTGTAATTGTGTGTTTCATTTGCTTTCTCGTTTCAGGTGGGTGTCTTACATTGTCTCATATCTTTAAACATGACCCGGCAATCTAATGTGCGTAAGTAATCAATTTTGATAAATAAGTGATCAATTCCTTCAATGTGATTTGAAACATGAAACATGAAACAAATGAAAACAAATGAAAACAATAAGCTAAAGCTAATAAAATAATGGGTTCTTTGTTAACCTGCTAAAACGACATGATGCAAGACGACGAGTCCATAGAAAGTGTGAACTACAAGACGCACTAAACGGGACGATCCCAAAATAGGACACTATTCTACTACACCAGACAGATGTTCGAATGCAACCACTTGTCTGGCTGGTGAACCAGTAGAGCGTCTGTGTGCTTGTCAACGTTCCCGCCGAAAGCGATACTTCATCTTTAATGCACCTAGCGTCAAACTCCCGCTTTTGTGTGTTTGGAGTTGCCCATGAAAAACAAAAAAACTATTCTCCATCTAGCACCGAACTAGGGTTGAGAGAAAACGAAAGCAGACTTCTCACCCCAGGAAGACATTCGTGGAAAATCGCTATATCGTGCCCTTTGCACAAGCTGAAGATGAATAAACAACACGATAAGCAAACGTAAATCGTGCGGGGATGGGACCGAAAAAATAACAAAAAACTAACACGCACACGAAACAAATATTGAATTAAAATATTTTGTTCAAGTGTCCGAACCCATCTTGACGACATTTAGCCATCGTAATCGAAATCGATGTCAAGGAAACGCACCACGGTAAAGGTGAAATGGGACCGACGTACTGCATTGCAAATTTTCTAACGATTGTGTTTGAGCCGAAAATTCGAGACGTCTAGGGCGCCCTTCAATGGGATCAATTTGACGCGTTTCATTATGCGGGAAATGTTTTGTTTTGTGATCTGTATACCATCATCCAGCAAACACATCCATCATCCATCCAATTTCACGCGGACGAGCGTGTAGATCAAAAACAACACACCAGTCACCGACAAAAAATCTCCAGACAGCGGCTGGCGCTGGGTGCCACCGGCAGATGCAAAAGTGCCATTTCGTGGAAAGTTTGCCCACACAAAACGCGGCAGAACACGCGCCTCAAGATCGTGGCACTTGCTGCAGCACATCTCGTGTCTCGAGTAGAATTATAATTGAAGCGGAATTCATTAAGCGATAATGAGAAGAAATATGCGAGACCCGGGACGGGACGGAAGAAGACAAAATCCCAAACACACACACAAACACACACCCTGTTCACAGGTGCTAGGAAGCAGGATAAGACAGCGAAAGCGATGCATTCCGATCGAGACGAGAAACGTTTTAAGAGTGCGCTCGGCGGGGTGGGAAAAGAACAGAACAAAACTTTTTTTTTTCCACAGCCACCGGGCGTCTCCATTGGCACGTCCTATGAACAGAACACGAAAGTTTCGTTTTACTTTGCTTCGATACCGACACCGCCAAGCTTCGCGGTGCCCAGTACGGGTGCTCGCGTCTCGAGCTGAGCGGAAATTAATTTTTCGGCAAGAATGCTCGACATTTTTGCCTCTTCCTCCTCTGTGTGCCGATGTCCTCACAGGTTCCGGTGGGTTCCGTAGTCGAATAACGGAGAAAAAAAAGAATGGAACAAAAATCCTCCGCAACAGCGAGTCAATGAACTGTTTAAGGAACGTGACGTCGATTTGGTCCCTTATTTTCGGGTTCCGTTTTCCTTTCGAACCAACGGGCGAAACTAGAACAAGTGCCTGTTCTGTTGTGTTCGTGTTTACATTATGTTTCGTTTCACTCACTCCCATCATGTTCGGGTTTGCAAAACTACTCTCACCTGCCCGGCGAAACACCCTGAGACACCATAAAAAATGAATAAGCAAAGCAACCTGTGTGTCGCGAGCAGAAAACAAGCAAGTAACATCATTTAGAATACATCACAACACACATCCTTCTGCGGGCGAAATGTACCCCGGCAGACAAGCAAGCAAGCACAGATGTTTCGCGTGCCGCACGATGGATGTACCAGAGGAAGTAGAAGTGTAATATTAAAAAGGAAACTCCGTGCAGGCAGGTAACTTATGCATACACCGTGGCCATGTGTCGTTGGCCTTTTCTTTCGCCTTTTATTTGACGTTTGAGCCAGCGCCAGTTCTCTCGGTGCGCTCGGTGACAGCCAGAACCCGAATTTTATACGATCATGTCCGAGCACAGGATCGCACAATGGTCTAAGTGAGCACAAAGAGTTAACACTGAGTTTGCCTTCAACATACTGCTGGATAACAATTCATGTCAATTCGATAACAAACAAAATAAATAAATTCAAACAAAATAAATGCATACTTACAGATGAAATAATTTACCGTTTTTTATGTACATTTATATTACACGAAATTATGTGTTTCGTTTACTCATTTAAAAGTTAATATAACGATAAAAACCGACTGTTCGCCCTTGGGCCATCGTGCATCGGCTCCAACCCGGTGGTGGGAATTGCATGCAAGAACCATTCCGCACCAGACCAGACGCTTGCCAGTGGGAATGATTAATATCGCAGATAAAAGAACAAACAATGTTTTGGTGTCTCGATTTGATGTGCGATTTAATAAATGCGATTTTCATACACCATAATGGTGGCAGTCGCTCCTGTTTCTCGCGCAATCCTGGCGCTCCTTTGACAGCAAACGTACAGACCAGTTTTTCCTCTGTTGCACTGCTTCGTACTCGTCTAACTCAGCGCCGTTGGTACTGCGAGGCGAAAGTGAAGGAAGCAACATTCACACCAACATCCGAGGTCAATTCGTTGAATATTTACACGGTCGGTTCGCGTGTTGTCGCGCCGGCCGGATGGCATATTTTACCTTTTCATTCCTTTTCCGTTCATACCCTTTTGTGCCGCACTTCTGCACGGCGCGAAAGAAAAATGAGAACCAACTCTTTAACAATTCAATTTGCACCGGCAAAGAAATGCTATAGAACGTGCCGCACCGGGGAAATGTCCACATAAAGCGCAACGAGTACGAAGAAAAGCTGAAAAAGGCGATAAATAGATTTTTTTTCATCAATTTATGAGGAAAAACTTCAGACACAGACGTTTTTTTGACCACATTTTTCTTTTTAAAACTACTGCACTGCTCTTGAATCACCAGCTCTTGTCATAGAAAATTGTAATCAATACTGTTTTTTTATTATGTAAGTTTTGCTCACATCACTCAGCAGGAGCTAACTTTGTTTATCGATACTTCGGGGCTCCTAACGTGTTCATGTTCCTTCTGTTGCGCAATTTTGTTTGCCGAACAATTTTCTTCTCAAGTTCGAACTATTGTAACGCCTAAATAAATATGTGTTATGAATCGGGGTTCCGATCGGTTCGGGCAGTCCAGTTCATTTCCAAAATGTTTGTATTTGTTTATCAGACCCATAAACATATGATTACTAATTAATAATGAATGTAAATTCTAGATGCTTAAAACAGGGAACAGTCCGGCCGGTGTTTGTTGTTCCGTTTGCCGATGCGGTACGATGCTTTTGGTTCAATAAACATACTAACAGTTTGGAAGGCTCGCTGTGATGATTGCCTTGTTCCACAGCCCGGAACAGAGCCCGGGTTGATGTGAATAATATATTATTGGTAGATATTGGCTCGAACGAATGTAAAGGTTATGTTTTTAATTTCCATCTCTACGCATGATCAACGCTAACGTTTCTGATGGAAGTACAGGTTAATATCGTATCGGTTTTGGTCATTTGCTTGCTATTTTCCCAAGAAATGAGTCTAGCGTACATAAAAGAGCATCATCTTTGAAGTTCCAAAGCTAATAGTGCAACATTAGGGTTAAACCTTACCTTTACCTACATATTCCACTGAGTAGCGTCCGAATTTATTCGTTTTCGGCTGGCCCTGTTGAATTGCTCCGGCGATATTTCACATATTTCAGTAATAAATCGTTAGGTTTCATAACGTAGGTTGTCAAACCAAGAGAGAGTGAGTAAAATAGGTTTTTTAATTTGATACATTCTGCTTAGAGGATAATTAATGTATCGAGAATTGGCTAATATACATGTTGATACCATAAATCAATCTGATATTAAGGTAAACTGATATATAATTTATTCTATCTAAATGAACGAAAAAACTACATTCAAAATAAATGAAGGATTCCGTCGGACAACTACCCTAAAATTATGCTATCAATATTCTGTTTAGGATTGTACAACAATTCTGCGACTGATATTGACGCTTCGATGACCTTTTGCTAAGTATCACTAAGTGGAATCATTCGCCTAGTGCGCTTACGTTGTTCCCGTGCGTTGTAGCATACGTGATAGTCTGGAAAATTACTGTAAAAGAAAGAAAAACCCCGATACAAACACGTCATGAAAGTAAACTTTCGTTGGCGAACAAATCTGTTTAGTCCGAGAACGAGCTCACTCGTGCTGCCACTGACAGCAGGTTTAGTGAAAGCGAGCGTTCCACGTGTCTCTTAAGTTCATCTTGCGGCGATGCGGTGCGACATGGAGCCCTGTCCTGTAGAATACTACTGAGCACGACAAAATACGCACCATAACACGTCATTCGGAACACCATCCATTCGGTTGCGCTGTCTGGTCAGTAGTCTGCTTCATTTTTATCGGATCGTACGGGAGGGAAGCGTTTCTGTGGCTTCAATAACGGACGGTGATGGTGGTGGTTAGTGTGGGTGGGGGTGGATGGGTGAATATTTTCCTTCACTCAACCCACCGCCCTGATATCGCGTTTCCGTTCGACGCCAAATTAAAGTTGTAGACATGCGGTAGACGCGCTGGGGCGGGCCGTTGCCGAGGATGCGTCTAAGTGGTGAAGCTAAGGACCCGTCGCTTCTCCGATCATCATCACGATGGTGCTGTCTGTGCGTAACAGGTTTATGCTACACGCTCGCACGAGCAGCACTCGGAGCAGGAGTTTCGGATCAAATTGAATCTTGCCCCCGTTCCGGTTTGCCCTTCGTCCTGCCGAAGCCCGGGCACACCGAGCACACGTTCGGAACGTTCGGATTTCGATGTATGTAAGCTGTCAACAGGCTAGGACGGTGAAAGGCGCTCGCCAAAACGATGTGTGTATGATTGAAGAAACGGCGGTAATTCTCACCGACTCTCACCCATCCCCACGAACCAGCGTGTTATGAACCGCTCGTCGACACCATAACAATCGACGGGAAGAAGGTGATGGAACGAAAAAAGGATATCTGATGATGAAGGATAATTTTCGCCGCAGATTGACTGACACTTGCGCCGTCGTTGCATAAAACCCCAGCATGGCGATGCTGCGGATCCGGGAAAAACCAACGGAACGGAGCCTGTGACGAAATCCGCTCACAAATAAGCGATGAGGTTTCATACCGATTTCATACATAAATCGTAACATCGTCTCGTAAGGCGCTAAAAAGGAGGGAGTATGAACGATAAACACGAATGTTCCATCCCGATCCAACCACCCACGATTGATAAGGGGATCCTGTTCGCTTCGAAGCATTAATCCCTTTCAAGTACCTGATGCCGGGTGCGGGAACTATTCGATGTTATGGCGGCAGTCAGGACGATGATGATGAAGCTGACGACGATAATGACGATGGTAGCAAGCCCTCCTCATCCCGGCTAGTGCTCGATGCCAGCACCAGCAGTGAGTGTGCAACGCTAGAGTTTCATAATTATTCGACTCAATTATTCATTCGCTACTGCGCGAAAACGCCGAAAAACTTCACGATTATCCGTGAGCGGCACCGGTCGGGTTCGAATGGGATTAGCCGACCATTGTTTGATGAATTGTTTTGGGAGAAGCTCGAAGGGGTACCATCGTGAGAAGCATCCCCGTGCTGCCTCCACCCGGTTCCTGCGCATATCCTGCGACACTATGATCTTTCCATTGTGCGGCGGTGCTTAAAACGGGGTGAAATTTGAAACGATAATCACGTTTGGCTGGTTTTTCGGCGTAACGCGTTCGCAAACGGGGTGGATCAGCCAGCGGGCACATGCCCCATTTGATGCCACAGTTGGTGCGGTTTGGCACACGCTTACGGATTGACGAGAATCTTCTATCGAAACTATAGGTGCTTTTGCTCGAACCTTAAACGCTGTCGAGCGGCGAGAATGTTTCCTTTGAATAGACTTGCGTGGATGTGAATTTAAACCACTGCTGAAAGAATGATGTGAATTGATCCCTTATTAAATATGAATTCGATTCGTGAAGGGTTGAATCAATCGAGCCGGATTTACCGAACGATTGAAGAGTGATTGGTTCTATGAATGTAGATTTATCTTGCATTATGTGTTCCTATATTTGAGTCAAATTATTAGTAGCAAGAACATGCGATTTCAAACAACTATAACTAACCAATTTTGAGAAAAAATTTCATTCAAGAATTTGAGGTACCAGTATGTTCAAGCCACATTTCATAACACACGCACCTTTTATTATTTATAAATACGTTATTTCAAATGCTATCAGCTTATTCAAATTATATCAGCAGGTTTATTTAATAATTCAACTGATACTATTACTTGATCAAAATACTTGATTAATTTTCGTTTTGCTGCAATTATCTACCCACAAAACTAGCTCTTATCATTTCGAAACATTTTGAAAACAAATTTCCACCAACAAACGCGGCTGCTCACCACACATTGCGCTTCAAACGCGAATGTTTGGCGAGCGTAATTTAATTCCCCTTTCTTAAATAATGAAGCTAATCGTCTCACGTGCCACCGCTGCGCAAGCTGATTTTTGAACGCTTTCGCCCACCCCACTCAAGCTCACCTCGCCGTGTACGCTCGCAACCGCTCCTTTAAAATTCAATTAGCTCCGCAAAATTGTTTTAATGAGTTTCACTAAGTAGCGTTTTACCCCATCAATGGTCGTTTGACTTCCTGGCGCTCTCCTGTCGGGGAGATTCAATTTCGGTCGGTTTTAAAACGATCCTTCCTCGGTTCCCACTCCTCCCACCTTTTCCTCCCCACATCCACATTTCCTACGCCAACATTACCACCATCCAGTACAGGATCTTCAACGGTAGCAAACAGAAGCAAAACTGGACCAGGATAATGAAGATTTTACCAGCAGCGGAACCTGCACAAGCTCGCGTGGGGGCTAGGTCAGGTACAAACGAGGACGCCGGATTCAATAAGTGATGCAACGATTACACTTGTCACTGCTAACAAAACGCAACAAAAAATAAACCCACCACCCGACCAGATGCGGTGCGAGAGATTAGGACGAGGAAAACTTAATTAAATTCAATAACCCGAGCGCCACCGCAAAACGCTTCGGCAGGGGTAGCGGGAAAAAAGTACAGCTCGGTCGGGAAAAACGGATGTTCATGGTTTGACGCCATTAGCCGGGAGCCGGAGCGCAGCCCAGACGGGAACAGCAGCAGCCAGGACATGGCTGGCTATCTTCCGTTTCCCATCGCACCGTGGCGACCGAAACAGGCGAAAGTTTCGACGTAATGACACAGATGCAGAAGTGCTTCCCTTTCCACAAACAACCAACCAACGCGTCCTGGCGTGTGAAGAACAAAGAAACACACTCCCACACACACACATACACGCCGGGTCGATGCGACCCGATGGAGGCCAATGCACTCGGAAAAGCTGGCTTCACGGGAGGCACCCAGGTGCGCCCAGGAACTGGCAGTTGTTCGAGCATCTCCATCCACGAAAACCGAAAGCGAAACGTGGCGGGAAGGGAATATAAATTTACGTTCATTAAAATTTAAGCGATTTCATGAATTTGCACTTACACCGACTGGCGCCCGGTGATGTACTAGTCTCGCGGGATGTAGTTCATTGCATTTGTGGCTACAGGTCTTCACTTTCACAAAACCATCTAATCACCAGCACGTCGGGAATGGATATCGTAAAACTTCTACCGCACCAAACGGTGGCACTGAAACCGACCGCAAAAAATGACGAGTGCGATAAGCAATTCAAATTTCAATATGCTCGAACTAGTCCAAATTCATTCGCATTGGTGCGAGTTGTGGGCTTCCTCGTCGATGGTTGGGCTCTAATTTAGGGTCAGTTTTTATTTTCCTTTCCCTGCGACGTTGACATGACACGCGCGTCCCATTTATCGCACCGAAAACCGCAGAACCGGCTGCAAGCAAACGGAAAAACGTATGAAAAAAATTCTAAACCACAACCTCCTCCAAGCATCACCGGCTACAGTGTCGTTGACATTTCCGTAAAAAGCTTTCTTGGGTGGAGGATTCAAAGGAAAAACCACCACAAATGCCTCGGTGATCGGTGAGGTTTCCGCGTCTGGATTGTGAGTCGCGCCGCCACTGTGCGTCAGGAGTCAGCCCGCCAGCCGGCGGAAGGACCAATCGAAATGAAAATTTATTAAATAGAAGATTTAATTTAGCGCGGTGAGTGATTCGGTGCACCTTTTCGACGATGGGTGGACAGGCGGGCGGACGGGCTGGTCAACTTTTCAAACGGAAACAGGTTGATGAACCTGAATCACGGTTGATGATTGTTGATTGTTCGTGTATATGGGTGGGGGTGTTTCGGAAGGAGGACCCAAAGCGTGTGAATGTGCAAAATTTTGCCCCAAAAAAGATTTGAGGTGAATGGTGAGGTCAGTAAATATTTGCTTTAAATTGTTGATATTGTTTAAAATACATGATTCTTGGAACTATATTATTACTGTAATGAACTATATTTTTACTTACGTATCATTTTAAATGTTCTGTAATTTTACTTGGATTTCTCAATTCCAGTTACAGTGTATAGTAAAAAAGATCTTGAAAATATTATTTTACTTAATTAAATAGAACTCTGTCTTTTTTTATACTTCTGCTCCGCCAAAAATTTTGCACTTTATCACTGCTTCGACCTCGTAATTATTAGGAACATAAATTGACTGCTTCGAGCATTAATAATTTTTGTTGAAGAAATCTTCATCAAAACTTGTCCGCAAACAATTTCAAACCCGATAGATATTCTTTCGATTAAAACACACTCCTAGGTCTAAAATCATCTGTAAAAAAAACACTCCCAGTTCTGCATCCCAGTCGATTACGTCGCCCGACCACGTTGCGACCATAATGTACCACGGAAAAGTGCACTCGTTAAAAGACAGAGCGTCCGAAAGCGAGAGTGCCCGCAGCGTTCCGAAGGGGTTTGCATCGAATGGAAAGCTCGTAAAAGATGATTCTCATTTTCGACATTTTCCCAACTCCTTGTGCGCACCGTCCGAACATGTAATGTTGTCGTTTTTATGCACCTTCGGTCTTATCACTATTCCATAACCATATCTTTTGTGCGGTGCTGTCTGTCTGTTGCATTTTCCACCGTTGTGCCGCTGGGTGGCTTGCATTCGGTGGCGGTTGCGCACGCTCCGCTCAATATCCTTTATTGAATCACATTGCACGCGCGTTTCCTCGCGCACAAATGCCCGATTTTCCGAAACGAGCGGGGACGGTGAACGGCGTTGTCTATCGTCGTCATAGCGCCATCATCGTTACAATCATCACTATCATCTGCTCGGAAGGTACCGTACCCGTGCCGTCTCGATGCGGAAAACACGGCCCGGACTTGGGTGGTTACCTCGGCAGCAGAAGCGAACAGCTTCTTTCTTTCTATATCCTCCCACGGGGCAATCTTGTTCGATGCAATAATGATCAGTAAAATCATTTTCACTGGATGCCTTTCCCTTTTTCAGCGTTCAATCGCTTACCGATATGTGTATGTGTGTTGGGAAAAATCATCGAACCGTTCCCGGACAAACGTTCATACTCAATGCTCCAGCTCAATGATATTACAAGACCATGCAGCCCGGTTCGAGGGAAGAAAACGAACGATCGGAAAATTGGAAAATAAACAGAAAGGGATTGTGTCTGTGTGTGGGGTGTGTGCTCGGTGGCGCACACCGAGACACGGTTCCCACGGCACACATGGAACAAAAACACACATAAAAGCATCGCGTCTCGGTCTCTTCCGCCCAGTGCCGAGCGTGTCCTGTTTTTTAAGGCTCCATTCGTAGCCAAACCTTCTCGCACACCGCCGGGGTCAGGGTGAATAGCACAACCCAGACGAGACGAGCTGGTATTCCATGAAGCAAGTTTATCCTGCTCCCATGGTAACGTGCCGCTTGCTTGTTTGTGTTTCGTTTCGCTTATCGGTCTGGTGTAAAAAGCGCTCCTGGCGCTCCTGCTTACCGCTCCTTTTGCCTAAGCTTCACTTTTACTATCGAGCACGCCTTGAAGACGCGCTACATCCTTGCGCGTTCCAATCGCTTTTTATCGCTCTGCGGCAGCAACAACACAACCAACAGCGCCGACGGTGATGGCGATGATGATGATGACGATTGCAGCAAAACCCGAAGCGACACTCCGTCTGCCAGCAAACGCTTTTGCATACCGCATCATCTTCCCCAAAGGACCTTTTTCCTTCAAGACGATTTCCAGTGTGCATGCACCACGAGCACGAGGTTTGCGTGCTTCACCCCTGTGAGTGCTACGAGCAAAACAACAAAACTCGGCTCGGATGGCGTGCCTAGTAGCTCCCGAAACCCCAAAAAAGCATAGAAAAAAACTCCCCAAACTAGCGGCGTCAATGCAAACGACCAGACGCGAAGGACGACCGTGTCAGAGTTCCGGAGTTTCCCCGGATCCCTTCCCACCGGCTGCCGGCGGTATCCCCAGTGGGGACGATGTTTCCATAAAACGGGCGCTGGCGTTGACGCTGTTTCGCTTTCAATCAAACTCTCACTTTCGTGGGCGGGACGCAGGCAAATGGGGCCGTGAAAATGGCTGGGAAAACCGTTGCACGGGACGCTTTCACGCTGCACAAAAACCGCTTCGTTGGCTTTGAGGGAGGTTTGCGTTTCAGTCATTCTTACCGTTGAAATAAATTGAGCTCGTAATATCTGTTGCATTAAGCTTCGTTTAATTTGGAAACATTAAAATTGTACAAAATGTGAAGATATGAAAAATTAAATACGGAGTAAAAGTATGAAAATTAATGAAAAATTATGCACCGAAAGCTTTTTTGTGCATTCGCGTTCAGGTGTTGCAAGAGGCAATTAAGCACTACATTTATTTTACATCATTATTCCGATTAATTATTCATGCATGATAACCAACATCATTCAAATCGAAAAGTAATAATTGAAAAAAATTCCAATGTTGAAAAAACGGTTCAATATCCCAAAAATTGTATCTTTTATGTCCATTAAACACAACATCAGCTCAGTGTGCCTCTGCCGTTCGCTGGCTGCCGGGCAAAGTAAGTCTATCCGTTCACGCTGGTCCCAGCTAAGCTGGCAGCATGCCACGATCCCGACAATTTGTGTTCATTTGTTCAACTGAATCCAAAGTCATCCGGCCCAGCACCGAGGCAGCAGCTCGTGCCTCCGTCTGCAGGATCCTTTCCTTCCGCCCAACCACACTAACCACCGGCGTCCCAAAACCGAAGGGGCATAAACTTTGCCGAAGAAAAGGACGACTTCCGTTCGAGCTTTTACTTTCTTCGTTGAGGGGTTTGGGTACGGTGAAGGGCAGTGAAAGTTGCTTGCCTTTTTCGAGGTTAGCTTCTGAGCGATCCGTACGCCAACGGGTGAAGCGAGAAAAAACACCGCGAGCGGACGCGCTGGATCCTGCATTATTCCTCCGGTTGATTCTATTTTCGGTGAAGGAAGGATGAAGCATTCACTGGCACACACCACCACTCACCTTTGGCAAGCGCAAACCATCACAAACGACGCCGAGACAGACATGGCTGTTACGAACGAATGAAACGAGCAGGAGAGCAAAACGAATCTTAGCCCGAAAGCTGTCTCGATCGTGGGCGTCCCACGGTGAAGATGTTCAGCTGCAGCAACAACACCATCTTTCCGACTCCCTGCAACTCGACATCGACTCGTCGCTTATCATCCCGATCCCGACGTCCTAGCGCCTTTCGACCGAGGCATTTATTACTGCACAAAAGCCAGGACCTGGCTCTCAATCTCACTCGCCCCTTCACTGCCGGCACTGTTCCCTGTTGCCGAGACCGATTTTCCTGGGCTTCGTACGTCCTTTCGTCCTTCAAACCACGACCAACCTTACCAACGAATCCGGGAGGAGACGTTTCAATTTTTAGGGGTGCATTAACCTTTTCCCACCACCGCACTCCACCGCGTCCGCTGGGTTCGTGCTGCCAACGGGTCCTCCATCCCCTCGCTCCCGATACCCAGCGCGTTAGCTACCGTCAAACGCCGTCGTAAAGGATTTGCTGCACTCGTTCTCTCGTCCTTTCACGAGGGAGGTTTTTTGCCTTCTTATCGAATCATTTATTTTCGGCAATCCTGCCACTCCGTACGGAAAGGAACGAAAATCCCTTACCGAATCCATTCGTCGTGTTCGCGTGTACGCTTTGCAAGCGCCCCAAGAGAGATTTCATTTCAGGGCGCAAATAGATCCGCTGCTGCTTTCCGGTGCATGAAAATCAGAACCACACACACACACATAAACACGGGAACATTGCACAAAGCTAACCGGGCGCTGCTGCTGCTTTTCATTTGCCATTTTCCCTGGCGCTCGTTATCGTGCAGACCGGGAGTCGGGAAACACCATCATTATTTCCCTCCCGAAAGCTGCCGGCGAGCGTTACGAACAAAGAACGGAATCGCTGCGATTGGGCGATATTGGGCAGAAAAAAGGGTAAACGTTTGGAATTGGTTGGTTGGTTTTAAGCTCTGTTGGATGCAGTTCGGGTGCAGTGAGTTTGCAATCGAGGAAAGAAAAAACATAATTTTTTATCTGCAAACCTTTTTTCCTATATCCTATATCCTTCTACTGAACAATTTTATTTAAAATCACTCATGTATTTTCGCAAGTCTAAGAAAGGTGCTGTCGAAGGCAGCAAATAACCAAATTTGTTCCGAAAAAAACTACTTAAGACCTTTTTTCCAGGATATAAAAAAACGCACACATAACATAGACTTCCAAACTTCGTGTTGACAGACACGTGTAGTTTTAAAAGTCCTTACGTGGGTAGCATCGCATCCCAACCAAGCCGGACGACAAAATATGTTTCTACAGAGAATCTCTCGTTCGGGAGAATTTTCCATTAATGTGTTGGTTCTTAAAGGGCAACTGTTTGGATATCTTATTACTTTTAAGAGGATCCATCCTTTTGATTGGGTTGCGGAGAATTTATCTGAAGGGTGTAAAATTTGTGTTAAAAATATAATTTTCACAAATCAACCTTAGATGCAACCGTTCTAAATTTGATTCATCAACCCAGTTTAGATTCCAACCGATTTTTTTGTATCGAATTTCCAACTAACAACAATACATATATCATCCTACGGTGCTTGAATAGCTATTCCAAACACGTTAGATGTAATTACATCTAGCATGCCAGTCGTGCTCGTAAACTAATTTTATTTTACATTTCTTCTTTCATTTATTTTATATTTCTATATTTCTGGTTGAAATGGAAAGCCATTCTGAGGATGCTGAACCAGTTTTTACGAGCTTAAGTAGGTCTTTTAATTTTCCAATAGTTTTTGCAATTTTATCACTGCGTTGAAAAATACTTAAAAATACATGTACAGAACATTTCACAATATCTGCCAATTGAGCTACCATAACGGCTCAAAACCTTTCTTCCATCACACCCAATCGGAGCTGTGCCTACTTAACCTCCTTTCTACGCTACTTCCGGTAAAATGTCTTTCCGTTTCCGTTTCCATTCCGCAAACGCATAGTAACCCAACCATCCGTCGGTGTTAAATCGGAAACCACTAAACCCGTCGCCCCTTCCCAACATGACGGTTACCTCCGCACCCACGGCACCGCACAACCGATCGGTCGAGGCCAATCGATTTCGTTGCGTATAATAAAATCTAGGCCACCGGAGATAAGTTATGCGTATGTGGTTGCGGCTTGCGCACAGCGCGCAAGTTGTCTCCGTCTGTGTCTGCCGGGGATTAATCGAAGGGAGCAGCAACAGCAGCACACCAGCACCAGTAAGCATGAATGATAATAAAAAATGCGTTGACCAACAAACGCAAGCATTATGCAATTCCGCTTCGATCGCCCGCCCCAATCGAATGGAGTTTCCCACCCGCTTTGCCACCCTCCTTCGCCCGCTGCATGGGGCGCTATTCGAAAGAATTTCTTCGTCGTGTGCGACACCAATTGATGATGCTTATTTACACCGCAAACGCAAGGCGTCGTACGACGCAATGCTCATGCCCGCACCGTGCACATAAACACCCAGCCGGAAGATACCCGACCCATACCGCCGACCCAGCGGTCGGATGCATCCACAACCCGTAGATATCTTCTTGCCGTCGGAAGGCATCGCCCTCTTTCGTCTGCCTGCCTCTTCGGGACGGGCACGGTCGGTAATGCAACCTGTATTGTATGCACAACGCTCTCAAGCCACCAAGCCGCGGCTGGGGTTGCAATCGTGCAGACGACGTGTATTTCTGTCAAGGTCCGGAAATGTAAACCGGAGCTATTGCACCCCCGGGGCGTTGCGGGAGCTGATAATTGCCCGCCTCGGTTCGCCGATAACGGTCAGCGTCGTTGGTTCTCGATTTTCTCGTCCATCGTTTACCCGCGCTTGTTGAAGGACGGAATTTTTGATTAATGATTGAAATTTTACTGTTTACTGTTGTATCAAAAATGCTCCACGTTTTTAATTTCGGCTTTTCCACTTTTTGAAAATCATACGAAAAGGGATATTTTAAAGGATTAATGTTTCCAAATTTTGTTTTTTTTCTGAAAATAGGAGCTAGTAAAATTATCCAAAAATTCGAAGAATTTGCAGACAAAATTTGAAATATTTTTCTTTTAACCTTTCTGTATCAATTAATTCCTAGTCAGGTTATTCTTGTCGCTTTACATCTGACTTGTATCGAAGCTGCAAAAATATTTCATTTTTATTGATCTTACGGATATTTTCGTCAGAATTTGACCATTTTTTTCACCTACGAAAATTGCTCCAAAAACATTCTTATAAAATCACTAATTTTCTTCGAATTTCGATCGTCCGGAATGCCTACACGTCAATGCCATCTCTCTTCGCGTACGTTACCGACATTACCTGTCCTTGCACAGACCCGCTCCAGAACCGTGTACACGTGATCAGCTCCCGGCGCGTGTAAATGAACCGCATAAAAAGATGAGAGGCAAGTCGAGAGCAGCACCGAAACCAGAAGGGTCTTCTAAATTACCATTCATTATTATACGGCCACGGTTGTCCTGGCCCGAGATGCGCCCGTTAAGATGCTCTATCAGCACCGTTTTCGGGCGTACGCTGACGACGGCACATACGAAACAAGAAAGTGGAAAAAAAGGAAAAGGGCTGTCGGAAATTTCCAAGCGCGTTGATTTTTAAACGTGTTTTTATTCGTTTTCCACTCCGAGCACAGCCGGAGCACAGTTACGTCATAATGAAAATTCCCAGAATTCCAGCCCCGTTATCCACGATGGCTACGTAAGACGTCAAATGTTGTGAGGCAAAACAAAACCACCACCAAAAACGCTACCCCCATGGTGCACCGCTAATTGACAAACACATTCGTCCACCTTGAACCTACCCCACCGACTGGAAATATGAACGCGTTTATTAATCGATTTGTTCGGAGCGAGCGCACTCCAACTTCGAACAAGTCAACGAAATTAAGTCTTTATCGCGCGAAACCCGCACACTCGCAAGCACACCAAACCATTGTGAAAAGCGACCATTAAACAACCAATAGGCTGCGATCCGCTTCGGCACCCGGTGCTCACGTTTCTTCGATCGCAACCGCACCGGTCAAAAACAAACGCCATTTTGTTCGAGAACCCGCGGTACCCAAAACAGAAAGCGAAAAACAAACCGTTGCCACTCCAGTGCCTACTTCGGCACCTGTCATTTGTGTTCGAACACCTTCCGACGCGACGTCGAAACGACGTGTATCTAATGGGACGGCGCGAAAACAAAAAAAAAGCGCGTCAAACGTGACATTGACACAGAAAAAAAGTGGCTACCGGTCGGTCCCGGGTGGAAGTGGTGGCCAGTTTTGTTTGCGAGCTGGTAAACAACCCGATCATATATCCATTCTGAACGTAATCCACGCGGCAGCGGAATTAAACAAACATCGTGCGTTCGGGGACCGAAATCGATGATGGATGATCTACAAAACGTAGGACCCGGAGATTTTTGTTTTCAAAATTTTGTTTCAACACCACTAGCCAAACTTCTTGCTCGGGTAGGGAGGAAGGAAATTAATCTCACTCGCTGCCCCGGCTCCGGCACTTCACTAGGTCACTTTAAAAGAGTGTTTTTTCCGATTTCCTCACTATCGTCCCTTCCCCCCTTCCGACCCTATTCCGAATGGCAAAACAATCGAAAACTTTACCATGACGCAGTTATATTTTCGGCAACGCTGCCCTCAAGGTGCGTTCGCGCTACATGCAGGTTGCGTATGTGGGGTCTTTCCCACAGTGCGGCCACTGCTGCCCACTCCGGATTTATATCCCCGTTCGTATCGACCGTCAATCAACGATCCAAAACAACAACGCTAAAAGGGTCAGAAAAAAAACGTCGTGGCCGGGGGGCTAAACGCACCTTTCGCCAATGCCAAATGCGCGGTGACTTCGGGCGCTCGCTGCAGCCGCTCGCGCAAGTGACCGACGAGCAGGCAACGAAAATAAAAACTAAATCGAAAAACACGTCACGTTGCCCAAGGTAGTAAACAAAGTGTGATGCAACTTCAATTTCCTTGAGATTGGGGGGTAGTTTTCGGCATAACGAGCAGTCAATACAGGAAATGTTCTCAATGTGCTTGCCGTGCGTGCGATTGAGGGTGATGTAATATTTGCAATTGAGCATAATTTTTGCTTCATAGCTTCAGTGGGCACACAGTTAAAGATTCCCACACGAAAAGATACGGTGTAAATAGTATGGGGTGCTCATTCAGTCTGCGAAATGTTTGTAGCATTTCCTTTGTGTTTGAAACATTTGCTGAATATTAGATTCAAAGGAAGATCAAATTTCAAAAATGGAAAATTTTATGACTTTAAATGGTCTACTAAATTATTTAACAAATGAACTTTTATTACACTCTCGATGTTATTGTGGAAAAATACGCGTTTCCCTCTCCTTCTGCGATTCACTTATCCAATTGCCGACCTATCCCTCTCATTAATCATCCTGAAAAGCATCCACATCAACACCCGGATGAACGGCCACGAGACAGCATCCTGTGTTGGCTCCCAAGCAACTATGTTTCCCCCTGTTGCAATCGTTCCGAACAGGATTCGTTTTTATGCATATCAGTGCATGATTTACATGGAACACTCTGTCGCCTCGAAGCTGTCGTCGTAAATCTGACCACGACGACGAGAACATCGATCTGGCCACATTTGCCCTCTGGCAAAGCATAATAATAGTTTCGAACACGACGTCCAGCAAGAAGAGGCACCTGCGTCGATCATTCGCCGCACAAAACCTGGAACTATCTGGAACTGGAACCATTTTTTGTTTTTGCACGTCGCTAGTGCCACGGAGAATTTAATAGTGTTGAGCGATTGCTATCGAGCCGTTTCAGCGTTGCATCGAGACAGAAATCTGTTTTAGTTGGCCGAACAATCGTATCGGGGCATCTTCACTTCCGTTCCCAGGTGTGGTTTTTATGCTTTGCTTATGATATTAGTAAGATTTTCACATAGAAGTAAGTTTATTATTAGCATAAAAATCATTCCGGTGCATTATTTTGTAGCAAAAAAACACGAGATCGAAAAGTTGAGTTCGATAAATGCACATGTTCTGCTTCTCGTCTTCTAGAGTACAGTTTCTAGTATGCTAAATACGTTTCCTCTGCCTTCTCCAACATCACAACTCAAACAGGAAACGTTGCGGCTCAGCTCTCCTCCAAACCGACCCAAGAAAGTGAAAAGAAAAACGAGTTTCACCGATAAGCGTTGCTGCATGTGCGCAACAAAAGATGCACCAAGATGTGCCTCGTGGGCCTGCTTCGTACGTGTAATGAGATGAATTCTGCGATCTTTAGATACGTCTCATTAAACCGTGCATGATGGGAGCAAATAGAGAAAAAAAATGGAAAGCGCATTCTCTACGCACTCGCACGTTTTGCTCGGTTCGGCTCACGCATGCTAGTAGCGGCCCTGTTTTCCCCTGCCCCCTGTGGCGTGCGAAATCGTTGCACAAACGGCCCAGCGTTGATATTGATACCCGGGAGCAGTAATTTACATTCCAGTCTTACCGGCGCACCACTATTTGCTGACGAGGCCGAGAGCCGGTTGTACAAAAGCTATCAGATTTTTAAAAAATTTTATTGAGATTTGTTCCAAATAAAGCAATCTTATAAAATGACCAGACGGTTGTAATTTTGTAGAATATTACATCTAAATTATAAATGTACGCGTCCTACAATGTTGAGATTCTGAAAAAATGGAAATACTCGCCCGCCCTTCTGTTCTGAAAAAGGTGTGACACTATCTAAGGCATTTAAATTATGCATAATGACCTTAAAATCCTAAGCAAAACTCTTAGAAGCGACAGACAAGAACAAACACCAGCCTCTTTTCGTTCGTTTTGCGCGGTTTTCCTTCCCGCAACAGACAGTGGGCAAAGATGCTCTCAACAGAAAAAAAGTTTTCTCCGCCCCCGGGTGGACTCGAACCACCAACCTTTCGGTTAACAGCCGAACGCGCTAACCGATTGCGCCACGAAGGCGATGTGGGAAAAGTGAGTTCAATTAGTAGCAAAATTATTTTTGTTCTTTTTGAAAAGAAGTATTTATTTCCTTATCATTGCTACTATTGAACGAAAACGTTGCACCACACTACGAACCCATCATCTGAACAGAATCGAGGTGAAAGCAACAATATAAAAGACAGCATCTTCTACCCAACCGGAACGGAGTATGAATCGCTACCTGCCGCAACCAGTGCAGTGAATAGGAAATTAAATGTATTCACTTTCAATAGCCTGCCCTACCTGCTTGCCCATCCGGCATGGGCGCGATCGTCGTCGTCGTCGTAAAACCAGGGAAAATAGAAATGCTACTGACTCGTTTCACATGCGCGCCGGACCACCTTCCTAGCATTGTGGTGCCTGGTATCAATTTAACTTATCAGTTATCGGATAGGAAAGAATGTTCAACGAGCGTTAAATTCGCTACTCCACCATATGAAGCAAACGAAGCTTTTTGAGGGAGGAGAGGAGGATTGGAGATAATGTGATGGGGGATGGAATAGAGGGATGGTGGTTACCCGTTTTGGAGTAATGAAAGCTCTAACAGGTTTCGGACGATCCAATGCGATAAAGGGCGTTGGAAAGATTTATCTTACGTATCTATCTAGTGAAAAAACATTTTTATTGTAGTGTAACGAGCATTTGTTTTTTCTTTCAAGTATTAGTAATCTATCGGTATTTTTAGAATGGTTTTGAAACACACCCGAAACTAACATTATATTCAATAAAGTACAATTGTTTACGTTCACTATTAATGTGGCACCCTATTGTTTTATTTGTGTGCTATAATTATAACCGAATAAAATCTAATCGAAATCCAGTTAGCAACATGAATAAATCAAAACTGTTGTAATATTTACAGGAAAGTCAATTTTGTATTACCCCGTCCGAACTAAAACCCGCGCACTTCTGCTGCGTAAATTTTAGTGTTAACAGACACTGCCCGCCATACTCTGTAAAGCAAACCTCCCCGTTTGGTACAGCCCCTGGCTAGTGGAGACCATTTGTGAAGGCAAAGTAAATTATGTCATTTTTTGTCAGTCCCTTTTACATGCTACTGCTAGTCCCCGCCGCTAACATCCGTACTACTAAAATTATCTTAAATAAAAACCACATCCACCACGCGGCAAAAGCGAAGCGACAGGATACCTTTTCTTCCCACTACCCCTCGGCAAAGCATGACATTTGCATGTTTCTTGATTTTCGCCGAAAAACGATCCTACGTTACCTAGGCCTGGATATTGTTTCACGTACCCGTAGGACATTCTGCAGGT
Source organism: Anopheles farauti (assembly GCA_000473445.2). Classification (NCBI taxonomy): domain Eukaryota; kingdom Metazoa; phylum Arthropoda; class Insecta; order Diptera; family Culicidae; genus Anopheles; species Anopheles farauti. The sequence continues at coordinate 14,502,932 of KI915041.1, forward strand.
ACTACTTGTTTGAGTTTGGAATTACAAAACATTTTCAAGAGTAGCTTTTCCCCTCTGTTGGAACCGATGGCTTGTTTTCCTTCCCCACCTATCTGCCCCCTCCTCATCCCTTCCCTCGCTCATCCACCGTCCCGACAAGAAAAACCATCAGAGGATTTAGCGTGTGGTCGCTTCCGAGAAATCGGATATGCGCTTTTCCATCCATCCGGGCTTCGGGCTTGGTGTGTTTTAGTTTTGTTTTTGTACTTCCCTCCTCCTGCTGCAACGCAACAGCGAGCAACGGAAATGGAGACTTTGCAATCGAAATCGAAACCACAAAACGGGGCACAGGAGGGGAAACCGGTGCGGGTACGATTTTCAATTTCAAATCCGCACTCACATTCTTGCTCCCCACTCTCGCTGGCGAAGGAAAACTTTGTGCGACACGCGCAAAATCTCGAACCCACCCCATTCCACCCCACCGATGCCCTCCGAACCACACGCGTTCGCACCGGGGTGCTGCCTAATGGCCTAATGGGGTGGCGGTCCGACGAACGGGATGGCTTCCACTGGAAACCGGATCGGCTAAGCGAAGCGGTGGTGAAGATGAGCCGCCACCCTCGTCAGCCTACTTTTCCCGCCGGTTTGTCAACGGTGGATGAAGCCATATTCCATATACCATACACGCACATACCAACCGGAAAATCTTCTTTCCCTTTTCATCCGGGAAAAGTGTGTTTTCTGTGTCACCGAGCTGGTGGTTTCACGGGCAAACAGTTCACGGCCCATATTGCATGATTCGTCACCGGTGTTGTGCGTTTCGATGAATGATTTCCAAAGGTAATAGAAATGAAAACATAAAACAAATCGTTTAGGTTATTGAATCAAGATCTTCCAATATTTTATCATTTTAACAAACAATTTACAATCGTCATGTACACAATCCACCTGGGCTTTTCTCACTTCGCATATGTCCAAGCGAACAAGCATTCATTTAGTAAAAGCGACAGGCGATAGTCTAGTTGTGCTACACCCTGAAATAATTAATTTCTCTGTTATTTCAGTGACTCCATAAACCTCGTTTTTTTCAAATTAATACGTGTATTTGTCAATTCAAGTTTTGCTGTCTTTAATACACGGACCAGAACTATTGAAGAACCTCTTTTCTAACTTCTTCATTCTCACAGAGTACAAGTACCTTCCCAACAAAACCGAAAAGCCAACAAACAGCAACGTAGTTTTGTTTTTACGTTTCTCTCTCTCTCCCTTTCGCACGATCACTGGTTGGTGCAATGTGCAGCGTGCGATGCGAATTGATGCACACGGCAGTTTCTAATGGCCTAGTTTCTGGATGGTCTTTTTCCGTCCGCAACACCTTCCGCGGGCGCACACCACAAGTGAAATGCATCGTATCGCAACGCCGCCGTCATCGTCTCTGCACTGCACTTTACGATTAGCTGGTGGTGCTGCACATCAGTGACTTTTTTTTGCACTCCTCTTACTTTTACTGCGGCTTTCTCATTTCACTTCACTTCTTGCTTTCTTGCCGTCGCGGCTACCGGAGTTACTTTTGCCCGGAAGGGACGGCCGAAGGGGACCGTGAAACGTGAACGGTCTAATGTCTGATGTGCTGACGAAGACCCGAGGAAATCTCGCTCCATGAATGGGTGAAGGCGGGGACAGCGGTAACCATTTCTTCTCCGGTGCTGGCGGACGGAAACAAGCGGCTCTGGGGGACCAATTTTTGTGAGCTGCCAGCACTGCGCGGAAACGTCGGCATGATTCTATTTTTGAGCTGCACTTTTTGAGGTCATGGAGGTAGTTTTGAAGAATTTACTGCCTACTGCCGCCCTGTTGCTGCAAGTTAGAGCACGCAATTTTATGGGACCGTTACTGTCTCATTGGTCGAGTTTTATTAGCTGCTTTTGAAAAAACGGCAACATTACAACGCACGGTTTGGTAGTTAGCTAGTTGACAGGGACTATATTTCCCATGTTGTCATGCGTAGTTTTGTCGAAACGATGTTTTGAGGAACGAGTGTCGATGCGAAAAATGGATGTAAATACAGCAATTTACAGCAATTTTGCGAGTTGGCATCGCAACAACGATAAAAATTTGTTTCGAAATAGAACGGAAGTGATACATCGCCTTCGTGGCGCAATCGGTTAGCGCGTTCGGCTGTTAACCGAAAGGTTGGTGGTTCGAGTCCACCCGGGGGCGGAGGAAACCTTTTATATTTATATTAAGAGAGATATTCTTGTCGTTATAGGAAGGATTTAAATAGATTTTGAAGATGAAATGGATGGATGGATTTTAGTCCCTTTAATTATGTCTAATATTTGAATGTTGTCTTAGATTCTATGAAAAAAACCATCAAGAAAAATAGTTACAAAATCAACATTTTAATGCTATTTCACAATTCATTAATATTTCTTTCTTTTTCTTCTTTCAGGTAAAAATCGAATTTCTGCACGTGCTGACTCTATAAAGCCGACCAATTCAAAGAAGTATTTAGATACCTCTTCATTGACCTAGACTATGTTAAATCAACATAGATGCCAACCTCTTCTAAGCTATGTACAGCAACATCAGCTGTTCCGGGTAACACGTTCAGATGGACACCTGTGTATATCGGAAGCGCAGCATGTTAACAGTGCCTGTTGACACAAGACTTGCCACAGTGCGCTTGTTGACTAAAGCGTCCGTAACGTACGCACGCGTATGGACACCCGCCAACCTCCAACATTATCAACTCCGCTCCGAAGGGCTACCGCAATTGACTGCGGCCCGGCAGAAGATAAGAGGGTCGCCCGTGATTCACCACAACACGAGACGATCGAAAAACGGGGTTATGAAAGATATCGGGTATGCCTGTAAGACTGCTGGTCTTAGGTCTTCCATCCAGTCTGGAATGCATAATCGAAACGTACGTTAGAATCAAAGACGTTCTTATTGGTGCGAAGGGTTGGGGGTTAGATAACGGGGTGCAACCATTGCCGACAGGCGCGGGAAAACCGGAGAGTGTGCAACCCACATAAAGCCCCCCCCCCCCCCCCCCCCCTCTTCCACGGTACGAGTGGGGTGGGTGCTTCAATCAAGAGAAATCACGAGGAACGGCGCGTGTTTACTCACGCCCGAAGTAGTTCAAACCTTGGCTTAGATTTTTTAGCCCATTCGGTTCCGTTCTTATCGCATCTTTGCCATCATCCAAACGAATGGAGGGGACGCCTGACTTGAACACCTTGCACGTCAGCGAGTGTGTGAGTGCTGTTTGTCCGCTTGTTGGACGACGATTGCGTGAAGCGTGTGCCTACTTGCACGACGCCCCAAACGTTACCCGGACATCGATAGACTCGCCATTATCACACAGTCAGGATGGCCGAGCGGTCTAAGGCGCTACGTTCAGGTCGTAGTCTTCTCTGAAGGCGTGGGTTCGAATCCCACTTCTGACAAATGAAAAATGTTTTTGTTTTACCATATGCCCCCTCGACAGCGACTAATGGATGTTGATATGAGATGAATCCACACACGTTGTGTTGCTGCTTCCTCGTCATCCATTTGCAATGTCATTGCCAGAACATCATCAACAGCATCATAATTAGTCAGACGTGTGGTTGTTTCATGATCCGATCGTGTTTCCTTTTTGTTTTACATCACATCAAAAATAGATTTAAATGGGAACGGGAACGTTCACTCACGATATGCAAACCAAGAACCGTGCTTGTGTTGAAGTGTATTTTTGAATTTATCAATGACCAAAATAGAGCACATGCCGGGGACGCTCGGGAAGGCAATTCGGACGTTTGCGAGCACCGTATTTCCGCACACTTTAAAAACTGACGTGATTATTTTCCGTCCGTTGCACCAGCTTTGTTGATCGTTCCTATCATTTCGATTCACACCACGATTGCACTGCCGTAACCTGCGTAGTAATCAACACGCGTGTGTTAATTAGAAACACGGAGAAATGGTAGCGATAGAATCACTCATCAAAGAGTCCAATTTCGAAGCTTCGAAGATCGTTGCTAAACGATTATCAGTGGTCGACATGTTGCATAATCTACCGACCCCGTCGGGCTTTCGCAAACACTTTACCCAACCCCGTCTCGGCGAAGAACGTTCCGAAGCACGCTTTTCGTCTGAAGCCGTTCGTCTCCAAACGGCCGACGCGAAATATCAAAGTGCAGTTCGGTCGAATAAAGAACCGCCGCTCCGGTTTCTGACTACACGAACCGCATGTACCAGTGGTCCCAGGCCCCAGTAGCATTGAGTAATAAGCCATTTAATGAATACTCTACCACATCTTCCTCGGTATCCCTCAGCCAGATGACGGCGGTACTGTGCGGCGACAGGCGAAACGCGAATGTGACCATAAAACGGAATTACCAGCACAAAAAAACCAGCCCCACGAACCGGTTGAAAGGGAAAACGGGAAAAGTAAGCTCGCTGCGCACCCTCGGACGTCTTCTCAGGTGTATGTGTGCGTGCGTGTGTGTGTGTATATGTGCACGGTGCTGGCTGGCACGGAAGTCGAAACGACCGGAGAACGACCGGTTGGACGATGGGAAGACAAAGAGGTTGTAAATTACCCTTCAACCGGCGGCGCAAGCATCCAACTTGCGAGAAGAAGCATCAAGTATGCTAGCGCGCATCCTCCGGAGCGGAGTGGTTGCGAAGTACAAATTATGTTCTTGATGGAGCGACGCTGCGAGCTCGAGAATGTCTTGCGTTCGCGTATTTCCGCAAGCAACCAGCACGGCCGGAGACGGTCACGAAGTCATTATTCTCTGCGATGTCTGCGAGTGGTGCCAAGCCTCCAGCATCGGTAGAAGTCTTCGAACCAGGTCCAGTTCACTATTCCGCGCATGATTAAACGACAGGAGAACGGAGAACAAGTTCGTAAAGGGGGCTTGATCGCTTCCTGATCTCGTCTGCAAGCGGGATTGTCTTTGCTAGGGTCTTATCAATGGCGGCGGGATGCGCTTAATCGCATCGTACCTGTCCATTTTCCAAGGAATGACTTACGTCCCACCCGGCAGGAAGTTTCAACATCTTCGTTCATTGGTGTGGTGGAAGATCCTCCGAGCTTGATAAGACTAAGAACAGAACAAGCCCTAGTTACATTACATCACACGTCATCAGACTTCACGCATTTAATTAAAAGTATTCCTAACACTTAATAGACGATCCTACTAAAGGAAGTGAGGCTACAAGCGATCTTCACTATGCGTCTGCATCGTCACATATTCAAGACCAGCAACCACTCCAGCAACAGTTCTAAAGCCTCGCCATGTCGACATTTCCTTCATTTTGCCATGAACCATCCGAATGACCGGCCCGGAGAGTTGCTGTTGGGAAACGGAAAACGTCCGTAGGTGACGAAAAATTCTCGCTCTCTTTCACTCCACCTTTGGCGTATTGCCGAAAGGAAACGTATCAGCGTATCCACACAACTTCACCAAAAGGCCGATTTCACATCAACATCATTCGGAAAACAAGAGCTCTTCCCCACGGCTGAAATACGGCTGCTGCTCGTTTTTTTTGTTTTCGCGAGATTGTGATGCCGCACACAATGGACAACCGCCGATCTGCAGCGGTGTACCAGCAGGACGTTGCTCAACGTTTTTCCACCAGGTCGCTGGCACTCGGCAGTCGTCTCCGCCACAACCGGTTCACACCGATCGCTCTCCGGAGGAACCGAGCAGTGCAGAGGATGGGGGAAACAGTTTGGCGTGCTGCCGAAAACGGCATTGGTGGAGTAGCACCCGGTTTCGAGATTCATCAAACCATTGCCGCAAACAAATTCAAAACAAAACACCCCAAAATGCACCCCACGCCATCTGACCATCTGACCACCGGTGGGAACGGAGTGTGCACAAACAGTGCTTTGCAAATGGCCATCGGTGCAATCGTCTGCTGCTAGCACAATGGCACACATTTTTCGGTAAAAGTACCATCTCGCGGCCCGCTTCCCTCGGTTTTCCCCTCGCCCCGTCATCCGGATCCGTCGCTAGTTCAACGCACGTTTTCGAGGTAACGCATAGGCACGCGGGTTTTTTTTTTTTCGTTGGCACCGACGAGCCTTAAGCAATCGCGCGCGAAGGTCACTCAATGGGTTTGTTTTTTTTTTTTTGTTTTTTTGGTTGTTTCTTACGTTTACGTGCGGCCACTCGCCGCTCTCCAGCAGCCCAATTTTGGCAGGGCTGGTGATGCGTAGCGAATCTGTGGCGAGATTGGACCAGCGTCACCACAGTCTGCCACGACTAGCACGTGTTTGAGCCTTCCTGCAGGCACCGCTAATGAAAGCTAATGATGTCATGGGGAGTGCTCAGGGCTTTGATGTGGCGTAATCAGCTCGTTAGTACACAGGATGCAAAAAACAGTAATTATCTATCATTATAAAAACTGGTCTAAAATAGTAAACACAAATATTCGCTTTCACTAGCTACTAACATCTGTTTTTAGTGTGTAAGTTTTTGCTGTATTTCTTTCATTGCTCAACTAACCATGTTGTTCTCTTACCTAATGTTCTTCAAATTCTTCTGTTTCTTATCATGATATAATATTTACTGGAAGAGTTTTTAATATTCTGTTATGTTTTTCTTTTTCTTCTTTTCTATTTGTTGCATTATTTTTATGCTGAATTCGCTATCAATTTTTTACCCAATTGCTGTCTATCGTCACCCGTCTCGCCTCTCCTGACTGTTTGTAATCATTTTCACAACCGTCATAATGTTTTCATTCGATAGATTTTCCGGCCTTGCACGCCGACCTCCCCAGGTACCGCCAGCATACCAGCTGGCCAGTTCAACGTACCGCACGAGGGCAAGGTCACACGGCGGTGGCTCGATTTCAGGTGCCCACGGTAGCGGGAAAACGTATCGCACCAGCCACCGCCGTTGCACGGTCCGGTGGGTCGCGTGGGTATGGATGGATACGCGGCCAGTTTCACCACCTCGAGATTTTCCGGTAGTCCAAAAACCACCCACCCGTTCCACGATGCATTTCACGGATGAAGGAAATCAGCTGCTTTTCGGTGCCGTTCGGAAGCACTAGCAAAGATATCCGTTACGCGGGTGCACGAGATGTCGAATGAATGGAACCCGGCGGTCGAAACGGCCACCGTCCGTTACGGTTGATGAGGCTCCCGGTACACAATAACACACAGCACTAGCAGCGAAACAAACACACGCACAACTTCGCTGCCGAAACAAAAAACAACAAAACCGAATCACCCGCTCAAGGTTGCGCTCGATCAGCTGGGGCCACTCGTCAAATATATTAAAAAAAAAACTACACCGGGCTTTGGCTCGCGCGCGCGATCGTTGGCGCACAGTTTTATGATTTTGTTTTGTAGAGTGGTTCGGACCGTTGTTCGCTGTTTGTTTCTTTTTCTGGCGTTTACGTTTTCGTGCGTTGTTGCATTTATTTTCCGCACAACCATTACGCAATCCTCCCGTGTGCTCTGTGGCTCCATGAATCGGATCGGACGCTGGCGGTTGCACAAATTGTGGACATTTGGCTACCGAGCGCGCGGCGTTGGACCTTGAATTTTGGCGTTTTGGTTTTATTTCCCACCCGAACGTGGTGGCTTTTTGGCAGTCACGCTTCGCCTGCCAGTACTGATGCAAATTTATTTTTACCAATCAATCGATTTCACTGTCATTCGACACCAAAAACGGGTCGACTTTCTACCGCCCGGAGAGTGAGAAGAATTGTGTGCGAAAATGGGAACTTTTTTCTTAAATGATTTGCTGGTAAACTGGACAGCTCCTTTAACTATTTTTAAATAATTTGCTAAACGACTTAAGATGAATGTTCCTATTAAATTACATCTTGTACACTGGTTCATAATTTGGGCAGTAATTTGGAATTTTCGACAAAACTATTTTAGGATTATATTTTTTCGTTACTTAAGTATAAACAAAATAACAAAATTAATCCTCCATCGTATCGTAACGAATTATCATAGGTATTTAATTATTTCACGTAAAATATATCGAATAACAAATTACAAATGTTGAGTGTTTAAAATTTCAACTCTAAATCTGCATTCCAAAACCCAAATGCACAACTCAAACCCTTATCAGAGGGTCAACGGCAACCGTTTTAGAAATAAATAGCTCCACACAACCACCCATCGAAAACGAGTGCCGTTGACCGACCGGTAGCCGTTGACCATTCGGTTCGTCATGCCGCTAAAATGCAATCAGCTCACATTTGGCCCCATCCCCCGTCCCTGATCGGTTGTATCCGATCCCATTGATCTCGTCCTAGTGCCTTCCCGCCTAACGAAGACGACGTCAACGATGGCGGACCGAGCTGATGATGATCGCTTTTTGATTGAAATCAACCTCAACGCGCAGACCCCCGTCTGCGGGAGAGACTAAATGGAAGCAATGCACCATCGTCGCCACCGTTACCACCACCAACACCACGATGACCGCGATCACCCCTCGCTTAAGAACTGCGAAACTCTCGCGATTTAAGATGTGCGCGCGCGAGAAAGAAAAGACGGAAAAGACACTGCGCTGGCTGCCGAATCGGGCGAGGTGGTGGGAGAAGGGGTGAGCGAGAAACACAAACAACCACATGTGCCCGTACGTGGCGGGGAAGGAAGCCCACGCACACAGCCGCACTCGTCTCAGCCGCAAGCGAGAGTGCAGTGAATTCGCGCGCGCACTCCTCACCGCAATCGCAGCCTTGAATTCGTTCGTCGAACTGCAGCAGCAACAGCAGCAGCAGCAGCAGCAGCAGCAGCAGCAGTAGCAAGAGTGTATTTACTACTCCGCGAGACGCCGCGGTAAATGTATATAAATATAGCTCTATTGCACTCGAGCAATACTTGCCTTCCTCTCGTTGCTGCAAATGGGCCCGTCTGCTCTGCCTACCCATCAGAAACAAAAAACCCTTAAGCATCTGCACCACACACCACGCACGCACACACGCACACACATATATACACCCGAGCGCAGTCGTGAACTAGTCGCTTCAGGGGGGTGTGAGATGTGTGTGTGCTTATGTGTGTGTGTTGTGTTCGACAAACCGGACAGAATGATGATGACGAGCAGCTCGCAACAACACGCAGCTTTCGCGTTCACGCAATCCTGCCTGCTTTGATACCTCCCATCCCACCACCCCTCGTTCGGCCATATGCTGCTGGACGCATCGTCTGGAGCGAGTGGAAAGTGTGTTGGAGACAAAAAAAAACACACACACACACACACTTGTGGTCACATGAGTCGACCGCACTGGTTGCTTCTTGACTTGTTAATGTAATGTCGGTTGGGTCGGTGGTTGCGATGAGTTTGATGAGTAAATTTGTTGCCATTTTTTAAGGGTTTGGTTTGAGCTTAGTTGTATTGCTATCGTGTAGGACAGCTTAGTTAAAACATTGTTTGAAAAATAAATAATTTCTAAAAGCTATCTAGTAAAAGCTATCTAAATGATCAAATTTGTATGTGTTGCAAAAATCGCAAACGTTTGGATTTTTTTGTAAATCTGTCTTTTCCTCGAGTTCAGGGACATTTATTTTGAATATCTTTTAACTATTATTTGTAAATTTTTCCTTAAGAATACATATTTACATATGTTGACGACGACTCTAGCAATAAAAAAAACTCCCAAAATGCCTCAAAGCATCGACAAAATTTGGGAGCACAAAGCATCCTATCACGGCTTGCATCACGCAACCCACTGCCAACCGCACCACACATTGAGGCCAACGTACCAAAGCCCTTCCGGTGACATTTGTTTAGAAACATTTGTTCATGTGCTTTTTTCTGCCGTTTCCGTGCAAAAAAAAAACACAGCCGTTCGCCCTTCCGCCCTTCTTTGCGCATGCCACCTTAGCGCTAACCTTTGCCGCTGGTGCTGTGTTACTAAAACAGCTGAGCGAAAGCCAACAACGGAGTATCGGCAACGAAACGCTTCCTTTGTGGCGTCACTGTAGCCCCTGTGCCACGGGCACTATCACGAAACGGCTGCGGAATCGGCATCATTCGATGGTGATCGTCTGGAGGCGATTGCATCCTCTCTCTCGCCATGCCAGCAAGGAAGTCAGCGATAAAATTTTCTGCCGATTCACGAAAAAAATCCCCCGGGTGAGCGTCAGGCGAATGCACCGCCATTCATTCAAATAGTTTCGCTTATCTATGCTACTAAGCTCCAGCTCCTGACCCCTATTCACTACCAGCGCACACCGATGATATGCAGGGTGAACAGAACACAAAATGGTGAACAGTGTCGCGGAAAAGGGTTCACTCGCAAAGTTGCAGTTCTTTTTTGTTTTTGTTTTGTTTTGCATTTCCTCCTGCTGAGCACGTTAACCCTCGCAGTGTGGCACGTTTTTGCAAAATGGTAATAAAGCGAACGTGCTGTCTCTAAATCAAGCATCGTAAACGTGCATGTATGTGTGTTGCCACGGAGAGGTGAATGAATTGGCAAATGAGCACGAATCCCTCTACCTCATTCGGGGTGGCTTGTTTCTGGTGCTTTCATTACAAATTTACTATTTGCGCGTGAGTTCTTATCATCCTGTGTGTGATTGACTTTCTGTATCCGGGTGTGATTGAGATTAGACTGATGAAGCAAATCCACTGATTGAAACCTTCGCTAGTTTGTGATTTTTTTTACATTTTAAAATCTAACATAAACAAGCATTAACCAATCCAGACGCGAAGGAACCAAACTGCTACGCAGCGAGCTACGCGAAGTGTGCTGCATAAATTTCTTTCAAGTGCAATCACCACGCGCTCGACGCATGATCGCTCGCAATCGAAGCATCTGTGCCCAAAAATTATCCCTTCGCAGCTTCGACACCACAACGCAGGCTCCTTTAACCTTTACCCTTTTTTCGGTGCCCGGCTGCTTAAACGCCAGACGATCCTGTTTGTCCATGCCGGACGAGTTCATCTTGATGTCATCCATAAAACATACGCACCCGAACCCGTGTGGCGTGTGGCATTCGAATAAACATTAAGCGAGCCAAGCGCATCAAGCACCTTGGGGCCGAAAGGCATTGTATTCTAGCTACCAGGTACGCCGGAGGCAACTTGTACACGACCGTTCTACTGACGAATTCACGTGATGGTGCATGATCGTACCGTGGTTAACCCCCAAATCAAAGACGGCCCTCCCAAAGTAAACAATTGATTTACATAATTGTTTTTTGGAGGCTTTTATGAGGGTATTTTTCGGCTGTCCTTTCGATATTCTGGGAAGCGTTGTATCCTCAAGCTCACACCCTCATTATGGACTTCAAACTATCGGGAGTCATAGGTATTAAAATGTATTAGTATCAGTCGGTTGTATATATCGGCACAAATTTATTAAAGAAGAAAAATTTTAGATAAAAAATCATGAAAAATATCAAATTGCTCTTTTTCATACTAGTAACGTTTACTTCCATCCAGAAGGTGTAACACATTCTCAGCAAACTACCTCCCCCTAACACTAACTGGGTCAACAGAATGCCGTCAAACGTAAATCCGTCATATCATGCTCTAAATTATGGCCATCATCGTCCTGTTGCTTTGTTTTTGTGCGCGTATGCACGTCCGCACTCGCCAAAACTTTCCGAGCTGGAGAGAAATCCCAAATGTCACCTATAAAACCAAACAGATACACACACAAGCACACACGCGCCACCCAAGACACGGAATGTTTATTGAGGATCATTTTCGCGACAGACACTGAGCGCACACGCGAGAGAGAGAGAGAGAGAGAGAGAGAAAATGGATGCGTCGCATGGAAGCAGCAAAGTTTTGCCATAAAAAATAAACAACTGACCGTCCCCTTGCGCCCGTGTTATGCTTTGAGTTTGGGTCGGCGCAGAACCCGCGGAGAGAAAGAGAGAAGCTTAAAGTTGGCAGATGATGGCCTGAAAAGTGGGTCATCATCATTATATGCATTCGATTCGCCACCGTCAAACCCCCGCCTGCTCATTAGATTTTATGACTCCATAATCCACCGTCATTGTGGGCGGCGTTTTCACTGCGGCGGTCACGGCTCAGGGTGTAGTTAATTTTTTTCAGTCGGAAATGCGTGCCGAAACAAAATTGTTAATTAATCAATAAAATATGAATGCGTTAATCGTATCGTGTTTTTTTTGTGCTAAAATCTTGCATTAAAAGTAGCTATTCCTTGTTTGCACGAATCGTGTTTCAATTCTTCAATTATCTGATTTATCCCGTGCGCCAAGTTGCAGCTGGATGTCAGTGGTCGGTCGGTTCGCGCGGTTCAGGGGATGTGTTTACACGATTTGCGTGCCGATGATTAAGTGCGCGAATTGATACGCCTGACTGGGGACAAGCTGTTTTCATTTTCACGCCACATCACATTTCTGCGGCACACCCACCGTGCACTGTACCGCCAGCTCAACAAGGAACAGAGCGTCACACACAAGAACGTGCTTTGTTTTCCATCGGAACGCACACCGACCGCTGCGCTTCGGCCGTTTGGAGCCGTTAAATTTGGGTCAAATTTGTCAGCCCGTACAGCCGTTGTCGACCCAACCGCAAGCTCTTGCATGGTGTTGGATTAAAAACGCACCATTAGCCGGATGACAGGTCGATGAAAATTCATAGAAAATTACTTTCAGTAAAAAAAACAAAAAAAAATCTTCACAAATGGAGACGCACGGTTGTTCGTCCCTTGTAAATGGCTGCGTACTGTGTGATATTTGTGGCTGCGTCGATCGGGATCGGTGGCCCTTTGTTGTAAGCGTTTCCGTGTAGCGTAATATTTATCCCTCATCCAATGCGAGGGCGGTGCGCCGGTCTTGGCGGAGGCTAACGTTATTAGACCCCAGTGCACAGAATTGGATCGTGACAGGGCGGAAAAACACCCCGGTAAGTGCGCATGGCGGTGCGAGCAATAGAAATATTTGCAAGTTCGTTCGCCTCATTCGTGCCCCGGTGGTTGCATCGAACGACCCATACACACAGACACGTTTGTGCTGCTCGCTTAATCCTTCCTCCCGGCGCGGTATGTGCGATGCAGACGTGTCATTCGGCATTCATTTGGAGGAATATTTATTAATCGCAGTCGATGAGCGTACGAGTGATAAAAATTTATTCTTTCGCGCTCTACAATCTACAGTCTGTCTTTTCTGCTTTTCTTCTCGATCTGGGGTTAACTTTAACGTTGTTTTATTCTGCAACAGTGTTTTTTTTACCTTCACCACACTATTTATGAGGTTCGTTGCAGTGCGGAACATTTACGGGAATGATGAATGAAAATTTGTTAAACATTTATTCTGTTTTTATTAATAACCATAAACGAACGTAGATTAAAACTACTATAAATATCTAGTATACCATTATTTTATTATACAAAATTTATTTAACACCTTTTTGAGTATATGTAAACGGTTGACAATCTATAACCCGACTCTTAAAATTAATTAATTTTCAGTTCATAAAAAAATCATGAGTTCTGAACCGTTCGCACACAACTACAAAGCTAACCAATTCATCGATTTCCTCTTTTGGCAATGGACGTCCGCTCGTTCACAGAATCGTTACATGCATACTCAAACCAATACTGGCATGCATTTTCAAATGAAGCAAAATCACTCTGAATCCGGCACTGGCGCTCGCTGAACTCCAAAACATCTCCCGCAACATCGCACCCGGGGGGGCCGAAGAATGGTTATCTAGTGTAAATGACCTAATTGTTTAATAAATATTGCACGTTCACATCCGCACCAAACGCCCACCCACCCCGTTCCTGTTCCCTTCGATCTGTCTGTCGTCATCGTTTCCATTCGCAACCGTTTCAAGCTTGTGAAGCGAACCCATCTTTGGAATGCATTGCGATCCGTTCGAAAACAACCAGCAAGCGTTGCGTCGGTGAGATTGTAGCTGTTTTTTTTTTCGTGTGCTTCTTAATTTGCAAACAGACGACGGAGAACTACTCGAGTGGCCCGGTAATGCGAGAGGTGCCGGGGGAAAATGAGCAGCAAATGCGTCGACGCGATTTTTATTAATAAAACAGAATAATCGTTCGTACGATGCGGCTGCATTCTGCAACGTGACGACGATGCGTGCCCACTGCGTGCGGATGCGTGCACAAGGGAGGAAGGAGAGTTGACGTTTGAAAAATTACCATCGGTTGTCAACGGCGCGTAAAGATGACGCGTGTTGTTTGTGCGTTTTATGTTTTTTTTTTCTTCTTTTTTTGCTCGCAATGGGAAAACAAGCGCGAGATCGAGACGACCTCCATGCGTCACCGGGGTTGGAATGAAATCTGTCCAGGAAATTGGGACATCTGCCCGCCGTGTACTTTGCGATGCATAGTGCGCGCACATTTGCATGTGTTTTGCTCGCCCGCTTCCAGTCGAGTCGATCGTGAAGCGTCGTCTAGTGGTGCGGTATAAATAACAACCAAAGAGAACCGATCGAAAGGATTTTCGACAAAAACATTTGCCACATTTTTCGCTCCACTCTTCCTGAGCCTAATTTAAAATTAATCCATTAAAACAACAACATTACATTTCTCATTCGTCATTGAAAATTGCACTCATCCACCGTTGTCGAATGATTGAGAAAAATGCGTTTAATTGCCGTGTCCCCCCCGGGGTGGAGGAAATTTACTACATACATTAGCAGAACCGAACACGCTGCCCATCAATCGTTCGGCGACAGTTCGGCCCATTACGGGTCGGGGACTACAAGCGAGAGTAGTAAAATATTGTCCTCAACCTCGGCGTGCCGTGTGATGTGTGTTACTACCGCGTTTGATAGCCAACAAAATATGAACAAAAAAGCAGGAAGAAAATTATTTCCTAAATTTTGCGCGGCTGGGTGGAGACGATTGCAATAAATTATAGGCCGTGAAATGTGACAGTTTTCGCGTGATCTCAATCTCATGCCACCGCAGCGTATTGGCAGCCTTGACAAATCCACTCACAACAACTCGGCAGTTAGAAGAAAGCAACAGACTTCTTCTCCGATTCTAACACCAGACCGCACCGCCAGTTAGCAAAGAAATTGCACCCCAAACGCGGGAACGCATCTTCGTGTGCAGCTCAGTGAGTGCGCGGAGTGCTAGTGCGTATGTGTGTGAGATAAAATCGCTTTAACATTCATCATCGGTTATTATGGGGTTTTCCCTTTTCTAGGTCTAGGCTGAATTCAAATCAACAACCGTGCGCATGCGAGAGAGCGAGAACAAACCACCTTCCCTTCCCCCGGGGCGGGACAGTGTGCCCTAAAGATGGTTGTGTGTTGTTTGCGCCCACCCGCTTCCCACCCACCAATTTGTGGCAGCGGAATGGTGCTGGTGGTGGTGTGTTGTCTCGAGAGTTTGCTTAGCAATAGCGACGGGCTTGCACTAAGATCGTTTAGGTGGAGTTTTCGTATGGCTCGTTGAACTGTCTGGCTCAACCGAGGAGCGTCCATCTTTGGCAGCTTGCAATTCCCAATTGACGATGTGTAATTGCACCAAAACAAACAAATATTTAGAAAAAAGACGACAATCATAAAGAAAGTTTCTGAAGCAATTTATTAGAAAATATTACCTAACAAAACGTCTTGGAAAAAATTATAAAGGCACACACACATTTTTAAACTTATTAAATAATGACACCAAACGGCTTAATTTATTTCCTATATTTTTGTATTTTATTCTTTAAACCACTTTCCTAAAATCGAACTAAAACATTCGATCATATGCTTTTAAAGGTAGCATAAACTCAGGTACACCACTGGCAAATTTAATTTAATTTTATACCCGCAACATCACATTTAACTTTCTTCTCCACCGCTTCTTAGCTTCACACCATCCCCCACTCAATTGCTCACTCGCCCAGAAGCAGGTGATAGTGATACGGATAACATACCGCGGCAAGAAATCGTACGCACTGGCACGCGGCAAGAAAAACAGTGCGCTACCACCATAATTACCCAGTAATGAAACGCAAGGCAAAGCACATGGCAGCGAAAGAAAATGCTTCTCTTCCCATGCCAGAGCCACCATGTGCTGTGCTGTGCAAAAATGTGCTCGCCTCGTACGCTTGTCGCTCACCTCGACGACGTCGACCACGACGCTGATGATGATCGATTTCACTTCAATTCGCGCTTCTAAGCGCTGCGTGCAGAAGCTGCGCATCTTTCCCCATCGCGCGCGTGCGAAGGGAAAACGACTTTTCTTTTCATGCAACGGGAGCGACTGCATCGCGCACCGGCACGTGACGTCACGTGCCGGTGGGGATGGAAAAGCTGGAGCTTCGTCGCGTTCGTCCGTTGTGCAGCCTCGGTTCCGGCCGACACTTATGCACCGATGGATGGATGCTCTGATTCACTTTCATCGCCGCACCGCACCAACCGGTTTCGATGGTCCCGAGGAGGACCGCATTAGCTGTGTGCGGGGAAAAGTGTCCATCACTTTCATCTTCATCACCCCGACACGGACATCCCGTGGCGGTGGTTTGTTTTTCTTTGCCCTTCCTACCCGCGCGATTCGCATGCGGTTCTGTCGAGGGGAAAACGAGGTCAACGGGTCTGTCAAGTTGGTCAATAGTTTTCCGGTTTCCTTCCGGGGTGTTCCATGCCGTGTCGAGCCGTGCGTTTGAGGTTATACTATTTACGCTGATTGACGGAGCCCGGCTGGTTCACTTTCACCATTTGGTTTGGATGTAATTATTTAACATTAAACATTAATAACATTAATTATTTAACATTAACATGAAGTGGTAGAGTGCTTTTTCATGAGAGAATAATAATGAATTATGAGAAAGAAAATAAAAAACAAAGAAAATAAAGAATTATGAGAGAAATTATGCTTCTGGAGCTATAGCAAAGAAGCAGACTGAAGAGCATGACAGAGCGTCCTTGTGACTTTGTCCAAGAAGAAACTTTTCTAAAGGTCACCTGCTGTGTACAGCTGTGTTGGACACCGTTTCAACGGTGAAGACGATTTGTTTGTATTTACTTCAGAGATCGATTTCAATTTCGTTGTCTGAGGGAGAAAAAAATACAGCTTATGTTACAGGAGTCTCTGAATCCGACAGTCAGTTTTATTCGACAATTTATCCGATCCTGAGAAGAAGGAGAATGTTTATGAAATATAAAATCATTTCTACGAGCACTCTGCCCAAATAGTTAAATTAGTTTCATGCATGAAATAAATACAAGCTATGAAAACGAAATAAAGAAACAGGGGTGATTCATCCTTTGGTAAAGTAAACCTTACACCATTTGTACTATGCAATTAGAGTACGTAAAGACAACAAGATTCGTATGGAAAATCCTCCTACCAAACACGAATGTACCAAATGTACCACCGATGGCCTTGGTGCCCTTGTTGCACCTTGCATAATGCGGCAAAAGCCGAGCCCGAGCCGCCCCATCGATAATTTATGCCGATCAGAAAATCATACGTTTTGCCCGGCCCGCTCCGTGTCGGCAGAGCCGCTGGCCGTTTATTTACGACCGGCCCAATTCCAATTCACACCCGTTCCCGTTCGCGATTAGGCGTCCATTCATGCGGTATTCCATTTATCAATGTCCTTGCGCGGTTTGTTGCCTAAGAAACATCGCGAGCCCAGTGCGCGCGCGCGAACACTATTTTCGAATGGAAACCGCTTGATTTACGGTGCGAAGCGAATGCGAACACACAATTCTAACGATGCATTTGTTGAACGTTCTACCTGCAGCAGTGCGCTGGAATGGGCCTCTTTTAACGTCCTTCCGATGGCTTCGCTACCTTCTCCTTTGCTTTCAGTCTGTGCTTGATTTATGGGTGAACGCACTGGAAGTTATTTATACGATTAAAGATGACCAACCACAGACAGACTGTTTTATGATTTTTTCTGTTTTAATGTGATTGGGAAGCAATCTAGGTCTTAAACAGTGGCAATGTACAGTACATTCGGTCTGCAGTTGGACATTTTTCACCAGCGCTCCCTCAGCATTCGAGATGGTAACAATTTAGCCAACTTCTCGCACCTCGCAATTGAATTAGCCGCAACGCAACGCTTGGCATTCTCGCACCTTCGGCTCAGACCCCATTACATCATCGAAACCGTCTAGCCGATCGTCAACGCTAAAGTGCATTTAATGACGCCGTACGTCATGGAGACGCCCGGTATTAAGCACACACACATACACACACAAACACGGACCCGAGCTCGGAATGGCTTTTGCCTCGAAAAGACCGTTAATTGAGACGTTGCCATTTTGACCGCACCCAGATCAGCGACGGTTTAACGGACGGTGGAAGGAAGAAAAAAAGGGAAATATATGATTGATGAAGTGCACGGAGTGCATGTGTGCATCCCCACCGACGATGAAGGTGGGGTCACGGGGGCGTAGGGGAAGAGGAGAAGAGGGGAGAGAGAGAGATAAACAACCGCTTTCGTCTAGCGTTCTGAGTGATGCCCAACCGTGTACACCGTTCGAATAAAGTTCACATAATGATTATCCACTTCAATAGCACGCAATCAGCGACAGATTTCTCGCCACCGCATGTGTATCAATCACACACCTTAAGCTTAAGCCAGCGTTCGAAGCTGTTTGGATGCACAGCAAACTAGCAGATCACCGTTGTTGTGATAGGATTTTCAATGTTTTTTCCAGTTACAAAGTCATTTTTACGATTTGAAGTTGTGGTTTCATACTAAATCTATTTCAATTATCGGTGATTATTTCACGGTTAAAGATACTGATGTCGATCATTCCATTTTTTCCATCCATGAACTTTAAATGTGAAAAACGATTTTCTCACGCTCATTTCACTTTAATCACGTAAAATGCGTCTTTAGTTGTGCCATCTAGCACAACTCTATAACTCATGCAAATGATGCATGGCAGACGTAGACGGAGTGCAAACTTTTGGGTGTATTTACGACCAGTAACACACATCAGATGTCTCATTAGATCAACATCACGGGATGACCTACATAGCAGCCCGCAGACCCTCCCCAAGCGCACTCTCAATACTCCCTTGAGACGGCAGACACAGCGGAAGCAAGTCACATCGAATAGTCGATGACAATTGATGTGTTTTCTCCCGTGTCACGCAGCGTGCCAACATCACACCAGACCAGAATGCGGTGCGGTAGGTCCCGGTTCTTTCTACCGCAGTGATCGCACGCCCGCACCGGCCGCAAAACGTTTAATGATCGTCAACCCCAAGCCCAGCTTTTGTCGTGGATCACCTACCAAAAATAGGTGACCGTCAGATCAGAAGATTGAAGTAATGTGGTAACGATTTGCCGTTGGCGGAGCTCCTTTTTGGCGTAAGAACGCGTCGCCCTAAATTTAACGCCCATACCCGAAGCGGTTTGCAAACGGATCGGATCAAGGGAGGCGGTAGGTGTAAGTTTCTCTCACCCAAAAAAAAAACCATCCATTCAAACCGATCCCGCCAACGGAGACACACACCACACGTCCCAGACATCGTTAAATGTCACCTCACTGGCAGCAAGAAGCTGTCCGGCAGCTGATGCGAACGCCACTAGTTCAATCTCGCCATCAGCTCCAACCGCGGCCGGGAGGGCGCCCAGCGAGGGCGGACGGGGAACCGGAAGGCCACCCGAAAAGGGTCCACCTTCGTTCGCGCTTACATGCTATCACACCGTATTTTCCCTTTCGGCGCCGGTGGCGCTCGTATGGTGACGCTAAATATAAATTCGTGCACGAGTCGCCCGATGAATGAGTCGCCGCGGTGGAGCGATGCCTTGGCGGTGACACTGGGTGGAATGGTGGATGCTGTTCTACACTGTACACTTGCAGTCGATCACGTTTTCATGGTTTCTTGCGTTTTCCGAGCCCCGAACCTACGCACCCGCCACCGTGGAAGATGAATCGATAAACAGGTGTCAAAGCCAGACGACAAAGCCAGGATCACAGACTGTTGGGCGCTGCAGGGCCTCTGAAGGGTGCCTGCCTGAAAGTGGAATGATGAGTTGATTTTCGGCGAGCATAAGAGGCGTTGCACAATAGCGAAACGTTGGGTGATGATTTCGGCATCTCGTTCGGAAACGATTGATAATTTTCATTTTTTTATTTTGATTTAGTCTTTCATTTTGAAATGTCCGCTCAAAAATGTCTTCTCTCATGAACATTCTTTTATATTTTATTATTGTTAAATGAATTCACATATTTTTATCAGCGAACTGTTTTAATTTACTAAAACAGGCAATTATTACTTACATAAAATATTTAATAAAACTTTTCTAATAAAACACGTTACATTA
Organism: Anopheles farauti; assembly: GCA_000473445.2. Classification (NCBI taxonomy): domain Eukaryota; kingdom Metazoa; phylum Arthropoda; class Insecta; order Diptera; family Culicidae; genus Anopheles; species Anopheles farauti. The sequence goes on from KI915041.1 coordinate 14,523,114, forward strand.
AACTACCAGTTTTTCATTAATTTACATTATCCAAAGAGCGACACATAACGAACACTTTTCATCCAACCTAAGAGTACATCATTCCAAAAATGTCTCATGCTGGGACATCTGTCGGCTTTGCGTGCAGCATCGCGACATAAGACTTACTTCGTGTGCTAATCTAACCGCACCGCCGCACGGATGCAGTGTAAGATTTAACCCCAATTGAGTGGGATGCCATTAATTATCCGCTGCCACCCTTCGGCTAACCGAAACACCGGACGCCGGACGGTACGGAATCTAGATCAATACCATCTATTTTCGGGACCAGAACCTACCGGCCCTTTTTGCTGGGTGGGTGGTTGATTGCGGAACCGCCGCCACACGTCATGCTGGGCGCTGTCGGAAAATCGTCAACTCTGCCCTTCAGGGGAGGAAGTTTTTCCCGATGACCCTGGGCTTTTCAAGAAATCCGGCTGTGTGCCGGATCGTTGGGATTTATTTAAAAGCCATGGAGTCGAGTGCGAGTTTGTGGGATTTTAAAGGATTGTTCTTTCGACTGTGCCGTAAAATAAATGATTCAATTAAAAAACAACTCCATGCGTACGTGGGCGCATTACCGAAAACGATGCATTTCACTTCCCATTCGGTGGAAACGATAGCCGCTCTTCAACAGCAAGAAAACCGAGTAAGAATTAGGAAAATGCGATCTCCCTTTTTTTGCGAGCGCTCGCGCGTTCGACTTTCATCGGCCCATGCACGTACGCGCCCGACGCCCCTTTTCCTCTGCCCATTTCCATCGAACAATTAACTCATTACGGTGCGCTCTAAAACGCTTTCCCAAGCCACCAGTGCATCTGCAACTGCTTTTCCTACCCCCCCTGATAACACCCCTACACCGGTGCGTTGCGAATGGCTAATCACAAGCGATCGATCGTGACACAAACAAACCCACACACCGATGGAGTGGGATGCGATTTGCTACACTTCTTTTCCCTCTGCGGGTGGTTTTCCTCAAGGCCCTTTTGTGTGAGTGAGTGTGTTTGTGTGTGTCGGTTTCGCAGCCGCAGTTCCGTCATTCCCTAATTGATCCGCGCACACAAAGTCACACTTTCCTTCTTGCGTTCTTTCTTGCGTTTTCTTTTGTTTTTTTCCTCTTTCTCTCTCCGCCCAGCGCGATACAACGTTTCGCTTTCTATTGAATGCAGCCACGAGGCTGCACTCGTCAGCTGCACCGATGCAGTTGTTTGCCGTTTTGCCATATTTTTCTATTGCATTTTTCTTTTTTCACCACGGTGAAAATTATACCTAGCGAAAGAAAATGCGTTCAAATCGAACGGAGGATAGCTTTTATGGTTTGTTGTGGGTTTGTTTTGCTTCTCGCTCTCGTCTCGATGATATCTGATCTTCATTGTCATCACCGTCGTCGCCTTCCTTTTCGAAGACTTTTTTTTATGAGAAAGTTGTTAATGGTTATTTGAGGGCGCGCGAAAAAGCATCCCGCTTTAGATCGAACCGGTTTTGGTGAGACATCCCAGATGGGCTGAACTACTGACTGACTGACTGACTGACTGACTGACTTACTGACGCAACGCAAAATGGGCAACAAGGTGGAATATTGACATTTTTTAAATTGTTTTTTAATTTATTTTTTCTCTTCCATTTCAGATGAAATAAAATATCAAGGTAAATATATTCTACAATATTTTTCATGAAATATTTTAAAATATTCCAAGTGTATAATATTTTTATGTAATTTTTGGGTTCATTATGAGCTGAAATCGAATAGTCCATCAAAAATAACTAATAATACGACTCATACCATCTCTATTACATTAATATCTAAGCAACCGAATCAAGCTGCCAATAAACTCAAATCATCACATAAATAAAAAACATAAACTAATTTAAACAATTATGTTTACTTAAAGAAACATTTCAAAAATATCTCCAAACCTAATATGTTCATCGTCTTCGTTGATTGATTGCGAGCAGTTGCGCCAATCGTTTCCGTTTTCGTGATTCGGAATACAACGATTTTTATGTCGAATCACAAAAACATCGTTAAGTTCATAACCAAACCAGCATGATCTAGAGCATCACATTTTTTTGGTTTATTAATTCATTTTCTCCCACATCACGAGCGATCACATTCCAGACGCGCTGTAACAAGTCCGAATTTATAAATCACCATGAGCGTTCCCTGCATGCAGTACGAAATATTAGCACAAGCTAAAAGCGATAATTTTAGGATGATGTGTAGTTTTTCCTCCCAACTACCACGGCCCTAGTGTACTTCGACATTCGCCCCGCCAATTTTCACCGTGCGCTTAATCCGTCCGACACTTTTACGGCTGGCTCTCCTCCCACTAAGATTGAAGCGCGGCTTCAGCCCGACCAACCCTAGTTGGGTGAGATTTGCGACCCTCGCCCCATGCCGGTCTCAACTTCATTAAATAGTCATTTCAAATTAATATCAACTCTTTGCCAACCCCGGCACGGTGTCCGTTTGCGAGTAGGCGCTGGAGCACACCGTTTAGGCCGAGCGTCTGAGCCCAGTGCCCACCCTCAGTAGGCTCTTAACGATCGATCAATTCTAGACCGTTGCCGTTTTAATTGAACACTGGAAGCAGTGGCCGTAGCAGTATCGCCCAATGCAATCTCGTCTTGATTATGACAATTATGAAATTAGCTTCAGACTTCTGTAGCTCGCGCGCTCCGGTGGTGCCGTGGTGTGAAGGCGTTCTTCTGGCCGCGTCGAAATGGTTGCCTTTGCGTCGCTTTGGCCCGCGTCCCAGGCGTGATCGTGACCAATTACAATTTGCACCGTTCGATATGTAACGATGTTGTTTAGCGTATTTGACCACCCACACCGTGCGCTGACGATTTGTTGACAAATTGTGAACGATTTTCCTGCATCGCACCTTATGCCGATTTAATTCTGTAATAACTATATTTGCGCCTCCGGTGATGTATTTAAATCAAATGCGAAAAAAAATCGTCTTCCACGAGAAATTTCGCTGTAGCTGGCGCTTCCGTTTCATGCCACGCTCAGGGCGATTTATTTATACGCAACTATGCAACGGTGTTTTTGCCCCATCCATATCCGCGCTATTTTTAAGTCAAAAAATCCACGCGTTTCTCTACGGGTCTCGCACGGGACGCAGATATGGAGGGTTTTTGGTGAGCAAAAATAATAAAATAAACCATTTCACTAACGACAAACAACTTGCCGGGAGGAGCGACAAAAAAAAACCGTTGCCGCGCCGTGCCGTGAAAAAGGAAGCGATTATGTTTTGAGAGTGATAACGAGCGCGAGTTTGGTGCGGATCAACCGCGACCGCTGTTGGTCTCCGCGGAAGCCACACTATTGTTTTGTCGCTCGTTTCTGCTCTCAAACCACTCGGCGACAGATGGGTTGCGTAAATAAGTGGTGAAAAAACATCATTCGGTTGACCACCCTCAACGCCCGACCACCCTATCGTTTCGCAGTGGGCGAATACCACACAGTAAGAAAATTCATTTCCACTAGCGCGACGTTTAGTGACTAATGTCGTGACGTTTCGTGACGGTGTCGAACACGGCCGGATGGGGGTGAGAAAAAAAAGAACGTACGAAAACAACACTTCGACCTGCTGCTGCCACACGATGGAAATGAACTCACATGCCACGTGCATTGCTTACCATTCGGCTCTTGTTTGACATTTCTTGGGAAGCATCGTTTTAAAGAAAAACACATTATAGCCTGTCCGATTCATGTACTGATGAAAATTTTGAATGAATTTAATCAGACCCTTGCGCTGGCGTTGGTTCAACTTTCTACGGGTAGAAATTTTCCTCATCACACGAAATATGTATGCTTCTTCAAAAACATGGCCATCCAGTAATAGACTAATTTGTAGGTGGATTTTTTTTCTCGCAAAAAGCATTCCTTCTGCAAATAAAATGAAAACTCTCAGAGCACCTTCTTAGCAAAATTAGAGCATAATTTATTCGTCAGAAATTGGCCACTTGACCCTGTTTTTAAAAGAAGTAATTGTTGGTTTAGTTTCAGATCGCGAAACGCCATGATTCTTTGAAGGTAAATTGTGATGAAAGATAGATGATTGATCGTGTTCTGTATGCCCTGGAAAGATGCATTACTAGCGACAAGAAATCTTGTATGTCATCATAAAAATGTTCAAAACAAACTGTTGTTGTTGCCACGATAAATGTTGACTAAAGATGCTGTAGTTTGTTTTTTTTTTTAACTTTTGCTACTGTTTTTATTACGATTGTTGGGATAAACTGGGACAAAAAGATTGGCAAGTTTGTAAACAAATGTAAAAAAATCTTTATAATATTTTGGACCAAACGAACAAAATGATCGCCTCACAAACGGAATCATCTTCACGCTTAACCCTGTGGGATGCTGTGCCTCTCCGTATCAATCCACAGTAAGCATTGCTGTTTGTCATTTGACCACTTCAACGTAAAATGTCATCTCCATCATTATCGATCTTCATCATCGATTGTCGGAGGAAACGTGCAACGGGTGTAAACTCGCTCCGCGTTACAAATTTCAAACAGAAGGAACACTATTATTCCATGTTGTTTGTGTTTGTAAACAAAGGCCCTCCCATACAAGCGGAACGAACTGGTAGCGACGGTGGCAACGCCGGGCAAAACAAAATCCGGTCCGGTAAATGTCAAATCGAGCCAAGAGTAACATTGCCACCATTGGAGTGGCAATGTAACAACACATGGCAGCCCGTGACTCACGGCAAGCATGTCGAAGCCGTATGCCAACCCACTATCGGGGCTACCCACAGGAGCGTTTCACGCGGGCACCGTGAAATATTTTCATCAGCACAAGCAAAATATTAGCTGGCACCCGGCCAATCGGCTAATAGCTGCCAATCCCGGGTTGCAGGTGTTATTCACCTACAAACGCGAGCGTATCGTACACGGCGTGAACTATTTTTAACAAATTTCCCCCACCGCCTTGCCGCGAGTTTTGACCGGTGTTTCCCGGCTTTCCCGAACGATCGTCACGCGAACCCTGCATAGGCCAACGAAGGTTTCATCCGGAAGCGTCAATTCCACCGACGGCACAGGTGATTGCGCAAAAAAAAAACAAGCTTGCACCATCTCCCGCGGCGGAGCAAATATTTATCATGATCGCTATGATTATCTCTTTGCATGTGCATTTCTCGCTCGTCAACAAAACCGCTCGCGCGAGCCTTCCCGCCCTTCGTCCGATCGTGGGTCGTGGATCAGTTTGCATTCTTTTACCCTTTCCCTCCCCTCCCGTCGGGAGATGCCTTTCCAACCGAGCTGCCTGCTACGGTGCGGTAACAGATCATGAGAGAGGCGGTCAAATTCCCGGACGATAGGAACAGGGAACGGCGGGAACCGCAATGGAACGGAATGCCTTCCTGCTCCACCGCTGGTCGATCTTCCCGGGAGGGTTTCGTAATTCACCCGGCCGGCGTGTGATGCAGCTGCACTCGGATCGGTTGGCGCACACTAGAACGAGCTGCATCTTGGAAGCTAGTGGGAGTGGGAGTGCTGTGCGGAACGGCAAGTCGTTAGTTAGATCACTACCGTACCTCTTACGAGCGTCGATTGTCGGCCCTCGACGGGTACATTCATTTCCTCTGCAATATTTTGCAATTTGTGCCGCTTGATGGATTCAAGTTTAAGGCGATGGAAATGACAAAGGTGTTGCTTCTCGGGGGTGGAAGGGGAGAGGAAATTACGGTAGTCTGTGCTGGAAGAAAATAATCGTTGTTCAAAATCTCGCACTGAAAATAACTACTATAAATGAAATGTCAAGCATTTTTACCATATTTTCTGCAATCATTCTGAAAAACAAATTTCTTGCAAAAGTCGTACATGCTGTACGTAATTTTAACATTCATACAACATATCTTTAGCAAGCACAATCATTCATCTGCTACTCAATTGTAATCTACTTCATTTGATTAGCAAAGATATCCCACTGCTAAACGTACCGATCAATTTCCCTTTTTCCTCTCCGAAAGTTGTGTTGCGTTTTCCCATCAAACCGCAACAACTGAAAACAACAACATAACGCACCACCGAACGTAAACACAACAAACAGTCGGATGAGAGTGGAGATGGTCACTTTGCGTGCGCATCGATACCAAACGGAAAACTCTACCGCACCTGTACCGTTTTCCGTATCAATCCAACCAATCCCTCCGGTGCTTTCCCTGTTCAGTGCGCGCGCGTCACAACACTTTCCTTCTTTGTGCTACAGCAATAACAACAAAAAGCGAAGAGAAAATCATCTACCAAACATGATCGCGTGTGCAACTTGCTGCCAGCCGTCCCTTCAAAAAATGCATCCACAATCAAGCGCACCACCACACATGGCATCCCTTTCGTGAAGATGCACTGTGGCGTGTGCGAGCGAAGCCGGATTTCCAAAAGCTGCTGCCTCGCACGATCATGATCTCCCCGCTGGAGGATGAGACTGAACGGGGAAGGGACGCCCGTCGGAACATAATTGTCCATGAATGATGCCTCCATTTCAATAACAACAATCTTCCTGCTGCCATGATGCAGCTACACCCACCCTCCCATTGGAAAACAGGCATTTTCCATCGCATTCAATTTTCTACCCACTTTCCCTTCGCGCTTATCGTCGTGGTTCGGGCGTGCATTTCCCGGGTACAGCAACACACGGCGAGTGCATCGATGCTATTTTAATGCAGCGTCGTCCCCGCCCCGGGCCCGGGGCCTACAAGCTGAGCCGATGATCTTGCCACTGATTTTCCGCCCGGTTTGGGAAAGTGTTGACAGTGAAACCGCCAACTGTCAACCGTCGTCGGCATCGTCGCCGAGCGAGGCAGGAAATTGTGCGCGCGTTCCCTGCCGTGTGCGCGTACGCACAAGTGCACCTTGGCCTCGTTACATTTTTCCACCAAATCCAGCCCGCTCGGCGTGCCGTCGGCGCGTTATTTATAGTTTACGTCGAGTTGGAGTTTGGTGGAGTTTATTTTCGAGTTTTTTTTTCGCATCTCTCCTACCCGCCGATTCCGACATCTTGAATTAGATACCGATTTTTCCGCCTTAGAAGAGCGGAAGTGGCAAGTCTCGGTTCGGCTTTTCGCGCCAGTGATGTTTTCGAGGAACACCGCGAAAACACACACACACATACATACACAAATACATAGCCGCCCTCCCAGCGCACGCTCTTCGTTGGGGCGTAATTTTACCGGCTCGGCACTGGAACGGTACGTGGACTTGACGGACAGCAAACGTTCGTTACGGCGGCGATTCGAAGTGTCGTTTCCGTTTTGCACCACTTTTAAAACGATGTGCTGGAAATAGAATCAACACACACACGCGCGCGCTTAGGCGCGTGGACAGGCGCGGTTTTTACGATGTAAGTGGAATTTTTGCAAGCTTCTCATGTTTTTTTTTTATGGCGACGCGCAAACAAAAAAATACCACCTTTTGCTACGACTAAGCGAGTTGCTGTGATCCAGTGGACGTTAATTGTACGAAATTCCTTGTTCTGGTTTTGATTAGAAAGGTTACCCTCCAAACGGCGGGTTTAATTGGCTGCTAACGAATTAGTGTACAGGAAGAATGGCAATTAAGAATCAGGAATGCTTCAGAAACTGTATGTTTAGAACAACTCCTATCAGTGTCTTCAAAGGGGATATCTATCAGGATCGGATAAAACCTGGACATGAACATTTACTTCATTCACAGACACATAAATCATACTAATGAAGATGAGACTGTAGCTATTCAAAAATATATCAAGAAAAAAGGATATGATTTCTATAATATGGTTTGTGTAAGAATATGATACAAGTCTGAAATATTAAGTCTCTAAAAATATTTTTTTCCAAAAAGTTAAATTCGCATTTCTCGCTAAAAATTGGCAATAAATAATCTGACTCAGCCTGACTCACGATAGCCACGTTGTTTTCATACCTTTTATTCCACATTATTCCCCAAATCACCACCAACATCGTATTTTTAGCACGCGTTTACCCACATCCTGCCTCCCTGGCGATAAAACACTACACACACAAAGTAATCCCTTCGGCCGTAACTTTATGGTAGTGCACTTCAGCAACGCCTTTAATACCTGTTAATTTATCCGCGCCCCTAATCCGTGCAAACCGTGCGGAGTGCTTCAAAATTTCCTCTTCATCCTCGCGCGATCTTTACGCTCCAGGAAATCAATAGCGCGATACACGTGTCGTTAACGTTTTTACACCGCGCACGGGCGCGTGTGTAAAGATAACCACCTCCGAAGGAGGAGGGGTATCCCTTCTTCCTCCTCTCGGCACTTCGGTGATCGTAGTGCCGCAATGCACCCTGTCGAGATGCAAATCACTGGAACGGATAATGGTCTCATCACCTTCACCTTCACGCCAGTTTCACGACCACCGGTCAGCAACGAAGATACTGTCAAAATGTTGCCGGCCGGGCTTCCTGCATCCATTGGCAGCCAAGAATGCGTCCCGGTATGGCGGGTCTACGAGCTCACAAATTAAACACAATAACAAAACATTTCCTCTCGGCCACCTCGGCTTGTACTCTCGTGTCTCGCTGCTCTGTAAACATTGTGCGAACGAACGAGACTCATTCACTGGCGCCAACCGTAAACCCATAAAGAGCCTGTGTGGAGCGGATTGGTCTGGATGGTACTCGAACGGAAGCGTGGGCTTTAAATTTCCCTCCAATCGATCTGCCACCACCAGTGTACGTGAAGATCTTCCACGCTTACACGCTCTAGAAGTTGTGGCGAGCGCATGGTGGCGCTGATAAGACATTATTATCTCTGCTTGTAAGTTTTAGAAGAGCTTTTTAAAAATTGGCCATTAAGAACGCCATAAAACGGAAGCATCATCTGTGTGGTTTATTGACATCAGAACAATTTTGTATCCTGCTGGATGAGTGCTAGTGAATCATCGCATGATAATCTGCTTTGAAATAAATCTAGCCTAATAAAACAACTTGTCGTTGTGGAAGTTTAATTTTAAATCTACAGCACAATGTTCGAATATCAAAACTGAAAATAAGTTAAAACTGACGAATATCAATTCGAATAAGTTACACCTAAAACAACTTTATTGCCAGCATACAACAAAAAAAAACAACTTGAAAATGTCACTTTCAGTCCTTCCAACTAATCTTAATGTAATTATTATCGGCAGAACATGATTTATCACGGGTTCAGCTCGACGACATTTTCTTCACTCCAGCAAGTGTGTCTCCCTGTAGCAAGAATAAAGAGCAAGAAAAAAAAGAAGCCTTCCGTCCTGTAATCTTCACATCCGGCTCAACTGGCGACCTTCCGCTCGCCCTCCCGCCCAGTCCCTCCCGATCGAGCGACACATGAATGAAGCGCAGCAGCGGACGGGGCACAGCTGAATGCCAAGCGTCTGGAAATATTTGCATTCTCGCGTGGCTCCCCCTTCGCCACAGCACACATGTTAGCCACTTCGTCGAGCTGCCCGTATGATCCAGAATTAGCTTCCCTTACGCTCCCAAACCAATCCCTCAATCCCTTCACGCCCGCTTTGAAGGGCTTCCCATTCCGACGGCACACTCGGAAACGGCACGTTGCACCGTACACCTTTAGCCGTGCCGTTTGCTGCAAGTTCTGCCGGGCTCGGGCTCACGTCTCGGAGCAGAAGGGCCCGGCCCGGCCCGGCCCGGCCCGGCCTGGCGCTCGCGTACATCGTGTACCGGATTCGCCGGATCTGCGTGCGTCGAAACCTTCGGTTCAGCCACAGGAACGCGGCGGAATAAAAATAGCCCCTTCGACACGTCCGTACGCACGTAGGAAGCGAAACCCACACCAGCGCAGGGAGACGCGAAACTGACCTCGCGGGGCCTATTAAATAATGGCTTCCAGGAGTCGGTTGCACAGCACGCACCGCGGTTTGAACACGGGCGTAAAAAAAGGGTGTACGTTTCCATTTGGCTCGCAAAGGAAATGATAACATAAATGAAACTGGCTCGAAGTACGTCGCGCGACCAGTTACGCCCCGGTGACGTAAACCCAGGTGGAGAGTCGTTTTTGATTTTACCCTTCCGAGGCGCCGAGTACCGAGCACAGGAGAAGGTGTTGATGGGTGACGGTTTGGAGGCTTGTGTGGCAAGTGCATATCGTACGTGGCGATCCGTTTTCGTGCGCTTGTCCCCAACTTCGCACGATGACGACGCGGCGGCAGTGGTCCGGCTTTGGTGCGTTAGGTAATCACTGCTGCGTACGTGCCGCGATTGATGACTCACCGAGACCGCGAGCGAACTGACCTAGCACAAAGCGTTTTGTATTTTTTTTTTTCGCACTCCCGTCGACCTGTCCACGACCGTTATGGCGTTGTTATAACTTCCTTTCCGTTTTTATTCGTATTATTTGTTTTGTGCGAGTCGTGTTCAGTTTTTTCAACACTAATAAGCCAAATTATATATTTAATGCGTTCGGAAATCTTAAAGTCTACGATTACGTCGTCTTCTTATTGATTCTTATTCTATTATTACTCGATTTTACTCAATAATCCTGAATATAACTAAAACAATCATTCGTTCCCATGTAAACTTCAGTCATATTTTCCGGCATACAAAACCTATTTGTCTCTTAATTTTCCGGTCATCTACGTTGCCTAAACCAAAATATCTTACGTGTTTACCACATATTTCTCTGCAATTCTAATTCTTCTAGCATGTTGTTTTCCTCTCTAGCAAAAACATTCTATCACTGTCCGTAAAGGGTAAAACCGGCGTTACGAAACAAAATATTGTCGTCTTGCCGTTTATTGACCCCCAAAAATGTTGCGCACCGACTCGTCCCATTGGTTCGAAACCAGACTACACCCGCAGACACGGAACCAACCCGTCCGGCGTAATTCAGTTCACTAACCCTATCCTGCTGCATACCAAACATCCAGCATTCCTTCGATCAAGCTTCTCGGGTTTTAAAAATACAACTACCGCACTAACGCGCCAGGTTCACGGTTTAAAAAGCGAAAAAAAAACAGTTCTACCTAACTGCTATTTCTCGTCCGTTGTAGCGGAGAGTAAAATAAAGATTTGAAGACGTAGCGAAAGCCATCCCTACAGCATAAAGCATGGGACGCATTTCGCGCACTACAAAAAAAAACGGTTCGCTTGCGTCATTCTTTCGCGTAGATGAGACACACTTCCGGACACGTTGGCGGCTGTCAGGTGGGCCCCTAATGATCTTTTATGTTGCTCACGGCGAAAGCTTCGTGTTTTTGTTTTTATTTTGGGGTATTTATTTGACACGAGCAGAAGCCGGATTAAGGCACCTTTTGTCATCCCACGAAACACCTACTTAAACATCCCAAACACTGACTTAAAAAAGATCATGCTTAACCTTCGCAAGAAAAGCACACCCTCACGTTGCAACTAAACCAAATACCTTCCAATCGGGCCTGAAAATCCTCATGCTAAGCTTGTTTGATCCAACGCTTCTTGAAAGGGGAACAACACATCGATCGCTCGGCCACCAGGAATTGTCATTCGCCAGTACTTGTCGCTGGTTCTGGGCACTTGTTTGCTATGCCGGTGTTGGCGAACGATGTGTTAACATGTTCCGAGAGATGGAGAGAGTGTTGGCCTGTGAACTAGGCTGTCTGCGCTGGACCTACCCTTCACCGCTGTTCTTCACATTGCAATCGTTCGCTTCCCCGGAAACGGTCAACGCATCGTCAATGGAATGCTGATCTGAAATGTTAACTCTTCACTTTTGATGACAGCCGGTGTCACAACAAAGTCATGTTCGAACGCCTCGCTGTCCGGCCGCCTGTACCTAGAGTGGCTGCACCCGAAACCAATTTCGTAGCAATAAAATTTACAACACAAATCTTAATTTTAATATTCTACCAAATATTTACATTTTTTCCTTCTCCCTTTCTCTTTCTCCCGCTACAGGTAAGCGAATTTGCATTTTTATTGCGGCTCCAATCCAATTTCCAGTGCGGTAAGTCCAGGGCGTATTACAGCGGCTTTGCTTGTGTTATTAAAATTGGGACACCGAAACCCCCGTCGCCGGGTAATCCGAGCGATCCCAGGAAAAAAGGCACCGCGCGGAAGGTGTGATTCGGGTGGGGTGTAACATCTTCAAACCCAATAATGACCCTCCACATACCTTCACCGATGAGTTGGATTTACGTTGCAGCGGCCGCCACAAAAAAATAAATCCAAACCATCCGCCGGACGAATCGGATGCTCATTGTTAGGACACCCAGCACAGTGACTCATGTGAGTGGAAGTGTTACCTTTTCGAGTTTTCGAACCTCACAATGAGCCCAATTACTTGTAGCCAAATTCCACGCGCGCACCACCACGCTGGGCGCATACTTTGGTGGACGCCACATATACGCCACGCCAACAAACACGCCGGGTTTTCGATGTGTTGTCACATTCCGTGCGCGACCGGCCCGTGGTGGTGCGAACAGATTTGGGTCAAGCGAATGTTCAAAATTCACGCATGATTTATGTCACGGCGGGCGGAGTGGACGGACCGGAATTATTCAACAACGCAGAACGTCCGCGTCGCGTGTAGGGGGTTTTTCTGTGTTGTTTTCGGGATTTTTGGCATTTTAAATCACTCTCGCGTAGAAAAACGGCTCCATGCGAGTCATTTCCGACAGAAATCTTCCGCGCGTTTATTAAGCGCTTCCTCATCATTTCGGATTCGCAGCACGCGATCGTCGGTGGTGGCGAACGCTGCAACAAATGCTTCTTGCGACAGTGTTGGATCATGTGGCGAACAACTCGATGGATAAATTTTCGCATACTCCTCCACGCTGCACCGTTGTCTATTTTCAAACCCTAGTGCGGTCGAAGTTATTATGGAGTATAGGGTACGGCGAGTCAAAAGTGTGCAAGTGTTTTCAACAGTTCTTTTTGTTATTGGAATTGAAAAAAAGTTTTAAGTATGAATAAATTAGATACAATTTTAACTGCGGAGAATCAAACATATTGAAAAGCTGAACAATTTCAGCAAAAACTGCTTTATAATTTATTTTGTTTAGCACGCGCTTATGCCCCGCGCTACACTATTCGCTCGAGAATTGCCATTCATTCCCGGAACCACAGGCGGCCACGGTTCATCCCGCGGGGATGAGCATGATGCAATCACACGTCCGCGGTGGTAAAATAATATGCGACAAACGGAAATCTTCTCATTCGCGCGGGTTTGTTTCGTGCAACACACGGCGTCTGAATGACTTCCGCGAGACAGTTTTTGCTAACAAACTTGTGGTGTACGAAGTCAACGTTTGACAGCCAGGAGCCGTGTTCATTAATTGATTGAAGCACACTATCAAAACCAGTTTCCGTGGTTGTAAGCGTGGAGGGGTGGTGCACAAAATGGGCCGATATAAGTTATTAATTGCTAAACACCGTTTAACAAGCGACCGTTGATTAGCTTCTACGTCTATTTTGTAGCTATCAAACATACCAGCACATGCAAATGAAAATGGGCACACGTGGCCTTGAAAGATGGGCTCCACCTTACCCCCCACCCTAACTTGCATTGCGGGGATAATTTGACTGTCGAAAATTTCGCCAGACGCATCGTTTTACAAACAATTTTAAGATAACCTAAATCCCATCCTTCACAGCATCTCCGTTCGCTGTGCTGAGGCATCTTATGCTGAGGCTGAGCCTTCGTTTTTTTTTTGTTTTTGCTCCAACTGTCCGAACTGTTCGTCCTAGTCGGGGAAAAGGAGCAAAAAACTCTTTTATTGGTATAATTTTACCTTTTTCGGACCGTCTGGACCCGGATCGTCCGACAGCGGATTCCATACCGATACGGAAAATTCCATACCGATCCATGCTGTGGAGATGATGAACCGAAGCTTCAACGAAATAATTACATAATGGATCTCTTAGCTCGGACTTTGAAAATTCACCCCGAAACCTAAATGGTAGACAATTTCTAGACACGACACGCCCAACACTATGACGGTTCTATGTAGAATTTCCTTTTGGCGAGGTAGAAAGAGAAAGAGAGGCACACATGCATTCACATCAATAGCAAAATATTTACGTTTTAAAGCTAATAAGTTTGTCCGGCTTGAGGATCATAGCATTCACGAAAAAAAACGCACCCTAAACCAACTTCGGGTAGGTTCTAAATTTAAAACCAATAAATGACCCTGCCAAACGCAAACGTTTCCACCGCTACCTTTCCGCTCCACAATGTGCTTATGGTGACAGTTTTTTTTTTTTTACAGTACGCTTTTTCCCACACCCACGCTTGCACCGCAGAATGCGCAGAAAACGCCCTTGCTTTCCACACTGCTTCGCGTGAAACACCTCGGTGCAGTTGTTGGAATGACAATTTCATCCTAGCTAGCTCGAATACGGGTTTCTAATGTGCGCCCGGAGGGGTTGCATTCCGGGAGTTGGAACGAGTGTTGCTAAATATTCCCGAAATAATTAGTACCCAAGCAAGAGTGTGTGTAAAAAAGCGTGCAACCATCAACATTATTTTGTCCCTAAAATTAATCGTTCCTCTTCATGTTTGCATCCGCTTGTGTGTGTGTTTTTTTGTGAGTAAGCAGGAGCGCACGAGATCCTTTCTGCGTTTCCTCCGCCTCCTTTTTCTTCACCAGAACCATTCACGTTCCTGCTGCATTCCACCACTCACCAAAGAGCACTCTCTGTCGCACGCACTTAGTTTTCCACAGCTGCCTCTCCTCTCACACCAACACGTCAACTTCGATCGATGCATACTGGCTGGCTATAGTTTCCCTTTTCCTTCCCCGTCCGGTTTGCCACACCAGCAGCTGACTGCGCTGCTAGGAGGTCGTCTGTACGGCGGCGGGGTCGTCGTCGGGGAATCATATGGTGCTGGGCTGCGCGATGTACGTGTGTGTTTGTGTGTCGGCAAACGTCTAGTCGACATCACCACCACCGCCACCCGTCGTCCTGACGTCTTACCCGCCCGCCGTCTACGTGGGTCGGAACACACGCGCGCCCATAGTAGTTTCCGTTTCCGTTTTGTGCTGGCCTTCTTGCCCTTTTTCCACCACCGAGACGAGCGCGAAAGCGAATCGGGTCCGCCGTTTACACACCGCACAGAAGGAGAAGGTGAAGAATGAGCGAGGCAATGGGGCAAGAGGATGGGCGATGGGTGGTGTTTTCGCTTTTCATAGCACCCGCGCAACAAGCAACCCGCTGCGAGTTCGCTGTGCTAAGGGGTGCGCTTAGCAACGCACACAGTGGGAATGGTATCGTATTGAAGGAGGTCAAATAAATGGACAATAAAAAAGCAGATCTATTGGTGACACAATATTTATTGATAAAATTATCAGATTTATTTGGAGGGATACAACTGCGTTCATTTTATCCATTCTCACAAACAAATGCACTCAACTCTATTATTTCTATATTTGATTTATTAGCCTAACTTTTATTCATATGATAGTGTGTTGCTTCAATACACAATTTTAAAATTCTATTTTGACGTATAGTTCAATAATTGCTTCAATAGTAAAAGAACGTGTCTCACAAATATTCGCTTAAAAAAGTTAAAAATTCGCATCAAAATATATTGCAAAAAGTAATCTTTATATTTTGATTTAGCTCTTTTCAGTAAAAATTATCGTATAATTGTAATTATTTCATTGTAAAATTAAATAAATTTAATTTAATTTCGGCTGCGTCGAAGTTTAAAAAGTCGTAAAAATGCTACAAATCTTTTAGAGAAAAAATCATTGCAAGTAAAGCAAACGTTCGCACCAACAGTGCACACGCTCGGTTCTTCGGTTCCCGAGTTCCGTGATGCTGTGTCTCATAGCATGTTCGGCTGGCCACCACTACACGCAACGGTGCGGAATTGCACAATCCGTCTCGTGCGGTTCATTCGCAGGGTGCGCGTTATGCGGTGCAATGCATTTCCCCTTCTCTGCACACCAACACACAGAACCACATACATTGAGGGGGTTGCACTCGGAGCTGTGAGTGTATGTGCGCGCCGGCTAGTCTCGTCTCCTCATACCGCCGTCCTCACCCGCATGCGGGTGGAGGGGATGAATCGGGAAAAACCAACCACCGTAGACATGGGGAAACCGGAGGGTAAGTTGCATTTTTCGGAGCAAATTTCGCTTTCGCACACGCACACACGGCGAGCACTCACGAGAGCGAGAGTGCGCGGGGTTCGCCCGCCAGCGGTTTGTTGGTGTAGGTTTTGTGTGCCGCAGTGTTTGTGCCCGGTTTTCCTTCCTTCAACCCCCTCTAGCGCGTGTGTGAACCGCGAGCGACTCACGATGACGATGTTCTCTCCCTCTCTCGCTCTCTCGGTCGGTACACACTCGTGCTGCGTTCGGCATCGCACCGACCGCCGTTTAGGGGTTGCTTCGGGGAAGAGGGAAAGAAAATGTGAGAAAAAATTCAACGAGCGCACACGCACACGCACACACTCACAGCGGGCGCCTTCGTACCGAACGGGGCGGGTTGAAGTTTTTCGGCTCGCAATGGAACCCACGTTTGCGCCCGCTAGTCACTTCAATTCAAGAACGGGTCGCGTGAGTACGCGTTTTGTTTTATCGTTCCCGTCGACGTCGTCGCCGTCGTCGTCGTCGTCGTCGTCCGTCGCGTTCGCGTCAGCCCGTGCGATTTTTGCAAAGAGAGGTGTCGAGCTCCGTCTTGCTGCACTTGCTCTCCACGGCAGCACCGGCGCCAGAGAAACCGTCAGAACCAAACAAAACCACGTTGTGTAGTGAAAGTGTTTAAGAAGATTTGCCCGGCGTGCAGTGTTGAAAAGCAACTCCCTTGTGTTGGAAAATCGTACCAAAAAAAAAACACCCACCACGGGAGAGGAAAATGGTTTCTTCCTGATTGGTTCGGCCTCACCTTTCACGGTTTGTGTTCTAGCGGTGCAAAATTTCCACCAGTGTCTCCGGCACGGCAAAAAAGAAAAACGCCGGTACGGAATTTTTCCAACCACCAGCTGTTTCGCGGTGTGTGTGTGTGTGCGCGTGGGTCTCTCGTTGTCTGTGCGTGAAAGTGAAAGTGGAAATTCTAACCCATAGCAAAGACCCTGCGGCAAAGAACCGGCGCTGGACGAATGGGTTTGTTTCCAAAAGCCGAACAACAATGATCAATCAAATTCGCCAGCTTTCGTGGGTTCTCGTTTAGTTACGAATGTGTGTGCGCCGAAGGTATTTAACAGTCATGTAGTTAATTCCCGTTTGAACAAACTCATCTACCTCACACCGCTCGCAGAGCAGCTTCCCCCGTGCGCCTATCCGCGGGCATTGCCACACATCGACAAGTGCAAATTATGTAGCCAAATCTAGCAGTGAACGTTATTGCGTGTACATACTCCGTTGTGAAGTTCGTTGTTACTAGACAAACAAGTTTATCGTCGCATCGCCAGATTTTATCCAAAACCGAAGCGGGAAGAAAATAAAGCTCTTCTTTTCCGGAAGTACCGCCCAAAAACCATGCACCAGCCCCAACAAGTCTGGAAAGCCCCAACCGGACGATGATGCGCGGAGAAGGCACAGAAGCGTGATCGTCCCGAGATCTGTCTCCAATCCGTTCCAACAGGGGTGGCAACGTGTTAGCTTAAATTCTATCGTGTTGTGGAGTGATGCAGACGATTTGAACTGGTGCAATGTGGAGATAGTTTCCGTTTGTAATTGTTGGTGCAAGTTCATCCTCGATCGCTTCTGCTTTGCGGTTCGTTTTTTTATGTTCGTGTTATTCGTTCCCAAGCGGTGCGGTTTGAGTGTGCGAATTGTGTTGATGTGTATGGATGTGTTTGTGTTAGTGCGGCAAAGATCGGTGTAGATGTCGCGGAAGGAATCAGATCTTCCACGCACGCACGTACGGCCAAGGAAGTTGGCGAAGGAAACGTTGAACTTGTAGTGCAAATGTTTAGCGACGATAGTTCGGTGTGTTGCGTCCGTTCTTCGTCTTGTTATTCAGTGTGTCATAGAGGAGTATATACGCGGACTTGCAGTGGAAGTGACTCTTAGTGTGCGGCTTTTGGTGCATCCCAGCTAACTCACCGTCTGTAACCATGATGATGTTACAGCATCTACCACCGTCCCATGCGTTTGCAGGCGGTGCGGCCGGTTCGACGGCCGGTCCGGCCACGGCTTCTCCGTCTCCTCCGGCTCCGTCGGACACACCGACCCCTCCGCCACCCGCCTCCACCGCTTCCAATGTGTCCGCTCCTTCATCACCCGGCGCGGACGATGTCGAACAACGCCCCGACAGTCCTGCCCCGAACTCCGAACCGTCGCGAATCATCATACGCCATCACCAACAGCGACCCGGCACACCGACTGGCCGAATGGAGCGTTCGAGCAGCGTATCAGACGAGCGGTGTAGGGAAAATGTCACACAACACGCGCGCACACCGATCACCGAGTACCCGCTGAGGTCCCGGACACGGTCGAGGTCTCGCTCGAGATCCCGCTCGGTATCGCCCAGATCTGCCACAGAGTCTCCAGCACCCGCGCCGGTCCGGTCCAGGACACCGGTCCAGGCACCAGCCCCGCCAGTGCAGCCGGAGCGTGTCAATGTCATCCGCTACATCAAGGAGGAACGTCCCAGTTCGATCGTCCGGCGAAGTTCCGTCAGCGACCAGATGGACGTCGACGAGCGACGTCCGGAGCATCCGCGCCGGCGGCACTACAGTGCCGAAACCGGCAACGAAGCGGACGACGATGAGGATGACGAATCGCACACGGGCGACTACTACGCAGCCACCAGACGCTCCCGACTCTACCACAAGACGTCCTCGTCCTCGGCCGGCAACTCACGTACGGGGCGCGAATCGAGCAGCCCGCGGCGCATGATCACCGACCACGAAGACTCCGACTACAGTGAGCGCAGCCATGATGGTAGCAGCGTCGGGCAGACGCGTTGCCCCCGGGAGGAGGTCACGACACGAACGACGGAAGTGATCCGTGCGACCGCGGACGTGGAACGAGCGGAGCGGCTACGATTGGCCCGCTCCGAGCGGTACGGCGAGCTGGAGGAGGACGACGAAGAGCTGGAGGAGGAGGAGGAAGAGGAAGAGGAGGAGGAGGAGGAGGAAGATCTGGATGCTCCGCTCGATCTGTCGATGAAGATCAAACGCCGTCCGAGGAGCGGCTCGGTCACGGACGATTCGGACGATTCGGCCGGTGCGGACTACTCCGAGCACCACAACCGGGCCGGGCCCGAAGGTGCCGCGTACAAGAAGAGTCTAATGAAACGATACCGTAAGTTCCTACACACGTACACACGCGAGCGTCCCGAGAACGCCCCTTTAAATCGCTAGTTTAAATGCGTGCTTTAAACTAACAATATCAAGCAGTTGGCGAACCTGGTAGGGTTGGGGTTGGCCGATTATTTCGACTTCCAACGGTCTTCGAGAGCGCCCGAACGGTGGGAATTAGGTCATCGCGTCCCGGTTCCCGGGTAGAGGTGCGATCGATCCCTCCTTCGGAATACTGTACCGCACAAGGCGGCGGTAGCTCAGCCTTTCATTTATGCAAGGAACTAAGCGAACCCCAAGTGCCCGACCTTGGGCCAGCTGGAGTGCGCAGAAATCCTTCCCCGTATGCACCGTGAGGCAGCGTGATGTATCGATCGAACTCATCGAAGCCAGGCGGTAACTGTTATAAACGGGGTCGTCAAATAAAAAAGGGTTGCGAAACTGCTCCTGCGCTCTGTAATGGTCCACTTCTAGCCGATACATTTGCGACGGGAGTTCAACAATCAGGACATTCACGTTCCGCAGGGAAAGCGGTAAGGGGAAGCGGTGCTCGAGGTAGCGTTTTGGCAAAGTCGCAAAGTCGGTTGGTGTTAACCGCGAGCCCCAGAATAACTTCGGGCTATTCTTGAGTGTTTTGCGTATGTAACGTCCGCCAGGGCCGTCTCAGCGTTGTAACGTTTCTTTCGATTGTCCTGTGTGTTGCTGCTGTTGAACCCTAGGCCTGGTTGCTTGGAATCCGAAACAATTCGCCAGCGACTGCTTGAGACATTCTCGAGGCATTCCCGAGCGCCTCCGGTGACGATTGTTTTCGTGACCGAAAGTTTTTACTTAATCAATGCGATTATCGTCTCCCGGGGGCAGGGAAGGGAGGAGGGGGAAGGGAGGGGAGGAAGCACCCTAAGCATCTTCCGATTGACGTCAATCTGCGCGCGAATATTGTACGCACCTCTGGAGCCTACGGAATTGTGTCTTCACCACGTTCCGTCCCATTCGACTACACTTGAAGGCATAGAACCAGTTTTGTAGTCGGATTGGGATTTTTAGGATACCGGGAGAGTTAAATTAGCATACGGAGTTTTGGTCCGATATTCCCCTGTTTTACACCGCCATTCCTGTTTCCAGACTTGTGTTTTCCAACAGGAATACAAGGTTTGCGGAGTAAAAAACAACTTTCAACCACCGACCCAAACCGTGGTCGTGATGCTTCTAGCGTCAAACTTTGCTCGGAAAAAATGTTATTTGACTTCAGCGTGGATGCATGAGAGCATCGACTGACTGACCTGGCCCGAAACCGTTTCGCAACACGCATTGTATAACTTCCGGCCTGAGAACGAAAATCAATACCGACGGAAGGCTACCCGTAACCCTTGCGGCAAACACGCGGTAGCTAGGCGTTTAACTTCACGACTGCCGCCGGCAGACATAAAACCCGGCCGGCTCCAAAAATCGATATTCATCAGGTTGTCCACAGATAGAGAAAGAGAGAGGGACAGAGAAAGCGAGAGAACGAACCGTGCACAGCACACCAAACCGGAAGGCCCCGAGGGAACGTCCGCACAAACTAGTCGGGTCACCGGTTTTTGCGGTAGGCTGCGGAACACTGTCAGTTGCGAACGGATCTGCCACTCCCTTTCGGGTTGTTAGACTTTAAAAATTAGCACTGAAACTTATTGCGCACCAAAGATGTGATCCAGAATGGGAACATAATCGTGCCCATTGTGCTGGTCGCACTGCAAGATCTGGAACGTTGCTCTAGTAAGCAGACTGGGAGCATTGGAAGATCGCCCACCTTCCCGATCCACCCACTGTCATTACACAACCCGACACACGAACCCGGTAGCGTCATCTGGTGTGGAACTCTCGAGCACAGGTAGCTCGGTCGATATTTGCGTCCGGATGCGTGGGTGGGTGTGTTTGCCAGTGAGTTCACCGTTACCACTTGCCCTCGCGGAATGCGTATCCCCCGGGAAGTGCAGCTCAATCCCGCTCGCGATCGGTCGAACAGGTTCTCGCCAACCGCTGGGAGGGATTGGTTTGAGCATGTGTTTGTTGTAGCAGCTTCTCCTCCAGCAACTACGCCCGGGATGCGCCATGATCTGGCTGAATGTGTAGATAAGCTGTTGGTGGCGGTAGTTGTAATGTCCGAGAGGGGTGCGCGGGGTGTAATGTCCGAGAGGGGTGCGCGCGCAGCAATAAATCGCCCGCTCGCGGAGCGCGTTTCCAGCTTCCCCGGTCTCTGTGTTGGTTACTCAATTTGCATGCGTCGTATCTGCAACCGCGTCGGATAAGAAGACGACCAACGGCAATGGAAGTGGTCGAAGAAAGTCGATCGCCAGCTCTCGCACACTCTCCCCTGTACGCACGAGAGGTCTCGGTGCACGCATGTGTGTGTGAGTGTTGCGCGTATCGGTGGGTAAAAATGGGGATCGACAGGCGGAAAAACGGCCCGTTAACGGACACCCTGGGTCGTGGCGATGAAAGTGGAAACGAGACGTGAAGCAAAAACGCACACGATTGTACTGTCGTTTCAAGTTCAAGGTCTTTTTCATTACGAATCTTTCGCGCTCGTCCCCGTCCCCGTTCACTATCTGCGCACACTCGCAGTATGCGGCGGTTGGTTGTGTTTGCTGCTGTACTTCATCCGCAGAAAATTCCTTTATAATTATGGGCTCGTAAAAAAAATACGGTTGGTTCCTCCAAACAAATGGCGATCGAGTTACTGAGCAGCAACTCGGAATTCGGTCGAGAGCGCTGGACACACCCGATGGATGCTGCCGCCGTTGCAGATTCTTCCGTTTGGTACATGTGTGGATGTTTTGAATCTGCTAATCTTCTTCCTGATGCGCTTTTACCAGTTTCGGTTTCAACAAATTGACATCGATACTTTCGAAAACACCTTTCATATTTTTTTGCCATTCCAAAGTTTAAATCGTCAGCAAATGTTCTAGAAAAAACTGTTCAACAAAAGAACATTCTAAAACTCACACATATAAGCTCATATTCATTTGTACATTTACATCGAACTAATTCTAAAAACAGTTTGTGCGCAATTGCAACGTATTTTAACAGGATTTCAGGATAAATGTAGCACTTACTTGATACTTTTCTTGATTACTATGGGTGTTGATTAACGCAATGAATGCCTAGGTTAGCAGGAATCAAAAGATCACATAGAATAGAAACACTTGTTTTAAAATTCTTTTGACGCTAAAAACGGTTGTCGACCACGATGTGCCTGAGCTCTAACCGAAACGCTTCTTCCAACAAAACATGTGCAAAAATCGACAATTTATTAATGTTTACTTTGCCCGCCCAGCAAGATCGCCAAGATGCAGTTGTTGCTGCAGAAATATTTTTCTATTTCTGTACATGTTATCTAACAGTGAAGCGGTGTTTTTTCCTCCCTGTTTGTTCCTACTCAAGCTTCTTCGCACGTTTTGTTCATACTCGCTTTTGGGACAACATTGCAACGGGGAAAAAAGAACATACTGAAGTGAACGTTTCGTATGAGTTATGCATGTACGTGTGGCCTGCGCACACACATGGACGGGAGAGAAATGTGTTCTGCAACATGGTGCTGCATGGTCCGAACGCCACTGGCCACTGGCTAATGGCGTTCGGACCAGTGGGTGGTTTTTTTTTACACTGC
This sequence comes from Anopheles farauti, assembly GCA_000473445.2. Classification (NCBI taxonomy): domain Eukaryota; kingdom Metazoa; phylum Arthropoda; class Insecta; order Diptera; family Culicidae; genus Anopheles; species Anopheles farauti. The sequence goes on from KI915041.1 coordinate 14,545,973, forward strand.
GTTCTTTTTTCCCTCCTCCTCGGCTCATTAACGGCCAGTACTGCGAGCTGACCTCACTTTCGTTCTCTTCCTTATCGTGCGCCACTGGGGTTTATTTCACACTCCATTCCTTCCCCCGAGCCATGCACCCACTGTGCCGAAATTAGTATTATTGGTTTTATGAGCTTCAACAGCGACCGGCTCGTTAAGAATTTTCCGCCCGTTTAGCTTAGCTCCCTCGGGACGGCTCGCGTCAAGGTTTCGCTCCCATAACTCATAGTCATTGGAGGAAATTGTCTAAAAATTTGGGTCAAACCGCGTGTCACGATTCTTTTTTTTTGTCTTAATTGTTTATGTCGTGCATGCAGGAAGGCGGGGACTGATCGAAAAATGTTTGCGAACACGAATTTACATCCCGCTTTCATTTATAATACATTTTTCACCGTTTCACATGCAATGAGATCATCGTGAAAATGCAAAATTTCGTGCCGATAATCTTCCGATAGTGTGCACGTTTCTTTTTTTATTATTATTGTAAACTCGACCACCATCCAACGACCATGACCTACCTGACGGATTGCGTTTCGTTGTTTCTTTAGTGGTTACGTTTCGTGAGCACTTTCTCATGCCTTGGCGCCTTTTTCTCTACCATCCTACCAGCTGCCTATCGCGCTGCTTTTCACCACCATCGGAACAAGCGTTCCGCTTGAAAAGAGCGAAAACAGCGTCCGACACGCTACCACACCGTGCCGCGTACGTGTTTAAATTCACTAATCGGTATAATTCGCCTAAGCGAACCGCCGCCCACGTACCACCCATCGGATCGGTTCTGGGGTAAACACCATCGGAGCTAATTCGTGGTGGGTTTGTAATAAGGATGATGGATCGGTGGGCGAGGGGGAGGGGTCGTCGGGGTGAGATGGAAAGAGAGAGGCAATTTCTTTCGCTCGCAATGTACAAAAAACCGCAAACACGAAGCATATCCGGCCCCGCGGTAGGGGACAAATGTTGCTTCCGATCTGGCGAACTTCATCACCGCCACTGTCAGCATCGGTGCAGCGGATGAATGTAAGATAATTTCGTGAACGTGCCCCTAGCCGGGATTTCGTGAAGGCTGCCCAACGAAACGAACGTTCGAACGTGTTTTTTACAATTAGGTTGGTCACGGTGTGACCCTCGGGAACTAAAGGTTCGCCTGTGGCGTGGAGAAAAACAACTTTACGCCGGTTTCAAGGTTGCTGAGACGGGGGAAAAAGAAATAGAGAGAGAAGCATTTATTACAAGTGAAAATAATCATACTGTAAATGTATGCTGTAATACCGGGCAATAGTATCTCATACTCTGTGATTTAAATATACTAAAAATGCCGACGAAGCCTATAATGATGTACTCTACTATGGATTGTCAAATAACTAATAACGAATGATCCTCTCTTTACAAAAGAGAAACTTTCATCGATCCCACTGTCTTTTGCAAATTTTCCATTACTCCATTTGAATATCACAACAACAAAAGATCAACCCATGAACATAGCAGAACTACCTCGGTCCAAAAGAACCTCCATTTTGTTTTGTTTCAAAATTTTCACGCCATTTGAGTTTTGCTTTAGGTATCGAAACATTGGACCAAAACACATTCACCCCGGTGTTTTTGGCACGGTTGCAAACAGTTTGATTTTTGCAACCGTCGGAGCAGAAAAGAAACACTATTTGTTTTACGAGCTTTGAACCTCGAACGGAATTATTCTTGGCAGCTGTACCTTGCCGTACGTACCGCAATCGGTCGTGTTTGATCGTTAAAAAAATTAGTATTGCGGCCCGCAAACAGTTTATTTTTTCTGCTGAAAACATGTGTGTGGAACTGGGCCTTTTGTGAAAAATTCCCGTATAAACGACATCGCGAGATGAAAACCCCGCTCAGCTCAGGTTGACATTTTGAATTCCAAGCGTCTGTACGGTCGGTGCATGAATTGCAAATGAAGATCGCACGTCATGCACAGAATGCAGTTGCAACAGAGCAATCTGTGGCGCCCGGCACTGTCGATCGGTAGAGAAAGTGGTTCATACCAGGAAGGTGACATTTTCTTTTGAAATCAACAATGATTGATCTAATACTTCCGAGACGAACGACAGACACAATAGTGACGTCGATATGCCGCGCTTATCGTCCATTGTTTCGCTACAACCACATGTGACAATAACGTAACGATACCGTATCTATACTATATTTCTATACTAAATGAACGTCAGCAACGCATGATTTAAAATAACTGCAAATGACTTCGGTACCGTTTCGGAACGATAGAATTACTCATCAAAGTGATTAATTTAATCACGACAAAATTCACTTTTGTGTGTAACAAGTTTCTTTTATGATTAAGATAGCGATGTGTTCTATTATCTTAAACGATACTTAAATATTTGTGTGTTACATAATTTTTCGTAATGTCTAAATTTTTAACCCGCCCTCTACACAAGCAGACTTAAATTTTTATCCTCATTACCCAGCCTTGTGCAATTCCGTCAACCAAGCTGGGCAAATATTTTGCAATTGACCCATTTGCACCACCGCTATTGTTTTGTATCCAAAAATCGGGAAAAACGCGGTTTGCCATAATTGTTTGAAATGTCTCGCAAACTCAGCTTCTACATACATGTGTACACAACTGCCGCACTCGCTCGCGGGCGTAATGGCGGGTGGTTAGATTTTTTTCGAATTTAGGACACGCTTTTTTCCGGGACATGCCGGTCTTGAAGCGTTTGCACAGATGCGATCCCTAAATACCTTGCTCGCACCCTCCGGACACATGTTGCGTTGCGCCCATGGCCCCGATTGGTGGTCGAAATTTTTCTCCGAAATTGCCTCGCCCAACGTTTCCAAGTAACCATATTTCTTGCTTACCTTGAAACGCTTCCTCGTGGGAACAGGCCAACGTATGGCAGGCTGCCGAAATTCGGCACTAACCCGGCGAACCGATTTATCAACTCCATAGCGCACCGGCAGCCCGCTAAATCCGGCGAGATTTACCGATGGCAAGGGCTGGCTTACTCTCCATTAACATGTGCTGCAGAATAACACGGCTAGAAAAGTCGCGTGTGGGCGGGTGCAGAAGTTACAGCAGTGGGTGGTACGAGGAAGCTTTTCTTCGCGTTCGTTTCGCCGTTCCAAGAAGCCGCAAAGCTTACCCGTGTGGAGCAACTTTTGCCACCGGACCGGAAATGTTTGCCCCCGCCGCGCTATTCCATCCCAACAGAATAAGTTTGTTTGGATAAAGGATGCGGCGGTGGAATAAGAGACCAAACACGGACTCTTTACACGGAACGCACCGCATGAGATCATAAATATTAAATTCATATAAAATATCAAGCTAGTGTGCAAGTGTCCCACGCAGTGCAAGAATGATGGAATCCGACAGTCTATTCCAGCAATAAGCTAAGCCTTATAATGATTCATCAGTATTGATTCGTCTTCTTTTACTGTAGAATACGGTAGAAATTGTTGTACACATTTCTTATCCAAAAAAGATTGTAAAAATCCTTTTTTTTCACACGATCATCAGGCCGTTTAAAACGGTTCCACGTGTAGCGCAATATCTGCTTCCGGTCTTCCAGTGGCACAAATACAAAAAACCAACAACAAAACATTCCTCACAAGTACCGGCGACGGTTGGCTGCAACACTGGGGAAGAAAGTTGTACCGCATCTCGTTTCCCATCGTTTGCTTTTATGGAGTTTTTATGAGGACGAATTTTATTATCCAACGGAAAAATATGCCAGAAGTAATCTCCCGAAGGTGGTTTCCTTGTCTCAGGGACAATTAAAACAGTCGGTAACAGAATCGATAAACAGACATAACAGCTTATTATTACAGCTTGTTCAACCATTTGAACAAATGGAAGAAAACGATCGTCACCGAATTACTTACAAATAGTTCACGTGCGTGTGGTGCGAGCGAATCCGCGCGCTTCCTGTGCGATTGAGAAGAATTTTAATATTTTTATGACCCACTCCAGCTAAGCTTGAGCCCGAATTTTACGACCTTTCCCATTCGGCCCGTCCCCCTGGAACGGGTGCTTTTGCTTTCCTCGCCCGGTCGATCGGTCGTAAAAGTTCCGAACGCACCGAAACCATCTGAGAAAGTGTGTTCAAAGTGCGATAATTTATCGTCGCTAAATGCCGCGCGATGTGTGTCGCTTTGCGTATGAGTAGCGGATAGAGAGAGAGAGAGAGAGAGAGAGAGAGAGAGAAAAACAAACCCTTCGCAATTCGTGTGTGTGTGTCGTGTGCGCGGTGCACAAATGCCGCCGGCTATGATTACGCAGCCGAGTGCTGAAAAAGGCTCGTACCGATCAGTGACGGAAGCCACAAGCAAGCCGAGCCATATAAAGCCGGATTGTTTCTTTAAATGCACCATAATTTTCTCGCCCAAGCGCTCCACCGCCCGCAGTTTCAAAGGGTTTCATGCCGCCCAGGCTAAGATCTAATGATCACCTCGCCCTTGCCTGAATCGCTACCCTCACACCTTGCACGGAGCGTTTGTGTCGTACCCATCAACCCTTCGGAATAGCCGTAGAATAACAGTGGAGATCGTTTTTCCAGAAGAAATTCCAATCTCAAACTCTCCCACACTGGCCCTCCTCTCACACATCCAAGCCCTTCCGGTGGGGTTCGCTTGATCGGCTCGCGACGTATGTGTTTTGTTGTGCTTTTTTTTTGCGCAAGTTGGATTTCCCCGTCGCCGCCGCCGACGACGACGACGTGGCCGGGGACAAAGTTGCGCAAACAGCGCCGCGCTGCGATGAATGATGGAAATCCTCCCTGCGTCGATCGTGTGGTGTGGTGTGCTGGCCGGACACTACTGCTGCCCGGACAGTGTAAGCGAATAATCATTTCAGAAGCGGAAATTTGCATCATTCATTCAAACTGTCGCAACGGCTCGGGCCCCGCGTCCGTTCACGCTCGGAACCGGTCGAGTGTGAGTCTGGCTCTGGGGAAGGTTTTGGACTGGTTTTCGACTCACCTCCAGCCGACCAACCTACCACCCTCTCACCCCACAGGGTTCGCTCGTGAACGTGGTTGAGATGGGATCCGTTTTGGTTTGTTTTTTAGTACTTTTCGGTCTATGGTAAATTCACACAACTCGATTGCCCGGTCCGATCGGGCACGGGGCAGCCCGGCGCTCAGCTGTTTTGACGCAAATTCTGATATGAATACGAGCCCAGTTTATGGTGTCGATTTGTTGTTTTATTTTCTGTTCAATTTACGATCGAAAACGAAGATCGGCGGGAAGGAGGGCGCTAATGTTGAGTGTTTGCGCAATCGCAATCGCACTGACGTAAAATTGGAAGATTTTCGTTTTATCGATCGCTATTAAATAGATACTATGTGACATTTTAATTGCGAGAAGCGATTTGTTCGATATGAGTTTGAGTCTTTTATATGAATAAATAAAACGGTTTCGATTGTTTGCAACAAACGATTCATCCAGCATTTTGTAAAACTAATTCCAATTGAATGTTTAAACTGAATGAAGCGAACAGCTAATTACTCACTTTGAATGTGATCATTGCGGCAATAACACAAAAAGTCAAATTAAGAACAAAACTCATAAAGAAACGAATTTTGTTAAATAATCTCTTCACACCACACCGTTCGCACACATACCCATGATCGTGATCGCCAGTCTCGTGCATCGATGGTCCGGGGAAGGGCTTGAAAAAACAAAAGCTTCCCGCGTATTTATTTCGCAACATCCGCACGATTTCGGCTAACTGACCGCGGTGAATGAAATGAACAACCGGATGAATGCTTTCGATACTTTTTGTGTTTGTTTTATTTACGGGCGCACGGCTTCTTTTCGGCTCACCGAAACCGACGACCACTAATCCACCGCCCGACACTATGCCGTTTTGAATGAAATAACAGGTGAACGGGAATTTTCGAGTGAGTCACGGGGAGGGTGATCGTAAAGAAAGGCGGGTAAGAGGAGAATCAAAAAATACACCTCGGTTGGAGAATCTCGCGAACCCGAAAGCATTACATAATTTCACGCCACACGCGCGCACCCGCTCCTACTAATCCGAGAAATTCGCCAACCTTTTACAAGCACAGAGAAAGAGAGAGGGAGAGAGATATATATATATACAATAAGAGGGACGTTCGAAACAACCGGACGCAGCAGCAGCGCGCGTTGGTATATTTTTATGAGACTTTATGGTTTATGTTTTCCCCCTCGCGGGGCAGAGAGGAAGCGCTTCTTCACTCCCCAACCCACGGCACACAACGTATGCATTTAATTTTGAGCCCAGTCAATTCAATAAAACCACCCGGCGGGTTGTTCGGGTGACGTGATTTTAGTGTTTTGATGAATTACATTGCGCCGCGACCGGCTCGGATGGGTTTAAATATAATTATCTGCATTCCGTGGGAAATCATTATATCGGTTTGGACTATTTTTACTCCCGACTGTGACTTCAATCGGGGTTGGAAATGGAAACGAAACATGATGCAGCTCGGTGTTGCCAACGCACTGCAAGCAGAGGCCGACGACGGTACTGTGCGAAATTCGCGCACACCAGCGGTGGGTCAACGACGATTTACCATCCGATTTTTTTATTTTTTTCCAACCATCGGATGCTCTCGCAGTTAAGGGAACCGGTGTGGCAAAGTTGACGCAGACGGTTGCAGCAGCAGCAGCAGCAGCAGCAGCGACTCATTTCTGGGTCAATGCGGTTGTGGTGGAATTTTGTGTGGTGTTGTAGTGTGCCCTGTTCCGTTCGTTCGTCGCTCATTCGCGCTTTTTGCACGATCGCTCACGATCACGAGCAGTCGGTGATGGGAAGGGGATGATCGTGATCGCGATGAAGAACCCCCTTTCTCCACACACACTCACAAACACACAAGTACACGGGGGGGAGTACGCGAACCACCACCACAACCGCAACGGCCAACGGCTGGGCGGTGGGAAGATGAGTGGAGCGTAATTTAAATTTTAAAGTGTACATAATGGACCCCCATCAAATAGTGGTGCGAAGTGCGGCCGAATGGAGACGAACCGAGCGGTGTGCCCAAAATTGGGTGAATGTTTCGGTGTTCGCAATTTGCGCTCTTCCCCGACGGTTATGTACACATTATTTTCGGCCCATTCGCTTTTGCCCAGCCGTTCGGGAATGTCTGGCACGCCGTCGGTCGCGACCGATCGAAAGGGAATTTTTTTGTTTTTCACTGTTTCATAATTGAAACCGAAAGTTGCGGGGATTTATTTTTGAATCGATTCATTTGCGTGCGCTGGTTCTAATGCTTTTTGGGTTTATGATTTTGTATCCTCTCAATCCACCGGAGTTAAAATATGCAATTGCGGAAAGAACCTCTCTCTTCCCGTAAGCTGGAAGTAATCGAAACGGGGTTACCTTCCCTCACTCTATGACCTCTCTAACCGATTACGTTACAACTGCAACAGGACGTGACGCAACCGCTTGATGAGCGATGTGTTTTCATTAGCGAGATAAAATCTCCCTTATACTAGCGACGTTTGGTCCAGCGTACAAGCGAGACGCTAATTTGTGCCCTCGCTTACAGCAACCAAACAAATACACACACCACCTCCACCACCACTACCAACGGCGCAAACACAGAGCGGTTGGCTGCACTACTCAAACAAAATCGTCGCGAGAAGGTTAGCCACGGCAGTAGGAGGGCGCGCGGTGTCAATGTGCAGGTGAATTTTGGATTTTTTTTTCAATCAGCTGTTTTGTTCCGGTTTGTGGTGGGATGACATTTTTCGTCAACATATTTTCGTCATTTGATGAAAACTGTAAGATGTGCCTTTTGATGTCTGCCTAACACGCGCCTCTTGCAGCAGCCGGGGTGCGCTGGTAGGAAGCAGGAAATTCCATCCGTAACCACATCACCGCACACATCCTTGGCACAGAAACGCCACGCGCGTCAGCATACTTCCTCTCTCGCGCGCTCGCACCCAGCGGCCCACGGCCCAAACCAGCGAGTGGGAGGAAGATAGCGATAGCGCGAGACATATGCGAGTCCGCCGCCGGTTGTCTACTGGCTGCGTTTCTGCAGCATCTTGTGAATTACCACCCGCCCACCGCCCCGTAGCTCAGCACTGAATGAAATAATAACCTCACGACGACGACGACGACGACGACGACGACGACGACGTCGATGACGGGTGCGGAAGCCAAATGGAGTTAGGGTTTTTTTGGGGGGAAAGGTCAGGCATCAGAGGATGATCGATGCGTTTCGTGCATCGCATCCCTGCTTCCCGAAGCATCGGAAAGGGAGCTGTTTTTTTTCGGTTTCTGCTCGTGCAACTCGCTGCACACACAAGCGCGCGTATAAAATAGTCTTTAAATTGAGGTAAGTAGGACATGATGCATTAGTGTGTAGCAGCGGCAGTAGCATTAAAAATAAAATAATACCCCACCGCTTCGGTTTTGGTTTGGTGGGTGGTGGGTTTGGGGCAGCATTTGCATTAGCAGTCGTGTGCACTTCCGTGCGCATATCCTACGCGATCGCATGCCATTGCTGCGGCCGAGCCGAAACGCGGTCGGAAATGCATATGCAACGCGGTGTGTTTACGTCAAATCACGGTGTACACGGCCGCACGGTTGGTTGGCTGTGCGTCCATGTCGCGACGTTCGAACGAAAACGAAAGTAAATTGGCGTGCACATGGCGTCTCTAAATGGGGAACATTTATATAAATTAAAATGGATATTTTTAAACGAGCAAAATGGCTATCATATTCTGAATTTATAGTGTGATTCGAATGTGATAAGCAAGATAAAACTTGCCCTTGATTCTAAAGGCAACCGTACATCAAGCTAGAAACGGTAAAAATTGAGAAGGAACTAAAACATGTTAATATCATCATCTTTTGAATCTTTCATAAATTATTTATATTGATGGTTTGCGAACTGTGGGAATTTTTTAAAATTTATTCGATTCATCCATGGCTTCTTCCGTTTTTTCCAACACTGAATGATCAAAATGAACACTAAATGAAATAAAATGAACACTAAAATAACTATTATATTTAGCGATGGAGGTTTAATTTTTTCCGACGACATTTTGATCAACCTTTTAGAAGATTCAATCAAATATTTAATTCTATTCTCACTCTATTACTGTCGTGATCTTCCTTATCAATCTAATTATATGACAATACAAAGCTACAACCAAGAAATACTAAGCTCAAATTTTGAAACATGCAGCTAACTCATCTGCGTGTTTTGGCGAATTCTATCTTCGAAATGTATGAACCGAAATATAACATTCTTGCAATTGATACAAATTGATGACACAAATCGAATCTCCTGAAATCGCACTTGGATGCAAAAATGTCGCGGGTCTTAGCGTACGATAATTTCGCGATCACGCTCACCAGTGTGTGCGCCGCTGCGTACAAGTTCAACAGTCGCCCGCTAAGGTCGCCCCCTGATTTCTGTGCTTTGTGCTGCCGACACTAATTTAGTCTTTGCCACACTGCAGCCGGGCAGTTTGTGGCCCATTCTAGTGCCTGTTGTGTGTGCGTAGCAGAGTTCGGCTTCGGTTGCAAGTCGCTGCAGCGAATCGGCCATCGACACCGGCATCGAGCACCAGGCACCCACACTGTCCACTTGTTTATTTTACTGCATCACATGCAGTCTGTCATCGTGTGTCACCGAAATGGACGATGATGTGTCAAAGTGACATTTCTCGTACGCGGCGGCGAGGGTGGGATGGTGGCGCCTCGGCCCCACGCTCATCAGGAAGTTCGGGGCCCGGAACCGGTGGCGGATGCGATAAACAATGGTTCGGAATCGGTGTTGTTCTGGTGGCGCAAGTGCGGAAGGAATACACGTACGCGAAACCCCTTAATTTACATCGTTTCGCGGACATTGTCGCGGCATATTTATCACCTCCCACCACCCGGTATGGCGTGAGGGATGGGATAGAGGGAGGGGAGGGAGGGGGTTGTAAAGAACCGGAGCGTAACGGCGCACAGCGCCCAGACCGAGACGGGGAGGCGGTCGAGAACAGCTGAGCTGAGCGCGCGATCGAGTGTAACAAAGCGAACGGGCAACGAACGGGGCGTCAGACGGTGTCACCCGCGTACCCGCGACAATAACTTTCAATCCGGTAATCATATTTTACCGGACGTTTTGTGTTCTATTTTAAAACGGGCGAGCGATCTTTGCGTGATTTAAGGAACGATTTCCCTTCCCACCAAACAATGAACCTTGCGAGGATTGTATTTTTTTTCGTTCGTTTTTTTATTATTACAGCAAAATGTTGTGTCTTTTTTTTCTGCGAGAAAACCATCGCATCCGTTCTTTATTCTTTGCCGGCGAAATTGGCTGCCGCTCCGATGCACACGTTATCCTCATTTTCCAAATGGGCGAGATAAAGAAAAACGTCCCGACATGAGCCAAAATGTAATCCTGGCTGCCGTGTGCTGCGGCTCCGCCTTATCAAGCTGCCATCTAAATTCTGGAACGTCCCAGCGTCTGCATCAACGATCCCCCTCAAACCCCGTGCAAGCTGCGAAATGCACTTCCAGACGAGTGTAAAATGTAAAACGTGTTCGCGTTTCGCTGTGTGCTACGCTATAAAGCGTACAACTTTACTTTCACTCCGGTCGGTCGAGCTCCATTCTGCAGGCAATCCCTGCGCACGTTGGCTGGTGCACACTGATAAACCTCCCTCCCGGTGCCCATCTTCGTTTCGTTGCCGTCCCGGCAGGAGTGGGTTAGAATTTTTGGTACCGAGCTGCTGCCAAAAGCCAACATAGTGTGCACTTTCGGGGCCTTCGACATCGAGGACAGCGTGGAGTCATTGGCCATCCCAGCCATGCTGCAGATGTAGTTGTCGAGTTTGAGCCCGAAAGTGCATCGGTACATTTGGGTCTCGAGCTATCGTTACGAGCCTTTGTTGCTGGATACACTCCCGTTGAAAGGGAAACGAACCATTTGGCTGTAGTTTACGATTTTCGGGAACGACATAACAGCTTCAACCCAACCGGTCTGGGTTGTATTTGGAAGCTGCCGCATCTAGCTGCTACAAGTTCGGGAGTCGGGTTTTCTCGGGATCATCTCGGGGTGATTTTGCGGGGACCGTCGAAGGGTACGCGAGCGAAGTTGGTTTTAATTATTTATTCAGTGTTTAATTAAACAACAGCCACAGCTTGCTTGCCCTTCCAGCTTTAGCCATTTTTTGGGGCGAACGGTGGTGTGGAAACATTTACCGAGTTCAAGAGGAACTTTGGCATCGGTTCTTGAAGGTAGTACCGCGGGAGTAAACGATTGAGGTTAGTTTGTTGTTGTTGGGCCTCGTTGAGTGGAGGAAAAAAACTGCTTCATCCAGTAGACAACCCGGCTTGGGGTTGTGGTTAGGTTGATTATTTCACATTTGCAGTTAATTGAAAAGCATTTGCTGCTTCTTCGACGTCGGAAACTCGATGACTCTTATCACCGATGGCGAATGCTCCACATCGTATTCGTATATGCTCAATACATCCGGTGGTAAGCCACCATTTACAGCTTTTTACGAACCGAACAATTCGGTACGCTTCTGCTACGTAACCAGATCCCAATGTCGCACCCGCAAAATGTCAGCTCTAATTACGACACAAACCCTGGATCCAAGCAAGCCGGGCATGTCTGATACAAACATCGGCAAACGCAGAACTGGGTCGATAAATCAATGGTAGTACCGGCCGGACGGGCCTGGGAGTCCGTCGTCTTTTTTTGACGAAGAAGGCCTGTCACATTACGTAAAACTAACAAAACACAAACACGCACGTATGTCTAAGCGATCCTCAATCAATGCTTCCGCCGGGAAACGATACCCAAGTCACGAACCGGGCCGTGATCGTATTACGTCAAAAAAAAAGTATTAAAATGCTTTTTTGACAGTCGGAGCCGGATTACGTGTGGGGTTCGTATTTTTTCGTGACACTCTTCCCCCGATATATGTGTGTTTGTGTGTATGCGTGTGCACAACCCAAAACAACAAACAAATAAAAAATACGGGGGCAGTTTACAGCAGAAGGGTAAACAAAAAAACCCACGCACGCAAACGTAGTAGCGCTGGCAATGTCGACTACGGTGGAAAATAGGTGACGAAAGTGAAATTCGTGTTCGAATTGTGATGGCGGCCGGGTGGAATGGGGAATGGGACGTGGAGATTCTCAATTAAAAGCTATTCAACCCTCTCCACACGCGAGCAACAATTGAACATCGCGCGTGTGTGGATGTAAACAAAGTGCAAAAGATGGCGGCGGATGATGACAGGAGCTGCCGTGTGTGGAGCAGCCGAAGAATGTGGGAACAAAAGCGATCAAGTGATCAGGGTTTCATTTTGCACAAACTTTCCGCAGCGTTGGGAGAGAGGCGGTGGGTGGGAGTAGGTGAGAAAAAACCCTATTTACCACCGGCGATCACTAATAAGCGGTGAGTTTTGATGAGTTGAGGAGCCGGCGAGCTGGTTGGTAGTCGTTTTTGCAGTAGCTCCGTCATTTCCACAAACGAGACACGAGATGCTGCCGGTGGTGGGGGAGGAGATGCTGGTTGGGCGAGTTTGGGTGATACAGCGATGCACGGAGGGGGAGGCGGAGGGAGTCGATGCGGCGAACTCTGTAGAGGGAGTAGTACCGGTGAGTGGTGGAAGGGAGGACGGGGACGGTGGCGACGACTACCACGACGACGACGACGAGCAACTGAACAAGCCTACAATCTGGGTCAAGGCTTAGCGCGCGGCTCGGTGTGTTACAACAAGGTATACATAAATAATAGCGCCGCCATCACGGATGGGCTGCTGCTCACTACTGCCGCTGCCCACAACACCCCTGCTCCCTTTTCACGACTAGATGGCGTACGTGTTTGCCACTGGTACGTGTTGCAGCGCGACCCGCATCTATGTGCAACGTGTTTCCCTCCGTGTCCGTCTTGTGATTGAATTTTATTCGTGGAAGTTCCGGAAGATGCTAGAGGTTTCGGGTGCGGAAAGGTTTCGATTGCTCACTAACCTAGCCGACGACAACGTCCGTAAGAGCACCATCAACAAATAAACGACACACCGAACTCGCAATCGTGAATCGATCAGCGGGTGCCGAAAGAAAGAAGAGACGAGATATTGGGCCCAGGGATTTACGGTGTCTAGCGTCACCTTCACTTCACTCCGTTGACGCGATCTTTGCACCTAACACAACCGACCGAGTGAAGCAATCGATGCCTACTTCAACAAAATCGCTCAAATCAAGCGCGTCGATAGGGAGAGAGAGAGAGAAGAGGAAGCACGAGAGAATGACAGATCAGCTTAGTAAGCGATGAAGTTAGACAGTTGAATTCTGTCACTGACAGAAATAGTGTGAGCTAGATACGACCATATCTTCCTATTGTTTCCCAACCTGCTCTCTGTTCAGCAGAGTAAGTGAGAGAGAGAAGGAGAGTGAAAAATAAAGCATTAAACTTGACAAACATTTGCCACCAGCGCGGTGTTATTGCTTCACCACCATCACAACAACCTGTCCGTCAACTAACCGGTGCAAACAAGAAGCGAGCGGGGTGTTCCTTCTGTCTTGGCCTGTCAGCGGTCCCATGTTGGATGTGCAGGCACACGGAAGCGCTCTCTCACACACACACACACACACAAGATTAACATTCTGTCCGGACATCTTGGTTTGACTTTCCCTTCCGACAACGGTTTGAATCTTGGCAGGCGGACGGACGACCCAGGGCAGTCCGATCCAGGTGCCGAGCATGAAATCTCATTACGATAATGGCAATCATATTTTCTTCCCGCAAGTCGGCTGGGTAATTTTGCGGGCGCACCCGCAAAGCGAAAGTGAAACGAAGGGTATTAAAAGAAAAAGAAAGTCGGAAGCGAGTTCCAGTTCCAGTGGTCTTGCCACCCGCAGTAGGCCAAGGTTAGTAATGGCCTGAGCGATGCGTCAGGTTGAGGTAGGTTTTTATCGGGCGAACGCCCTTCTCGAGCGAACTCCGTGTCGCATGATGGAACTGTCATCGTGCTCCAGCTTGGGGAAACCGGAAGATAGAATGGTTCTGTTTCCGCAAATATGGGATTTTCCCGGTGGGGTTGTGTCGGTCAATGTGGGTTTGAGGTTTATTTCCTGGTACAATTAATCAGAGGCCGTTCGAGCGTCCGGAAATTAGTAACGCATCGGGTGTCACGTATCGCTCGAATTGCCATCCTTCCAAAGGGCGTGCGAGAATAGTCGGTAAACCCAGCAATCGAGTAACATGCCACGTTCGTCCAACAGCACAATGGTGCTGCCCAAAATATGAAGCCCTTATTATCAGCTTTAGAGTCTTGATTGATGGCCATAACGGCTCATCTGTCTATCTCGGACTTCCCAAAGTTAATTATCCCATCTATTGCTAAAACAAACGCAGAAAAAATGAACTAACACGTGACTTCCTCAGATCTTTCTGCTAGACCCACCTATCAGTCAAGTTAATCTTGTTAATTTGCTCCTAAAGAGAAAACAACTGCCAACGTTGCGCTCACTCGCTCCACGCGGGAAGTTACAATCTCCGGTAGCTATCTGCGGTGCGTTGGAAACACACCTTGTTTTCTCTCGATACCGGCATGTTTACGCAGGGCGCATGCCATAATCTTCCCGAACGTACCGTGGGTTAGCTAGTAAAAAAAAAACAACAAAACGGAAACACACACACAACATCAACACAAGCGAAGCATGGCCAAACAAATCAGTATTGAAATATTCGAAGCATTATCGTGCTCCTCCTGCTCCGGATGCGTAATTCCGTCGTAATATGGATTTCCAACGGCGCTTCACCCGTTCGAAGTAGGCTCGTTCGATGTACCGTCGCACAAACACATGCTCGCGGGCTGGCTCACCATCGCTCCATACATTCAACCGTCTAGCCGTATTGATCCAGTTTCGTTATCCTGGCCTGCCACTCTCCAATGGCGACAGGGACGGACACCGAAGCCAAGAATGCCGAAGCGCCCTATCTGTCTGACCGAGAGGCACCGAGGATCTTGTCTGTATGCGTGGGTTGATGTCAGTTCCCGTCTGCCCTACAATCGAGAGCAGATTTTCTCTCGCTCTCCGTGCCTGTGTGTTGGTATATGTGCTCTCATCCCCGTGTGGTACGGTCTCACTTTTATCCCCAAGCCCACAGCACAGCTGTGTTTCCACACGTTTTTCTGCCCTGTCAGAATCGTAAAACAAACGTTCTGTCAGTTCGTTTTCACCTACTAAATTATACAGAATGAGTTCCCCCGCCGCGAGAGCTTACTTTCACTCTCACACAAGCGCCCGCCGGAGGGGAAAAGGGGGGCGCTGGGATAGCGAAAGTGAAAGCATGACGGGTAGTTGGAGTTTAGGACACTCACCGGGAGCCGGAGAGAGGCAAAATAAAGCTTCCTCCCGGTACACGGTACGTGCACGAATCCTTCCACGAACGAATCAACGGGCCTCCCTCAAAACGATTTCCACCTGTTAGTTCCGCCGCCTGGTTGTTCGTCCCCTTAACCATCGCAAGCCTCATTTCTGCGCCTCCCTAGATTGCGGAGAGATTTGGACGTGAACGAGAAGACACAGCGACCAATTTCCGGGACGACGTTGACGATTAATACAAAATGTATGAAGCGAGCGACAGCGAACTTTTCATCATATTTAGAGAGCGTAAATATTTATGACGCTGTTACGACATTTCTAGCGAAAAACGTTTCATTTCCGCACACCTCCGGTAACGCGATTGTGGCGGTGTGCAAACTTTTGTGTGGAAATACCGCCGAAATTCCTTCCACCAAGTCCGGACACTTAAAGCAAACGCTCAACACGAGCAGAAGCCTGCTGCGGTAGCACTTACGGCGAAAATCAATACGCCCTTCTCGGGGTTCGGGGTGTAGCTCCACCACCCAGACAGCTGTGCGTCGGAAAATTATCCCCCCTTCGACCCATAATGTACTGCTCTAAACGCGAGTCTCCCGTCAACCATCTGTTGCTCCACAACAGCACATCAGCAGGAAACGTCGGCTTATGCTAATGGTGTCTCACCGGAGCCTACTAAGCCCTGGCTAAACTTTATTCTACCCACAGATGATGAGAGCTGGCGACCGAGTGTGCCAGAGAGAGAGAGAGAGAGAGAGAGAGTGAAAAAAGAGTACGCGTATGAATCGAGGCAGAATCGATTCCACAACTCTAGCAAATAGTCTTTAATTACCACAACGAAACCTAATCGATCCGAGGAAAAACTATTGGCTGCGGAAAATGTGCCTGCTTTTGTGGACCCGCCGCAACAAATAAGAATCTGTTGATATTCGGTCACCGTTTTCCGCATACTCTGGCACGACTTTTCACCACTCGGGGTGGGGCACATATTCGATGTCTCTTTCTCTCTCTCTCTCTCTCTCTCTCTCTCTCTCTCACACACACACACACACTCACTCTTACCGTTTTTTGACGGTGGTTTTTCTCTCGAAGCTTCTCGTTCCGGTATGAGGGAAGCGTTTACGTAACTTGCACAGCAAGGATGGTAACATCCTGCGTTTGCAATCGTGGTGTGGGGATTTCGGAAGGGCAATGTACGAATAAATTTCAATTGAGCTGTTCGACGGCCGTTTCGATGCCTGCTTTGGCGGTGTTTTGTTACTGAGAAAGAGAGAGTCAGAGAGGGAAATAGATATCGTCTTATCTATCAGCGCTACAGGAACAGATTTGCATGCTTCCCCGCACACCACCGAGCAAGATTCACAAAGATTCTCGAGTAATTTCGTTTTATCGCATCGCTAACGTGCAACGTTCCTCGTGACACGTTTCGTTCAGGTTAAACTGTTTCGCAATCGGTCCGGCGTGAGTCCTTGGACCGTTCCGGATGGGTGGAGGTGTTCGAGAGCACCTCGAAACGCCCTTCGAACCGTTCTCGGCGCCCATCACGAATCACGAAACAAACGTCGTGGGGCCGCCGGATGGACCATTTCATCGTTCTCATCCATCGCATCGCCTGTCGCGCGGAATGTGCCAGGCTGCTGGCGATGGATTCTGTACGGTTTACTTTTGTTTTACGATCCCGCTGGATACGATTGACCGCCTCGACCGTAAATCTAATGGTTCGTCTGATCTAACCACACTTTTCTTCCCATTTTTTTCCTTTTGCTTTCTGCAGTGGACACCGAGATGCCGATCCTGCCGCAATCGCCAAGTCCTCCGCCGCAGCAACGGTCGTCGCTGGTCGGTCAGTCGCAGCAGACATCGAGCCTGCTGGCCAGCACGTTACAGCCGTCCCAGCAGCACAGGCCTCTGCTCCATGGGCTCCTCAGCGGTACGCACATTCCGCAGGGCCCATACCATCGGGGCTACAGCACGTCCAGCACAGGTTAGTGAGCCCCAGTGTTGTTTACACACCACCACATAAAATCGTTCGTAGCCGCACATTTATCCGCCCATCACGTGCACAATCGGCACGTGAGGCTGCAAGGTGCCTGAGGCCATTATTGATAAAAAAAAAGTACTTGCAGCTTCACGTCATGATATTTTTACGACTTTTTTGATAAATTTTATCTCGACATTCTCAATACTCTTTTCAAGTCACTTCTTTGGTAACCTTCCATTCGAATGTGCAATAAAACTCGCTTCACGTTTTGAATGTTCTAACTTGTCTAGATCTAAAATTTTCTTATTGTAATGCTGCACACCGACACAACACACAATCGTTTACAAAATTCTTCAAAAATTACTAATTGTTTTCAATTATTTTTCTTCATATATTTGCAACGTAGGTGTAATAATTGAAATAGTTCAAAATAAATCAAGAACAATCAATAATTTCTATCAATTTATTCACTTGTTTTGACTCCTTTTCTTGGCGTTTTTCTTAGCTTTCAATCAATTCTCATTGCTATTTCCTGTATATAGATACAAGTTTTTGCGTGTTTAAAATCATCTTTATTAGAGGCTTGATTTCAAAACATCACCTACGACTCGGGTGTTTCTTTATTTTAAATAAAATAATAAGCGATCATACCAGAGCCACTTCATTTGCGCAGCACCCTTCACCAGCTGTGCCGATCTCATTATGCGTGTTTCGTGTGATTGGAAGTAAGAAAATAAAAAAAACACACTACGCATCATAAACTATTCCTTCACGCGGGAATCCCGGGCAGTTTCACGCAAAACAATCGCACCGCGTATCGCGCGCACCCATCTTCCGCACGCAGCACGACCCTTTTCTCCCCTTTTGCGCGTCCTGTTGTTTGTCCTTTGGCTTTTCGGTTGCGGTTGCCGCGCCGTCAAGTTTCACGCACCGTTTTCCGGCAAAACCGAAAACGGGAAGGGCTTCCGATCCGATTCACCCGTACGGTTGTCGATCGCGCAGGCAGCCGCTCGCGTCAACGAGTGTTTCCGCACCGGTCAATCCGGGTGATGATGAAACGGGCTGGTGGCATCAACGGGTTTTCTTTCGCGCGCGCGTTTGCATTGTTCGTTTGTTCGGATGCGCCGTCCCGAGGAGATGTTTGCCTTGGTGATTCCTTGTTCTTTTCGATTTCTTTTTTCTTCTCTAGCTCTATTTTATTTCCCCCCTCTCCCCTCGGGCGTCCACTCGTCCGGCCACGGTCGTCAATTCCCGGGGCATGTTGATTATGTGGAATTATTACACATGACGAGTTGTAATTATGAGACTGCGCGGATCCATCAAAGCATCCGAGGTTTTTCCATTTGCATGCTATTTCTTCCAGCTCGTTCGTTTTTTTTTTTGTTCTTATCCAACCAACCCTTCCACGGTGGCCCGGAATGGTGCGGAAAGCATTAAAAAGAAAAACAGTTTTTATCCGTACGCCGATCCTTGCCCTGATGCTTGCTTGGGCTTAGCGCTCCTAGGGCCGGATCCGAGTGATCCGAGTTCGGTAGGAATCTTAAAAATGTCAACAACAACAACACTCACACACACATACACACACACATATACACTGAATAACAGAAGATAGTTAGCCTTGCCTCTGCCATACCGTGTTGCACAGGGTGGACGATGCGCGACGGTAGCTTATGTACGGTAGAGTGACCATTATGGAACCGGAAGTATCTTGGTTCGCGGAACAATCAAGGGAAACCCATCAGCAGCAGAAGTCAAGGGACCGAACCCGTTTGATCCGCGGCTGGTTCGGCTCGCACTGCCTGGTGGCAGATAGGGGAGGGCCAGGAGAGCAATAGATATGCAAATCACGCACGGATACGCACCGAGTGCGAGTGAGTCCTTCCTTCCTCGGTTCACGGTAATCATAATGATGACGACGGTAGCCCGATGATGCGCTCCGTTTGGATTTATTTATTTTTATATGAGGAAATAAAACGCGTAAAATGTCGCGGCAGTCCGGTCCGGGCGGTTGGTGAGCACGAAGCAGGGAAATGGGAACTTTCCCATCAGCGTACCATTGCTGCATTTTTTTTTTGTACTTCACGAATGCCATTGGATTAGAAGTTTTTAAATGAGGATCATATTCAATACGGCGATCAAATATCTGGAACTGCGAGAAATCTATGCTTCTTAATGAGATTTACAATTAATTGCGTTTTCTACATTTAGCCTATTTTAAGGATACAAAAGAAGCGAATAAGATATTATCTGATTTCTCTTAAAATAATATTCACAACAAAATTTTTTAAACTACATTTGATTTGAAACTCGATTCCCTTTTTCGCAGAGCTACAAACGAATTGTACGATTAAATCATGCCCACTCACCCATGTCTGCAATGCTTCACTTATCCTGTGGTTAATATAAACCACCATCTCCCAACTCAAACATCCCAAGTCATCATCATCGCTCACTTTCCGTCAGCTCTGAAAATTCCACACCCTCATAATTGAACCTTCCCATATTGAGCTGTTGAGTCATCATATTGCAAAAACGGACGGTATTATTGCTCCTGTAGCTCCTCATCAATTCGACATATCCACCGCAGAAGCAACAGAAGAAAGGGTTTTGCGATCCTGATTTGCCGTGGAAGAAGAAGGGTTACATCGACATTTGTTGGAAAAATTCCAACCCGCTCGATAAGCAACCCAAGTTCCCAGTGTTATTGGAAACGCAGCTGCATCTGCTCGGACTGTTTGGACTGCGAATGGGATGATGAAGCGCAACGATTTGCTTACCCCCAGAGCACGGTGACAGCCCGAAAGTGTAGGTGGGTCCACCGAAAGCCGTCCGTTTGCACAATGTGACGAAGCGAGCGCTTTCTGAATTGAGTAATCAAATGTGGCAGCTGCGGGCGCGCATAAAAGGATGCAGCCGATCGGTTCATCTGTCAGAAATTGGCTCCGTGACTCGTTCGGTGAGGTGGCACGTGTGCGGATGGGTTGCAGCCGCCACTAACGAAGGTTACCGATATTGTTACCGATGATCCTTTTCTTTTCCTCTCCGTAAAGCGAGAGCGCAAAAGAATGCACACAATAATCCTTGCACACACGCACACACACACCGCAAAGGATGCACCGGCGGTCGGCGGGAAGGATAAATGTTTTCGGTCCACTTTCGCACCCTTTTCGGGCACTCGATCATAGGCCTGCTCGTGCGGTGCTACTGTTGCGCTCGCTTGCCGCACCGAACGCAACAGAAAAACTGCTTAAACCCCCACCACCCGATGGAACAAACCGAACCGGGTGTTATATTTGCCAAAAATGGAAAGGCCCGGATTATCCGGAAAGTGGAAAGGATAACCGATTGACACGCGATGGCAGATGCACTCCCGATCAGGTGCGGACAGGCATTAAAGGATTTCGGTGGAGTGCAAACAACTGGACCGCAAACCTATTTGAACGACTTGTTTGAGCATTGACCAGCGGGGGAGGATGACGGGCGTCATAAGATCTTTAGGTCCTATTTCAACAATCACCACTCGGTCCCTCACGTCATTAAGCGCCGAAGAGAAAGCCCATTCAAAGATTGAGTGGCGAAAGATGTTCTTTCCAACGAGGAAACAAAAAACCTTTCCCACACCGGCTCCGAGCTTTCGGATGTTGCGAGATAAATATTTGAAAGCACGCTCCATCACCCCCTCCCCCTCTCCCGAAAGCCTCATTCTTCAGCGGCTGACCTTGCTTCCCTTGAAGCAGGCAGCGTGAAGTGTTTTACATAACTTCCACCGTTGATCAGCATGGCGCGTGTAGGAAACGTTTGAAGTGATGCTGCTCCGGCCAAGCACCATGCATGAGTCATGACGGAAGCTTCGGTCCGGACACTCGGCACATCTTTCGGGCGCGTCTTATCGAGCGTCCTCGTGTCTGCGACACATCCTTTCAGACCATCGGCACTTTCGCCGGCGCATCCTTCTGGGCTTCCGCACTCCACGTCCGGAAATCGTATTACACGGCCCACTGCCGTGTTTTTTGCGGCCTCACTCTCACGCCGTCGCCCTTTTTATTTGCCAGCCGGCCGGCCTGCCTGCCGGTTTCCGGTTGCCGGGTGGGTGGTTTTGTACTTCGCTGGTTTTATTTTTCTTTCCCGTGCGCACGTGGAGCACCCGGGGATCAGGAAGGCATCCCAAACACTCGCCGGCTGGATGAGGTTTGGGTATTACTGTTTTACTTCCTCGGCCGGCGTACGGCAATCAGTTATTCATGAACGATGTGCACGATGTGTCCGGCCATGCGCTGAAAAGGAAGACATAAAAGAACTCACGTAACTTCCCTTCCGGCCCGAACGAGACCCCGGCCGCCTGCTGGAGCGCAGTTGATTTCGTAATTTCCGGCCTGGGTTGGTCCGGGCAAACAGACCGGGCGCATTCCCTATTTACGTTTGCCGACCCGATCCATTCCTGGGCATGGTGGTACCGCGTGATATTGCGAATGTTTTACCTGATGGGAAGTGCTTTTTAGTTGTAGCAAGGATAAATGAGCGTGTAAAGGTATCAGTGTTTTGATGCGCCAACGTTTGTCGCTTATTCGAAATGAGTCTGGATCATTGTCGATGCTATTTTTAGCTCACCTGTTATGATGATAAGTTTTTTTACTATCTTAACGCATGTATCGTATGTCAAACACGCAGTGTGATACCAGTGCTAAGTAGAAACTTGCATATTTCTGTTGTAGAAGTTCATTCACTAATGACCTAATGAATAGCGAAAATAATGAACTTGAGTCATTAATGATCAAATAATGAAGATCTATCAACACTTAGCACCGAAACGTTCGATCCGGCAGCGAACGAGTTGTATTATTTAATCTTTTAAAGATTTTCATAGATTCTCTAAATACGTAAACCTTGAATTCCATACTTTCGTTAAATCATTCAACCTATTTCCTTTGTTCAGAAAAAAACGATTGAATTTCTTCATAGTGTAAACAAACGGCTCCTTTGTAGAAAATCCTAAGAGAAGCAATTATTTTTTACTTAGTGTTGTTTCCAGCAGCCACACACAACGAATTCCAAAAACTCGTTCTCCACTCAGTTTCTCGTCTCCTGCCAAGAGCGCTCGGCGGCTCGCAAAAGAAGACGTCCGCGCGGTCAAATGACAGATGAATCAATTACGCAAAACCGGCGCCCGAAGTTGATCCGCGATGTGCGAATCCTTTCGGGCGACGGGCTCCATTTTTTTTCGCCCCGTAATCCGGCTGATTAAAGCGACAACACGCCGGCCGTCCTTGGCCGCGAGTGAGTGATCGTTGTTTGATGGGTTCGGGTCGTGTCATTCCCGGGCGGGCTCGTTTTTATTAGTTTCTTTCCTGCCGTCGCGGATCCTTGTCCAGATCGTGACCAAATCAAGCGAAAAGCAATAAATTACGATGACACATTCCCCGCTCCCTGGGTGCGTGCGAGCGCGCGCGGAAAACCGGAAGATCGTTTCTTTTTAAAATTCCGTTGGAAATTAGAACCGAACCGGACCGCTGGGTGCTAAATAAATAAATCATTCGCTTGTTTTTTTATCTTTTTTGTATACGTTTACGTTAGTCCTGCTTCGTAGGAAGTGTAACAGAGAAAACCCTAAAGAAAGTAATTAGGAGCGGAAGAAAACCATCAAATCTGCCGATCTGTCTGTGCGCGGACAAACGTGAGAAAAGTGCGGAGGAACGGAAAACGGATCCGCGCTGGGATAAGATTTTATTGGCCGCGAGAGCGCGAGTCGCGCGGGCCCGATTTCACCCTTTCTTTCACTTTCTTTCCACACGGATGACCAGTGAATCTTAAAGGAATATCCGGTTATCCCGCTGCCCTTGTTAGGGCTCGCCCTAAAACCCTTCCAAAGGAGCGCGGCACCCCACGTTTGGAATTCACTTCCTTCTTTCACCGGGGACGCTCTTCCCCGATGAGGCAGAAAAGCATTCAAAGTATGCAAACACCGAATGACAATGAAATCAAAGCCAAGCCAGCCAAGAAAGGGATGCTGACCAGCAGGGACCGGCGGAGACACGGCGGCTCGTATGTCACCGTGTCCGGGAACATCCGACCGGTTCCTGATGGCCGGTGTTGAACTAGTCCATCAAATTGTTGCGATTAGCCGCGCTGCTCAATCAGCGCACGGTCCCTACTAGAGTGCGGCGATCTTCTAATACTTCCTACCTACTGGCAGGAACACACATCTTCCAAGCCAAACCGTTGAAAGGATCCGGCAGGAGGGGCCGTCTCGAGCGACTCTTCCTGGTTGTTTTTTTTTTCGGCCACGGGGTTTCGTATAACGAGCCTCGATACGTTTGATGAAGTCCTGCCGTGCGGGATTATCCCTTCGCGATCCCTGCCGGTGGATCCCGGTTTTGCAAGCAGGAAAGTGAACGCC
This sequence comes from Anopheles farauti, assembly GCA_000473445.2. Taxonomy (NCBI): domain Eukaryota; kingdom Metazoa; phylum Arthropoda; class Insecta; order Diptera; family Culicidae; genus Anopheles; species Anopheles farauti. The sequence goes on from KI915041.1 coordinate 14,569,706, forward strand.
GCGCAACTAAAACCGGAAGTTGTTTATTGAGGTCGGGCTTGGCGTTTGCTGATGCGTAGCGCGCGCAATTGCTGCCATCAATTAATGCGACGGGTTTTTTTTATTTATTTCTCGTTGTTCTATGTCCTTGTTTTCTGTTCAAACTGTAATCAACAAGATATCCTTGGGAGAACGTACATTGTATGCGTTGGTTTTCCTGTCATCTTGTTCAAAGATTTTTATTTCAAATTCAATTTTTTACAAATATTCTGCACACATTTTTCGCTCCTCTTAATGTTTTTCTTCTCGAAAACACGATGCTTTTACTTGGAAAATTTTATTCCCTAGCACGTTTATTTTGATGCGCAATGTTTATTACTATTTCATATCGGTAAACAACAATTTAACCAAATGTATTTCAAATTTTTTATCCATACCCAAACCCAATAACACATACACACAAATACACAGTTTGTGCACCGTTTCCGTACGCAACGCCCGGTGCACCGGTGTTCGAGCTGGACGACGATGGTTTCCTGGAGAACATTTTCCATCTGCGGTCGATGGAGAAATTGAAAAGCTCCCACCATCAAGCGTTTCTCAAACTCGCAAGTACGTACCCGGGGGCTGCTCGCTCACGCCATTCGCTATTTTTCCTATTTGGTTCTAGCCTCGGTTCGCGGGAAAACGCTTCAACCCGCCGGTTTGAATTATTCCGTTCGCTATGATTTGCTGCCTGAATTATGCATCATCAAGCTCATCCGCCAGGGGACGGCTTTGACATGCGACTTTTGATTTTCCCTCCGAAATTCGCTGATGTCGCTTGTCGTCGTCGTCGCCCCATCCATCCGTCCATCTGGTAGGCAAGGTGGAAGAAATCAAAATGTGAAAACCCCAAAAATATTTTCAAGAGGGACAGAAATTAAAATTAATGATTTCGCTCTCCCGATCCATCCAGCAGTTTATATTCATGAGGATCATTCACATCGGAAGCTTCCCACACGGAAACCCCTTTGCATTCAAAAAAGAAGGCACCCATACGAAAGAACAACATCCTATCCAAATTTCACATTTCGACGGTTCAGCGCTAGGCGAAGCGGAAAAGATGGAATTCAAAATTAGCCACATCATGCAGTTTCTCGTACGGTTCCGCAAATGTTGGCAACTGTCACTCGGTCCGCATGCCTTCTGCTGCCTACGCATCACGGTAGCCGAAAAATTTCCCAAACTCCCTAAATTCGCCGAATCGAAAAGCCTACATGCGTTCCTCGGGGAAGCGGTAAAGAAATCTCCAAAGCAAATATTATTGCTAATGCCAATCATCAATGGGAATGAGCGAGCGATGATTTCTTCTCCAGTGTGTTCTGTGATTATAATTGTCCTGAATGGAATGTTTCTTGTTGCTGCTAGCAACAGTCGCACGCGGGGGAAAAAAGGTGGAATGAAAAAACCGCTCCTTGAATTGAATCAAGTACTCTAGCGTGAGTTTCGCACGATCGTTTCTGGAATCATTCCTTTCGGTGGTTTCCATTTTTTGCGACCATTTCCTTCTTTCCCGTGTGTGTGTGTGTGTGTGTGTTTTTTTCTTTACCCAGCGATCCCGTCCGCCCGATTGTTCTACTCGTGGCTTGATCCTTGTGAGAGCGTCCCTCGGAAAGGATCGCACCCGATCGAGGCTAATTTCGGTGGCAATTGTTTGTGCGAATGAAACCGATCGAAATCGGCTCCCTCGCATCCGCGCGCCTACGTACGGATCTGCCCGCTAAACGGACGGACGGGATTTGCCGTAAAGACCGTGGCAAACGCACGGCCATCACCTGTACCGATCCCTTTTCCGCTCGGGCAGAACGGAAAGCGCACGCACACAAAGCGAGCCCGGGAGGACCCTCTTGGTGCGATCGGGACCCCTTTTTTTCCTTGACGAAGCATGATTATTTCTTCCACCGTGCCGCACAAATAATAACAAACCGTAGCTCAGGGGTCTATAAATGGTCTGGTCATACACGCCACACCAGTGCGCAGTGGGAAGCCGATGTTCGAGGCGGAGGGATTAAATGCACGTCGCACAATGGAAGTATGCAACTGAAATCTTTGCGCTATGCACACAAATCCTTTCGGCCTCCGTGCTCACGCTGCGCAACCGAAGGAGAAAGAGTACGCCGAGCTCGCCGAGTCCGGGGACGGTTGTGTGCTCCGGAAAAAAGTTCTCTATCCGCGGATCATAATGACACAGTTTCACAGTTTTACCCACACTGGATTTAAGTTGCGCATTCGCTACCGTTCGCTAGTCAGCTGCTGGAAAAGAATTTAATTGTTTCGTTTCCCTTTTTCTTCTTTTCTCCTGCCCGTTTCTTTTCATTCTTCGCATCGGTCGCACCCGCCCATTCAACCGTCGGATTCCTGCGTGCCCCAAAAAGGTTCGCTACCTCCGAGTCCCGCCGACAGTGGGGTGTCCGATGTGGACAGCTCCAGCAGCGGCGGCCAGCCGGCCTGCAGTGACGAGCTGAAGGCTCGCCTTGGCATTCCGACCAGCAGTACCGGACCGGTGGGCAACACCGGCCAGCAACCGGGTCAGCATCCACATCAACAACAGCAGCAGCAGCAACAGCAGCAGCAGCAGCAGCAGCAGCAACATCAGCAGCAGCAGCAACACCAGCAGCAGCATCACCAGCAACAGCAGCAACATCACCAACCACCGCCCCAACATCAGCACCCGCAACAGAGTCAGCAACATGCGACCCTCCACCCGAACGGAGGGGCCGGTTCGCCCAACGCCGCCCTGTCGTCCTCGTCCGCTCTCTCGCAGGTGGCGGCAGCAGCCGTCGCCGCCCAGCAGCATCTGCAGCAGCAGGCCGCCCACCTACAGTCGGGACCGTTCCTGCGGCCAAACTTCTACCATCACAACTCGCCGCCGCTACGTAACATCTGGAACCAGCGAAGCGTACCATGTAAGTATGCCGATATTCCGAACCCTTGTTTATCAGCGGGAAAGATTGATTGGAATTGCCTAGAAAAAAGGAGTTAATGGAAAGCAAATGCCACCTATTACGCACTGGTTTCTATCCAATAATCGTACAAATAAACACAGTAGGAAATGAACACTGACGATTTTTTAAATGATCAATACTCCAGTATGTCTGGAGAGAATATCGAACAGTAGCACTGATCAAAAACGATTGAACATGGTTATTAATGCATTGAATGTTCTGGAAACCTGAATGTTTCTCAAAATCTCAAAAGCTAAGATGCAAACATGTTGATCTAGTTCTTATAGCTACAAATATCGGTAATTACAAACATTTTATCAACTTGAGATTGACAGCTACAGAGCTGGAGATGAAATCTTTTTCTCATCCTGTGCTTGTGTATGTGCTACTTTCCGCATACATTTTCATCACCACAAGATTGTAGCTGTTGTCGCTTTATCGCACCAAAAACCGTATTACAACATCCCAGAGTGCGTTCTTATCATCCATGGGGGTACGCTGTGCTGCACGAGATTACGCCAGCAGTTGCGAGGTGCATTTGATTTGCTCGCACGTAAGCACGGCTACACGGCGGTTCCCGACGGTTCCCGGTGATTCTTACGTGCATAGTCTTTGACCCCCTGGCCGGTGGCAGACTACTACTGGCTACTATGGTTTACGCTTTTCCTTTTTTCGGATAGATTGGGAGGGGTTGGGGGAAGAGTTTATTATAGCCCACAACGGTTATCAGAGAGCATTGATTTTTTTACGTTTTTCGTTGCAACCGTGTGTGCATCGCATGCACCGAAGGTGCTGGTCACACTTTTGCCAGATAGCGCAGCCTGTTCCCCGATAAGCTGCGGCAGCAAGCGCCGTATCTTGCCGGTCGTTTTTTACATTTTTTTTTCCTTTTGTACGAACTGTTTGCTTCTGTCTTCATTATCCGGTACCTCACACTTGTTTACTTTTTAGCAACGCGCTCCCAACGTTTACTTATAGGGGGTAGCGGTAGCAGCGTAGCATGCGAGGGGTTGTTTTTTATCAATTATATTGTACTTTTTAAATACTTCCTCATTGAAAACGAAGGCACTCGCGTCAGAGAGAGATTGCGTCGGTGCTCTTCGTATCAGTGGCGTATTGTATTGGACCCAGATGATCGGGTAGTGGTATGGAGAGTTTCGTCGAGTTTCGTTCATTATTTAGCTTCGCACCACACCGGTTGGAGGAGATTCCAGAGGTAGTAGAACCCTCTTGTGTATCATTCATCTTTATAGCTTGCATATCTAAATTAAGATATGCTCACCGCTAGCCTCTGTGATACCAAACATCCTCCCAGGTGAACGTGCAGTTTATGATCCTAGCCTGATTCGTCTGTATTTTGCCCACCATGCGATACATTTCCCCCAACAAACGCTGAACAGGCAGGACAGCTGATAGAGACGCATTGCGATCATTGTGCTCCATCGCGCTCAAGCAACCAAAAGGGAAAAAATAAACACACAAACACCGCCTGGTAACTGCAGCAATAAGCGAAAGCGAGCACCACGACCGACGCGTGGAAGAAAATTCGCAACATTCTTATCGAACCAACGGCGGCACGCGGAACTCGCGGTCTCCAAATTTGCGTTTCAAGGACGTCGCAAAGACGTGAGCAGCGTCTCGCGCCCGCACACCCCGTTTCAAAAAATGGGTGGTAGCGTTGTCGGTGGTGGTGCGGGTGCGGTGGCCGCTCACTGCAACCGAGGCCCGAAAATTGTGCAAATTCACCAGCAGCACGCGGCGAGGAACCAGGAAGATGAAGCCACTGGAACGGCGAACGAACCGGGAAGCAAACCGTCTGGATAAACATTTACATTTCGCATGAACATTCCCAATCTTGTGCGGTGAGCCATCATGGGTCTGTTACGTGGTTTTTTTTTCGCGCCCTCTCTATCTCTCTCTCTCTCTCTCTTTAGTTCGTGTGTGCGTTTTTATTTTCTCCCGGACGAGTACGTAGAACCATATTTTGTTGTACCTCATTTGCTTTTTCGGAAAATGAACACTCGCCCGCTACCCAACTCTTTAACGGGAGCGCAAAAAAAACAGAAATTCTGAGAGCATTAACCTCTCGTTATTTTCAACGCACATGGAAGCGGACCTGCGCCAACAGCAGACAACGCAAACAACATGTTTGTCCGGTGAAATAGCACTGTTCATATGATACTGAAATTATCGGAAAAATTAGCCGTTTGGTTCTTCTTCCATGTCCGTTTAAGAAGAGCTCGGGTGAAAGTGAGAGTGAAATATTTTAATTATTTTATATCAAATACTCTTCAAAATGTTACCTTTGTTTCTAAAGGAGCATGGGACACTTACACTTATTCACTACTTGTTCCCTTTCATTGTGGCATGGTCTTGAATATGTTCATGTAAACCTCCAATTGAAATGATGTACATTTGTCAAAGATATTTTAAACGATTTATATATTTTTAAAATACGATAAAAGGCCCAAATTCAGATCGCCCCACCAGAATCGGTGACAAGCGCTTCGCTAATGATTACACGGTTAAACGAACTGCCAAAAGAACGTTCGTGTCTCGAACGGCGGAAATGCGTTTCAGTGCGAAGTGTCAAAAAATGCGCCGCCCGACGAGCAAAAAAGGGTTCGAGTCATTATTGGCGCTGAACCTAGCGGCCAACACCAGCACCACTACCACCCCAAAAATAGTCATAAAAACGATCAACGCGACCGACGGACCAGGATCGTCATCTGCGCGATAATAGAACACGGTGTCACATTTTGCGTGCAACAGTGCAAACCGGATGATATTTGTTGCAGGAGCAAAAGTCGCAGCTGCTTCTGCAGCACCAACAGCACCATCAGCAGCAATATACGACGGTTCTGTGTGGCGCTGGGTGGACCCGCTATATTTAGCCCCATCAAACGACGGTAGCAGCACAACACAGGAAGGACAAACAAACCACATGCAATCGCATATGCGCGTACATTGGCGATTTTGGTTTCGTTTGGTTTGTTTTGCGCGCTTCCGAATCGTGAAAAAAGCGCATGTCGCACAGCGACATGCAGTGGTGTGCGGCGAAAACTTAAGGAAAGAATTTCCGTCGCAGAAAGAGCAAAATAAAATCGGACAATTTTTCGTGTGGGAGAGACGGTACGGTCCTGCTGCGCGGGGTGGGCATAAATATTGCATTTGCAGCTGCGTGACAGCAGCCGCGAGCTGTGAAGATCTTGTGTCATCGCTCACGTACAGGTCACTGAACCCGCGGGTATCCTTTTTCTTCGGGCTTGCTGCACGAAGCGTGGGCAAGCCGATTTACCTAACAGATCGCGTCACACGAAAACCGTAAACAATGCATTAATCATTGCGCTCGCAACGAATTAAAAATGGCTCCGGATGTGCAAGGCGTTGACAGGCGCTGCTCCCTGCACCACTCGCAACAAATGTTCCGAACGAGCACACCACCATCTGCGCATAAAAACCCGACGATTGTCACCTGATTTCGGGAGGTGCCTTTAAAGAGCACGGAAAATTAATAAAATCGTGTAAGATCGTTGTTTACACGCGTCCATGCGTGTCGTGCGAGCGAAATTCGCGAACGCTATAATGGCCCATATCCATTAGGCTATTTCGTTGGCACCTCGCTGTCTTCCGCCAGCTTACAGACTCCAGCCCGAACACGACGGGCTATTAGAGCGAAACGGGGCGAACGATTAGCGGGCGGAAAACGTTAACACATTTCACACACCGATCCGGCATAGATCCGCCATCGTTCGCATATCTGATTTTTTTTCTTTCTTTTTTTGTTTTGATGGTCATTCTCCCGATTCTTTGCACGTCCGTCTATAAATGCATCCCGTTCTGCAGCGGCCGGTTTCGTTTTTTGCTACCATCTCGACCAACGAAATTTATTATCAACAAACTGGTCCGGTCGGCAACTTCCGTATTCCTGGCAAACGGTGTGTGTGGGTAACTCACCAAGCGAAATCGTCCAGCAGAAGAAACCGACGACGTCGGTGTGCTAATAAAACTTCACCCATCCCCATTCCTCCTCCCCATCCCCCAGGGGCAGAATCGCACACACGTTCGCGGAAACGTTCGTGTTCATCGGTTTGGTTTTCTGATTACTTTTTATGTTGGTTTTGTGTTGGCAAACGTTTGGTTGATAACGCACACACACACTTCAGGGAAACCGCATCCGACGGGTGTGTATGTGTGTATGTGCGTTTGTGCCGCACTTTTGCCAATTGCGATAAGAATGCGTTTCGGTTCTTTATGCGATTTCGGTACGGTTCGCCCCAATCACCCCAATCGGGCGGGTGGGAGCTGCTCGACGTACGAAGAATGCCCACAGGAAGAAGATGTGGCAACGCAGCCACACTCCGTCCGAGGGCGAGGTGCATACGTGACGATTTGAGACCGCACCACGCACGACGGTAAGGGGGGTAAGGGTAAGGGGATGAGCGGTGCTGTGCGATGGGCGATATGGGGCTGAGGTGGAGGATGTACACTGTAGATAGTATGTTCCGCATCGCCGTGTAGGTGCACAAAATCACATCGAGCCCACACACGCACCCATGCCACAAGCGTGATAAGCTGCAAAGAAGATTTACTAGACGTTAGTGATGCTAGAGAAAATGAGAGTGAGAGGGAACACATTTTGGAACACGGAAATAAAATAGATTTTTTAACTTATTTATATCCATTATCACATCGCACAACAATGAAAGTTGCAAGCTCCCTATATTATCTGAAGGAAAACGTCAAAAAGTCGTCGGACACTAGAGGGCACTAGTTGGTCCATAGTGAGACTACGTTTGACAGTTCTAAAGGCGTATTTAGCAATCAAATGCAAGTACACTTGAAATTCATTTGAAAATAGTAAGTTATTTAACGCACTACAATTATTGCGAGGGCCAAAATAGAATCGTTTCGAGATTACATAAGACAAAAGCCTTAAAATAGAATTAAAACTAAAATTCTAAAACAGAGCTTCTCATTCTACACGACCGGAAAAAGGCCCTCGACGATGCCTTCGCATCCGCTGGTGGCTTGTGGCACGAACGTGCCTACCGGCCGAATATAATAGACATCTTTTTTTTTCGGTGCATTACCTCAGCAAATAAACTTCCCCCCAAGCGCATGGCAAAGATGGCCACGACAACGCAACGGTGGCCCCCTGCGCACATAATACACACTTCCGCTTGGGTTCGCAACAACTCGGCGCCGCTCGGTACCATTTTCGGTGTGCTTACACGCGGGCACCGTTTCCTCCGACGCACCGTCTCACTTGTTTTCCACTTGCTGAAGGTCAGTTCTTCGGCCTGTTATGCGTTCTTATGCAAACCCGCGGCCCGTGCAGTAAGCGGCGGGACTGAAGCTGGAAAGCGAGAAAAAAAGAAAAAAACTAAACAAACGCGTTTTCCGCCCGTTCGTTTTCGTGCTCGGATGGGCTCTGGGTTCCTAGCCACCTATGCAAAATAGAAACTCTAGCGCTTGGTCGCGCGCTGACCAGAAGGTAAACAAGGCATGTTCGGGCTTCATTTTTGTTGCCCACGTGCTAGAGTTTTTTTTTTCTATGCGAAGGTCTCACGGAGAAACTTCTGGTGGTGGTGGTAGTAGCAGCAGCTACAACCGCCAGTGAGTTGCGAAACGGCGCCACGGCGTCGTGATTCGGAAATTCGCTAACCGGTCAGCTGGAAGGAATTTGCGAAACCGGAAGTGCAGCCGATCGGTCGGACGCGCCACCGGTAGCGTGCGGAGAATCGTAAACTTCTTGCGTGGTAAAAACCCAACCCCTGAGATGGGATTGAAAATGATTCATTCGCTGTGGGAGAAGGTACCGGTAGCATTTCTTTTCCCAGCTCGTTGAGTCACGGAGCGTAGGGTTCGGAGCACTTCATCCACTATTGACGCAACGTGGTCGACGCATCGCTGCACGAGACCAACGAGTCGTGTGGAGGTGTTTCAATACCTTGCTTCCGGACGTACCCGTACTCGAGCTAGGGGGTGGGGCAGCCCTTGAAGTTTGCGAGCGGCACTGTGAAGCCTTAGAAAGCACGGCAAACCACGGTGGAAGCTCGCTCGGTGCAACACCTGCATTCCTGCCACGCGCTACCAACATTCCTCGACTCCGTTCTCCATAAAATAAAAAAAACGGGGAGGACGCTTTCGCACTCTGAAGGTCGGATGTGCTTCGATAAGATCTCCTTCGGCAGTCGCTTTTCCCGCGAGTGAAGCGATCCAGCCATGCGTTTCCTGTGTGGCTCCCAATAATAAAAAAAAAAATCCCGCTCCCAAAGGGATAATTTATTCACGGCTCACACCAACTTCCTTCCCGAGTGATCGGGTTGAATCACAAAAATGGCATCTCACGTCTTCCATCCGCACATGCATTCTTAACGCCGGTCGATCATTACCTATTCATGGTGCATAAAGCACACTCACACACACACACTCAGACAAGTGCAGTTGCAAGTGAGCATTCTTTCGTTTGCAAGAAGCAAATGGCTGTCAGCGCTGCATATGGATGTGCATGTCATAAAAGCCGGAATCTGGCAGGATAATCTCCGATTCGATCCGGTTCCCTTTTTCGGGCGCACTGCACACTCACGCGGTATCGCACACCGAGCGATCGTTGACCTGTTTCTTGTGGCGATCCTCATTCGCGCAAAAGATCTCGCCAGAAGGCCTAACGCCGGCCATCGTCAGCGCGCCGAAATTGAGTCAAATTAAGCAATCAAACAAAACCGCGTCTGCTGCGCTTCTTTCGCGGATCACAAGGGCGATCACATTTCATTCGCTCAGCTGCACATCCGCTCGATGGACTCGGTGGGGGAGTATCGGGATAAAATTAGCGCGTGGTGGATTCACGCAATCATTCCCCGGGACCGTCTCAATTGGCGTCTTTATTTCGGCCTGGTCTGGTTGGGAAGTGTTGCTGGAATTTCATTTTTATAAACCCCGCTTCCTGTCCGGGGTGTAGACGGGCGTGCTAATTGATTCGATGCTGAACTGTGACTTCCTCATCATCTTCGCGCATCATCATTATCGTCATCATCACCATCGTTAACACAGCCACACACACACACACGCGCATACCCAAAACGTAGAGTTAAAGAAGACGAATCGAGTTTTACGACCATTAGTACCATCGCCATTGCCCACTCGGCAGTTAAATTCGATGTCGCCAATTAATGTTGCGCTCGGTTCCAGGGCTAAACAAGCGCGGCCGTATCACGACTCCAGGAATGATTTTATTGCGCCGAACAGCCCGCTCGTTCGTCACACATTCATTCCATTATTAAACACTTCCGGGTGCGTCCGGAAAGCGGACGGATTTCGGGGAGCCAAATATCCAGAACGTTCTTCGATTGAGTGTGTGTTTTTTCTTTTATGTTTTACCCGGGTGACAAATAATCGCCGGCTGTGGGTGGGCCTGGCAATACTTGTCCGTGCAAAAACATCGACCCGTACGTGCCCGGACCAAACGGAGGAGCGCTCCCCGCGGGAACGAACCCGCAAAATCGTATGCAAATCGTGATTCAAATGCAATTCACACGGAAACGTTCCAGCCGCTGCTTCCTGATTGGTTTTTTTTTTGCGCTGCACTCAAACACACATACACAGACCGCAATTTGGGAAGCGCAGTTTAGGGAGCCCGGTAGACTCCAGACAGTCCCCCGACAGGCAGACGGACAAACAGACAGACAGGTTCATCGCGGGGAAGGTATTTCTTTCGGGGCGGTACACTCGTAACACATCTTGTTACTTCGCTGGTTTCGCTTTTTTTTTGTTTTATGTGTATGTTCACTGCTTGTATTTGGCTGTCTCGTCAGCTGCACTTCCGTTTCGTCGTGCGGCCCAGGATGCGTTCAATGCGTTATTTTAATTCGCACCAGCGATGCAGACAGACGGATGCGAATGCGTTTGAATCATCCGCGGCGGCGAAACACAAAACACATGTTGTGCTTGTGTGCCGAAGAAAGTTGGCTCTACCTCGCATTACACCAGCGCAAAAGGCATACGAAGATGGAGAAAAGGTTTTTCAAAAATAAACAATTAGAAATATTTATGAATGTGACACATCCATATAACAATGACGACGCCATGCTTTTACCGAATAATATTAAATTTATCCTTAGACACTAATTTCGCCGCGGTTTCATTTTCAATTTATTAACTGGCTTTAAGCGTTAGTAAAACAAACAACATTTTCGCTTTGATCGTATTCCGGTCTTTATCGTATCGACTTCCGGGCTTTAATTTGATTAGATAACATCAAGACACACCCCCTCATCCGGGTTACCACATCCAGCGACGGCAATGTAATCCTTGTTTACCGAACGACCCCGAAGGAAGGCGGAGGGCGTTGGGAGAAAGTGCGTCCATGTCCAAGTGCGACGGAAACAGCAGGTTGTCCGGGTCGTTGTCGGGTGGCGCAACGCACCTTCAGCGACCTTCACGCCAATGCAAGCAAAGACAATGTGTCGATGACCACCACCGACAGAGCGAATGTTTATTGGTGTGGGGTAGGTGACAGGGGAGCTTGTTTGTTTGCACTTGGCTCAGTGCGACGTCGGGCTGAGGAAAGTCGGTGGAAAGGCTAGAATTAGCGCAATCAATTACTCGCGAACGCGCGCCGTTCCCTCCCTGGGACCGGGTAGGACGTGTCCGGGGGAGTGTGAAATAATTTTAAATAGTATAATGCAATGCAAAACATCGTTGCGCTCCACACCAACCCCTAACCGGGGTCAGCCACGTTCAGGTCGCGAAGCAAGCGGTGATTTGTGTGCATGCAGAAAAAAAGAAAGCTACTGTCTAGACCGCTAGGCCAGCATTATCACGCAGTGAGAATTTTTGCTCACCGCACGCTGCTGAAAGTGTTTGCTGCCAGTTGCTTATGTTGCACCGAAAAAAATATCCGCCACGCACTCCCGAAAGCACGTTGATGGTCAGCCAGGATCAAGTCCCGGCCCGGGGGAAACGGTTTTCCGGTTTAACGTCTTCCCAAGGTGACACACGGAACATTTCGCCTTCCTCCTCCTTCCTGTTGCGCGCTTTTCCCGCTTCCTGCTTCGCTGCGATGGATGGCTTTGCCTTCTTTCGCGAACTGCTCGCCCAGCTCATGAACGAGCGCGCTACACGTGAGCATCGCCGCCTCCCGAAGAGGAAATGGGCGGTGATGGATCGAAGAAGAGGAAAGGAATCCTGCAATCCAATAAGAGGCGGATGCTCACACACACTCACACAAACATCTGTAGGGCCAGTGCCGCGTTTGGGTTGTAAAAATAACCTGCCGCGAGAAGGAAAAGGAAAATTGCGCGTCGGATGGCTTCATTTCCTGCCGCCCCCCGCCCCCTGGGTTGCATTCCCCGGGCATCACCGACCTTACCTCAACTCGCGCTCGCGTTGCATCACGATTGCATCGATCGACGCGATGAGGCTGGAAAAAAGCCGTCCCTTAAAAATAGCCAAACAATCAGCTGAAGCGAATAATCGAAACTGTTCTACAATCTGTTATACGGGGTGACTTTTTTGCTATAAAAATGAGTAGAACAAAAAAAAACAATGGTTACTGCGTGCTCTGGAGGAGGGCACATCGAATCATCGCACAACGCCTCACGCGGGTGCTTAGGGAACGAAGAAGCATCGCGCACATCTCGCAAGAAACGCGAGACACGTAATAAATGGAGAAGGCAACGGATAAAAAAAAACACATGCACCCCGCTCCCGGCGTGCAGTGTGCAGTGTGCAGTGCGGTGCATTTTTATGTGCAACCGGGGCGGGTGCAACCGGGGAGGGTGGAATCGGCTCGCAGGGTGATCGCTCTATAGAAGGTCACTTGTTATTTAGTTTTTCTTCGCGCACGCTTCCACTTCGTTTCCGTTTTTCGCTGCGCACGTTTTGGTGCAACTTGGTCGTCGACGTCGTCGTCGTCGTTGCAAGTTCGCGGCCTGGATGCACGTGTGTGTGTGTTTGTGTTTAGAACGATGGGGTTTTGAAGAAAACACACAAACAATCAAGCGCTATGTACGTGAGTGTTAAAGAGGGAGCGAAGTGAAAAAGAGAGAGAGAGAAAGAGAATGATGTCGATTGGATTCTGCATGCTGGTTGCTGTTTGAAATCATAAGATGAACTTGCAAGGTAGCATTTAATGAACCCTTTTTTTTGGGAATAATAATTTTAAACTTTCCTCTTTGGTTACTTATTTATGAAAATCTTATTATCTTATTTAAGAAAATGAATAAATCGTTCAATAAAAAAGAGCAGTTGAAAAATTTTCGTAAAATAAACAAAACAAATCACAACAAAGCGTCAGGAGATTTGTGGAAAAAATCTGTAAATGCCACAACTAACAACTCAACCCAGCAAACTAGCCGCAGTACGATGCGTTCAGCGAGATTACGATAATGGCTTTTAAAAACATAATCACCCCAAGCGAGCAAACCGGGTGTATCCCTGCGTACGCGGTTCGGGGCGGCAGACAGACGGATAAAAAAAAATATATAGCGCAAAGCGCAAAGTGCGAAGACGGAATAGAATAAGTGCTCCCCGCCCCGACCGCCCCGGTCGTCGGCTGCATGTTGCGGAGGGAAGGGCGCGAAAAGCACGTCCACAAGAACGGCAAATAATGCACTCTCAGGTGGTGCATCTTCCCCGGCGGGAGAAATCTTGACTGCGCATCCTCCCCGAGTGCATGCGGCTGGGTGCACTTGGAAAGCATTTGAAGGTCACGAAGGCCAGCCGTTTCCTGGTCATTGGTCCGCCCCAAACTCCCGGTACCCTGCCGGTTCGACAACATTTCAACGACAGCAGGTTGCACGAACGGGTTTATGATGCTGTCTTGGTCGGGTGTGCTTAGGATTCAGGATGCGTTTCGTTCGTCCACGCGGTCGGGTTGTGGAGATGTTTGCTTGCTATCGGAATGCCTCCAACATATCCCGACCGGTCGTCAATTATCGCCAGCTGCCGCAAGTATTTTGCGTAATGACAAACATTTCAGCTTTAATGGATCAGTTCGTGCTGAAAGATGAACAGCCATTTGGATCACGTGTCATTAAATTTGCTACCTTTTGTTCATTCTGAAGTGTTCATTTTAAGTTCATTAGATCATTCTAAAAATCCCGCAGGTCTTTGCGATCGTGCACATTTGAAATAATAACCTAATTTCTCTACACAACCCTCTAATGGATGATATCCGGGAAATGAATCTCTTTCGGATCCCTTCTTGCCATTTCCACTATCTGTCCACCGTCAACCGTGCTAGCACTCGACTGGTACGTCTCCGGCAACAATGTAACCGGGGCACTTTGCACTGTTGTTTTAGCGTCGCCCTCGCTGGCATTAGCAAATATTGGGAGGCTTCCTAATAGAGTAACCACTTCAGCAGCACTTCCGCACCGTGATCGCGGTGGGACAAACCGCAAAACCTCCCCCTGTGAAGACGATGCACATAACTCCACATTCTCCAGTGTTTCCAACTCCGCATGGAGAGACTTCATCCGGGGTAGAGTCGAAAATACCCAAGTCTAAACTTGAATTCTCACATGCGTTTTTCGCTAATCGTGCGTGGATTTCCCAAACACTCCAGCCGGATTCGGAACCCACTTCAGCCGCGTTGCAGGTGCGCGAAAGATTTTTTTTATTAATTAAAATGCGATCGAGAGAGGGCCCGCTGCAAGCGGAATCGCCTTCGGAAAACGTGGTGGATCACAGTAGTGGGCCATCGTACGATAAGCATTAGCAAATGGGAGGGGGATTGTCGCTAAGAGCAGCATGTGCAACAATTTGTTTCGTTTTTTTTTTTTACGTGCAATAAGGAAGCATGCGGCTGAAACTCAGCGTGCTGATAAGCGACAGTTGCTGTTTCGCCCACTATCACTACGCACTGTTGCAGCTGCCCTAATCAGTTTCCCATTCCTGGATTTGTTCAAGTTCAATGTCACTGTGTCGACGCTACCCATTTGCCGATCGAGTTCTCATTCTCATTCTCTCTCCTTCTCTCTCTTCCGCAGTGTCCGACAACTATCACTACCTGCACTCGATGAACTCACCGAACGGGTACCCGTCAGCAGCGGCCGCTGCAGCAGCAGCCGCCGCCGCCAACCACTTCGCCGGAGGAGCTTCCGGTGCCGGTGGTGCATCGAACGGTGCATCGGCCGGTAATGGCGCCGGTTCGGGTTCGTTGGGTCGTGGTGCTAGCGGCCAGCTACCCACCGGTGGACCAATGGGCCAGCACACCCATCTCGGATCGCACCATGCAGCGGCAGCGGCAGCAGCGGCCGCAGCCGCCGCCGCCCATCACCACGGACACCTCGGACAGCAGCAACACCACGGCCACCATGGGCACGGTGGGAGCGGTGGGGCGGCACACGGTGTCCCCGGTGGGGCGAATTCGGCGGCCGCCGCAGCCGCCGCCCTCATGGCGAACGGAATCGTGAACGGGCTCGGACATCACGGGCAGCACGGTCCGCACAACGTATCGTCCAGCTGCCCGGACGATCTGTCGTTCATGCTGGACCTCGGCTATCCACCGCGCAAGCTGAAGAAACCGAAGAAACCGAAGCTGGAGATGGGCGTGAAGCGTAAGTCGCGCGAAGGTTCCACCACCTACCTGTGGGAGTTCCTGCTGAAGCTGCTGCAGGATCGCGAGTACTGCCCGCGGTACATCAAATGGACGAACCGGGAGAAGGGCGTTTTCAAGCTGGTCGACTCGAAGGCGGTATCGAAGCTGTGGGGCATGCACAAGAACAAACCGGACATGAACTACGAGACGATGGGACGGGCGCTCCGGTACTACTACCAGCGCGGCATCCTCGCCAAGGTGGACGGCCAGCGGCTGGTGTACCAGTTCGTCGACGTGCCGAAGGACATCGTCGAGATCGACTGTACCGGGGCCTGAAGTCCGCGGCGGGGTCGTGCAAGGCGCGACCCGCCACTGCTGCTGCTGCTACCACCACCATCAACACCAACAGCCACGACACCACCACCACCACCACCACCACCACCACAAATCCAACGCTAGTCCGGTTTCTTCCAGAGCGACCCCTCTACTCCTGTTCGCCCGAACGGCTTCTGCTGCTGCTGCTACTGCCGCTGGTGGTTGGCGACGTGTCTCCCACACACGCTGTACAATTCGGATCGTTTTACCACTTTGATATTTATTCGTCCGTTTGTTTAAGTTTTCGCTTTTATGCGTCTGTTATCACACACTCACAAACACACACAGACACACTGTAATGTTAATAGTGCCGGCGTATTTTAAAAAACATTTTTACTATTTTAATTCTACACACCTAGCTAACGCGCTGGTTGTGCTCGTTATTTTTATCGGCTTCTGGAGGTGTGTTGTGAGTGTTGAGAATGAGTGTGGAAGCGGTGAGTTTGTGTTAGGACATTAAAAAAAAACCTGGAAACCATCACTCAAAAACACTCCAAAAGACAATAACTGGACATACACAAAGAGCAAAAAACACACACGAAAAAAAGCAACAGGAAGCGATAGCTATTAGCCCCTCCTTAAGAACTAGTACAATAGTGTCGAACCACAAGACCATCGGCGAGGTAAAACATGAACGAACGCTGTGGCAATATGTTAAACAGAAAGCTAAGAGTACAAAACAACAAAACAAAAGCAAAGGAATGAAATAAGGAAAAAAATATTTTGCAAACCGCGATAGTGTACGCGATACGTACTAGTACTCTCCTTGCAGGATGTAGATTCACACACACACACGTGCGCGCGTGCGCTTTACGTTCTTCAGTTTGTGTTCCGGGTTTGCTTTTCGGTTTGAGTATCAGATAAAATGTTCCACTGTTCGTTTTTTTTTAAGCCGTGTTGAGAGTCCTTTCGTGTGCGAGTGTGTTTTTGTGTCGGCTAAGTTTCTCACGCCTGTAAGTACGCTGTAAGATAGTTGATTAGTAAGGTTCTTCGATTGTAAGCGTTTGTTTTTAGTGTATCAGGAGCGGCGTTCGGCTGCTGTAGAGTATTAGCGTGCGCAGTGTACATTTCGTTTCGTTTTTTTTTGTTTAACTAAACATATCTATAACAAACGGTGGATAGGCCGTACCGCACGTCTCTACTTCGATCAGCGATCGCGTTTGAGCGGTGACCCACGGTTGGGGCGTGTGCTGTATAAATGTAAAGTCGACTCGGTTTAGATGATTCGGATATTTTATTGTGCTTGTAGGATAATGTTATTATTTTTTACGTCATCGACCGGCTGCGGTGAGATAGCTTTTAACGCCGAATGACACGGTGCCAAACGCGCGCATCATGTTCATTCGTTTAGTGATCGTTTTGTTTTAAGGTTTAGACTATAACGCGATTGTGTTACTATAGTTTTAGGTAATTCTACTACTATTACTGCTACCACCACTATCACTACTATTGCTACTTCCATCGCAATAAAACAAGCAATCTTTCAAGGAGTACCCCCATTTTTCGCTCCTTTAAATAAGGGTCTCTGCTTCTGCTGCCCCAAATGGCTAGCAAACAAGGCCCTTTTTTGCTATTGGCTAAAGCTTTCCACTGCCCTTTGTGCGCACCGATGTGCACGATGTTGCTTCCGCTTCACTCCTTCCCAATCCCAAGAAGCGGTGAGAATAACCACCCGTTGAGAGCTCCACATCACCACCAAATCACCAAAACTCACCACCGCTTCGCGAACACGCACGTCGAAAAGAAGGCCAAACATCGTGACAAAAGACCGGAGAGGAAACAGAAAGCAGGAGATAGATAGAAAGGGACCAAATCGTGCGCCTGGTTCGCCTTCGGTTTTATGTTTCTATTCATGTCTCGTGTACAATTATGATTGATTCGATCGATTTTTATATTATTGAGGTTTTTTTCGTTTTGTTTTTGTTTATTTGTTTGCGTTTTTTGTGTTTAGAATCTTGATCTCATTAATTTATTCGTCTGCTTTCTCTGCCTTGAAAACGAGTATTTGTCATGCCCCGCGGAAGTTGACTTGTGTGCTTTATGTGTGTTTGTGTATACGCGCGCGTGTGTGAGTGTACATCGAGAGGAGAGGAAAGCGAACAGAAAAATCAAAATACTTTTACTTATTAGAAGGTCACCCGTTTTTGGTTCCATACAGCCACATATCCGGATGCAATACATTCATTTCAAATTGTTACATTTTTTGGCAGCAAATTATTGCAAAAAAATGAGAGTTTAAAGCCAAACTGGAAAAAACATACATTATAGCAAAAATTTACAACACAATATATACACCACCGGAAGATAGCAAATGGGAAAAGATGAAACAAGACAAAGTAACACGCGGATACAAATCACAAACCCGTGCCCGCGGTCTGTTGCAGGGTTGCTATAAGAAATCAAATGTTAAACAATCTACAATAGTTTATAACACAATATAAATAGGAATCCATAAGAATACTATAACATACTGACAAGCAAAATCAGCCAACAAATTATAGTACGAAAGTAGTAAAGCAAATGGGTTAAACGCAGACAAAGCAGACATCACGAATCGTGATCGTTTTGTTTTTCATCTACTTCGTTTGTTTGCCTGTGCATTACAGTGGATGGTATATTTAAAACAACAACAACAACAACAACAACAGAAAACAATAACAAATAGGTTGCAACAAGTTTTATATTTGAGAATTATAAAGTGACTAATTTTAACGCTAGTTCGATCGAGCCGACAAAACACGGAATCGCTATAAATAGATGTATAGAGGAGAAAGGCGAAAGATGAGACGTGATGGTGCGTGAGGGAAGATATAGATAGTGGGTGAAAACAAAGCAACAACTACAGCCTGACAAAGGAAGGACGCGTAAGCTGTAAACGAGGCGCAAAGGCGAGCTAGTGGATAGTGAATACGTAAAAAAAGAGAGCTAGTGAATGGTTAAGAACTGTGCATATTTTGTTTGTAAATTGGCACGCGCGGCACGGCGTGGTGTAAAATTATACATATACTTTTAAGATCACGCGTTTCCGCCGACATGTTGACGAATAAAACGCTGTATAAATTATAATTTTTTACCTTCGGTTTGTTCTGTTTCGTTTCATTTGTTGGTGTTTTGATTTATTGTTTTTTTTATTTATTTTTTTTATCTTTTCAGATTTGCATGTTTCACTCATCCTTTCTCATTGATGTTACCGTTATGGGGTTTTTATTTTATTCTACAACAATATGATATTATTCTTATGAACTCTAAATTACATTAACTATTTAAAATAAGTTTTTCTATCATTTACATTCGCGTAGAACATATTGAAGCGTGATATATACTTTATACCGTACTCAAAAAGATGGACACGGACAAATTTATGTCGCATTCCTTCGTTATACCATTTTATCTAGAATACATAGAACAGTTTAACGCACGAATCACGAAAACTGACGAGTGTTTTATGTTGTGATTTTAGATTAAAATTCAAATCGCTAAATGTAGCCCAGAAGCAAAAGAGACAAACTTATCTCTAATGGATTTTACATAATACTGTTACATTACGTTGGTGGAATAACTTTAATCCCAACTTAACTTAAGATGAATCATGAAGCATGAATCTAGAACAATGGCAAATCGTGAGAAATATTTAAAGAAATTGGTATCATTTACGCTTCCACCCTTCAAGCAGCAGGAGCAGCTGTAGGTAGTTAAAATTTTTATAACAAAAAACTCCTCGAATTCATCATCCTAACGGCCATGTTGCACTCTAAGTTACCTTCGTTCTACGGCACCCTCCTTCGTTCGCGTAGCAGAACTAAAGGTAATGCATTTACGAAACAAAACGGCAATGTTCGGTGTAAGTTAATCTAATGGAAAAGACTGACTTAGCAAAATGAAATTTAAAACAAAATTCCTAACCTACCCCTTAACACGCATCCTCCTCCACCGGGACACGTGCGGCGCATCCGTGGGTTTCACGCTTGCGTACTACTCCGTTCCGTTACTACAGGGTTTCACAGTGCGAGTGGAGCAGTCGCGGAAGGAAAATGATACTCAATTTTCACGCGACGAATGAAGGAAAAAAAGTCTGAACGTCTGGAGAGCACGAAACGCATCCCGGGATGCAGCAGCTAAAACTGATAGTAAAAAGACAAACCCGTTTTCGCTGTTCCCTCTCCGTCTGTTATCAACCGGGAATGAGTTTCGATCGGCTGTGCGCGACTGCCTGCGGGGTGGAATCGACCAAAAATCGAACAAGGCATCGGTCGCGACGCAACTGGAGCTGGAACTTTTGAATTAATTGGCAAACTGGATGTGATAAAATTAAGCTAACTTTTTGGATGTTGTAAACCCCGAACCCTAAATCGCAACTACCCGCTACCGATCGACCAGCATCGATGGTATGATTTGGGGTAAAAGCGTTAGGCAAAAGTGCAGAAACAGTGCAACGGTTTCAAGCGGAAGAAAGACACGGTGGATCGGAAATGGTCGCGGAGGAGAACGACAATGGCACAATTTTGTACGCACCATATACGTATACATTTTGGTTTGGTTTTTCGAGCCCAATTTCTAGGCGAAGGTAGCAGTAACCGTAGCACGTAAGATCGATCTACTCGAGTAAATCTGAATATTTTCATTCATTCCTCCCCACGAAAATCTTGGTGTGGTCCAACATAAGGCTAGGGAAGGCGACAAGTTTACTACCCGTCTCGGTGTTTGGCGTTTGGATATCAGTTGTACACGTCTCAACATTCTTCGTAAGCATAAGTGAGGTAAACAAAAGCAAACATAAACTTACACAGCAAGAGTGAAATTTCGCTAGTATTAAGGTTGTAAATATACTCGACCCACTGGTGTCGACTTTGAACAGCGCAATATTAGTTAATTTTAGTCAAATTTTGCCCTACTGCTAGTGTGGCCGATGTGGATCATTCATTTACTAGCGTTAGCGTTCGATTAAGGCACGCTTTACGGCGAAAATTATATCAAACTAGAAACAATGTAGTGTAAGCTGGATGGATGCTTAAAACAAAAGCAAAAGCAAAAGAAAAGTTTTACATTAGTCGAGTAGTGTGAGCGTGGCGAATGCTAAGGGGGAAGTGCCCCGAAAAAGGATTTACTCCTTTAGAAAAAAAGATATGAAACACGCAGACGTAAGTTAGCGATCAATTATTTATCAGAGCCAACTTATTTATCTCGCCAAGCGGGAAGCCTGTGGGGTGGAACCCACCCACTCTTCTGGCGGCAGCGAGTAGTCCAATTCTTTCGTATTTCGGTATCCTAGCGTAATTTTTAGTCAAATTTTCACCACACCAGCAACGGCGTGACTTTAGACCGGAAAGTCTAACGTTCAAATAAAACCACGTGAACCTCATGGCATAGGGAAAGAAGAAAATTGTAACGCAAAGTACACAGCAGCAAACATACAAACTAATCGATAGTAAGAGTACAGCAGCAGCAACGATGTGCAACAAAAAAAACGTGCAATATTTTATAGTGAATGAAAGCTCCAACAAACTAACGTAGCGAATCGGTGGAAACGCAGCAACCTCCAAGATGTTACAAATTGCAAACAATACCTCAAACAGTGCAACTCCGTTCAAACGCAATAGTACACAGCAAACACACGATGTTGCGAAGGATGAAGAGTGAACATTAGTAGCAGTTGATCTGATAGTAGATGCTTTCATATTTATCTCCGATTCCCGATCCACTGTATGGATAAGTTACCGGAAGGTGTAGAAAAATTAAATGACAGCTTTGGTAAACACTTTTCTAGAATGCCAATATAAACAAACACTTTCCCTCCCCCCCCCCCTCCCCTCTCCCGCTCCATAAGATGTATCTAAATCAATTTATAAACTTATTGTATAGAATGAAGTTTAATTTCACGAAGTAAGAAAATAAGTAGCTGGAGAAGGGTGTGCGGAGTTTGAGTGAGTTAAGTTTTAGCGGGCTTTGAATGGAGTGATTAAGCTCCGTGCGAGGAGTTGAAATGACTCTTTTTCGATTCATCTCACTTTGAGAAGGAATTAAAATCACAATAGAGTAAGCAAGCGAGTGAAGGAGTTGGTGATCGAGAAAGATTGGAATATGACTCTCACGCTTTACTCTCATGCTCACTCTTTTCGAATTAGAATCCTCACGCCGACTAGATTATTACTGAGAGAGAGAGAGAGAGAGAGAGAGAGAGAGAGAGAGAGAGCGATTTGTGAGAGAGTGAGTTGTGAATAATGATATGATGCAGTCAATAATCGCATCTGTAGATGCAATGTTAAAAAGAAAAAGAAAAACATACCCACAGATTAAGGTTTCATATCTGTACGAAGAAGATTGTAAGAGCAGAGCGTGTGAACAGTTCGCTAGCTGAATTGTCTCGCTCACTGACTGACTGACTGAAACTCGGACTGATCGGTGGTGGCTGATCCGCCTCCCAAAAAGTGGTTAGAAAACGCGATAGGACGTTGTGCGAGAGAAGGAGACTGCGGGTCGATAGGGGAGCTAGAGTGGATGGGGTCGAAATAGCAGCTGGTTGCGTTACTTTATTAGAGCAAGAACAAATACTGAATGCTTTCGAAGTTTTTCCCGGAGCAGTTGCAAAGCACGGCGTTACGGGGCCGGGCTGCATCTGCCTGCTCGTTGTTGGTTTCACAGTAGCGTTTAAGAAGTTCTCGGGCGCAGGTCGATCACAAGAAGCGTGGCGAGTGTATCAGGGACTCAGCGATGGTGAAATTGTAGCCACTGTAGTCATAGACCAGAACACGTCACCTCAACTGTCGCTGGGGAACTACAGGAGTAACCGCAACCGAACAGGAGTCTTGATTCTTTTCTACTTTGCAAAAATTTACACTAGCCTTAGCGTACGAAGGATAACCGAACTGACACGTACTGGAAAGCGCGTTGTAAATAGTCGTACAAGTGCTGCAACTCAGCCAGGTTTCCGCGTGGTAAGACTCTAGATAATATTTGCCCATTTAAAACTAAAAAACCGAATCTAAGTGTAACTAACACCGTAAGTGAAATGTACATCTCTCTACGATTGAAATACCTCAGAACAGAAAAGTTTCAGCCTCAACCCTAGCTTGCTCGGCACTTGTCGGCTCTTGCTCCCATGGGCTCGAGATCATGGCACAGCCGTGTAGTTGTAGTATTTACAGCCCCTCACTAACTCCTACATGTATGGCTATCACCTATCGGATAGGATAAGCGATAGGCAGCATTTTTATACATCCGTAACGTGCAAGTTCTCCCCTCAATAAGAAGGCAATTTTTGAAACCATTTGTTGTGCGAAGGTGAAAGAACACCCGATCGTTGGTAGCGGTAGGAACATCCTTGCAGGTGATGATATCAAACTGTCGACATCTTTAGCGACGATCGTTGGTCGTGTGCGGGTGCTCGTAACAGATTCCATACATCTTTAGCCATTTTTTCACGTAATAAGTAAACGCACGATAAATAAAAACGATCGGTGCGTAGGCAGTAGCATAACGAATCATCCCTTTCTTATACCATTAAATTGATATCGTAAATGTAGTTAAACTTTACAGTAATTGGTAACCATTTGATGGAAGTGCTGCACAGTACGGCACTTACTAGGACACTCACTGCCCGGAGCGAAGCGATAAGCAAATACGGATGCCGGTAAAGCTCAGCCGTATCCGCGACCGCCTATCGCGTGTACATAGGTTAGAATAATATTACGCTAATTATTACCAACTAGCTCGTCACTTCTGTTTCATTCTCTTACAAACCACAAAACCACGTGCTAAAGCAGGCACAACACAAAACTAACTGTGTAATGCGGAAATATTACGGAAACATTGCTATGCTAACTGAAAAGACTTACTGACATGGAGCTGGAATACAGGGCAGATTGCATTACGCGCCGGGGGAAAGGGCTAATGTACTGGAACTACCGAATAGTGGCTGATTTTTCTCAGCGGCTGAAAGCGACTTGCATGTAGCACTACGACTATACCAGGCACATTTCATAATCTATTACCTAACTAGCTAAACATACCATACCAACTAGAATTACGCACAATGGACTGTCTGAAAATGAACCTAGGTCAAAAAAAAAAGAAACGTTTCTTTTACTTACTACTAATCTGTTTAGAGAGCGGCTCATTCGTTCAAGAGTCCGGTGGAGCTTTCTTGAATACCAATAATGCAGCATGGCTGCGGTAAATCATGCAAAGCGTGCAAGAGCGCATGACTTACGTTTCCTGATTTTTATGTATCGAAAAGCAAAAGAATTTCCAAGAAATCAAACGCGTAGTGATGACAATGTACGATGCGCATATATGATAGAGATACTTTCACTCTTTAACTTGGAAGGGTACAGAGACCATGGACTGTAGTAAACTACCGTTGTGATCATTCACGGAGCTAATCGAAGTGCGTTACGTTCCTTAGCGTTCAATATCCAAAAAGCTGAAAAAAACGTTTTATGCATAGCATGAGTGAAGAAATTTGGATTGTGATGGGGTTTTGGGATGGCATGGAGCCAACAGGGACAAAGACACTGATGTCCGACACGTCTATGAACGAACCTCATGGTAGAACGTTATCATTTCTAACCCTAGATTAGCAACGTGCTCTCTATCTTTCTATCTCTCTAGCGGAATTGAATTAAAGGCAATGGATCATTAAACCAGTTTTGTCATATATGTAATCCTAGAATACCCACCCATACGATGGTTTGAAAGTTGTCTTTAACTAGACGGAAAGGAAACTAATCCCCTTTGGATATTTTCCGTGTCTTCTCTATAGACATGTTTATGTTGCAGTCGAATTGCGATAAGCCATTTCATCGGATAAACCAGATTGCTGCCGTACAGAGTGTACATGATTTAAAATCATCATCGTATACAAAAAAAACTGCACCCAAGTGAAACACTGTGCGTCAAAGATTCAGAATATAAAGCAGGACAAAAATCAATATGCTCTATGACAGTCAAAATATTGGTATGTTTCTTGCACAAAAAATATAACAACTCATAACATTCTTGTATTGTAACCCTTACGGCAAGCATCAAAATACTATGAACTTATCAGGTCTACAGAAAAAAAAACAGCAACCGAGAATGCATGAAGCTGCGGTGTATAAATAAAAGCAACCTAATAAAATAATGTGTTATGAAACCGTTTTCTAGACTGCAAAGAAACTATTACACTGTCAAGTAAGTATGTTATCTGATTCTAGTATGAGTAAGTATTACACAGATTCCGAGATTGTATTTCAGATTTCTTTAACTCGTTAATAACATTTTATAAAGAATGTGCGTTATTCTCATATCATTTTAAGTAAGCAATACATGAGTGGTAGTATGATTGAATTTATATCAGAAGCATTAAATTATTCATTACACAAAGTTTCCACCCGATCCATACATTAAGATCTGATCCAACTGTATTTCTATGAGGTAACGATCGTCGACATAAATAAAATAAAAAAAATTGAAAACTACCGGCACGCGAAAATCGACATAATTTTGTCGATTATCGGAGGGAAGATATATACCCTTCTCTTTTTCCCCAATTACATGGGTAATTGTAGCAAGACCGAGTGTTTGTCCGTTACGTTTCCACTGTGATGATTTCTGACAACTTTGACGTTACGTCAAGGTAAACAGAATTTGTTGTTTTGCATTGCATGCAGTGAAAAGTTTTGTCTCTTATGCACGAAAATTGTTGTGGAAAAAACATATAATTTAATCTGTGTATTAAGGTAAATTCCTGTTCAAAGTGTGCATATGAATTGAAACGCTGCAGAAATAGTGGAATGCTTGGTTAATTGAACTTTAGCTTTGATTATTATCAGGAAGGATCATCTTCCATTGTTTTTGCTATTGCTGGAAAAATTTGCGTTGTGTGCATTTTTTTCTGTGAAGTGCATCGGAATAATCTACCATTTGATATCAGCAAAGTAATGTGCAAGGATAAGATCTATGATATGTTACATGGAAATGAATCATTGGAAATAGTAGCCTAAATAATCAACCTAGCGGACCTTTTAAGCTTTAGTTTTCTTCTTCGCTGTGCGTTACAAAACAAGCAAACAGTTTCTTAATCTCCGAGCATTTGCAACCAAGATGAAAACATATGCAACCCTGAAGCTTACCTCCAAATTTTGGAGTAATAGTTGTCTTATTATTAACGACCTGATTATTTTTTATGTTGTTCCGTTATCTGTGGTTTATTATTTGCTCTCTTATTTTGGTTCGTTTGATTGAAATTACAATTTACAATTACTCCCAAAATATTATGCTCCGATTCATTTTCTATCACTACAAATAGTGATCAAAATTCCTTCCTTTCGTTCGTTATCATATTTCCGTTCTTGTACAAACACATAAAAAAAACCGATGAAAACCCCATGGTTGATGTGCAGTGAGGGTATCTATGAAGCTTTGAGCGAACAATTGGCATCCTAGTATCGACGACGCCCGAAGACGGCAACGAATAGAATCCTTCAGCTAAATAGTCCTTGGAAAATCAATATTTCATTCGCGCCACATACAATCGCACATGAAGAAAAAAACTTGTGCTTGAGCGAAGGTGCTCAACAGGGAATGGTGGGATTTGAACGCAGGAGCATTATGTGCATCGTTTACCTTGGCACAGATTGTACGATTCAATTATCTAGCCAATGTGCAGTCATAAATGCGAGTATTAAATTCGTTTCGGGGGGAATAGATGAGCTTAATCAAATATATTTTTGGAGGCAGTTCTAACAGTTAGTAGTTCACGCGAAACAGGTAATAAACCGATTTGATTTTTTTTTTCTTGATGGTGACCTGTGTGTTGATAATACTAGATACTGGAAAAGTTTCGTTCAACACTTGCGATGAAAAAATATCAAACTCTTCTCCATCAAGTAGCTTTCAACAATAGCTGCTACACAGGAATCTCACGATAGCAGAGCACGTGTTATTTTCGAGTGGTTCACTAAATCATAACAACAATAAAGTTGTACGGTTCTCGTTCTTCCATCTGACAGTAAATTACAGCTTTGGTTTTAAAAGAAATCCAATCGTGCTAATTTTTCTTTTGGTTTCTTTGCTTTTTTTATAGCACACCGTTGATGTATACGTCCAATGCCAATAAGGGAGTTCGAATTACAAGTGTTAATTCCATTGCCATAGTTCATCAGCATAAGAAAAACACTCGTCATCAGCGCATGCTGTGCCCGAGAGACGAAATCACAATAATGTAAACTGCTACGATTGGTGCTATCTCTACGCAACGCATATGTGTATGGTTGCGCTGCCTAGGTGTGGTGCGTGGTGGCTGTGGTAACGACGACGCCGTCTGGGTCACGATCGTTATTACCCTTCTGTCGCCTCTCTTCAATACCAGAGTGTGTGTGTGTTCGTATCGCCAGAATACCATCTTGCCCGTGTTGTGATTCATCCTCGTGACGAATCGGTGGTACGAAGTTTTACGTTAAAACTATCACGACACGCTGTGCGTGTGAGTGTTGTTCGTCCGCTGTACGGCACACTAACGCGCACAAGCACTATCGACAACGGGTATCGCATCAAACAACCACCCGCTTCCAGTATGGAAAAACAGCCGGGCAGTCGGGCAGCACAGAACAGCAACAAGAGTAGTAGCGTATCTCCCGCCACCGCGGAAGCTGTCGCAACAAAGAAGAACCATTCACGGGAACCATCTATCACATCTGGACCCAGCAAAGGGGGTGGCGCAATTCCGTGTGCTGGCATTGAAGAGATAAAGTCGTCGGACAAACCATCTGTTCATCCCGACAGCACATCCGGCATCGGTGGCGGTGTAACGCCCGACACTCAGCTGGTGGACACCTCTCTGGGTCCAAAATCCGAGGACAGTTTGAGCATAAAATCGTCCGACTCCGTCACGACTAGCGGGGAATACGAAATCGTTCCGGAAGCACCCTCGCCAGGTGAGGACCTGCCAGACAGTGGAGTCACGAGAAGCCCACCGCTTGGGGACCGCGACTGTGAAGGAGAACCGATTCGTAGTACCACCGCCAATGGCAACTCGGCGGGTGACATTGGTGCGGATTTAGCCGAGTGCATTGCGGACGACGGAGTGCCTACTGAGCAAAAGGACGCGTTGATCCGGAAGCAACGGGCGGCAGAGGGAAAGAAGCTGTCGGCAATCTCGCCGATACTAAACATCGAAGGCAACGGCAATATGATGGATCTAGAGAAGAACATGAACGAAGTCATTCATGAGCTGGAGGAGGAGCGCACACTGAGCGGAGCCAGCGATCCGAGCTCGTCAAACAAAGGTACAATAGTTGTCATAATTATTAGATTTGAATGAATATGTGGGAGCCAAATGTTCATTTTTAAAAAAGGCAGGTTTTCTAATTTCAAGCTAAAAAGATTGTCAATTTTCGTTCCTCAATTTAACGAGTCTTTTTTTCGATAGCTACAAAATTTGAATTCATGGTTGGAATTTTACCCATATGGAAAGCAATCTATTTTCACGCTCTTTGGTAGAAATGTTTGATCCAATAACGTTTAGGTTTAGACGTTGTGGTGTTTGAGATTCATACACTTGTTAAAACCTCAGGAATGCAGAATTAGAAATGATGCTTCTCAATCGTTCTTACCGTCGCAATATTGTCCTAAATTACTATTTTCCGTTAATTTATTTTGTTTGTGATTTAGTTGCGTATTTATTTAATCGCTTTGTTGTAGTATCATTTTCGATTATTTAGTTTTATTAGTATTGTTAGTAAAATATCAGCTTACTATCATTTCATAGCAACACGCTCACATACTTCTACCAACGCACACTTTGTTTGCGATTGGTGTCATCAAAACGCAATTGTTCGGTCCTTCATGTCTGCTTACCATGCGCTCTCTTGCATCTTGTAAACCTCCCTTACACATACAGCAACCCCGGTTCGGTGTCCGGCAATGCTAGCTACCGCTTCTGATCAGCCGCGCGTTGATGGTGACAATGTCCCGTTGAAAAAACCCCAAGTTCCCACTTCGCTCCGGCTTGGACTACAAAGCATGGTGCGTGCCAATTTCACCGTCGGTGGTGACGGTTCTACCGAGACGACACCGAACGCGCTGCTCTCGCCGGAAGCGATTGGCCGTGGCGTGGGACAGTCCGTCTTCTACGACTGTCTCGACAGCAGCCCAATGACGGAGAAGAAGGACGACATGAAACCGGTGGGTGGTGGTGCCGGTGGAGTAGGAGCCGGTGGAGAAACCGATGACGAACTATCGGATATCGACCAGGACTGTACGATCTTCAGCGGCGTCACGTATCTCGGAGCGTCCCGCATCAATGCTCCGAAGTCGGAGCGAGAGATTTTACAGAAAGTTAGCGAAATGAACGGTGGTGTTGGTGGCGTATTGGGGGGTGCTTCCGGGGCACCGGACTGCTCCGGTTCCGATAGCCCCCTCGGGCTGAAGGTTTCCGTCAGCATTCCCACCTGCTCCGAGGGGCTCGTTGTGTAAGTACCTAAACGATGTTTGCAAATGATGCATAAAAATGCACACTTTTCGATCTGCAAGAAAGCAAAACTAACCGCGATCCGTACATATCATTCGCGTCTCATGCTTTATCGATCGACGTTACCGGGCGGCACACCGCAGGCTGTACGATTGCGAGTCGAACGCGGTGGTCGCGACGTACGAGGTGCAGCGGATACTGTTCTTCGCACGTGGTCCGGTCGGTTCCACCGATCAGGCCTGCTTCGCCTTCACCTGGTCCCATGGGGAATCACAGGAAACGGCCGTCCATCAGTGCCATGTGTTCCGCTGCAACATCCCGGAGGCGGTCACTCAAGTCAGCAGTAAGTGTTTCTTTGTGCGTAGTGAAACCGCAGGGCTGTATGCTACTATGTTTCCCCATGTTCAAGTCTCATTTGTACCATTCATTCTGTTTTCACTAGTTTTTGTTTTATATTGCTTTCGCTTTATGTGATGTAATGTTTCTTTTTTCGCTTACATTTTTATCTTTATTGTCATTTTTGTTATTGAATTTTATTTGCATGAGTTATTTTATGTAACGTAAGTCAGATATTTATTTCGATAAATTCTAAAACATGTTTAATCGAAAAATATTTATTTGCAGTTTATTAATTTTAGGACGATTTATAAATGTAGTGATTGATTAAAAAACCGGTATTATCTACCAAATAAATGTATTGTAAATATTGACATCAGTAGATAAAGTATATTTTATTGCAGATCATTACGTAAAAATGACCAAAAGAGTATATATAAATATTTAGACAGTCCATCACTTTTTTATTTTTGTTTTTGTTGTTGTTATTATACTTTTATTCCCTAAAGGTATATTCATACAATTAAATATAATTCAGGGATTCTATTAGTATTATCATGTGCGATATATACCTCATTTAATAACAAAAAACCGTTTCCTCCATTATTGCAGCCTGCTTTGCGAAAGCCTTCCAGCGCGTTCTACCACCGAGCATCCCGGCCAGCATGACCACCTCCCTGGCAGAGAGTGGTATGAATGTGATGCTTGCCTCAGTCACCTCCGACACGGCGGGCAATCCGATCCAATCAGCCATGTACGAGTTTGCGGTATCCCTCGAGATCAAGGAGAAGGAACGCAACAGCAGCTACGTGACGGTACCCCGTGACGTAAAGTCCAGCTTCCGATTGCGTAGCAAGACGGACAAGGAAGTGTGCATCACGGTCCGACAGGTGCCGTCCGATCGTTTTCCTTCGCTGCTCATCGAGCGTTGTTTCGGGGTGCTGCTGAGTCCGGGTCGGATCGTTCGTCAGGCTGACATGCAACTGCTTGATATGGTTAGCATGGGTTACGTGAAGCCACCGGAGGGAAATGCCTCTGCACCGATTGGTTCGGGCACTGGCAGCAGCAGTAGCAACAGTAACGCCACCAATGGGAGCAGCAGCGCTGCGGGAGCGGCCGGTGGAGGCGCTAGTGCGGCAAATTTTTCCCAGTTTCCATATCAAATAAAGGCGGAATGGAAGGCACACGCGTTCGAGCCACTCAACATGGAGACACCCAAAAAGGCACTTACCGTAGCTGTCGATCTAGTCATCAAGGGTATCCAGGAGCCGGTCCGGTTCATCATCGAGACGTCCGTTGCGATTCTCTCGCAAAGCGAACTGCGCATCGTTCCCAACATGTTCAGCAACAAGCGGCCGCTGCTGCTCCACTTCTACCTAACGCTGCGAGAGAACGGCGAAGGAACGTGGGAGGTTGAATCGATCGACCACTCGGACGAGATCGTCGAACCGCAAGCCACTTCGTCGCTTAACTTCTACTTCAAAAACTGGACCTTCCGCACCTCGGCCAGCGTGCAGTCGATGCAGGAGGTGTTCGACGATCCCAGCCCTACCGACTACAGCTCGGACGGGGACGAACCGCTGCTGAGTGGTACGGGCGAGGTGTCGAAGAATTGTTCCGCCGCCCAGCTGGACGAGTGGCAGGGCATCATAATGGAGTGGTACCAGGAGGGACCGGAAAAGCGGCCCAAAAATCTTCCCAATCTCGTGCGGATGGGCATCCCGGAGGCGCTGCGAGGCACGGTGTGGCAGCGGCTGGCGTGCGTGGAAAATCGCACCGAAATGTTCGACTCGTATCGAGTGCTGATCACGAAGGAAACGAACTGCGAAACCGTCATCCAGCGGGACATCAATCGAACGTTTCCGGCGCACAAGTTTTTCAAGGAGAACGGTGGCACCGGCCAGGAGAATCTCTACAAGGTGTCCAAGGCCTATGCCGTGTACGACACGGAGGTGGGCTACTGTCAGGGGCTGAGTTTCATTGCGGCCAGCTTGCTGTTGCATGTAAGTATTTTATGCTAAATTATTGCCCAGACCCCCAAATTACCAGATAGTCATCTACTCGAATCTAATTATATTCTCATTTTTATTTCGCTCCTTCCACTAACTAGATGCCTGAGGAGGAAGCGTTCTGCGTTCTGGTCGCTCTGATGTACAACTACGGACTGCGCGATATGTACAAGATGGGCTTCGAGTCGCTTTACCTGCGCCTGTACCAACTCAATCGGCTCATGAAGGACCAGCTGCCGGATCTGTATGAACACTTCGTGCAGATGGGCGTGGAATCGCACATGTTCGCCAGCCAGTGGTTCCTGACGCTATTCACCGCCCGCTTCCCGCTCTACTTTGTGTTCTACATCCTGGATGTGTTTCTGCTCGACGGCATACCGGTGCTGTTTCAGGTCGCCCTAACGCTCCTGAACGTCTGCCGCAAGGATCTGCTCGAACTTGATTTCGAGGGCATCCTGAAGTACTTCCGAGTGACACTGCCGAAGAAGTGCCGCAGCGAAACGCAAGCCAAGAAGCTGATGAAGCTCTCGTTCGAGTGTAAGGTGAAGAAGCTGAAGAAGTACGAGCTGGAGTATTTGGCCAAGAAGGAGGAAACGGAGCGAAAGGAGCAGGAACTGAAGCAGTACGAGCAGCGCTACGGAGAGGAACGGTCAAAGCTGCAACAGGAAATTGCAACGCTGAACGAACGGTTGGAGGCCATGGGACGGGAGGATCGCAAGAATGCGGGCATCATTCAGGACTACAAGCGCATAATCCAACGGCAGGAAGCCGAGAACGGAAAGCTGCATGCCATGCTCGACGATCTGACGGTGAGCTCGTGGCGGTTGGAAGGCTTTCGTTAAGTGGTTCTAATGTTTTCTTTTTTTTTCTGACAAATCTCTAGAAAACCGTATCCAGCTGCAGTAAATGCACGGCGAGCATACCGCAATCATCACCGCTGCACAAGAGTTATGGTAAAAATTTCCAGCAAGCGAACACGGTTAACAACAATAACGAACAGCTGGCGCATCCGCTTGCCGATCAACCGGACGGTGGCACCTCGATCGGTAAAAACGTGAACGCGTCTGCCTCGATCGCTGGACTCGGTCCCCTGGATCCGTTGGTAATTGCTTCGCAACGAATACGCGAGTTGGAGCTGGAACTGGCTCAAACCAAACTGGCACAAGTGGAAGCCGAGTGCAAGAATCAGGTATGGATGGTATGCGCCAAGCAGCAATACATCGTTAGTTTCGAGATTTAAGCTCCCGCGTGATTCGTCTTTTTAATTGATATGAAACTCATATGTGGTCATATTCATGAAATCGTAGAGAAAACTCGTGCTATAATCCAATGTTTTTCACAGGATCTTCATCATCAACTAAACACAACCGTCACGGAGCTACAGGCCACCCGTAGCAGCTGGCAACCGTGGCTCTCCAAGACGCTCAACTCGATCCAGGAAAAGGTGGCCACCAAGCGCGACATCAATCCATCCGCTCCCACCTTCCAGTCGTACGCGTCGTCCGAGGCAAATGTAAGTCCAACCGGAACCTTTAGCACTTTGTGGTCGGTTTAAATGAAAATGTATTTATATTATTGCAGCTTAAAAATCAGTCCCACACCCTGCCCCACGTTCGGAACAACAACCATAAGGCCACGCTGGCGCAGCGACACAGTGTGGCACAGGTGAACTTCCCACAGTCGGTAAACCACAGCACCACCGCAGCGGGTACCGCTACCACCGATGCAGACGGCAACGATGAACCGGCGGTGCTAGCGCGAGCCAAATACGATAGCAGCGTAAACATACTGTACAAGGACAGTCGGTGCAATAGCTTGAAGTAGATTGTTGCAGGGCGAGATAGCGATCTTTAAAAAAGTTTCAGCTCTCGAACGTCCAGGCTTTTTGAGTGGAGCTAAATGCCACATTTATTTTTGTAGTCCAATTCCGCTAGTGAACCGGCGCGCTAGAAAACGCCACGGTACGGGGTAGCCATCATCAACGTTCTTGTTGTTTTAGTGTACTCTGTGGTAGCCACACACACACACATACACATACACATACTGTGCAAGGCAATCCCGGCACCACCGCCCGAGGAAACGTAGATGCACAGTGTGCGGCCGAACGCAAGCACCGTGCTCACACAAAGAGACGATATTTATGTTGCATTTGGTAAAACACTGTTTACACAACACATGACAAATGTACGGTAATTTCACTATTTCTCATGCGAGCTACAGTAAAAGTAGTCTCGGTCGTTAGCGTCATTCTTCACGTAACATTTTATTTGTGTTTAAAGCGCTTATGCATTTAGCATAAGAAAAAACATTCCTTGTGATATTTTTTGGTGCATCAGAAACTAATGTTTATTGAACGCGTTACCATTTAAATTTAGTTCGTGCTCCGTTTCGATTGCTTCGTAAGGTTATCCATATAGAAGAAAACGCTTAATTTTGCATCCATCTAGAATTTGTGCGCAACGGGTTGGATGAGCAGCAGAGTACATTCGGTTGAGCTGTTTGTAACAAATTACAAATTAACAAGTTTTATATTTTCCTGTTCGCGCACATACGTTTCCGTTCGTACGGTTCTCTCTATCTCTCACTTTTACTTGCACAATAGCGCTTTTAATCGTTGCGATGAGTAGCATTTCCGATACGTAGGCCATTATAGACAGAAAAAAACACTAGATTTTTGGTGAAATATTGATTCTACCGGAGATATTTCGAAACACTGATATTTTTTCTCCGTCTCGACAATTTAAGGTACAAAATTGATGTAACGACTTAAAATACACGCCATTTCCACATCGTACTCAAACCACATAGTTATGCGCATATCATTCGTTGGCCTAGTATTCCATCCGCAGTGGGTTTGACTTACGTGAATCTGTTTTAACATAAAAATCTCATCCATTTGGTTCTGGGACACGCGGATCTTGCGTAAACGACAAAAGCTAACTGGGAGCCCCAGAGCGCAACGAACGACCCCAGCTTGCAGACTGTGTCAGCAGTAAAATCTACGGAACTTATAATACAATTAATCGCGCGAACCTTTCGATGATCGGGGAGATCGAAAAATGATATGCTTATCTGGAAAAGGATTTAAAAACGTTTTGCGGACGTTTCATTTGAAAAAGTATATTCACATTCTCAACATATTTATAATTCCAATAAATACGCCCACGGGTATGTACATCGTCACTCGGGTCGGGTTTATTGGTGGATAGTAGTTGATTTCCGAAATATTTTTTTATTGACGTATAGTTGTTGTGAAAAAATATAATTCCCACGGAATCTGTTTAAGGAGAGTTAAGCGAGAGTAAGGTAAATTATTATGTAGGCGCTTTAAAACAACGACGATACAATTTTTCACCGCGGAGAAAACGTAAGTTCGTATCGCTTGCTTAGATGCTTTCGGATTGCAGTACACAGGCACGGATATAGACTGGATAGACTCAGTTTATTCTATGGCTAGGTACATTGTTTTATTCCCTACCCCATTCCCAGGCAGGCTTTGACTCGTTAGCATTCCTTGCATTCTGCTTCTCTACAACCATTTCCCATCTTGCAAACTGAACTTGTATTTCCAATTTTCACTCATTTGCATACATAACGCAAAATAAACCCATAAAACCAATCGAGCAATGTTTTCGCCCGAATATCCCAGCGATACAAGACGCGCTTATTTTTCGTTTATATTTGCAGAAAGTTTATATTGAAACCCATATTACCATGAGGACCTGCACATACAAAATGCAGCATTTGCATAAGTGATGATAAAATAATGTACAGTAAAACAAAAACAACAAAACCTATATATACCACATTTGACGAGTGCAGTCACCTAGCTTCAGCAAACTTGACATTGAAATTTGCAATAGTTCTACACGTTGCATTGTTTTGCGAACCGAAAATCTTCGGACTGCCTTCCGCACATACACACATTCATATAACTTTTCTCACATAGTAGAGATTCCGGAGCCTATTTTTCCGGGATCTTATGTAGTTCAACTTTAATTGTTTCTTCTATGTCGAGTAATGGTCGAGTAGACCTTTGCTGTTTGCTGAGTTCTGCGTCCATTCATTACAACTGAAAGGATTACGTGTTCGAGTAAGATTTCAGTTATGCATACTTTTTCTTGTTTGAATTTTCAGAAATGCATTCGACGGCTATTGGCTTTGCTTTCAAAAAGCTTCTGTTTGCCAGATTCCCAGTCCGCTTCCTCTCACTCTCTTCATATACCATCGTCGCTTCAGTTTGGATTTGGTTACCATCTCCCAGTTCCTAGCGTGCCAACATACACTGATGGAGCTAACTTACGATCTGCAAAGTAATCAGAGTGGGAAAAGAAGAAAGATACGGGTGCATTCGTTATTACGGACACAAGTGCACCGGAATACGCAGAACCGTTGCTTTGACGGGGAATCAGCATTCCAGACGCCACAGCCAGTTTCTTGCTGTCTTATTACATTATCTCCAAACTGCTGTCGCTGTTCTTCAGCACCACGTCGTTTTCACTCGACCCCGAGCCGGAGCCGGTGTCGTTGTCGTCGTGCTTATCGTGTTCACCCTCGCTGCTGGCCGGTTGATGCTGCTGGGAGCGGAGCTGCCACGCCGGAATCGACGGTGGTACGATGGGAAGATTTGGTGATGCAAATTGTTTCCTGCAATTAGTTAACAGTTCGTATGAATAACAGCATTATTTGCTGTATTAATCATTGATTTGCTTTACTTGTTTTAGATATAAGTTTGTTTCCGTAAAAACGTTGATACTATTTTCGAGAGCCACTAACATTTACCTGTTCAACAGGAGTCCCTTAATAGAGTCTAGGTCACCCTTAAAATTGGCCAGCTCCTTCACGGTCGTGTTTGTCTGGTTCACCTGGTTCAGTTCCTCCTTCAACTTGCTCAGCTCGCCGCTCAGCGTGTCAATCTTCACAGTCATTGTCTGATTGAGCTCAGTCAGCTGTTCTGTGACGCTTTTCTTCTTCTTACTACGGAACAACAATGGTTCAATGAATTTCTACAAAATAAATAAAAAACAAACAAACTTGTCAGTCTGCTGACGCAATTGAACGATTCAAATACAAGAAAATAAAAGCGAAAGTAACAAAACAAAGCCCCTCTACCATCACCAGATAAGCTACGGAGATTCGTGTCATGTATTTACGGTGTAGTGGTGTACCGTATTAAACAAATATTTCAACGTCCACTGTGGTGCAGTGGTACGCGCCCTTTCAGTACCTTATAGAACATGTAAACGCCATACATTAACCCGCTCAGCAGGGCAGCCGAGCTAAGCATGTCCTTCATGCGGGTGAGGAAGTTCTGTCGTGGCTGCATTTGGTAAGCGGATTTACCAAAACCCCCTACACCACCGCCGCTACTCGATTCCACGCCCATGCTGATGACGGTTTGTGTCGGCAGTGTGGACGGATCGGCCGTAAAGACACCGGCCCGTTCGCACGCAATCTGTATTTCATCCTCCGACAGACCTTTGGAGCGCAGGAATGCCTGCTTCTTCGTGATGGCACTGCGAACTACGTTCGGGTTGTTGAGGAACTTTACCGCGGTAACGATCTGGAACATGAAACGAAAACGAGACAGTGCACTAAAACGGTGAAGACCTTTGCCCCCTTAGCATGCGGGTGCCAACCGTCGTAGAATTACCAAATGTTCCCGCGGTGGTAACGGTGGTGGGGATGAGGAGGAGCCCTCGTTTGGTTTAGGTTCACCAGCGTTAGTCATTACACTGGCCATTGCGGAAAGTACCCCCGGTGGAGCCGGAGGTGATTCCGCGCTTTCGTTGCTGCCTTCACTCATATTGATTTTCACTGAGAGATTAATCTTGGCTGATGTCAAACGATGCTAAGCACCCGTACTGATAAAGGAAACACAGTGGTTCTGATGGGCCTTCGGCAAAAGGGTACCGCTTATCACCGAAATCCGAAGTGCCTGTGGATTACGCAGCTCTAAAGGACCTGATAAATCCTTTCTAGCGAACCGACGCACACAGGCACTAACACTTTTTCACAGACCACTCTCACACAACATTACAACATTGATCAGGTCAACAACAAATTCGAGATCAACGGACGAGTAGAAATGTTTAATCCGTCTATTATTAACGATATTTATACCGTGGAAATAAATTTACTCACGATAAAGTTATTTTTTAACACAATTAAAGTGAAAGCTCAGTAAAATGTTTGTTTTCATTCCGCTTTTCGTGACATCCCAACCGCATGACAATTGTTCATCAGAACATATGTTTATACCAGAAACTTGAAAGTTTCTTTGTATAAAAGACAGTTGCAAAAGTACTTTTACCCATGTTTGTGATAACACAATCACCATTTTACTGAACTCTCTAAAAACTTTTTTTTCATCTCATCATTTTTATCATTTTTGAGATTGAAATAGATACCTAAACGACTTACGGAGCAGAACGCCGTTGTAGTATTTCGTTTGTTTTCCTTTTTCTTGTGGTTGTCAAACCCGGTTAAAACAAATATCGCGTTATTTCTTTTGTTGGTTTTGAACCTGGAACGGTGCGGTCGTGCGCGCGCTTTTTACCGCTTTATTAACCACTAAAATGGACAAAATTCTACAACCCTTGTTAAGCGTTGCTAAAAGCAAGTCCGGTAAGATTATCCTTGCCGGTGGGTTGTTGTTTGTTACGTCGGAAATTGCGTATGAGCTGTTCCTTTGGTTGCGAAAACCAAGCAAACCAAACCCAAAGCAATGCGAGGTGTTTTTCATAAACCGGCGCCGGATAGTAGATCCATTCCCCACCGCACAGCAACTCACTTTCGAGCATATACAGCGGATCGTGAACCATATAGAGCGGGCCGAGAAAAGTATTTGCCTAGCGATGTACATCTTTACCGTGCGGCAAATCGCGGAGGCAGTGATCCGAGCCAAGAAGGAACGTTCGGTGATAGTGCGCGTCGTTACATGCCACTCAATGGTTGCAAACGAAGGTTCCTACTTACGGGAATTGATCGAGGAAGGTAAGAATACTGTTTGCCGGAATATTCTCTACGTTTTGTTACACTAACAATGTTCTGCTTTATCTAGGCATATCAGTGCAATATAAGTACAACAGCGAATATCTCATGCACCACAAGTATTGTCTGCTCGACACTGACTGGTATTGTGCCAATTGCCTTATTGCATTCCACATCACCGGGCACGGTGAACCGACGAAGAACATGCAGTTTACACTTTTCGATAAAGCAATGCTGAGCGACAGGGATGGATTATTAAAGCGATTCGGTAGTTCTTGTGAACGCTGCCAACCAGGAACGAAGAAGACAAGGCTCCAAAAAAAATCCATCATCGAGCCATTACCAAAAAACGGTATGTTGATTTCCGGATCCAGTAACTGGACCTTTCCCGGATTGACCGCGCACTGGGACACCATTACTTACACCTCCTTGCCGGAGTTGGTCGATCCGTATACAGCAGAGTTCCAACGTATGTGGTACGAGTTGAATGACCCGTTAGACAAATCGATGCTAAAGAATCCTTTATACAAGACGAACAATGGTCGCAACCAGTCATTGTTTTCATCTAAATGAACTTAATAACGGATTATAAGCACATTTAAGATACTCTTGCGTATGAATATGTAAGAATTGACGAAGATGTAATAAAATAATAATTTCTAATGTCTCAGAGACAAATAAATAGTTTTATTGCCTTTAATGGTTTGATGAGAGCAAATAAACGAAACCGAGAAGCGTAATTACTGTAGGGAAAATGAATAAAACAATAGGGATGAAAGTGAAAACAGTTCCGTGCTCAAACGGTTTTGTTAAAATCACGTTGTCATCCAAGCGATTGAGCATGATGCATGTTTGCAGTTTTGACGTATCAAAATGCACGTGCCTGTCTCAATTTGTTTGTATACAACGACACACAATAAACTCGTGAAAGTAGAAGCGCTGTTCGGTGCTACAATGGAAGATAATTTAAAATATCAAACGACTACCATATCTGATCATATTCTTGTGGTGCTGGATGTTCCAGAGCTTGATCTTGAACACGAAAGTAACCTGACGTTAGATGTGTTTCCGCACGAATGCACGTTCACCGCTGCTCCGTATCATGCACGGTACAAAAAACATCATAGTTATTTAGCAAAAACCCGTTCATTATATAGCTCGTGGTTTTTGTGTATTTCAGAATACCTCTGTCGAGTCCAGTAAAACCAGGAAAAGCGTTTCCCGACAAGATAGATTATGATAAAAATACGGTCATATTTCGTGTAGCACTTGAAGAAATCGCTAAAGATGTTAGCTCCGCAGAAAACACTTTCCCATATGGTTTCTCACGGTTGTACATCGGACCACTGACCCTGGTAAGTGAACTTAAAGTGTTGCAAGTACAATGTTTTGATTTGGCCATTGTATACTACGTGCAGGAAACCAGCCAGGAACTAAAAGTTCTTCCCAATCCGGACAAATACAGCCCAAAGGAACGATGGCAAATGAAGGAAGAGCGTGAGGCAAAAGATTTCTATGGCGAACATTATGCAATGGACTACATTCAGTACAGCATCGATAAGCTGGGTCTTAGTTTAGAAAATCTCCCTGCACTGCGTAAACTCACCGAAGACCAGTCCTACCGGATACGAGTGATTGTCGAGGAAAAACAGCGACAAAATGACCAGTATAAATCAATCGAAGATCACGATGTGCTCTTGTTAGGTTTGATTGATATACTGCTTGCTATCGTGTACGATCGTTTGACGAATGGTAACGAACTTAATGAGGCAAACTCACACATCAATATTCACCGACTGGCAGCTACACTTGCGTGCTTTGTGGAGTTTGATGATGTGATCCAAATGTTGCGATCGTTCTACCGTCGGTCCTGCATTTATCCTTACTACAGACATAAGGAGATCGCCAAAATGTGCGTGCAGCACTTAACAGCACAACTAGCCACGGAAGAGCGACGCATTTGGATACAGGAGCAGCTACTGCACGCATACAATGCCTTCAAGACAACCGATTGTGCCGTGCTGAACCATTACTTCATCAAAGATTTCATCCGTTACGCCGAGTTGGGTTTGGACACTGAAGCATTGCAGCAATGTGTAGGCGAAATAGAAAAAGTAATGAGAGAGTAATTACTTCTCTAACCAAAAAAAAACATGGCTAATAAAAATTCTCTAATTTTAGGCTCTAAATGAAGTTCATCAAGATTCGCTCGGGTTTGGAGAGGATGTACTAGTGCAGAAGATGCTTCGAGACATTATGGCACAGGAAGAATCGGATTCTACTGATTCGGATGACTACGAATCGACCGACGAAAGTGATAGTGACAGTGAATCCATTGCCAGTGTAGATCAACTGTCCAATCCAAACGAAAACGTACTGGAAAAACTGATGAACCTGAATTTGTCTGGTTAGCTGTCTGAAAGCCGGCCCTAGAACGTTAGAAGAAATTGCTGAAGCTAAAGTACAATCTCATCGTAAATGGGTTTGTTTGCAGTGCAATTTACTTGAAAAAAGAATATTTATACATAAAGATATGTAAATGTGGTCTACACACACATATTACGGAATAAAAAATGGACTACAATAATTGCAGTACAATCTCTTTATTCTTTTCTTCTCGCTTGTTACTTAGTAACCTAAGCAGAAACAGAAGATAACTGGAACTCGGTTCTCATAGGATGGTGGGAGTGATAGTTCACTTAAAAACAAATCTGACTTCGAATCACTTACTTTTTCAAAATGCTACAAATACATTGGCGTTTCTCAGTTGCTGTAGTGAGAATCGCAAAGTCTTCCAGATCGTTCACCTAGAACCAAATGAAAAATTTATAGGAAACTCAGCTATTGTAGCTCTATGTATCTCACACTCACCTGTACTGTCTGCCCGTGCGAAACGCACCGTAATGGTAGCGAGTCGCCGATGGCGCCCTGTTTACGTAGCGTGCAATCAACGCTCGCCCACGTTTTCGAACATCTTGCCAACAGTGTCATATTACCAATGATGTAAAGCCCTTCCCTTGCACGGGACAATGCTACACAAATGCGATTTTCATGCGCTAGGAAGCCAATGGTAGTGTCGCTGGTTTTACCACTGCGAACTAACGAAAGCAGAACGATGCGACTTTCCTCACCCTGGTAGTTGTCGATGACCGCGACGCGGACACCTCGTAGTGCGGGATCAGCCTGCTTTTCCTATATAGAAATACGAATTGAACTGCGTTAAACAAAGGCACGAGGGATCGTACAGGCCAGTAAAATCTCACCGATTGCAGTTTCTGCAACTGCCCGTTGTAAGCCGTCAGTATTACAATGTCCTTCTGGGTGTAAGCTTCGTGCGCTAGCAGATATTTACATAATCCGATCAAATACCGGCATTCGAAAATATTTGTCTTAGACTTTTCATCACCACCGTTGACGCTGCGTTCGGATCCATCTTCCGTTATCGTGTGTGATACGAAGAACATATTTCGACCCATCCCTACCACATCCCCGTACGCATGCACGGACTCGTCGTCTGTTAGTACGGTATAGATCGTGGGACGTAATAGATCGGCCATCTCCGGGCGCATGCGATGCTGGACGGTCAACGTGTCCACACGGAACCGATTGTTTATCATTCTTTCGAACAGCGATAGATCCATGTGGTAGCGGGAGGATAACACATACGTGCTGGTGGTGGGACGCAACTGCTTGTGATCCCCGATAAGGATGCACTGGGCGGTGTGCTGCGTCAACGAGGATACGATGTGTGCTTCGAGCACTTCCGCCGCCTCCTCGATCACCACGATCGGTGTACGGAGCAGCTCCAGCAGTGTGCGATTCCGTGCTGCATACGTTGTCGTCATGGCAACGACACGCACATCCTTCACCAGGTACATTGTGCTCAGTTGACTCAACTCGTGGATTCGTCGCAATGCGTCCACCAGCTCTTGCTGTAAGGATGGAAGTTTATACGATATCATTTAAATAGTTTTGTACAGTACAAGTTATATACTCACCATACACTGAACCATCGCCTGACTAATGCCATCCGATACCATTTCCTCTCGCCGTTGAAGCGCATCGAACCGTTCCGCAAGCCTCAGGTACTCCTGTGTTGCTTTGTAGTGGCACGTGCGAACCCGCTTGTGTGGCACTGCTTCCTGCAGCAAACTGTTCACGGTGTACGCGTCTAGAATTGGATTCTTTGACTGACCACCTAACCGCACGACGCTCTTTGTATACTGAAGAACCCCGCACAGAAACTGGTCCAGGGCATGGTTCGTCCGACAGATCAGCAGAATCTGCTGCTGCGTATTCGCCAGCAACGTTTCAACAATTCTCAAACCGATGAACGTTTTTCCCGTCCCTGGAGGGCCCTGTATCAGTGCAAATTTGTTGGTTAGTGCCGTCCGGAATGCATTAAACTGGGACTCGTTCATCCGGGCGGCGGAGGCCAATTCCTTAGCCGGCCAGTTGTTTGGGGTTTTCAAATCGAACTCTACACCGTTGTATCGAAAAACATGCGGCAGTTTATCGAGGGACCCATAATTGGGTAATTCATTTTTGGGTTGCTGCAAATCAACTATGTACGTTTTCAGTGGAAAATTGTCCTGCCGCAAACGTGCCAATGCATTGAATGTTTGATGATACGGTTCGAAAAATACGTCACTTTCGATCATTAAAAGCGGCCGATTGAACACGTTCACGCCATCCGACGTATGTACGTCCGCAGTGGTTCGATCTTCGAGCCGGATCAACTCGACGTAGATGTACCCATTGCGCAGCTCGGAGTCATCGCGATTGCTAACGACAGCCACGATGAGATCGTTCAGTTCAGGACCACTACTGAACAGTACCATCGAACCGATTAAGAAGCGTTTCGTCTCATGCAATCCCAATCGAATATACCGCTTAGAAACATCACCATAACCGCGCTCGGCAGGATCCAGATCGACCAGAAGGAGCTTTTCCTTTGCCGTGTGCTTACTGACAGTGCAAGGTAGTAGCAACTTCACGGGATAGTGAACCCGGATTTGGTCAACGTCGCACGACCAGCTGGAGGGACTATTATTTCCGATGGACTTGCGATACGCTTCGAGCCCGGTGCGTATCGGCAGGAGAAAGTCTTCCTTCAGAAGATTGAGATGTACTTCGAGATAGTGTTCGACACTGCGATAGCAGCCCTGGGTAAGATTATGCTGTAGATTTGCCCAAGGACCGACGTCATCCTTTAGCTCTTTGA
Organism: Anopheles farauti; assembly: GCA_000473445.2. Classification (NCBI taxonomy): domain Eukaryota; kingdom Metazoa; phylum Arthropoda; class Insecta; order Diptera; family Culicidae; genus Anopheles; species Anopheles farauti. The sequence goes on from KI915041.1 coordinate 14,613,603, forward strand.
TAGCAGGATATATCTAGTGCGGAAGAAACGAAGTAAGATAAGGATTTTTGTTTTTCCAAATTAAATCTGTCTTCGACTTACGCTGATCTTGTTTGCCGGATAATTTTCCACCGGTTCCGCCATCACTAGCTGTAACCGTTCGAGCTTGCTGTTAGCATTCTCTGGCAGAACTTGTTTCAGACTGTCGCAAAATTTAAGTACGTGTTCATGTAACGGATTTATCTGTCGCTTACCGTCGACGAGGAAGTCAAGTAACGCTTCCATCATTTCCTCCCGCGAAACGGTCGGCCGGATTACTTTGCTTTTTTGTTTCTTCTTTTTTCCACCGTCTTCAGGCTGTTGGAAAAACTTGAGCAGTTGGCTGAAGAAATGCTGTTGATCGAAGAGCACCGCATACAACTGCTTGACCGTTTCGTATAGTGGAACCGAGGCTAGCTCGTGCATCAATTTCAATAGTATCAACAGCAAATCCTCGCCGTACGTTTTCTTTGTCAACGTGGCAATAAAATGCTCCTTTTCGACGCAAATGTCTGTGAACATGGATAGGGTGTTGTTTTCCAGGAAGTTTTTGAGTTTTGTTACCGGTATGGTTTGTACATACTTTCCCGGAGCATCTTTCGGGAGATTGAACTTGGCGGTACGATCGGTGGCAGTGTTTTCGAATGAATCTAGATAGTTTTCTCCATCGTCTGAAAACCGAAAAAAGGGAAATCATTCTAATGAATTCATAACTCCAATCAAACCTCTGCTTGCATAGTCACCTTTCATGAAGAACTTAAGTTTATTTAGCATATCTCCCACGGATGCTGTTGTTGGTTGTTCATCGTTTTCCGGTGATCGTGGTGGTTTATCGTTTGATTTATTTGGAATTGTCACAACAAAATCATCATCGTCCTTGTTAAACCAATCGTCATCTTCCGATGTGTCCGCATTACCAATATGAGCCATTTAATCACGCTTCCGCTCGCTATTTTGTCGTAAATTGATGGCTTTTTAACCCGTACCCTGTTACTTGCACAATGTACTGCAACGCGACTAATATTTACAAACATGAATGACAACAAATGATCGTCAACGGGGAAGAAATCTTCCCTCCGACAATTGGTTCGACAATCGACAAAATTATGTCGACTTTTACGTGCGGGGGAGAAAATCGATACATGACCAAACTTTTGTTTATTAATCCCTTTTTGTATAACACAGAAACACACCTTATAAGTAGTATTAAATTAATTACTGGCACAGTATTAAAAAATCAACCATTGCTGAACGCTGATTCACCAGCGCTGTTGAGATCGTTGAAATAAAAGTTTCTTACGATGTTCCACACTGCATTGTGCTGCCTTAACCCGTATCGGACGTGCAATCCGACGAATCGTTGGAATTGTCTGTGGAGCTGCTTTGCGCTGATCGAAACGAGCGACGTTTTTGCTCGCCGCTTGATCCACCACCACCGCTACCAGATTTACGATTTTCTGGGCTCTGCTCCATTTTTACATAACCCACGGTTGAGTTTTCCCTGCTAGTCAGGGCAGTCTTTTTTCGATCTTTAATACTTCCCGAAGCTACTACCGACGAATCATTTTTGACGCTGCTGGAGGACGCTTTAGCCGGGGTCGCATCCTGTAGAGTGCCATCGCCGGACGCATGATCCTTCTGTTCGTCCAACGTCTCGGCCTGGGTAGCCGTGTCGATTTCGTCTTCCTCGTCGAAACTTATCGGTTTATTCTTTGCTTCGGCCTCGGCAAATGCACCCGGATATTGGTTGCCAATCTTTGTCTTGATAGTGCGTATCTTGCGAAAAATATAATCCAGATCCTTCTTCATGTCGTGCAGCAGCTTCGTGTGTTTCTTAAAGTCATCGGTGGCTATCTTTAAACGGCTAGCACTGAGAGCATTGCAGTTTAGCAGCATTTCGTTTGTTTTCTCGAAACGTTGTAGCCTGAGGGAATAAAATAAGGCGATGTTGTTAGTTTATGCCTTGATCAGTTGGAGTCGATTGTGGATTACATTTGCTTCTGAGCCCTTATCATCACTTCCACGTCCGTTTGATTGACCAGTCCGGCCAATCCCTGCACGAACACTTCCGGAGCGGTGTAGTTTTGAAAGCATTCAATACTGAAGTCACTCTCCGGGCGTCCCGAATGCATGCTACTGCTCATTTCAGAGTTCATCATGGTGGTACGAAATATTTAAAGATGTTGTAGATGAAAAAACACTTTTCAAAGCCACTTCTGGCAAACAGCTGAGCAGCTAGCAGGACGAACGATAACCTTATTGTAAACAATTGGTTTGTTATTTGCGTTACGTCACTTTTTATTGAAGCGTTACCATAAGCTATATATCTTTTTCATCGGGTATTGATTTAAATGCAGTCGAAATTGTCCATATGTTAATCACACACAGTATTTCATTGTGGCGTAAAAAATCGTTCACATTCAGTTCGTTTGATTTTAAAACATTTATTATGTGTTCTATTCCTCTTAGCGAAACTTATATCCTACAGCAGGTTTAGCATTTAAAAAATATCATCATGATCGTAGCAAACAAGTTCCCGGTTGTCCTTATGTTTGCCCTTCTGCGATCGGTTGGTAGCGAGCGCGGACCAAACAGCCGACGAACCAGCATCATTGATCGGATTGATCTGTGGTTGACGGCGGGCCAACTGCACCTGCAGCTGTATGCCTCCCACCGTCTTGGAATGCAGCTCTCCAATCGCTTTATCGGCGGATTCCGTCTTGGAGAACGTAATAAATCCTCGACCCTTCTCGATTTCCATCGAAATGTTAAGAATCTCACCAAATTCACTGAAGTGCTTCTTCAGGAAGTTCTCCGTCACCTTGTTGCCGGACACGTACACCGTATTACCTGAACGCGGCCTATCTTTCAGTGCCTCGCCTCCCGCTTTTGTTTTGTCCGTCTGATCCTGGTCCTTATCGCGCTCGTTCGCAAACTGTTGGTAGAGATTCTGCACGCGGCTTGTTTCCTTTTCCACCGGACTGTTGGGACCCTCGGGTGTCGTAGAAGACACAGTACTAGAAGACGCAGGTGCAGCGGTTGCGGCAGTAGTAGTAACACCTGAAGATGTTCCTCCAACCGAATTCGACGCAGACACTGTGGAGTTTGCATTTTCGTATTCGGTAGACGCGCCGAACGACTGATACTGCCCGGCGGTAGTCATTTCTGGCAGGGTTCGCTTACGCTCCTGGCCTTTCGGGCGCTTGAAGGATCCTTCCTGCTTAGGTTGTGGTTTTTGGATAGCCTGTATGGCACCGCTTTTAAGCAGCTTGCGGGCCACTTCACGAGCATCGCGTGCATCGGCCGGACGTTTGGGGAGTAGGTTCTTCTCCGGTTCTTGTTTTGGTGCCTTCAGCGCCTGGAGGGCCTTTTTCTTTTTCCGTAACTTGGCGTACTTGGCCTGCAGCATCAGTTCCTCCTCGGTTAGATTGGAAGGAAAATGTATGTACACCATTTTCGCTGGCGGTGCAATAATTGCCTTGGAATTTGAACTACGTATCCTTTAATACCTAAAACGTATCGAAATAGGATAGTATAGATTATGAAAAGTACACATTCACGGTTTGTTTTGTTTACTTTAACTCGCTACAACAAAAATTGTTGACGTTATGTATGTAACGCCTAACCTAGCAAGCTAGACGTCACTTTCGACAACACGCTATGCGTTATTTTACTGTCAAAAATTCAAACGGAAATAGTTGTAACGACATTTTGTAGAACATTCTATGCTATGTGTTTCGGATTTATTGTCATTATTTTGCCTCTTATGGTAACAAAACTAATGTAGGAGTTAGGAAACTATTGCAAAAAGATGATAAAAGTGTGATAAGTAATCTTGGATTGAGCTTTATTAATGCTTTCCTTCTTGAAAATGTACGTGAATCTCTCAATCTGCAATTGAAAACGACCAACTCCTCTACCTGAAGTGTCACCCTCCATTCCTTCTTAGAAATTATTAAATGCCAGACACACACACACACATAGAGCAGCAACTCCTACAGAGAAAGAAGCGATAGAAGAAGCATAGAAGGGTAAAACGCGCATCGCGGTTTGGTGAATTGCTGGGACAACGGAAGTTGCAGCTAGCAGAAATTACACTATCCCAAACGGTGATTCGACAAAGTTAGCTGCGTTTCCAAGTAAACAATCTAACTGATCTCCAGCAACTTCCGTGAGTGTGTCAGCTCGCTCATCATTCGCCATTGAAAGTAGTGACGAGGGGCGGTGCGCGTTTCACATCGAGAAGAAGCGCTAGTTTACTTTGCATCGTGGTGAGGGGGTTGTGCACAAGGCAACCATCATTTCGGTCGAGAAACTTGCATCCCGTGGTGCAAAGCGTGCAGTGCATCGTCCATCGAAACGCGTTTCGCTAGCGAAGCAGAACGCCTGTATCAGCGTAATTATCGCGCCTTGGGTACCGTCGTGTTTGACCCGAGTAAGGCGGTCGGGATAGAGGAAGTGGTTGCATCTATTCACACTATTCCGATTGAGCGCTAGTGTGTGCGGGAAACACAGAGTGAGCTTCGTGGCGAGACAATACAACAAATTGTAGAATTGAATCACAGTAGGCGCGTTAAGGTATAGCAGAATGGCCCAAAACATCAACCCAGAGCGTGCCCAGTCGTCGAACCCATCGAAACAGAGCGATGAGGCTCTTATAAACAACAATAATCAGGCCGTTAGCAAAAGGTGAGTGCAGAAGAAGGTGTTAGGAAGGAAAACGCGAGTGTTAAACAGAGCTCCGCGTGAGACGCTCCCCTTCTTCACTACACACGAAAGCACGCATACAAACACGCGCACAGCACGCATGTTGCGGGATGAAGCACATAGCAGCTGCACCAGATGGCCATGGTACGTCTGGCTCCTCCATCAGATATTGCAGTGCGTGCATGCTTTAACTTCTGTGCAAAGAAAATGCCGTTTCCTATTCATTTAATCCTTTGATCGCATTCCATTTGATTCGTGAGTAGCAGTAAAAATGGTCGAGATCAGAATAGAAGTGAAGTGTGAGTGAGGGTGGGGCGCCACGCGGGGAACCCTATCTGTCATGGCGTTACGCGTCTCGCATTCTTGTAACTGTTTTTGAAAATGGTAACGGTTTTACGATGGTGGTGCATCAAGCTGTTGCTGCCCTTTACGTTTTGCTCGCTCCGCGTTTGCAGCGCGGTTTTTCCATTTCATTTCGCGTTTGTGGTATTCAAAATTGCTGAAGGCGCGGTAGTAATCGGGGATGCTGTTTAGCACATTATCGTTCGATTATGACGATACCATCTCTCGAATGCCTCGGAGTTCAATGACCCTTCGGTCTTCTAGTGTTCTGATTATCTGGATTACTTTGCAGTGTGAGCTATTTCGTTTCTATGGATATTTTCATCCTTACTCTCAGCTTAAATATATTTCTTTTTGTATTCATATATAAAAATATAATGTAAAAATTAATGTTTTTTTGTCTATAACTTATTGTGGAAAACTGAAAATGAAGCTTTCTTTAAAAACTATTTTACTGCTCTTTACGTTATTCGATATCTAATGACGACTTTCTTCTCTCTTGCCTTACGATCGCCGGGATTAGACTGCAGAAGGAGCTGATGGCACTTATGCTGTCGTCGGAAAAATCGATTTCCGCCTTCCCCGAAGGTGAGAACTTCTTCAAATGGATCGGAACGATCGCCGGCCCGGACGACACGGTGTACAAAGGCCAAAAATATAAGCTCCTCCTGGAATTCCCGAACTCGTACCCATACTCGGCGCCGAACGTTAAATTCATCACGCCCTGCTTTCACCCGAACGTCGACCTCAGCGGTTCGATCTGCCTTGACATCCTGAAGGACAAGTGGTCTGCACTGTACGACGTGCGAACGATCCTGCTTTCGATCCAGTCCCTACTCGGGGAACCGAACAACGACAGCCCACTGAACTCGCAGGCTTCCCAGCTGTGGCCGAACCAGGTGGAGTACAAAAAGTATCTGGACGAGTTCTATGAAAAGAATAAGGATTCCTAAGCAGTGCAGTGCCACCTCCCGCGCAGCATGGGGTGGCTTAAAGGGGATGGTGTGGAGGAGGAGGAAGATCGTCCCACACTTTCCCGTCGCTCCATGCTCCCTTCTTATTAGTAGATCAATTTAATGATAGAAGATTTGTCAGATAGAGCGAGAATGAGAGTCAGCCTTGTCGTGTCAGAGTTATCCAACAGATCAGAAGCACCACCTCCGGACCGTTGGGATCCTCCGGGTTGGTGTTGGTAGTGGAAACAGAGGATTAAAATTCTGCTCAACACAATGCTAACCATGGTCGGACGTTAGAATCACAGAAAATTATATATTGTTTTACATGCAAAAGGTTTCTTTTCTATTTGTATTTAGTTCATCATCAACTCGGCAGTAGAAGATTAGTTTTGGAATTCTGTATAAAAAAAGTACGAATGGTTATTGTTAAAATTCCTCCAATTCATTCCGATCAAACCACCCCGACCGCAAACCTTCTGTCCGCGAGGCGTGGTGAGAAGTGAAGATGTAATGTAATTGTAATGTAATTTTTTGTTAACACTAAACTAGAACGTATCTACAATGCATCTTAAAACAGAGTGATTGCGGCGAACTTACTAACTATAGGCGAATGCCCGTTTAACTTTCGATCATTTTAAATTTGACCATCAGCATTGTATGCCCAAGAGCGTTCTAGTTATCAATTTTCAGGTTACACATGCTTGCGTAGTTTCAGTTGTAACACTTTTTCAGTTCTTTATGTAACCACCATCACGTCATACGATCGCAGCCAATTTGATAATTAATTTTCATTGTTTGGGAGAAAGGTTTCTTTTTCTAATCGGACAGGCAAAGCAAGCTTTGATATACGAACATTCGAATATAAAATTACGGCAAGGACACATTTTAGTTTACGTGAAAGGGCGAAACGTGAAGGATATAAATTCAAATGAGTAGGTGCGTGAGTCGAGTGCGACAGCAGGAAGGAATCGAGCGAGCGATAGAGAGAAAGTGGACACACCTTGTAATCTCGAGAAGTGTACGCGGTAGCGGTCGATACGCTCGCCAAATGTGAGGAACCGCACCAGAAGGGTGGGAAAGAATTTATGTATTTATTTATAATTTTGTGTGTGCAGTAGAAATGGAAATATGAACCTCTGTCGTTGAAAACCAGCAACCGGGTGTGTTTGTCTTAAATCCGTGTTTTTTGTTGTTTATTACGGGGATGTTTTTTCCCACATTTCAAGGACGAGCGAGCGGAGTCATGAAAGAAAACCAGGTGTCTGTGTTTTATCGATGATAAAAAATAAGCGGGTCTATAATTTTTTTAAACTCAAAAGACTTGCATGAAATAAAGCAGCTCGAAACACAGTGACGTCATCGATGTAAACAATTGGCAAACAGCTGTCAAATATGTTGGTACCGCGAGAATAACAAACGCACTCCTCCACCCGCACCGATGGAAGAAAACAATTCGCTCGTATACGGTCTCGAGTTTCAGGTGAGTTTAAAAGCTTGAAATTGCAGTACCTGGAATAATGAAACTTTACAATTGTAACTACCGCCTGGGACCGTCGACCATTCACACCGACAGGCAAGGGCTCTCGCATCGCAGCAGGCCGAAAGCAACGATGTACGCTTTTTCGTTGCTACGCAAAGCCTCAAGCCGAACAACCAGCTGCACGTCGTTGACCTGAACGAGGACAGTTCCGCACTACAGTCACGCATCTTCGCCCATCCATACGGTGAGGTATGGCGGCTGGCCGCAAGCCCGCACGACCCGCGGCTACTAGCCAGCTGCTACAGTCTGCTGAAAGGAACGCAGGTTACGATGCAGACGGCACTACTGTCGTTGCCGGAATCGCTCGAACCGAAAGACGGTGAGCAGGAGTTTTTAGCGTTCGAGCAGGTGGAGACACTCGCGACCGATGCCTACGGTAGTGAAATCCGTACCACCGAGTTTCATCCGACGGATGCGAACCAACTGGCGTGCGTGGTTGATGGAAAGGTGGTACTGTTTGCTCGGGCAGAAGCGGCGACCCGTGTGGTGGCGGAAATAAATGCTAAAAATGTGCCCAAATTCACGTCCGGCCGGTGGTCCCACTTTCACCAGGGCAATCAGTTCATAACCCTGCACGATTGTAGCGTGAGGTGAGCGACGAACGAGGGAATTTTACAACGGCAAATAACTTATTTCGGATAATGTACCCACCCTGTTACAGGTCGTACGATGTGCGTGATCCGAACCACGTCGTCTGGTGCATTGAAGAGGCGCACAGCCAGCTGGTGCGAGATCTGGACTGCAATCCGAACAAGCAGTGCCACATCGTGACGGGCGGTGATGATGGCGTGCTGAAGGTGTGGGATTTTCGCAACACGAAGGAGCACGTGTTTGCGCGCAGCGACCATCACCATTGGATATGGAGTGTACGGTTCAACACATACCACGATCAGCTCATCCTTTCCAGCGGAAGCGACGGGAAGGTGTTGCTCACCTGTGCCGGTAGCGTTAGTTCCGAAGCACCGGAGGCAGGCACAGGGGACGTGGGAGGTGGAGGTGGCAGCAGCGGTGGAGTGACCGAACAGGTGCTGGGCAGTACTGCCGAGGGACCGCGTGAGCACCTGGCCGATGGGTTGCTGCAGACGTTCGATCAGCATGAAGACTCGGTGTACGGGGTGGAATGGAGTACGGCCGATCCGTGGATGTTCGCCTCTCTCAGCTACGACGGGCGCATGATAATCTCTAAGGTCCCGAAGCAGTACAAGTATCAGATACTGTTGTAAGCGATTGGGTGTGAAATGGAAAGCGGTGGACAGAGACGATGACCACTTATTTGCAAATAAAAGCATTCCTTAATTTATTGTAACTCGAACGTTTTCTCCTTAACGCGCTTCTGATTGTTTTCGACAGGTGGTCCGTCTGAAATGCCACTAATCCTCTTTCTCCACGGCCCATATGAAATCCCCCAACAGGAATAGTCGACATCGACGCTGTTACTCTCTCCTCCTTTGATTAGATATTTTTTATTTTATTCCATTGCTTCACATCAACACTCAGCCAATCCAAATGATCCAGACATTGGAACCAAAGAACTTGAACTTGAACACCCTTACTTCCATATTCCTGTGCTTGAATCACTAGACTGAACTATTCCTTACCTCCGTCGAAATTCGAGGCACAAGATCCCCGATGTTTCAATGATCATCCCAGTGTAAAAATGGGACAAGATTCGCATTGTTTCTCACTTCACGCGGTGTACGCTCAAACACTACACGCAACAACGGCGGGAGGTTGAATGTGGTAATGTATTTGTAGCATTTAAATTGTTCCTTTCTGTTTGCTGTTACTTCTAAAATCATCCTAGCTTCCACTGAAAAGACGGGCTGGGGTAGAGGGCACGAGGAAGAAGATGGAAAACCGGGAAATGGTGGGTAGGATTGGAAGGATAGGAAAAAAATACACACACACACGGACACGCGGCGCACGCACAGCTCTAGAACTTAAACTCCTTGTACTTCTTCGACTGTTTGCTGGTGGTGTCGGTTTGCTGCCGTTTTCGCTTCGACTTTTGCCGTGCCACGTGCTCCGCCAGCATGTCCGATAGGTCTTCCTTTTGCAGGTGACTTTGCTGTTCGCGCATCTGCTGTTCGTACCGCTGGGCCATCGCCTCGTTGTCGAGATCGAGCTCGGACGGATCGAGCGCCAGTTCGACCGTACCTTCACGGTCCACCGGCACGCGACCTCGACCACCGGCCGCTCCCTGAGCAGGGCCTCCAGCGCCGCCTGCACCCGCTCCACCACCCCCGGCAGCGGAGATGTCATACACGTGCGTCGAGGCCATCATGGATGCACCGATACGCTCGTTGCGCTTCTCCGGCAGCACGTGGTACAGTACCGGCGTCTCGTTGTCTTCCATCTCGCTTTCGATCTTTTTCTTGCGCAGCTCGATCGTATCGGGCGTTTCCATGCCCGCCGGTACACCGCTCGTCAGTCCGGACGGTGTCACCAGACCTTCGGCGGGTGTCACCAGCCCACTCTCGTCCGGCTGGCCCGCCAAATCCTCGCCCTCGTCTTCGTCCTCCTCCTCGGACGATTCTTCCGATTCCGACTCCAGCTCGCCCCACACCGTACGATCGATTTCCTCCTCGCCCATGCCACCCTCCCCATCCATGCCGGCCACACCGAACACGTCCCCGTACAGGGGCTTGCCGCTCTCGTCCACCGGCGGTTTGCCCCACCCGCCCGCATGGTACCCGAACGAGCAGCCCTCCGGGATGGGCGCATTCAGGCCCGGTATCTTCAGGTTCGGATAGCTCGGCGGTGGCCCGTACCGCTGTTGGGCGATTAGCCACGGGGGCGGTATTTTGTGGCACGCCGGTCCAATCGGCATGCCGAGCGCAATGCGCAGCTCCTCGGACAGATCGCCCGGTTTCTTCTCCTTCAGCCGCGTCTCAAACTCCTTGCCCTCGTAGTACAGATCGCCGTGGATGGTCATGCGCGGCTTCGTTTGCCACTTGAAGAACGCATCGTGCAGCTTCTGGTAGTCGATATCAATCTTGCCCATCTTCGGACGGGCCCGTTCGCGCATCTTCGCCTTCAGTGTCTTCGCTTCGTCCTTTTCCTGCAGCGAAGCACGCATCTCCATGATGCCGGTCTTTTTGATGAACGCTGGCAGATCGAACGGTGGCTTCTCGATACCGCGCTTGCCCTGCAGGTACTTGCGCTTGAAGCACCAGTGCCGCGGCACCTGTACCGTGTTCCGGTGGCTCTTTAGCTGCACCAGGAGCTTCGGATCGCGCGCCGTCACGTCGTGCATCTCTACCACGTCGGGGCGCGTTACCAACTGCTTCAGCTCCGCCACGCTCAGCCGGTTCAGCTTCTTCAGCTTGCGTTTCGAAATTTTCTCCTTGTCGTCCTTCCCGTCCCCATCGCCCATATCGTCATCGTCGTCGTCCTCATCACCCAACCCCATGCCACCGTCGTCCAGCAGCTTCTTCGCTTCGGCCGCGGCCGCCTTTTCGCGATCCGCTTCTTCCGCTCCCTTCGCGGCCTCCTTCGATTTGGTGTCGAGTTTGAAGATTTCAAACACACGATAAAACTGCCGGTACATCGGGCCCAGGTCAGCAATCGTCACCTTCTCCGGCACGTACTCAATCTCCACGTCCTGCAGGATGCTCTGTTCGACCGCGGTCGCTTTCTTGTCTGCGTTCGGCACGCTGGCGGTTTTTTCGGTGGATGTCTCTTCACTTTCCACCTGCTCGGTCGACTCATCGCCAGTGTCGTCCCGATCCTGATCGTGCTCCTTGCGACCATTTGCCGTACGATGGACATCGGGTTCGCTGATATCTGCATCTTCCGCACCGTCACCATTCAGTTTCTTCACTGTCTCCGTCTCTCCCGCATCACTTTCATCCGCCGAACGTGCCGGATCATGTTCCGACGTTACCGGTTCCTCTTCGGCGCCTGTTTCCTCTTCCTCGCTCGCTTCACGTTCCGCGTCTTTCGCGGTTCGCGATGATTTATGTTTCGTAGGTGCTGTTTTGTGTTGCTGTTTTTCCGACTGATTCTGTTGTTGTTGTTGCTGCTGCTGCTGCTGCTGCTGAAGCTGCCGCTGTTCATGTGCTTTTTGCATTGCCTCCTTTCGGGCCTTCCTGTTTTCCTTCTTCCGTTTCTTTCTCCGTCTGTTTTTCTCCTGCTTTCCTTCCACACGGTTCGATCCGTGATCGGAGAACGCACCGTGCATCGATGAATCGTCCCCACCGTCCCCAGTCGCACTCGGTTCGTTGCCGTTCTCATCATCGGAATCAATTGCACCGTCCGGATCGTACGCACCGGATCCCAGCGGTTCTCCCTCCACGTTCTCACCTAGCTCCTGGGCGCGAATCGTCTTCAGAGCCAGCACATCTTCCAGCGCCTTTGGCAGCACTAGCTCGGATGGCTTTTTCGTCCCATCATCCGGACTGTCCACTTTGAGTGACATGAGCGACGGTGGCTGTGGCGATGGGAGCATGGGCTGTGATTCGTCATCCTCCTGGTCGAGTTCCTGCGCATCCTGCTGCTCGTGTTCCATCGGCGGCAGTTCCGTTTGCGGTATGTTTGGATCCTCGTGAACGTCCTGCATTATCGGCACCATTTGCACCGGCCACCCACCAGTATCGACCGGCATCTCCACCATCGGCACACCATCAGCAACCAGCATGTCCGGTGGATCCAACGGTGGTGGAACCAACGAGCCGTTGGTTTGTTGCTGGAAAATAAATGGCAGAGAGAAGATACAAAATATGTTTTCCGTACAACGCATCCCACAAAATCCCGAGGGCACATCGATCACAGAGAGCTCCCGTAGCGTCAGGAGAGAAAAAGTGCTCTTATCGCTTTCCACCTACCTCTACGTTGTTATCCATCGCGAGGAATTGGACCAGCCGTGTCAGTAACACAACGTAATGCTTAACTTTACTTGTAATTCACAGAAAAAGTCGGTATTTCTTATCTACCGAAAGAAAAACACGAAAAAAGTTGTTTGGTATTGGCAGTTTGACACATTCGCTTCGCTCACTGCATGGGATAAACCGAGGCGAGCTAATGTGGTGTACCGGGTTGTCATTACAGCATCCCTTCGGGAACGCATGCTCCGGCGGACGGGAAACGTAAAGTATCTTTTACAGTAAAATGTACTACTGAAAAGAATATTTTTTCCTTTTTCAAATCATTTTTCCCCGGGGAGTTTCTTCAAGAATATCTCACTTACATTAGGGTGATCGACTTAAAAATTGTTCACGATTCGACTAATAAGGCTGAACTATGGAGTATGATGCAATACATGTTGTTTCGTTGAATGTGCGTAGTGCAAGGTAAAGTAAAAAATATGCTTCTGCTCTATACAAATCTGCACAACCATACGACTATGCAGCATTTTTTCAACGTATACTTTACGGACGTTGAATATTGTTTGAAATGAACAAAGTTTTGTTCAAGATTATGGGAAACAGCATTGAGAATGGATTATGGAAACGTTCACCGTTACCGTTGGGTTTAAAACTCGTGTGATACACAGAAAAGTTACTCTCTATTATCCGCTCTCCCTGCAGCACCGCCAATCCGCGGTATTCAGCAACGCTCCATTCCCAGTATTCAGCGTAAAACGCCACCATCTTTTAAATTCGCAACCTACCACTACTACCACTGCAAATCACGCGTCGAGGCGCAGCAGGCTTTGATCATTCTTTTCCCGACGCTTCCACGAACGGAGTGCTAGTGATAAACGAAAAAAGCGCCAGTTTTTATGAGCTCAACACCTAAAAGTCTTTACAGTTGCATATTATAAAGAAGTTTTTGACCACGATCTCCACGTAAAGTGGCGTAAGAAACATGCTCGAATTCATCCGGCCGTTGCAGAGCATTCTGCAGATAAAACCGGTCAATACGACCGATCTCGTGTGGCGGTTGCACTGTCGCGTTACGGTGTCCCTGCTGTTGTTAGCCTCGCTGCTCCTAACCGCTCGGCAGTACTTTGGAAATCCGATCGATTGCGTCACCGGAAGTGGCATGGTGTCCAGCTCGACGATGAACGACTTTTGCTGGGTCATGGGCACGTACATTAGCAGAGATCCAAATTTCGGTAATGTATCCTTCCTCAAACCGAGCGGTTTACCGGCGCTTGTGACATGTGAGGTTATGTTTGCGTTGCTTTTCTTTCTGTGTTAAGTTTTGGAAAGCACCGATCTGGTGAAGATCAACGCTAAGATCGGACACATTCCGGAAAATGAGCGTTCGTACCAGAAGTACTACCAGTGGGTCGTGTTTATACTGGCGTTGCAGGCGTGCATGTTCTCACTGCCCAACTTCCTGTGGAAAGCCTGGGAAGGCGGCCGTTTGCAAACACTATGCGAGGGGCTAAGTATGTCGTTGGTTTAGCAAACATTCGCTCCATTTTAACCTTCTGCTCTCTTTCAAGCCACTCCCATCGTCCCGGAAGATTGGAAACTGCCGCGGAAGAAGAAACTCATCGCCTACCTGGTGCTGGAATGCCCACAGCTGTACAAGACCTACCTCGTGCGCTACTGCTTCTGCATGGTACTTAACTTCTGCAACGTTCTGCTTAACATCTTCCTTGTGAACGTGTTCTTTTCGGGGTTCTGGACCAACTACCATCCGGCGGTAAAGGCGCTGTTGTCGTTCGATTTTCCCTCCTGGAGCCGTTACAATTCGCAAGTATTTCCCAAACTCGCCAAATGCGACTTCCACTTTGTGGGACCGAGCGGTTCGAAGCAGAATCGCGACGCGCTCTGCCTGCTACCGCTGAACGTGGTAAACGAGAAGATATTCGCCTTCATCTGGGTTTGGTTCCTGCTGTTAACGTTGGTGTCGTCGTTGAATCTAATCTACTGGCTGATCGTACTGTGCAGCAAGAACTTTCGCCTATGGTTACTCACCTCGCAGCTCCAGCCGATGCGTACCACCGTGGTGATCCGAGCGCTGCAGGGACAGGGGATCGGAAAGTGGTTTCTGGTGCATCAGCTCTGCCGCAATCTGAATCCCATCGTGTGCCGTGAGCTGGTGACAGGCATGTCGAAGGGCAACAACAATGGGCGCAAAACATATCATACACCGAAAGGCGGCGAACCCGATTTCTACACCGATCCGGAAGGGTTGGATGAGGTGGACGTTTAAGTCGCTAGTTTGCAGAAAGCCATTCGTAAGCGCGTTCGAAACATGCTACGAAAAGCAGTAAGTAGGTGATGTGTGCATCGCGTAACGAATTAATACCTTCACGGATCGCTCAGATCGCTCATCATTCCAGGCACGTACATTATGCGCTATATTTTGAGTAGTATCTGTGTTGACTATCTTCATATAAAAAACTATTTGTTCATACTAAGTTAGATTAGTGTACGATGTATCAAGTCGTATCCCACAAGAACAGTGCATCTAGAGCGGCGATAGTACAAATTCTTATTTCTGCTAATGCAAACGGATTGCACTTTTGCTAAGAGAGAATTAGAAGAAACACGCTCTAAGAAGAAGCGTATTTAGCATTCTTACGATGCTTCTCGAAGATTGTTTTGCGTAGTATTACGAGAAAAAAAAACATGAACTGAAGTGTGCCTTTACGAATATTACTAAAAACAAATAAAATTTGTTAATTATATCTAACCGATGTTTGGCTATTGTCAATAGTATTGACTAATATAGTAGTAGTAATAGTAGTGACTAAAACAAATGTCAAAGGTAACATTGATGAAACGGAGAAGGTGGTTAACCTTGGAAACCAATGAAAGAACATTTGAAAGAACGCCGATAATATCACCTAGTACATAAGCCACTGGTACATGAAGGGAGACGGGTTTGTAGTTCCTAATCATGTAACATATTTTACGATATAGGAAACCTTAACCGAAGCAGGAAAAATGTTGTTGACTTCACCATACTGAACTAACTACAAGCACAAACAAATGATGCATAAAACGTACGAAAATCCTTAGCTAAAAAAGGATGAAACATTGGATGTTATTTTTATTGAACAGATTTTTAGAACCAACACTATCCATTCGGATTACTGAAAAATTCGTAGAATGGATGATTTTATTAAACTTTTTCAACGTGGAGCAAAGTTTGTCGGTACTGCTGTCGCATTAACAACTAATAACTGTCTCTGTATACACATTTCCTGCATTTCTTTCAGTAAACAACATCTCTTGTAACAAACATATTTATCTTAAAGTTCGTCGCCAAATCACTTCGGTGGTTTTTTTGTTTGCAACATCGCAACGGCCGTCCGATTGTTCGACTCGTTCGCCCTCGAGCCGTCGCTTTCGTGCCCTACAAGCAACACCACCAGCAACCCGTTCAACGAGATTGCGTTGTGCAGTTGCTTCACCCACCCATCGATCTGCAGGGCATCCGTGGCCTTATCAGCCTCATCGTCCGGGAATAGCTTGGCGTAGGCGAGATTGAAATCGTACTGCAGGCAGTTGGCTGCCGTCTTGCTGATCGTTCCCGACGCTGTGAACGTTTTGCAGAACTTAAGCCACTGTTGTGACAAATTACTATCGCCGGTTTCCGGTGGAATCGCATCGCCGAAGTACGTCTCGAACGTGCGTAACTCCTCGTTCGCGTTCGTCACGATCACCGACCGCTTGTTGCGCTTTTTCGCGAGCGAAAACAGTGTCGAGGTGATCTGGGACGCGGTGGAGTCGTTTCCGTTGCCCGCTCCCGGCTGCATTTGCACATCTTCGGCAATGCCATTTCGTTCGCTGGCCGACCGGTAGCTGTGATAGTTACGCCGATCTTCGAGCCACTGGTCGCCGAAGTAAATGCTGTTGGCGAGCTTCAGCTTCACCAGATCCAAACTGGCAGCACAGTCTTCGATCGAATCGTGACCCGACTCATTGCACTGGATGTCCTTGTCGAGGAACTTTTTGGTCAGCACGCGGAGCTTCTGCTTGTGCATTGGATTGCTAGAGACGTTGTACACGATGCTGGTGTCGATGACGTACGGGTGAAGCATTTCCATCGCCTCCAGATCGCTATTAAGCGAGTGCCCGACTAGGATCGCGTCCGGTGGCAACAGCTTACGCAGATCGCGCTGAACATCCGCCAGCCGCTTGGTGACGTTTTTCAGCATATCCGCCGTAATGCCGGAGAATGGTGTGCGGTAGTTTACGATGCGCACGTGCGGTTTGACCAGCTCGTTGTACACGATCTTGCCCGACTCGTTGACGACGGAAACCCGCGTTAGGACCGATTGGTCACCGGCTGCACCACACATCTCACAATCCAACCCGAACATAGGCGAATGAGGGGTAACAGGTTTGTACTGGTCACTCGTTGTTACGTATCTGTTGAAGCGGTGCTCCAGTGTGCCTGCAAAGTAGTTGTAGTTTTAGGTTAGTTCCCTTGGTTTACCGGTTTGCAGTGGCCACTGTAGTTTGGACTTGATTAGTTCAGAGCAATTAATTCATCAACTGGTGTGATATCGATATCAAAATTAATTACAGTGTATTCTGGTAACAAATAATTATGACGTAACAAATAAATAATCATTGTTCGAAATCGCATTGCCTACCAGCGTCATAGAATTGTCATGCTATGATCGATGGCATGGCACTATAGGCAAACTACACCCGTTTTACAATATACGATTTTTTGTAATCTGCAGATAATTAGAGCTTTTTTAGCAAAGGTCGAAAAGCTCAAATTAAAACACGCGAACCATCAGAATGACTAAAACCTTCTCAACACACCTTTTCACAGCGAACGTATCGACGCCTGCTAGTCTATCTAATTTAGTTTACTTTTCCAACAGCTATGACCAGTATTGTTATACTACTGAACCAGGCAATCAGGTTACTTCGATCGGTTTCACTGCGTTTGGAGAAACGTCCTTAGAACGTGTACCTACCGGACAGTGGTAACGGAAATCCCTCGTTGATCATTTGTATCGGCGAGAGTAGCAGGAGCGTGCGCGGAAATTTGTCACTCTTGGGCAACCCGCCCGGTACAGCCGCTGTGTAGTTAGGGGTGTGTGACGGTCCAATGTTCCGGAAGATGCTTCTGCGCACGAGCATTTGATCTTTGCAAAAACGCATGGCCGCCTCGAGCGATCCGTACTCGGCCACGAGGATATCCTTGTGCGTATCGCTGAGAGGCACGCATGCAATTTCCTCCAGCAGCTTCACCGCCGGACACACAACCTGCAGTGTGTGTTGCGCACCGAAAACGCTCGCACAGGTGGCCATCTGCTCACGGTGAGTGACGAAATCCTCGCACGAGAAACCCTCCACAATCAGCACGATCGTGTGCGTTAGTTTGGTGTTCTTCTCGATCGATACCCAACGCGGCGCGACTGGTGAATCGACACGCAGGAACGTGTGCATCAGCAGAGCCTGGATGTCGTCCAGAAGTAGCGGGATGCGTTCCTCTTTACGCTCGTACCGATCGAGCAGCGCTTTCTGCCCGATCGGCTTCAGCAGAATGCGAGGTGTGTAGCGCATACTTCGCTTCTGATTTACGTACGCTTTCAGCTTCTGGTACTCGGCGTCGGACTGAAGTGCTCCAGCTGCTTTGTCGTTCCCGTCGGCAAGTGCTTTACACTTGACTGAATCCCCGGCAGCGTTATCGCGCACAGCGTGGATGCTATCGTGCCTACGTCGTTTAGCGACCGTGGTGGACTCGGCTGGCACTTTCTTCTTCTCGTTTTCACTGTCACCAATCGCGTACGCCGTGTGGTTGTACTCAAGAATCTTCTTCAACTGTTCGTCGTTCGCATGTGTTGCAGCCACCGCGCCCCGTTCGCCTTTGTGCTCGTCGGTAGTGGATGTTTTGGCGGAGTTTTTGGTATGTCCGTCCTGCTCGTTTAGCATCATCACCGCCGACAGGGCAAGCAGTTTACGTTTTTTACGCTCTCGTCGTAACTCTTTCTTACTTTTCAAATGCGTCCAGCTATCGTTGACGTCACAGTCGTCTGTACAGCCCACATCGCTGCTGTGTGAAGCTATGTAAGCGCTTTGTTCGGCGAACCCCTCCAACATCGATCTTCGTAGCCCCTATTGATCGTGCACCAAGAGTGAAGAGATCGAGTTGTGAATAAGAGCAAAATCGAAAAAGTGCTGATTAAGCATGCATTCCATCGAAGATGTATACGAGTTTTGTAAACATTTTGGAGCAAAACGACAATACAGACACGATACTTGTCTTCCTTTGTGATTCTGTATCGAGTAGTGTGAAAGCCGCATTTGTGAATGAGTGTGTGTTAACGTCGAGATTTGTTTGTGCTTACCAGGCAGAAAACGGCAAAGGAACAAGTTCCCTCGAATAAATACTTCCCCTACGCTTGGAAGGTTTATTCTAAAACCAGTTGAAACGCGTGTTGTACTGTAAATAACTGAAAAAAACTGCACTGTTTTGTGTTTGACATTTGCCAGCGGTTCAACATGAGTTCGTTTATATTCCCTGTTTAAAAAGTTGTGTTTGGCTGCTAGCGGAACTAACATACAGATTCTCTCTAATCAAAATGTTGTGTAAGAAATTTACACGAATGAATTTAATTAGAAAAAAATTTGCATATTTATCGCAAGGATATGCCAGTGGCTTCATAAAGAGATTCCCATTAGGATAAAGAAAAACAATAAATTCGAATCTATCGAAGGAACGCTAGCTAATAGGAAGTTTGACGTTTAAACGTTTAAAACCAACGTTTATGTCCTGTCGGTTACCATTTTATTGTGTTGTGCTAGATTGTTGAAGACTAGCATCCTTTCCATTTTCCTGTAACTGTTTGTGATAAAGTCAAAAACAACGAACAGTTTCAATCGAAGGACTCGCGTAAATGCTGTCGTTTCGAACATGGAGTTCGTTGCCGATCCCGGGAAGGCGCTGGAGGCGTACCGCATTATTAACAAGCAGTTTGCAGATGCCACCCAGAAACTGCGCCATGACCTTTACGACTACGAGCAACGCTATAATTGCGCGAACGAAATGTGGCTGGCCGAGCGGCAGGAAAACAAAGCGTTGCGCGACATGGTGCGAAAGCTGAAGGACCAGTTGCAAATGATAACGAAGGTGATGGTTTCGGTTCAGGAACAGAGTGAGAACCTTTTCGAACGAATCAACCGGCCGCACGAGATGGCTGAGAACATGATGCGCAACTATACACCACGGGCAGCGCAAGTGTATGAACGGCGCCGGACGGAATATCCGCCGTACGTAGATGAGGACGCCATAAGGGAAGAAGAAGGGGAAGAGCGTTATGAGAATGGAGTTGGTGCTGCCGAATCGGAAGAGGGCCTGACGATGGAGGCTGAAAATGAAACAGTGGTAAATGGTAACAACCAAAATAATCTGAATGCTTCAGACATACAGTTGGACCATGGTAGCCGGTCCACTTATGAGCAGCTGCCGACCAGCAGTCCACTGGTGCAGCGATTGAAGCGCCCCTCGAGGAATACCAGCTTCGATGAATCGTTCGAAACGATCGATCACGATCGGGTGGTAAAGCTGTCACGCCGCAGCCTGAACCGGCGGAAAATGTATACAAATTTGCAGGAAAATGAGGACGATCTGCAGTCGATCTACGACGCCAGCAACAGGGAGATTGACGGTAGGTGGAACACGAAAGCCGCGAGGCTCATTATGTATAACTGAAATTTTTGACTGGATACTTTCCTCATTTTAGAAGTGCTTCGAAAGACCCTACAACGGATGTCCTCTCCGGTGAGGATGGAAGAAGACGACGAAAAGGGTGACGATGAAGACGAAGAAGAGGACGAGGACGAGGAAGGACAACAGCATGTCAACAAGAGGAATTCATCCAGTGAAACAAGTGAGGATAGCGAGCCGTTTTCAAGAAACTCGAAAGCGAGCCATGTGTACCATTCGCGGTTGAAGAAGTCGGCCAGTGAGTCGATGCTCCCAAGGCCGCATCATGAATCGACGACCCGGGAGGCCGATCGAACGGGGGTCGTATGTAGCGTTAGTTGCGAGGAGAACGAGCTGACAGTATTCAATCCATCGGAGCTGATTGCCAGTTGTAGTACGCCGGTGGTTCAGCGTGACGTTTTGGAAGCTGACCGAGGTTACAAACAAGGAAGACGTTCGAACAAAACAAAGAGTGAAAACGAGTTGAACACTAAACTCTTCAATCCGGTCGTTTTGGTAAAGCCGTTAACAATAAAAAATGTGCAACAGCATGAAGAAACCACACTACCGAAACGCAGAGGACGGCTCGCCACAGGAGCAGCACCGGCGAAACAGGTGTTTGACTCGAGCAACAGCTGCGAGGGAACAACAACGCTGACCTATGAAGCCTACGGACTAGAACAAAGCTCATCAGTGGAGAATCTTTCCGTGCTATCGGGTGATTCGTCGTACCGTCCGCGCAGACGGACAGCTCCGAAATCGTTACGGGAGCCTTCGTTACGTATGAAATTGCGCCGAAAGTGAGGAGAACGTGTGTTTTAATTTTATTACGTTGCATTTATTTAAACCGAAGTGTGTTCTGCATTTGATGAATTACAATCCACCTAACGTTAGCGTTGATTTTGTCGGTAGTATAGATATAGTTTTAAGCCCTTGACTGTTTACGTTATAAAACGCTTACGAGTGTGACACTGATTCGAAGAAAGACACAATAAATATTGGATAATCTTTCATTAAACCAATAATACAACGTGTGTGATATTTGGGAACCGATAAATCAACCAAAATCACGACATACTACGTTGATGACAAAGACAACATCATATACTGTGCACAGAATAAACTCAAGATCTGGTTGGTAGGAATGCAGGAAATTACCTACCGTAGGAGCTGCTCATGTTAAGAAAACAAATTCGACTAAGCAGAACGGATGTAGAGTATTGGGGGATTATATTCAACCCATCATCTTAACTAGATTCGGATAGGAAACCCAAAAAATAACATACAAAAAGAATATGCTAGTTTAAAATCTCCTTTATTGATGATCCAATCGTCTCGTTGCTAGTAAAAATCATCCCTGCATATTGCTTCCCATCCTCTCACAGTAACACCCCAGCGGAGACCCCATTCTTTTGTACGCTCGTTGCGATAGGCTGTCTTTGCTGTGATTGCAGCCAGAAAGTTGCTAGTGGCATGTCCATATATG
Source organism: Anopheles farauti (assembly GCA_000473445.2). Lineage (NCBI taxonomy): Eukaryota > Metazoa > Arthropoda > Insecta > Diptera > Culicidae > Anopheles > Anopheles farauti. Next base: position 14,635,228 of record KI915041.1, read on the forward strand.
AATATATGGCAAAAAAAAACAAACCAGCAAAAAATGGGGGTTACTTCAGTGAGGTTACACGAGCAGCGAGATTTCTTTTAAACGATTCGATAGCTTTAAAACATTCAGTTAAACGAATTACTTTCAGCATATCCGCAACATATATATATATATATCCACGGTCGTGTATTTGTTTCGTGCATTTTTGTTTGGGTTTTGTTTCTGATTCGTTTTTAAATCACAAATAATTTTACTTTCGTCTACTTTCAGCAGGTCGGTACATTCAACATTCTCACAGATCTTTAGCACTACACAAAACAACACGCACACGCTGGGAAACGAGAATTTTGAGACACGCGGTACGACGATTTTCACCTTCTTTATAAGAAACAGACTATGACTAATTGTTACCCCCTATCGATAAGGAGAAGCTTCGTAAAACTATCCCGAAATGTATGTAAGCTGGTAAGCTGATTGTTTGCAGTTTTTTGTATACTTCCGGTAGAATAAAATCTTGTTGATAGTAGCGCAGCATAAACAAACAACAGAGGCAGAGCTTCTTGTTTTGCCCCGTTCCGTGCGGAGCGAGGAAATGAAATATCGGATTTCGATTCCACGATTCATTTGGAACTTGCTCTGGCAGTAACATGCATCACATGGCTTTCCTTAAAATAATAACGAATAATATGAATACGAGTACGAAACGAATGTAGCTAGGCGGAGAAAAATGTACTAAGAACCTGCCTCATAATGATCTGCTATGCTTTCACTATGCCCACTTACCTAACGATAGAATCTAACATCATGTAGAATAATATTTCGATATTACACCTTTCCGAGCACGGTATGCTCGTTTCCAAACAATTTGAATATGAAAACTTATGGGTCTGTGTAGCTTGAAACTCGTAGAAACGCGATTGATTATGCGCGATTTGTAGTTGTTTCATGAAACATATCCAACTGCTGCTCCTCGATGGCACAAGCTGGCTAATGACGAAACTCTTTCACGGTTTTGCTAACCAAATTTCGCACGATTGGTTCGTTTTTTCCGCGCGTCCCTTTCTTTAACCATAAATTCTCTACCCACTGCTGGTGTCGTTTTACGATAACGAACAATGCTAGCATGAAAACATCTTCAACAATAATTACTCACTTAAGGGTGCGAGAGAGAGAGAGAGAGAGAGAGAGAGAGAGATAGCCGGCGCGCCTGGAACAACGTTGAAATCGCGCAGGGGTCAAGCGACCGCTTATGCTCCGTAGTGACGATATCGGTTCGTGCGATTTTAATACCAACAAAACTGATAAACTACAACAACGCGAAACGATAAAAATGCATTTTCTTTTTGTTCCACTCGCTTGCATAACGTCCCGGTTTGATTGGAGGCAACACACGCGTTGCGGCTAATAATGTGTTTCTGTGTGTATTGATGTGTTTGTTTGCATGTTTGATAAACGGTCTCACAAGCATTAAGCTTCAACAGCAGCAAAGGATTTCGCTTATTCGTTATTAACATTCTAGTACTAGAGCAATCTATCGATGAATAACATATATTAAAAGGCATCGTAAGGAAATGGTTAACAGAAACGAAACTGTGTCATGTTGGGACGTGAAGGGATGAGAAACAAAACCAAAAAAAAAAAACCATCCCCGTTTGTCCTTTTCAGAGATTTCGTACGATATAGTGTTGTCCCGTGGCCGTCATCGGTCAAGCTGCCAAAGCGCTGCTTTTGGTTGTAGTGCTACTGCTGCCTACTGTAGGGATGAGCTCGGTGGGGGAAGGTTCGGGGGTGTGTTGCCGTTTCCGGCCTTCCTTCCCTACAGGCAGAACCGCTAGTCGAAGATGCAGGCAAACACGGAACAGCAGTTCAGCAGAAACCGATTGCAGCAGCTCTTCTTCGGTCCCTCGCGCAGCGCGCGTTCCGCTTCGGCTGCCGCTTTGCGCATACGCTTCGGATAGTTGCGCGGGTGGCTACGGGTGCTAAGGTGCACCGGAAGCTGCGGGAAGTCGGGACGCGGTGCCCGGAACCGTGCGACCAGCGCTTGCTGCTCCGGTGTGAGATTCGCGTTCGCCGCCCGGCTCAACCCACCGAGCGCATCGCCAACGAGCTGCAGTTCGGCCGGATCGAGCATTTCGATACGCTCCCGGGCGGCGTCGAACTCACGGCGGGCCATCGTCAGGTAGCGGGGCGTGTAGCAGAGCGCACCGAGCGCACGGCGTCGGTTTTCGGCGGTTGGGTCGATGTGTTTGCGCTTGCAGTCTTCCAGACTCCAGCGTGCGAGCAGATCGATTAGCACCGCCTCGGAGGACATCTGCAGTGCGTCACGTCGTACGATCATCTCCAGCTCGGGGAAGCGCAGCGAAAGCATGGCTTCTTGTGCGAACACCTGCTCCGTTTGCATATCGATCAGCTGGAGGCAGTTGGTGAGCAGTGCGGCAAAGTGCTCTTCCGGCGTGACCGGCCCGATGGAAGTCTGGCCGGACGATGACTTGTGCGCCCGGGGACATCTGGAGCGACGTTTCGGTTGGCTCGGTGGCACCTTGGCTGGGGTGATCGAGTTATAGAACCAGAGCGCCCGATACACGTCGAGCACGTTGCTCACGTCGAGGCTGAGATCGAGCTCCTTCACGCAGTGGATTTCAAGCTGGGGACACTGGAAGCGTACGGCCAGCACGAGCATCTCGAGCATGTGCGATGTTGACGGGAACTTGATGTACTTTGTCTCGAGATAGCTGTGCGTGAAAGTGAACAAACAGAGAGAGAGAGAAAAGAGAGAGCGACATTAGCCAATACTTCACAACCGTAATCGATCAATCACCTTGGGTGAAGCAGGTTGTACATAATAAAGAACCTTCTTCATGGGAACGTTGCTTCTAGCGCCACGCGCCTTCATGCGATTTCCGAGGCGCCCGAACGACATTCATGATAACACAATCAATGCGACGGGTAGTCGGTGTGAGTCATGTCGTTTTTGAGTGCAGAGATAAACAAACTTACAGGAAACATCCCGGACTAACATGCCGAACAAATTCACGCTCACTCTTACTCTCATCAGAACGCAATCAAGATTATATCAGATGCAGATTACACGGGAGGGCGCAATTATCAATGAGCGCCTGGACAGGAACATGTTGCCCACGTTTTTTAGTAGAAACACGTAAGACGCGGTACGACATCTGTCCACTTCCAATTGCCGATAATGGATTGCCAACGAAAGAGCTCTGGATTGGATGGCATACTAATGAGCCTCTGTTGTACACATGTTTGTTTATGAATAATTTGTATGGAAACACGTTTCACCGCGGCTGAGCAACTTGCAACATGCAACTCTTTTTTTTTTGTCAGCAGATTTACTGTTCAGTTTTGTTCTTATTAACACGAGGAACAACCCACCGGCATGCTGAATAAATTTAATTTCTTCTCAATCCATAATTTGCCTATGAGCGGTAGTACTAGTTTGTAAAATGCGCCAAACATCTTTGTCGAAACTGTTTCGGTCCTTCAATTTCCATTGAAATGCCGCCTAAATTGCTGTAACTATTGGCCACGCGACTTCATAAGATACCTAAGGCGTAAGACGTAAGACGTTAAGTGTAAGTACTTTTAAAAACTGGATCGAAAGAATAGGCTTTTATTCCGTCCAGATGGTTGAACCGGTTACGCACTTGACACTCTATCCTTTAACTGTAACTCCTTCATTTAATAGCCAATTGACAACTTCTTAAGACGATACTTAGGAAACCATATCGGCATATATCAAAAGCTAGTTCAACCACGCTTGCGCACAAATCACTCTATGCTTTAAGATACGTCTTCTTCCTATAGTCCACTTCACTGCAGTTTACCAACCGCCCGCACAATCGCTCTACTTACCGCACAAAACATTCGAAAGTGACCGGATTGACATCGCGCACGACACACTTTCCGCCATCACCACCGGACAGCATCTGCGCCAGACCGGTGTTCGAGTCGAGGATGGCCTTCCGGTCGGCTCGCACATCGTAGTTTTCCTTGTTACCAAGCACCAGGAAGTTCACGTGCTGGCTATCCGTTCCTTCCCCCGAATCCATCGGTGGAGCCGTCGGTATCGGAGGACCAGCCATCGGTCGGGCTCCGTTTGCTTCGTCCGTGTTGAACGGTTGCACCATGGTGTAGCTGTTTGGTGTGGAATGTCGGGACGATTTGACGATTTCCTCTCGACCGTCGTCGTTGCCAAACGCGTTAGAAATTACTCCTATTGACGGGATCTTTCACACCGGTGACTGGCTACATTCCACACTAGTAGCAGCAGCAACAGTACCTAGCTATCCTTCCGCACTTCGCTACGTTCACACGTGAACTGATTCGCGGCAATGGACAACGTCGGAGTGGAGTTGTTGTATACGATTTGACGTTGCCAAAACTGAAGCGTGGTGATATCGGGTGTGAAACCTGCGAACGAAACGAAACAGAAGGTGAGTGCCGGAAAAGGAAGCCTGCTAGATTAAGCACAACCGGACCGGGTGCCAATCGTTCCCGCGAATTGATAAGCCGATTCTTCGATTACGTGCCGTGCTGTAATGTGCTATCAGCAGATACCATTCCAAGCACGGGGAGGTGTATTAGAAGAGCGGATGGTTCTACATGTGCAGGCCCAACGAGGGTCTTTCCTTTTTATTTTCCCACCCGACCCCCCCGTTCCGGTACCGTGTTTTGATCGTAGTCTATTTACACCAACCACCACACGTGAAGAGAGTGCATTTTTGCACCACAGACTTATTCTCGTACGTGATGACTAAGACGCGCTGGGTAAAGAAGCACTACACATGCACTTAGGGTTCGAATGTTTTAAGATAAAGCTTGCCCACCAGACGAGCCCTCTTGTAAAGCCCAGGACCATGGCTGACGAATCACACACGCTATATTGAGACAAATTTCACAACCACAGAACACATCTACTCGCCCCGTATTAGATCATTAGTCATGTGTTTCGATACGGATTGAAACGATGTTCTTATCATATTTTTTTTCTTTAATTTACGAATTCCGATCGAGTATTGCGATAGTTAAGCTATCGAGTAGCAGCAGTTCGTTTGTGCTGATGCTAGAAAGCCCGAAAAAAGGATGATTCATGTGGAAATGCCTCACCGTGCGCGAATGTGTCACACCTTCTGCAAACTGTTCAGCAATGATCGCAGGGTGTAACTATAAGAAAATCGAATCGCTATTTATGGCGATCGGTTGTAAACGTTTTCCACGAAAACGGCCAATCGTATTTTAATCCAAACGCGTACTTCTTTTCCATCGCCCGTAGGCGCAGCAATTCGGCGTTCCGGGCATCGTTGGTGTGAAGTTTTAACCGCAGAGCGAACCGGCCTCTATCGATAGGCATGTTTGCGCGTTTGTTTGCTCAAAGATAACCCAAAACCGAAGCCACACACTAAGCCTCCTGCTGTTCGGCGAACTACTCCCGTGTGCCCTTCCCTCCCCACACCAGCCCGACCTCCACCCTCTGATGCAAGGGCCAAATTAAATCATGTCCAATTTAAACAAAACCTCTCAGGTACCCCTCCCAATACTATCCCAAGCCCCAAGCCCCTTCCAGCTCCGTAGCGGCTAAAAGAACCGAAAACGGGCCGCTAGGGCGGCGTTTGATTAGTTTCTTATCTTATGCAAATTGATTGTATGATGCGGACGAAAGTTCCTAGAGCCGGAGCAAAACAAATGACCGAGCTGTGTGACGGTGCCACATGTGCCGCCGTTGGAAGAGGTGCCCGAAGGGGCGTTTTGTTTGCCCGCTAGCATTTTCCAACACCAGATGGTGGTAATTAAAGAGGTTCTTTGCTTCTCCGGTCCGGCAAAGGACGGTGCGACGTGCAACCGAAAGTAAGCGCCAAGAGTCACGCGTAGAGTAACGCATTCGGTGCGATCGTCACCCGACTTCTAACACACATGATCAACAAACAGTAGCATCGTGAACCAGCCGAGTATCGCGTCATCGATTATGTCTCTTATGGGGGGATATGAAAAATATGAGCGCTCGTTAAGCGGACACACAAAGTCGGAAGTTTCAGTGTCAGATCAGCTTCAAGGGGAGTTGACGGAAGATCGCTTTTGTTTCACGCGTCTTTCTCCCCTCAACAAATCGTGTGATAAGAAGTGGGCCCTTTCGTTTGAGATCTCTTCCTAGGCGCTGTGGAGGAAACATGACAGAGATTATTTCCATGTTTAATCATGGGTTGAGCGAATTTTCACATATTCACTTAACTTTCTTATTCCTCAACTTCCTTGACCTAGACTAGCAATAACAACATTGGTATGCACGAAATTTCTATCAAAAAAAAAAAACTTCCATTCCTGACTTTTACGCACAAAAACACAGATTCTTCACGATGAATTCCCGATAAGATGCATATCAAGCAATAAACGGTTATCTTTGTTCAGCAATAACCGAACGAGGTTATCTCATGTTTCGTGTGATTTTTATTATTAAGTTTCACACGTACGATAACGCGATCGGTACCACAAAATATAAAACAACGAAACTCGTGTCAACACCGTTTAATAATTCAATTCAGCACATTTAAAGGCCGATAAATGGTGGCTTATTTTGAGACTTTATGCCAAGTTTGTGATTGATTGGTTGGGACACGAAGTACGGAACTTAGGTAGGCTTAGAAGCAACGATAAACTTCGTTTGGTTGCAGTTTATTGCACCGATTGTATGAATGAGTCGTTATATAGCGGACGATGGTTTTCTTAATGTTTTTTTTTTTATGGTACGCCCTTACAGCGTTTTATAATCAGTGAGCTTTATCAGTTCGTTCGGAAGCTTCCGTGGCTTCTGGGTGAGTAAGTGAGCAATTATAAGATATATTTAGAGTATCGGGAATAGTTTTGCCTCGATTTTTGGGAGCGGCTTCACTCTCGAGTAATGTTTAGTTTGAAGAATGTGACTAGGATACTTGGAAGGGGGTATAAATTGACTATCATCGAATTTGATGATAGGGAATGTGATTGAATTGTTTATTTGACTGAAGTGTGACTAACGAAACCGAAGTGCGCATTTGCAAATTGATTGCCAACGAAATTAGCAAATGATTTTAATTCGATCATTCTATTTTTCGTTTAAGCGAACTATTACAGGCAATATTTTAAAGGATTTTCCAGACACGTTCATTAAATAGAGCCCTAGTACATTGAAATCAACATCGACGACAACATTGAACAGGAATCGAACACTCGTACAGCCCGGTACCATATATTTGGTGTTCTGAGCATCCAACGCAACAGCGAGCGGCTAAGAATGCGTGTGCTAACTCCGAGCGTAAACTGTGAAAACTGGGCACAGATTTTGCCTTTCCGCCATGACCTGCGCACACACCACAGGGGGAAAGAGGTTGGCCCTCCTCAACCTGCACACTTACCAGGGAGCAAATGTGGAAGCATAAAACCGAGCAGCCTCCTGTCACATCCATGCGAGGTAGTAAATTATCCGACCACAATCACACAGTGGGTAGGGGGGAGGTGGGAAGTAAGATGGTTCTATTTCGCACATGGTGTCCGTTTGGCTGTCGGCAAACAAAACCGATGCGTTATTCTCGCCTTCGAAGCAGAAGGAGAAACGAACACCATCGGGGAGGGGAGTTGTTTGTAGTTTATTGAGTTTTAATGAGCCTGGCATTTTTAATGGACTAGCTACCATCACGGCGGACGGTGGCCGGCTATCAGCATAACACAAAGTATTATTAATCCGACGCTCAGTGCTATCATATCGGAAGTAACAATCGCTCTTTGCTCGTTTGACTGTTTAGTGCAAAAAAAAAAACACAAAAAATGAACACATTTCACTAACGATGCACGATAAACGAGCGGCACTTTAAATCATCCATCCAGCCATGGTGCTAATGAGTCACACCACTTGTGAGGAATTACATACATTTTCCAAAATTCAAAAATATTATCACCTGCTTGGGTATTTTGCAGCAATTTTAAACCATTAAACCCATTGCTTTTTGCATTAAAAAAGCTAACTTACGCTGGCTTCACTTCTTCTTGCCAAGCCCTGTTGGTTAATTTGTTGTGAGTGTGTTTGTGTGTGCATTTTACCACCTACACCACATCGACGGGAAGGCGGCACCAACAGCAGCAGCAATCGGATTCTATTCGGAGCATAAGCAAAAGCGCGACAACGTCAACAACAACAAATAATAGTAAAACAATCTCAACCTTCGCCACGCTGCGGCAACAACTGTTTGTTTTCACTCGTTTAAAGCTAACCATTTTTAACAAACTGTCAACAAATACACCTGCCTGGCCTGTCTGCCTCCGCACCCTCGGGCGGGCCCTCTGTGTGTGTGTGTGTGTGTGTGTGTGTGTGTGTCATTGGATCCAGTGGCAAGACTCAAGTTCACTGCTATCCTAAATAAAGATCAAACAAACGCTTCGAAAAAAAAGAAAAAATCCAACAACCAATAACGCTGTTATACAATAATGCAGCAACAAACAAATCGGCGGAAGGTTTGTGATCCGACAACCACGAGCCCCAGCAACCACTTCCGGTTTGCGTACGCCTGTTTTGGGGACCAAAAATGCGAAAATAAAATAACCCTTTTTCGGGGGAGGCCGTAGCGAGCCGATGGAATGAACAACGGTGAAACAGCTGAGCTAGTTCGCACTTTGGAGCTAATGTTTCTAATCAGCTCGGTGCGTTCCGAGGCGAATACAATTTGGTGTAATGATTTTTTATTCATTTGCTTTGAATATAGCTTTCAAAATAATATTTTAAACAACAGAAAAATAAAAGAATACAATTTTAAAAGAATACTAACTTTAAGTATCGTATTAAAAGAATACAGTTTTATAAACGACTATCCAAACGCTGTGTCGAATTGTGTTGACACAACTCACACTTTCTGAGCAATTAGTAGGAACGTACAACGCAATTGGAAGTGATCACGTTCTAAAAATAGCAAAAATTATTTTTTATAAACAAACTATAGTGAAAACACTTCTCGGTGTGTTTAAATATTTTGACAATACGAAACGACGTTGAAAACTACAACTCGGAAGGTTTTTGCGTACCATGCCTGATCTATGCAGCTTCTCCCTTTCTCTTCGATTAATTCCCTACTGGATTAAATTGACCCAAACTCAGTCTCAAACGATACCCCTACCGTTCACAGAATTGCTTCGTCTACACCCTTAAATTCACATCCTTTCTCATGTTTATTACAAACGGACGATCGCTCCCCATCGCCCATGCCCAAGTGCATGCTGGTACGACGGAAAGCGACTCGAGTCTTCCAATAAATGGATTGAAAAATAGGAAAATTGCAACCCGCATATCGCCGGCACTGTGTTCGCGTTTTCGAATGCAGCTCCAACGACGCTTACTTTCGGGGCAGGCGCACGCGCGCACGCGCGCAGAAAGACACAAAGAATTAATTGCATCCATGCGGCGCACACAATTTGATGCGACACTCATACAGCACCATGTTTGGGTGGGTCGTGGACTACCGAATTGTCGGATTGTCGAACCAAAGAGTCTTCCGTTGATGTGCCAGTCTGAATCGAAACGAAAAAAAAAACACACACATACACAAAAACATGATCTGAATCATGTCTTGAGCATGTGTTATTTAAAACGGAACACCCCGGAGCACCCCAGAAATGCCAGCGGAATGTCGTCATTTCGGGCCGATTTCGTGTTGCGTTGTGTGGCGTAGAACAATTGCGTGCGTGTGTGCGTGCGTCGCCGCGAGCAGGTGCATTCTACGCTAGCATTCCCGCATGCCACCCCACCACCACCACCACCACCCCACCCCGAGGTGCTAAGTGGCGGTACCGTGTCGGTGGTGCTAACAAGATGCGCAACACCTTCGCGGATCGCTGCCGCTACTGGTTTGGATGATCATGCCGCCAAAAGAAGTGATCGAGCGCGTTGCGCAGACCCAAGCTGATGGTGCGCATTTCCGGTAGCGATAATGATATGGCGAATGGAACGGAACAACGATGGGGTTTGTTCTAATTTTTTTGTCGTCACTAATCATTGTTTACAGCGGGGAGACGTCTAAATATAGAGATTTAGAATAATATTTTAACATGTTCAGCTAATAATTTAGCTCTAAACATAGATATTTTGAATAGAAAAGAGCGTGATTGAAGGAATTTCATGAAGTGATCTAGATAAAATTTAAATTTAAAATAAATTTAAGTTAAATTAGGACAAGCATTTTGATTGGGGTAAAACATCGACTATTTTTACATTACTGTTTTTACTGCCTGAAGGAATGCAGCAAAAAATTAGCTTCCTTCATCTTTGTATGAGTTAACGAAGGAAATGTGTTCGAAACACATCATTCAAACCATGAGAGCTAAGCGCCAGTGAATGCGCGAAAAGCGGCAATAAAGAAATCAATATGCACATTCGCTAAAGCTGTGACAAATTGATAATTGTTAATCTCGCACCTTTATAGGTGGGATCCATGCCGAAATGACCTGCACAACGCTTCACGCCTGCTTTACGACATTGCAAAACACCTTTCGATTGCAGTTTGATTGTAATGCATCGGTCGGTCACACGCGAGTGGGGTAATAAAAATTCAGCCACCAGCTGGGTGTCTTCCTACGGCGGGGGTGGTTTGCGCTCTGCTGCCCATCGGCGATGGTTGGTTTGCAATACCCACACCACGACGCCACCTCTTGCAGCTCGTTCTGAAGTTCAATAGCATGGCCGCGGCACCGAAGGATCCATAAACGCAAGAGCTTCAGAACGGAAGCGCTGGTGCCGATGTTCCAAGGGCAGCAGACACTCTGGGGGAGGGGGAGGGGGAGGGGGTGGAGAAAAAACCGAGCGAAACGAACACGGTGTATTGGTGGTTTACCACCCGGTGTCCTCTTCCGACATGCCTGTCTGTACGCTAAACGTTTCCGGCCGCACGGAAGTGCAGCGGTACGGGTAGGAAGCAAAGCAAAGAAAAACAAAACTAGCGAACGAATATTTGCACGGAATTTGGCGACGGAAACTAGAACAGATCGCTAGCGATAATTTGAGTAAAGCGAACTAGTATAATCAATATTGTATGGGATAATGTCGAAAAAAGAAATAATAAAATATATACATGTGGAATTTTTGGTTACTAATTTAACAGATGGCTCAAATTCATTACTTTTTTAAGTAAGATTTTTAAAAACGAACCAATTTTGCTTTCTATTCATCTCTAGAGTATATTAACCACCAGCAAACGCTGCTTAATGCTAAGAATATGAGAGTTTTAGTTGCAAACGAATCGGAAACTTGCTTATCCATAGATCGATCAATAATTAAAATGCAGTTTTATGTCAGAATTGAAGGATTATTGGCAAATCGGCCATGGATAGCGCCGCAATCGCAGCCATCGCGTTTGCTCGAAGAAGATGGGCACTGTTTTTTTCTTCATCCACAACCTCTGCACGATTCGGTTAGGATATTAAAATATAATTGCGATGGTATACGGTTTCGCCGCTGAAGGTTCCACACTCGCCGCGGCTCATTGGTTTCGCCACGGCGCGCGTCAGTCCAGAATGGCCACACACACACACACACACACAGATACGCGCGTGTGGTCACAGGTCACACTTCTTCTGGAGGTCCGGTCCATCATGATCAGCCTGTGGCGTGCATCATCCCGTGGAGGAATCTAAAAATAATAATGTTTTGTGTCAAGGTGACTTTAACATAAACCGCGCGATTGGAAACACGCTAGCAACGACCACGAACGGATCGGTTTTGCACTGGGTGCTCTGCACTCTAGTCTGACATGCAAATAACTGCAGATGGGCGTCACTTTGCTATGGCACTGAGCGCAAGGGATGCATGGCTGTGTGGTTGTTTTATTTTGATGGGGATTTCCACCGCAGAAGCGCAGAAGCATGCCTAGGGCACGATCGAACTTATCGCGTTGACTCATCGGTGAACCGATTTACTTTAGCTCAAGCCCAGTGGTTCAAGCAAGGATGGCTCGTTGATTTTTGCGTATGTTTTTGACGCGTTATGATGTTGCTTGCAGTAAGATTTGTGGATCGCAGGTCCCAAGCATATCCTTTATTTGTGTCTCTCGCATTTCAATAGTTACGATTTCTGTACATACGATACAATATATTCAAATTTCAAACTGTATACAAAGCTGGCTTTCTGTTTTATGATCCTTTTGCAACCATACCCTTCCGAAAGCGGCGCGGTAGGAGTGCAAATTTTGTAGGAATTGCGCACAATATTGAGCATGGTTAGAATTTATGTCATCCAACATAATGATCGCATTTGGGATCCTTTCTCTTTCGGGAGACGTGACAAAAACGACACCCAAAAATCCCACTTGGCCACATAATCGGATCTTTTAACATACAAACAAACGTGCTTATTTACGATTGATTGTTTAATCCAAGGCACACATTCCGAACCGGATGTATTAAAAAAAATATCGTTCCGCTTCCTGAATTGTTTACTTTATTGTGAGCAAATTATGGTACGTTTTGCCAATCTTTTGGAAGGGCATCGACAGTGTACGCCTTGCAAAAGAAACACCCCCTATAAAACACGAATTATGATCGTAAATAGCTCCTAAGAAAGGAGAAAAAAAAACACATGCACGCTCACAAGAATGTACGGCGAACGCATATTCGTTCGATTGAGGAATATGACGCTAAAAATAAACAGAAAGCCCAGCTTATGGACAACGCGCATGGTGTCATATCGTACGAATGACGGCTCTGCTAACCATATGTCCGTACGATGGAGATTTTACAAATCTGTTCTCACGACCAGAACGGGTTTTATTTTCATCGAGCAGAATTTGCGGGGTGGATGTTTGCGAAATTGAGAACTTTGAACTTCAAGTGTATGATAATTAGCTAGTTTTTGAAGGTAGAATACTACAATACTGACACTTTTAAAGATCAGTTCAAACTGCAAGTTGTAAAAATTGATCATCAAATATGACAACTATTGATGATCGTAGAAAACATTTTTTGAAAGAAAGAAAATATCTCACGTTGCCACCGATTTTGTAACATGTACTGTAAGCGTGATGAATTTTCAACATTCTGGTTGAAAAGAACAGTCGTTCTGTTTGAGGTAGTAAGGGATTAAACATAAATAACATTTCAAAGTACCACCACACCACCAGAAAGGGGAAGTGACGAATTCCAACCACATATCCGCGGTGTGTTTGTAGATTGTATCTGGTCACTACTCTGTCTCCCACCTCGGAGCACAACAGCCTCTTGTTTGTTTTGAAAATGTAACCGGACGAACATAGCAGACTGCGCGACTAGCTCGTTAAAAATCGTTCACCGGCCGGCCGTCTTCGAAAACCCCACTTTGGGGTAGCAGCGAACTTGCAGCGAGCAGTGAAAAACGCATAAAATCGTTATGTGCGCTCCTCTCCGACTGCCTATTTCGGTACGTTCGACAGGCAACCTCCCAAATCTCAACGACCACAGCATAGACAGCTCCCAACCCGGTCGACGTTTGCGTTTGCTACAACATAAAAGAAAAAAGAAAACTTTAAATGAGCGCATCACACGAAACGCACACGTTGAGTGTGAGCGTGTTATGAAGTGAATCAGAGGAAAACCAACCCACTCTCCGGAGGGCATGGGTGGTGGTGCCTCATACCAACAACAACAACCGGTGGTCGCGTCGTCGCCGGTTGCACTTTTCCCTTGCACAGCAACGTTTTTGGGTTGAGGTAGGCGAACGGTGGTGTGCCCAACACGGCGAGCATACTAAACGAAGGAGCACCACCCATTCGTCCAACACAATCTCCCAGACCATGGGAAGACGGGTCAGAAAACCGGTGAGCCAGGGGAAGGTGGGACGGTTGGTTTAGAATTTTTACATTTTCGTGCGTCGGCGTGCTGGGGAGCGTAGGAAAATCTACACCAATACATTAACCGTGCTGCCCTCACAGCTCCCCCTTCGCTCCTCACCAGCAAAACCGAAGCTGTGAGGAGGTGTGACCTACTTTAGTAGCCTTTCGCGTATCCAAGTCCGCGCATCCTCGGGGGTGATGTGGAGAAAAAAAAACCGAACGTGTCGGGGAACGAAGCATGACAGTTCAATGTTGTTTACGGAGCAGCGGCCGTTAATGCTTCGTGCCGGAGGATGATTTTTGCGTATGCGAGGCGCCCGGAGTACTCAGGACACCGTATGTGTGAGTGTGCCCGTCGAGAAGTTGTAATGGAAAAATCGATTTTTCTATACTAATCCAACGTTACAGGATACACTGTGGGCGTAGAGAGTGATAAAATGGCTGGTGGGACTCTTATCGCTAGCACTTTGCGGATGCTAGTTGTTGATATGTTCGTTTCGATAGGACTTTACGCACCTGCTAGAAAAAGTCGCCGCCTGCTTCGCCGTTTCGTTCTTTTTCACTCCATTTCAAATGCTGCTCTAGATGGCTCCTGTGCTAGCTTGTTGGCCGTTTTCCAAAGAATCAAACTATACTAATTAAACTACACACACTAGCACACACGTTCGTAACAGTCAACAGGAACAACAATGGAGCACACAACAGCACAACGGGGCGACGATTTCTGCGAGCACACCGCACACAACAAAAACCCTATCACACGGGTCCACTTCCGGTGGCAAACTGAGCGTCGTCGTAGCAGTGGATCCGACGATGCATTCGCCGTTCACAGTCGGCTGCCAAACTCCGAGGCCGTGGAGGAGAACCGAGCGACTGGGATTGTGACAGCTGATTCGACGAATAGCCGTTCCGAGACATGCGCATCTCCTGGCGTACGGACGGTGTTTTTCTCCTGCTGGCGGCGTATACAGCAGCCAGAGCGACGAACGGATGGCAATATCGGTGCTGTTACTGCGGGAGGATCCTCTGCAGGTGGTCGCCCTTGAAGTTGACCGCGTTGTCAAAACAATAATAACTCCAACCCAAAACACTCAGTTGCAGGAAGTATCGAAAATAGTACGGCTTCGCAAACCTTTTATCAGTGACTACTAAGATGGAGATCTTTTCTCCCGATCCCGAGAAGGATAGATTTGATATTAGTCCAGTTTTTCTTCGTTTCGGTCAAACAAGTTGTGTGGATTTTTTATTTATTTATTTTCGGTTGATATCGCTTCACACAAATGTTTTTAACGTTCACTATGAAAGCTTAAAGAATATTGAACACATGTTTCGATTAGTTGCTAGACCCCGGCGATACACGAACACGTCTGCACTACACGCACGCACGAGAACAGTTCCAACAGAAAACGCGCCAGTTGCATTCACGTTCACTTCGTGATTTATGGTAGCAATGGTGACCCGTGTGGCGAAAACCGTTGAAATTTTTAAATTTACTTACGTTTCAACCATCTGAACTTCTCGTTCTAATGCTTCGTTATGTAGTTACTTAGCTTACATAAATGTTAAGTTTTGTTATTTTTTTACTAATGTAGTTTCCACCCAAAGCTGTTTAGCGTTGCTTGAAATAAATAAAATTGACGCATTAATATTTCTTTCCCAAAAATTGTCTGAAAAGGGGTTTGTTCAAACAAGTGAAAATTTCCGGACTGTTCAGAAATAAAATAAATTACACCGAGCAAAAATGATTTTGAATGCAATTTTGGAAAAGATGTGGGAAATTTAAATGCCGAAGAGTCAGGATACACATGAATAAATCCAGTCTTATTCCGGCTGTAAACAGCTGTAGAGTGGATCGATCTTCCAAGTGGGGCCCTACCGACAATTTGCGGCTAGTTTGTAGGCGAGGGTGTGTTGCGGAAGGCTGAAACGGGGTGCGGAGAGCAAAAGATGAGAGTGTGTGCGAGAGAAACCCCAGAAAATGAGAAAGTATGTAGGTAGGTGATACAATTTTGAGTTGGTGTCCGTGTTTGGTTCGTATGAAATGTGTTTCTATTTCGCTTCAACTATC
>KI915041.1:14655671-14733142 GCA_000473445.2 Anopheles farauti
TTCGACTGTTCGAAAGCCATTTTTTCGACTGTCAAAAACCCCTTCCGCAACATACCCCTCTCGCCCACAAACTAGCTGTCAATTGTCGGGCGGGGGATCACCGTGTTCGAGTAATCCGGAGCTGAACACAACTGGGATCAAACCGTTCCGAAACTGGTCAAGATTGGAGAAAAAAGATCAATCGAAAATGTTCCTGTTTGAATTGATCATGCATATTTTTATTTGTTCTATCAATTGCGTTAAATTTCCGACATTTTACTTATGTTTTTCATTGAAGCTCTTTTGGATGGAAATATTTTAACATTCAGTTTTCAAGCTTTGTCACTACTGCGTAATTTCAGAAACGTTTCTCGAACAGATATTTAGATTGTTTCAATGTATTTGGCAATTTTAAGCATAATTTTTTTATCAATCCTAGTTCAATTTTTTCTCTCCTGAATGTATATTCTTATGTTTAGTATGACCATATAATTTTCCTAAGATAAATTGTTTTAAGTTTTATATTTTCTTTCTCATTCTATCGATGGAGGTGCATGGTACTTTACTAATGATGCTATTTTATTTTGCATGTAAAGAGAAATGCTGTTTGGGTGAGTTTATTTCCATATTACTTAATTCTAATGACGATTATACCTATTCTAGCACAAATGCGTGATTTATTTTAAGCATCATTGTTACCATCATCATCATCATCCTGCTCTTCTTCTTCCATCAGATGATCTAAATGTAAACTAACACCTTTTCCCGTATCGGCTTTGCGTTGGTCCTTCGATCGTTTAACTCGTTTCGGATCCTTTTGACCAACAACGTATTCTGGCATCAGCACGCGGCGCCCATTAAACTGTGGTTTGTCTTCGGTGGGGGTGTCCACCGGTACATCTGCCTCCTGTAGCTGACTCCTCAAACGCACTGAGCGATTAAAACGTACCACCTGTAGCTGACTTTCCCGTTCAGTATCATCGTGCTGCGTTGCCGCTGCCTCCCGCTGGTCTTCCATTTGTTTCAGGAATGAAAACGCTGCGGCTGTGTTGCTGCGATCCGACATGTCCACATCCTCCAGCGTGTACTTGATCCATTTGTGTGGGTTACGCTTCGGATGAGGAAAGGGAAAACGTGGGACGGAGGAACCATCTCACGGGTAACAACAGTACACTTCGGTAGGCGTTTTTTGTTACCGTTCGTTTACCTTATAGTCGGGGAGATTCGCGCGTTTCAGGCACTGGCCGATCGGTGCGTTCGGTCGCTTGAAGATGCTTTCCCGACCGAGGTACCTGTCCACGCGGATCGGTTTTGTGCGTGTTTTGGCCGATCGCACCAGACTGTAGTCCGTTTCGTTCACATTCTGGTGCAGGATCGAGTCACTGCCAATGCTCTGTTCAGCTGTTTCAAGCGAGGAAAACAGTAGATTCTTTTTCTCTTCGAAACTCATGATCAAGATGTAAGGAATTAGCAGAAGTTTGTTTATGTTTTGATGTAATTTTGCGAGCTTTGTGTTTGAGCAGTGTTGCCAAAGCGAAGAAAGTTTTTGTGCTGTCAAAAACGACAGCGCTGTCAGAAAATCTGCAGGCCGGAGCCGTCAAATCGAGAAAAAGAACAAGTTCTAAGGAGGTAAGTTTTCGCAGAAAAATAATGCATTATTGTGCTGTGATTGCCGTTTCTTTGATGAATTCTGTGTTTTATACATAATTGAAACATACTCGCTTCTAGCGAACCATATTTTCAAAACACAAGTGCTAGTTTTGTTTAAAAAACCACGATTGAAATTGTCCTTGACCAGCCTCGTTGCCCGGCTCGAGGCAGTGTTTGGTGTACGATATTTCTGTGTTGCAAATGTAGACTTTGACGAGTTTGTTTTAGTGTGAATATGTATTCGCCGCGGTCAGACTTTTTCATTGCATATTTTTACCAAATATGGAAATTCCTCTTAATCGTTTTTCAACTCGACCCCCACCGCACGCACGAGCGCGCCTTGTGTATGCAAGTGCATGAGTGTGTGTTATGATAGACTTGACAATTCAATAGAGCTGTCAATTGAAACAACACGGAGCGAGAAGAAGCAGCACCACAGTACGGTCAGCAATCAAAAAACTTCGTGCTTCCTCCACATCGTCGGGTCGTACACGCGTACGCACTAGTTTCCATTACAACGCATTTGTTTTTAAACATTTAAACAAGTTCCCCGAGTCCCATGCGAAAGTCTGATCGCTAGTGTTTCGTTGAAGAAGCATAACGGCTATGCAATCATGAACGTGCAGGATGGTTTCAGTGCTGCAGTTTCGGTGCTCTTTTCAGTGCTCATAGTGGCTGTGTTGGTTTGTTTAGGTTCGTGGCCCTTTTCCTCATTTCCACCGAAGTGCTTCCTTCGATCGTCAATTTCCGAAACTCTAAACCATGAAGTATATCATCAGTTTAATGATCTGCTTTTCGGTTTCGTTTCGTTTTAGGTTGGTATCTGGTGTGGACGCTATTTCTATCCCGCTTCAAGCTAGTCCGGGAACTGCTCGGCATTGCCCAATCGAACGAACACTCACCGGCGCACACCCTGGGCAAGGATTACTCAACATCGGCCAGCAGTGGTTTTACCGGCAGCAGCAGTAGCTTCACAGCAGACAGTCGTACACGTACCCGGAAGGTACGGAGAGATTAACTTGCGCAACTAGCCGTCTCGAAACCCTGCCCGAAGATGAATATCCGCTGTGCGAAACCCGAAGACCTGATGAACATGCAGCACTGCAATTTACTTTGCCTGCCCGAGAACTATCAGATGAAGTACTATTTCTACCACGGGCTTACGTGGCCCCAGGTCAGTTACGTGGCCGAAGACGACAAGGGCAACATTGTCGGGTACGTGCTTGCCAAGATGGAGGAACCGGAGCCGGGTGAGGAGAGCACACACGGTCACATCACCTCGCTGGCGGTGAAACGTTCATACCGACGTCTCGGGCTCGCACAGAAACTCATGAACCAGGCATCGAAAGCGATGGTCGAGTGCTTTAACGCACAGTACGTATCGCTACACGTGCGCAAATCGAACCGGGCCGCGCTGAACCTCTACACCAACTCGCTCGGCTTCAAGATACTGGAGATCGAACCGAAGTACTACGCGGACGGCGAGGATGCGTACTCGATGCGCCGGGATCTGTCGGAGCTGGCGAGCGCCACGAACGATCGGCCATTGGACCATATCCAGGAAATGATGGAAGAGCGGATGGTGATAACGGACCACCGGGTATTTGGACACGGGGGACACGATGGACATTGTTGCTAGCGCAATGTGTGGCTGGTTGCGGTGCGATGGCCAGCATTCGAATTCAAAGTGGTTAAGGCGCAACATGTAGGTTTTTAGGAATGGAAAAAGGAACAAAGAATGAAATTCACGAAATGATGGCGGATTAAAAGTTGAAAAATAACCCTAAGCGATCCCTTCTTTCTTCTAGTGAGAACGAACCGATAAAGCGTAAAGGTAAGTTGAACCATCATATTGTTTTCGATTTTTTCAAACGATTGGGACGAAAGAAAGATTGTGAGTGGAAGTAGGCTGTGTGGTTTTCGCTATAGAAATTTTTAAAATGACTGCAAGTAGAGATCGCCACGTATAAAAAATTAATCTCTCAGACACTCTTAGTGATATTTGCAAAAAAAAAAACATTACACAAAACGTTTACATTCGTACCGGACGCTGCATGTAATGGACCGGTGTACACTCCCCCATCCCCCGGTGGGAGGAGAGCTTTATTTATTGTGAATAATTTACTGTTGAATACTGTTCCACATGTGTTAATTCCTACCCCCCCGATTTAGGCCATCTCCGCAACAGGGTTGGCCATTTTAATGGTTGCATGAATGATTTGCGCCGTGTCGTGATTTTGACTATCTCCTTTCACACCTCATGATGATTCGAAAATGGGTTCTTTTACACGCAGAAGATCGTTTTTTAGCTGTTTTGCTTTGGTTATTAATTTAATGCGAATATTTTTGCTTTAGATGAGATGAGTTACGTAGTTTGCGGGATGAAAGGTGATTCATTTAGTTAGTTTGCACGGATACATTCCCATTCCACCTTTCGCTTGCGATAGAAATGCCGAAAAATGTCTTTATTTTCTGGCCCTGCACTGCCCCATGAAACATGGAACCATTTAAATTCACACTCAATCGTAGCAAGCGCGCACGTATATTTTTTCGTTTTTTATTACACGATTTTAAAACACTAATTGCTTACTTATGATTTAAGGACAAGACTATGATTGAGACACACCATGACTTTCAATCTCTTTTTCTCTGTCTCTTGCAATCGATCGGTTTACCGACAGGGGTGCGTAGGAAGTGTGTGGAGGTTAAATTTTCACATTTTCGGGGACAATTTATATCGTTTTTTTGCTTGTTGTGTTTGAGAATTTGCTTGAACACGTACTTGTCTATATCTATTCGTTTTACGTGTTCGTGTTGTTTTATGAAACAGGACTACAAATTGTGTTGTTCGTTTCGTTTTACGTTTCATGTTCGTTTATTAACCAAACGTTATTTCTTATTCGCGCTTTCCATTTCGGTGTGAGGGTTAGTAACGTTTGAGAACTGTACAGCTCTTGGCCAAAGTCGAGGTTGCGTTGCAGTTAAAAGAACCTAGAAGTTGATTTTTTTTTTCAAATAAATATTCGAAAATTCTCCTCTGGTATGGCATACGTAGAATAAGTTTCAAAGAAAAATGTACATTATTTACAACGTAAAGCTAACACTCTTTACCAAAAGTTTTAAAGATAAAGTAATTTCCTCAACAAAACGCAAAAGAAAATACAATTCAAATCTAGATAAACGTTCAACCACACTGTGGTGTTCGGTATGACTCTATCTCGGGTTGGCGCGCTCCTTCCTTCCTGTTGAGGTTTGTGGGTTTGATATTTTTTTGGCATACGATAAAAGGAAGGAGCGATTGGCCACATGTTTCTCCTACAAAGTTGACGCATATTGCAACACTTTCGAACTCAAGCTTTCACCAAGAGCTTCACCCGGAGTACCTTACAATTGCAGGTGCTTAACCTAAAGTAAACAATACAATTTAATGCTGACAAATCTCCTGCCTGGATGCTCGGGGTGGGAAACACGTTGCCAGAGTCGCAAGGCAACGCTTGCATTAGTTGCCGATGAAAATGCGTACATGGAAAGATCGGTGCGATCACCGATTCGTTCTACGTTCGCCTACTACTAAGGAACCGTCTTACTGCTGGACCGCTTCCAACATCGCGATCTTCAGATCGCTCGCCAGATGTGAAATGTCGACAACCGCGTCCACCATCTCCTGTACGGCCGTCACGCTCGGGAAGTTCTGGGCCGCTTTCTTCGTCTTCGCGACGCACGTCTTCAGTGCCTCCGAAAGTGCGTCCGCACAGGACAGCACACGCGTTTTGATACACTCGCGCGACACATTGCGGTGCACAATGTCACCGATGTTGACGAGGTTGTGGGCACTCAGCACCACAAACTTGCCGTAGGCGAGGAAAAATTTGGGCGGTTGGTTGTGTTCGACCGTCTGCAGGAACGCATCGATCGCCTGCGTTAGGTAGCCCATGTGCGTGACCGTCTGGGACGCGTAGTACACCAGCACCGACTTGTCGTTCGGATCGAGGGCCGCTACGGGCCGTTCGGCAACGGTCGCCGCCGCTGCATCGGCCGCGTTGCGTACCACGTTCTCGAAGTTTTTCTTCAAATCGTTCGGCAGCGCGTCCCGTATTTCGGCGTTACTGCGTGCGGATGCTTCCTTCGATTCGAGGCTGACGTAGTCGTAATCTTCCGGCCATTCACCACCACCGCTGCCGGTAGAAGGTTTGTTCGTAACACCGGTCGGTGTCTGGGGGGTGGTCGGTGCGGACGCCTGCGGTGTCGAGGGTGACCGCTTGAAGAGGAGCGTTGCGTTGCCCTGGATGAAGGACGCCGTCTGACGGACGTCTTCCGTGAGCGTTTGGGCACAGGCGATCAGCTGATCGAGACTATCCGGCGGGAGCTGCTGCTGCAGTTTCTGTGTCGCTTCCGGACGCTGCAGCGTCACCAGGGTCCAGCCCTGTGCGTCGAGGTTTTGTGACGCTTCGTGCACGAGCTTGTCCGCGTCGCGCAGAGCCTTCACGAGCGGTTTCAGTTTCAGTGCTAAACCTGGCGAGAAAAGAGCGTGGAAACAAAACAGTGTTAGTGGGGTTAGTAACATACGTTTCCTTATCACGCTCTAGCGGGTGGGTGGGCGGCGTTGTTTACCTTTATCTTCTGCTTTGGTAGCGTTGCCCAGTGCACCGTCGCCGAATTCGGCTAGATCGTGCAGTGCGGTTCGCAGTCGTACGGCTGCTAGCTTTAGATCCATTAGGATCGGGTCCAACTTCTCCTTTACCCTCCAGTTTGGTGATACGAACGAAAGTAATCTAAAAAGGGAGCGTCATGAGGAAGCAAGGGGAGAGCAACGTTTAGTACGATCATAAAGAAAACCATGCAGCGCCTGAATGTATGCATGTTAAGCGAACTTGGTCACTTGCGCCTAAATGTATGCAACGTGTACTAATGCTTTTTAATTTTTCGTGATTTTACATATTTCAACAAATATTTTTATTGGCCATCCCCGAAAGGGGTTAATACGGCCAGGCCGTCACTAAAAATAATCAAATCAAATCAAATCAACAAATATTTTTATTCGTAAAAAACATATGCTCACCTCGTAACGGCTGTAGTGGCCTCGTTCTGGAGTCGCGCAAGCGTTTCCAGCGCGGATGACAGTTCCAGCGGGAGTTCCTTTGGCGTTGCCGGTGCTGCTGCTGCTGCCGGCTGTTGGTGCAGCTTCGCCGATACGTAACCGGCATGTGATGGTGGCACATCGTACGTGGACATGCTGCTAAACGATGACATCGACATCGAATGGTGACTGGTGCTGAAGCTGGGCGTGCCCGGAGGATGTCCTGCAGCACCTGCACCCGTTGCTGACGCCGGTGGTGGTGGTGTCGAACGTACCGACACCGGATTACGCCGCGGCACATCGTAGTCGGGCATGTTGGCCAGTGAGGAACGATTGGAGGACGACAGGCTGAAGCTGTCCGATGCGAGGAGAGAAGAGTTGGAGCTGCTTGGTGTGAGGTGCTGCTGCTGGGACAGCAGTGGCCGCGGAACGTCGTACGATTCCTCCATTCGATAGCCGGCTGACGGAGCGAGATGTGGATATTGCTGGTGGAGATGATTGTGGTAGCCGGTCGGATGGGGATGCGGGAAGCTTAGCGACGACGACGGTGACGACAGTGCGGAGGGTGAGTTGGGGCTGTGCGGGTAGTGAAGATGGTGGATGGCAAGCGGATGTCCCGGACCGTACGGGTGTGTCGGTGTCGTCCTGCTCCAGGACGTTCGCTGGTGGTGGGGATGATTTGGATCGTACCCGGCGGCACCGGGTGTGGACGGTGTTGGCGGTGGTCCACCCGGTCCGATGGGAATCGCCGGCTTTGGGACGTCGTATGTATCGAGCGCGTCTGCGGAGTGACGTTGCTGCTGGTGGTGGTAGGAGCCTGCTCCGGATGATACGCGCGCCGATGACGGTGGCAGCAGATCATACAGATACACGTCTCCACATTTCTGCGGCGTGAGGACCTTCGTGGGAGAGGAATAGAAGAAAACCGAAATGGCATAGCATAAGTATCGCTTTATCGTGACGATAGAAATGAAAAGTGAACAGTATGCTTTTGTGGAAGCCGCACACAGGCCCCGCGGTATGCGAGAAGTATGCGGTATGATATTCAATTGTCTGCGGCCGTGCAGAGCCACCGTTCCACTGCTGAGGTCACGTTTCGAGCGTGTTCTGCTCCCAGTGTCAATGGATAACGATTAGATAATAATAAGCCGCTCGTTTATTCTTGGCTTGTTGGTGAATGGTTTGCATTTAGACGTGCCGCTTACCGGTAACGATGTGGTTATTTAATCACTTTTGATATGTTGAAATAAGGCAGCAGGTTGATATGGTAGTAAAGTCATAAAGATTCACTTGATTTAAATGATTGTGGTAATTTGAATAACACAAGTTATTATAATTTCAATTTGTTTCGCAAAACATGCTACATTAAACTACAACTCGGTTGTTATTTTGCAATTAAGCAAAAGTTTCTCGTCTACAGGATAAAGGCCAATCTATGAGTCAGTTTTTTCACTGCTATCGGCAATGCGGTAAAGCTAAAGCTATGATCAGAATTTAATGTATTTTGTTTTTTGGGTTCCAAAGAATTGTGTTATGCGAAGATTTATAAGTAACCCTGTGTCTAAATTGATTCATCTCTCCGGTACTACGTTTGTATAATAGATTTATCATCTACAGCCATGTAAACTAAACTCTATCTCACTATCTTTTCCTTTTAGCACTATCACAACGCAAGAGGCGGCACGTCCGTTTATGCACTTTTCATGCACAAATACATACAAAAATCAACACAGCTTGATATCAGCGAGCAAAGGGGAAACAGATCAATCTTTCCGTCTGGCACGATGATGATGATGCTGATGATGGTCGGCAGCGTTTGTTGCTGTTTTTTGTTTAGGTCGTGTAATGTATTTCCCTACGTGCAGAAAACAGCATTCTGTGGAGAAAGTGTATGGCAATTGCTTTTTCACCAAACAGATTTACTTACAAATTAGTCAAGCACTTGCAACACACGCACACAATAAGTGTTTTCACCGTCTAAGGCAACGAATGGTTTAGTGTTTTTACATGGAAAAACTATCACACAAAATTTGCAAGAACGCAAAGAACGCGTTTTTTCACTGCTTCCGGGAACGGTTACTACGACAGTGTGGACGACGCGTCGTTTAGCACACAGCGCTCGGTGTTATCGCAATGGATGTCCCTTTTTGGGTCGTGTTTGCTCTCCCGCTCGTTCGTTTGCGTTAAGGGCTTTCATTTTCGTTCGTCCTTACGTGCAAGACTCATGCACCCATACCCATACCGCCATACGTAGGGATGGGAAAACTCCTTGGAAACGGAAAAATATCGCGCGCAGGCGCACCATGGCGTACTGCGATGTTCTGCAGGCGATGTTTAAATTAAAATTTGCTACTACTCGCGAAAAAAGGACAATGTCGAGGTGGCGCTATCTACATTTCAAAATGTTAAACATGCACTACAGGGAACGTCAATACAAAATTTATTTTTAGTATATTATTTTTTACATTTTCAATTTCATAATTCCATCGCAGAAAAGGCTCCTTACTTATATTTAAAAAAATGTGTCCGTACAAACTTTGCACAAGTTAAACGTTCTCCAATAAGTTGAGACGCAGGATAACTTGCGCATAAAATCTTTATTGCCTGCCCACTTAATTTATCTACCAGCCAGTCTTCAAGTACCTTAAGTGATACCACATCCTTACCGGCGGCAGGAATGCGATAAAACATAATTGTTTTACACTGCAGCGATGTGTTTATTGTGTTAGCAGGCGTTCTTGCTTGGATGAAAGGATTATGCTGCAGACGACGTTAGTCGCAGTGATATAATGAAACTGTTTCCATGCAGCTGCAGATACCACCGCTTTGTGTACACTTTCGTGCTGCTTCTCACGTGGCGTCTTGGATGGTTTTTTTTTGTCATTGCTTGCTATGGTCTGCGACAGTCGGGAGCTCCGTTGGCCGCCATCGTTAGCTCATTTTTGTCTGCTTACAGTCTAGCCACTCGAAAGTTTTTTGTTACTCGCTGCTACCGCTTCGCATGCCTTCTGTTACACTTTCCATTTTTAGGTGACTGGCTTAGCTTCACGTGGTGTGGCCGGCACATTATCATAACGTTTGCACAGTGACGCGAAAAAGGCACGTGTCCTTTTTGTGTGTTACGCCCCATTTGAACCCCTCGTACTTTAGGTGAAGCACTTTAAAGCACTTACGTTTACATCGCCACTGTTCTTCAAGCGTATGTTTCTTTTTTATGGTCGTTTGAATCACAGTTTCATCCTTTTCGGTGCATAGCTCCCAGTTCATTCCCTGCGCGAATGGGAGGGAATGAAAAAAAATGGTATCGCTTTTGGCCGTAAGCGTGATTTTTCTTTAGCGATGGTGAGTAGTGGATGCGCTATTGAAAACCTTCCCCATTCGCTTGGTTTACGCTAGCTTTATTCCACAATTTTCAGGTGGAAAACAAAGTGAAATAGAATTAGTGCGCATCGGTGCATCACAATACAATGCATCTGTGTGAGTTGACTGGCGGACTAGAGGAATATGTTTTGATCTAGGTAGAGAAAATGTTACACAAGAACTGATAAATAAAAATATGAAGCAATGAGAAACATAGCAAACAACAAAACGTATAAAAATTTTCCTAGAAAGGTCTCATCTAGGAAGCCAGTTATTGATTCTTGTTTGCTCAACCGACTTGAATGATGTTCGCGGACAGCCACTAGCGCTCGGTGTCCATTCGGTGGAGTTGATTTGTATCACTATTAAATTTCTTCACCCACCAACGGAATCAACTAAATCTTTCGTAAACAGACTCGGTAACGACACAGCGAAACCGGCAACGGCAACTAATTCCGTGCCATCCTGTTGGTGCGATAGTGCAGGAGGAAAGGATTTTTGTGCGAGCGTAGCCAAGCACACTGCGTTTGAAATGTTTTGCTTCTGCTCGAATCGGTTTTTACTATGGCTCGATGACTCGGTTGACTCGGGGAAGGTTAGATCCCGTGCAAATGCGCGACATATAGTGAACGAGATGGACGCAAAACACACAAAGCTTGATTCTCTTCTAATTCACTTCACTTCGAGCATCACCGGGGGTTTACTGTCTTCCTGCTGTCAATGTGAATGCGTTTTGTGTTGCTTTACAGGCTTTCGTTACTTTTATGCACCATCGTCAACGACCACCGGGCCCGCCACACCATTGATTTATTCGCAAAGCAGCAAGCTGTACGAGCGTGGCGCATCGCTTTTTCGTGCCCGATCGAAACGGCTGTGTTCTCGATGGGCTACTGTTTTTACTTCCATCTTTTGGGCAGCATTCATTTTTTCCTCTCCGTTGGCACAGTAGGCGCGCATTTTTTATGGTGATTTTATGACGACTGGAACACAAATGGCTAACGCACGTTCGTTGCCGGGTGGGAAATCCGGCATGCCAGCGAGCTGTGGTGGCCCGTTTTCGAGCCGCGCTTTCCGCGCTTGGTCGGTCAGTATGGAAGGCGCAATGACGTTTTTGTACGAACGTTCCTGTGGCATTCAGTTTTTTTTCGCATGTGGCCTAGCCGTTTCTCCTGTCAGTTGAAAACGGGGAAAGCGATGCGCTTGAGAAAAGGCATTTTTGGCCAACATTTTGCTAACTCACGAAATGTGCGCAGTGTCCGTGGTGCTTGACTGGAATGTAGTTTTTGCGAGTGCATGGTATCGCACCGTGTTTTTCTTTTTCTGTACCAATTTTTCAGTTTGAAAAAAAGCGCATTTTCTATAGAAAAAAAACAAAAAAATCACATGGGTCGCATCATTTAAATGTTTAAACTTGTATAAATACTTCTTGGAGCACGCCGGCATATTTATTACATTTGCGTTACGCTACTCCCCGCTAGATGGCGCCACTCAGATAAGGTGGCTGGGACGCATTTTGCTCATGTTCATTTTAATTTTTTACTTGACTTTTGAAAATTGCTAATGTTTTCTCGTCGTTTTCTAGTGAACTTGAAAACTTCTCTGTAATTTCATGCGTCACGTAATGTTGTTTGTATTTAATTAAAACGTACTTGATTTTGTGCACATAAATGGCGTGTTTTATGTTTTACCAAACCCCGATTTGGTTGGGTGTATTGAAGCTCGTTCGACAGTTTCCCCAATTCAATGATGTACATTGCAACATACGCTCCCCTTCAGAGCCACCGGGGGAAATGGCTCTAAATCGATGCGAAGCGTTTCGAAGGAGTTGTTTAGGGTTAAAGGACTGCCGCAACTGCTGCTGCTTCTGTTGCTCTCATGTTTCCATAAACCATGCCTAGCTCACCCTACTGCTCATCTTTTCACGAGAGGACGACGCAATTTCCACAACACAAGAGTCGCTGCAGCTGGGGCGAACGGGCGCATCGCACAAACCAAAAGGGGTATAATCAGAAAGGATTTCACCCGGGTTAAACACAGCGAAAGAGGAAACGGCCCAAGCGGGTGGGCACGTGAAGTGGCGTGGCGTATCATTATAATTTCATTATTACACCCATGTAACGGTGGAGGAAAGGGGGGGTGTGTTAGCGAGTTAATGTTTTCCGCTTCCTTGCCGTCTACCCCGGCCTTGGCCTCAGTGGTAGAAATGCGAAATTTGGAAATTGCTCATCTTTTGCATCAAGGAACCGGATCGTCCTCCTCATCGCAGATCGAAATGCATGCATGCATGCGAGGTAAATCCACTCTAAACGACGTTGAAAGTGGCTCTGAATATTAAACCATTGAGCGCGAGAAACTCACAGTTGCGTGACGGTGGTCGTTATCTTGTTCTGTTTATCTATGAGCCGATGTTGTACGTTCTGGGAAATTAATTCACAAACATACCGGTAACCAAAGGGATGATTCACAGGCGGTGAGGTTTTATTGATGCTCTTGGCCAGCTGGTAAGGAATTACAATAATACGGTTCAATGTTTTACACAGTTTGCACAACGACTTTACAGAGCTTTACTCTGTAAATGGTCTCTTACCACTCATGTATGTTAACATAATTTGTTCTTTTTCACACAATGACTATTACCAATTGCGCAATTTGTTTTCTATTTTGATTTTTAGTGTGGTGTGTTAAACATAATTTAACTGGAAAAGCAAAGAAAGTCTGTCTCTTCCTACCCTATCACATTTCCACTTTCCAAAACCCGTTCATCTTAAGATTGCAACGCAAATGATTCCCAATCATAGTAAAACCGGCAGCATTCGGCACAATGAAGTAGGAAGGGAGGAAAAAAAAACTAGCAACTATCATCGAGAATCAATCAAGCGAACAACTCTCGCAGCCACCCAATGTAATCGGTTTTCCAATATTGGAAGAGCACTACGCGGTTGGGCGGTTGTCATCACCGGCATCATCTCTCCGAGGACCATTCGTCTATTCGATTACATTCGCTAGGTAGTTCGCACGAAGAACGCGACAGTGTGTAGGGGGAGTAGCGACGTTTGGGCAATCTTCCCATGCTGTCGAAGCGGGACATGTGTCTAATAAATTAGGTAACGAACTAGGCGAGATACTTATTCGCAAAGTGGTGCGGGGTTTTCCTGTTTGTTAACGTTTCCCGCAATTGGATCTTGCTTCCCCGTTCCGTATGGGAATGTTTGCCAGGGTGGAGTATATTCGAATAGCGAAAATAAAATTCTCTTCTCTTCATCGATAGGAAATTGGATTGCAATCGTTTTATCAAACGTTTGTTTGTAGCATACGTGCAATTTCTTTGTATTACTTTTAGGAACGAGCACGTGCGGAAAACGTAGCAGAATTCAATTCGTTCGGAGTATTCTGACATATAAATGTTTAATTTGTTTATAATGGCATCGAATTTGTGACCTTAAAAATCAAATTACCACCGAGCAATCGTTTGAAAGTGATTTATTTAGTTTAGTAGACGTCTTTATGTAGTTTAGTAGAAGTCTTTATGAGCCTTATTAACTGTGAAGGAAGGAATTATACAGGAAAGGTTAAAACATTGACCCCCTCAGTTTCGATTCAAAGGTAATGCAATTAATGTATATATTTTAAAAATACTTAAAAAATATACACAAATCAAAGTGATGCACAATGAACTTTTGCAGCACGAGAGAAAAAAAACAACCAAACCCATGCCGCATAAAATATTCAGCGCCAGTGCGAGAAGGAAATTAGTTTTATGTTCATTTTTGCCATCCACACCTGCCATCATGATCTCGTATTCAGCGAAGCGACGCGATGTGATTTGTTTGTTTGTAGAAGAAAGTGCTCCAAAAACGTGTATCGTATCGTTATCCTGGCACCAGAAATAAATCACGTTCCGCACCCCTCTCTTCCCACCTCTCCCGGCGGTGGTGCAATTTCGTATGCAGAAGAATATCTTTCTCGTGCGGTGGTACTTCACTGTTTTGTTTTTGAATCCGATACGTCCGGATTGGATGAAAACAACACGCGGCAGCGGAGTGCAGTTCTATATTGTGCCATTGCGATATTGTGCACGCCGGCGTAATCCGCCAAAATCCGCCAAGCATCTTACTGGAATAAGATTTCCCATTCCCCACCGCAGTTATTGGGTGGGAACGATGATTTATGGGGAAGAAGCGATGCCTTTCATTCATAAAATATTCCACACATGAAATGGATATTTATTTGGGTAAATGCTTTAACCGAGTGCATGACGAAATTTCGATATCTATTTAATTGCCATTTCCAGTGGGTAGCCTTTTGAATGAAAGTTGACCCATTCGAATACAGCTCCTTCTTTGGCCTGATATTTGAAGCACACCAACTGAACGGGAACGTGAAGCAGCTCATTACGCTTGCATTGGATGAAGTTTTCGATTGAAATTTTCCACCCGTTCCGGAAGCCCCGAATGCCAACCGTCCAACACGGGTGTAGGAATTAGTGTCTGCCCCGAGTATCATCCAATTTCCCCGAGGTACGATTAAATAGCTTTTCTTTTGTCTTCTTTTCCCAGCGAAATGGTGGCAAAGTTGGACGTCTGGCGAAACACGACGCCACCGCTTCCTGGTTGGCGGGATGATGTGCACAAAGATGAAGGAAAGGGCCTCCAAAAAGTGGTGGAAATTTTCGCACAGGTTCAACGATACCTGCGGGACTGCGACTGGTCCGCGATGAGGTCCTTCGCATCGATGTTGGGTGGAAGGAACTTTCTTGCTTCCAAACATCTTCCACTACAATATGGGAGAGAGATTGCACTTTGGCGCTCGTACATTCGAACGCAGCGGCGAAAACAATCGCAAAAGAAGATCTTCGCACGAGAGAATCGCTGGTAGAATTATTTGGCTCGTTAGTAGAATAATAAACATTTCCTTCCACACCACCGTCTTGATGAAGATGACGGCGCACAGCAGGAATGAGTACGCCAAGGATGCTTTAATGCATTGCAAAAAAACAAACACAGACACACCGAAAAGGCAGCTAAACACATCTCACATTGCTAGTGAGTTCGGGTTATTCTGTTCGGGTTAGATTCGCCATCGGAGCGCAGGAATTCCGGAACGTACGAGAACAAGCAAAAGGACATTCACCACCGCCGGTGCTCGAGAAGTGGGATGAAGTTTTCCTTTCCTGCTCTTATCGGGCGGTCTGGAATGTTTGCAACTTTTTCACCAACTACTAAGAAACCCGTCCCCGCAAGAGTCTTCCACCGCGAGCGCCAAGAAAGGGGAATCGGTTTTCAAAACCGACTACTAACCGAACGAAAAGTTTTACTCCATTCTCGACACGACCGACGATCGATGCGCGGTCCGTGTATGGTTTTAAGTAAGCCGGTAATCAAATCGCACGATAAGAACGGCAATTGCCATTGCGTACGAAAGAAAGTGTCAAACTTGTCAGTGTCGGCCGAGGCTTTCGGAAGCCTTTTTGCCACCGATTGAGCTTGTGGTTTTTTCTTTCTTTCCGTCATTCAAGACATCGGAAAAAACAAAGACCGGGAGAAGCAGACGCTGCCGGCAAAAGGCGCACTCCGCTGAGTGAGTGGAGTATCTTTCCTTTAAGTGCACGATAAAAGTATTTCCTTCCCGTGCGGTACGCAGTTGCATGTATCGAAAGGGAAGAATATGGAAAATCGTCAGAGCAAAAATCGATATTGAAACCCCCTCCCCCCTCCGTTCCATCTTTCTCGAAAAAAGATACTTAGAATTCATTTTTTTCGTTGAATTGATTTCCCATACCACACACACACACACACGCACTCACACACACACACACACACACACACACACACACACAGAACTAGAAGGAGAAAAACTTTATCTTCAATATCGCCTGTATTGGTTTTGTTTTCTCTTCACCATAACGAAACCATATGGTGATATTGTGAGGAAGAAATTTACATAGAAAGAATTTCCAGTTTAGCGAATAAGGATGATATCGCCAAGGGTAGAGAGTATTGGATGTTTGTGGCAAAATGGCAAAAATATCTTTCAATCTGCAGATGACAGGGAGCTGACATGAAATATATGGCGTGACTGTTTGGAGTAATTCGGGATGAGTAACAAAAAAAAAAAAAAAATGAGGGCAATATTAAAGCCATGTAATATTTCTATTGCGGAATATAAAACTTAAATAAAAGCTAGACGTTACCATTATCATTTTTTAAATAAATTGTTTATTTAAATAATTTAGATTTGTAGGTTACGTATTTTTGAACAGATGAGATGAGATTGATCAATTATTCATAACGATGCCAAAGAGTATTCAACATAAATGGAACAAAATCTCTTGAACGGGTTTGTCGCAAAGTTTAGTTTAGCTATCTTGATTTTCTCTTACAAAAATCTAGAAAACCACAGCATAACTCCATTACAGCAGAAAAACCTGCGTGCGGAGATAATGTGTACGATGCGTAAAAATGAAAGGAAAATTGGATGAAAATTAGATTCACATAAATTCTCCTCCAGCTCACAATCTCATGATGCGATGACGCGTTCAAATATAAACGCACTCTACAACCCCGTGTGTCAGTCCGCATTGGAAAGTAGAAGAAAAAAAAAAACAAACTTAACGATGAACGTTTGCCAAAAAATCAATTTACCAACCAAATTTGTAACATCATTCGTGGTCATGGAATCATCGCCAAAACCGCCGCCAATTGCAGGAGCAAAGCATAAAGCAGTACGTGAACGGCACACCGCATCGCAATTTATGGCATACGCCAGGCATCGAAATACTTCCGTCAGAAAAAAGGTTGACTTTGGGAATGTACCTTTCCGCTGTAAAAGCACCCAACACGGGTGCAATTATCGTGTTTGGGGAAATAAAAGAGACGCAAAACTAATTCGATGAGATATCACTTATAGTGGAATGCGTTGCACCCCTGGGAGAGGAAGGGTTGTGGTTGATAATTGTACGTGAACATTTGCGCACAGCATGCTGTCAATCCGTCTTCGGTCGCGAGATCGATTTTCGATCAATAGAATTGCATTCCAACGTTCGGACCATCGGACCCGAAAAGATCGATCGATCAGTAGCTATTTAACATTCCGACGCAAGAACGGGACAGGCTGATGGGGTTAGAAAACGAGAACCGGAAAAAATACGTCGGACTGACCGGTTAACCGAAATGGTAGTAGCAGGAGCAGCTGCGCTGACCAACGGAAGATGCTGCAACAAGAGGAAGACCGAATTCTTTCCTCTTTGCAGCGGTGCTGCACTAAAGGGACTTTTCCCATTTTAGGGTACCATGATTCCAGAAGAGTGTCCGGGGATTCTTCCAACATAAAAGGCAATGGCCACTGCAGCAAACGTACCGGCAGGCAGCAGGAGCCGAAGTACGCCCGAGTCGTCCCGGAGATGGAGTGGATTTGTGTTATTTTTAGCAACAATTCCTTTTCCTTTGCGGTGAAGTGAAGTGCCGGGTGCAATAAAAATGCACAAGAAGCATCACCCCAAAGAAGGACACAAAAAAGGGTCAGAAATCGGACGGAATAGCCGGAAGCCTGGCCGCCTATCTGGCAGGCGAAGGAGGAGCTTTAGCATACGACGACGTTCGGCACGATTTTTGTAACCTCCACGTGTGCGCCACAACCTGGGTGAACTTTGAAGTACCGTGGAAGACGCTGAGGGGAGTCGATTGAGTCTTTGAAGTCCGGTTTAAAACTGCTCGGACAATAATGTCTAGTACCAGGTAGCATGAGCAGCAGCCGCCGGGCCAATAAAACAGTCTATCCCTTGACTATCGTATTGCTTGCTTTCTTCCGCAGCTACTTGTTTTCGTCTTCGTCTCGGTCGTCCTCTACGCCGCAATAGAGTGTTGTGTGAAGCTAAAATCAATCGTTTTTATACGCGTGACGACGGCCCTTTTGTGACGGTCGTGTATATAGCGGGAAGAAAGTGGACATGTCTCTCCGTTTCGTTAACGACGGGTCCTGAGATGATCAAACGCAAGCAGCAAACCGAGAAGGAAAAGCTCGTTTATTCCATACACGTTTCTTGCCGGGTTGGGTTGGCCGTCCGAATAAGAGATTCCGCACCGCACCGTGCGGTCGGTGGTGGTGGTGGTGGTACGGCGTGTAATTCCTAAAATAAATCTTTGTGACATTATGCTTCCATACACGCCGGTTCGCGTTCGCTACTGGCCCGTGGTCTACTGGTCGTGTTTGCAATGGATACCGAATTATGGGCAAATGGAACTTCCCTGTTTTTTTTTTTTTTAATGTAGTGTGTGTTCGCGTAAGCTTTCCATTTTTGGGGTAAGTGCTTTCTGAAACATCCTTGACAGGTTTTTCTTTCGCTTTTAGCACGCGTACACTCTCTTCCACACGCAAAACAACCACATCCAAAAAGCTAGCCGTATCACATTGGCGGGTTGGAATGGCGAAAAGTGATCCAAGCTGTTACACTGCTTCCAGTTGCTATAGGACTATCTGTTCTCTTAACGAAATAATGTAGAATTTTAAACGAATATTGTAACAAAAAACTACATTCCACAAGTTAGGCGATTTGGTGCACTAAAATTACAGCTGGAAGAATTTTTGATGCCACATCAATGGTTACTACGATGCATTTTATGTCGCTATCCGTCAAACCCGATTTTTTTTATTGTTGCTATCCGATCTAACCTCTCGTTTGTCAAATACCTGCCTTTTTTCACAAATTTTTGTAAAAATTTTCTAGTTTATAAAAATAAAAAATTCGATATTATAGAATCTGAACGCAGTGTACCAAACCCATCCGACCGCACACAGCATCCCATTTCGGGCAGGAATCTCGATACCGGTGGTGATAAAGAAACCGGTAGCCAACCGGGTCTTTTGATACGTGTGAGACAAACCGGAGACAGACAGCTCGACATCGTTTCCCACGATTTGGTCATCAGAATGTGTAACCGGGTAGAGCAGGGCTTTCCAGATTCGAAGATACATCGGACGTATGCCTCATGCCTAGCACCATTCGCGGGCTGCCCAGGCTGCCTCCTTATACGGCATCACGTTTGGTACGGGATAGAATTGTACCAATAGATAGCGGAGTAATGCATCGCATGCTCTCCACCCTATTGCCTATTTCGTCCAAAGATACAAGTGCATCTAACGGATCTCCGCTCTCCGATTGCGACTTTGTGAACGGACAGTCGAGTTCAACGACTTAAGTGAGCTAAAGTTGTATTATCGAAATCAACCACACTACAGGCGCTCTCAAGTGATAGTCCACGGACGGTTTCGCTTGAGTTCTTAATTGTATCCTTTGTTCACACCACGAGTTTGGACGCTGAAAACTGGGGCAGGATGAGTTGACGATGTGTTTGAAAAATTAAGAGATGACTCATAAATAAAAGCAACTTGCTTACGTTTTCTTCGTTCATGAGCAACGACACAAAGTATCACGTCCACGAGGTGTAATCAACTTTTTTACGGCTTTAGCGCACCCCAAGTCCGGGGGATGCATTCGAATGCAACCGGCTTCTTGCCGGTGCCGGAAAGCGCTACGTCACACATGTACTAACGCAAGCAATGATGATGCTCGTTAAAAACACACTTCTAAACTGTTTTTTTTTTTCGCCACAAAGAAGTGTTTGGAAAATGTAGTGTGCATACCTTGCACGAAAACTCTTCGTAATACCGTCGTGTGTCGTTTTGCTCGAGAGAGGTGTTAAGTAGCCGCTGGTTTCCGTTTCCGTAGAAACCGGTACAAGCAGTACTTAAGCGAAAGAGGACTGCAAAGTGCAAGAGTGCAAGTTTTGTCAGAAATTATCCACAAAGGACCAAACAAAGAAGAAAAATGCTGGAAAGTTACAGCTTCAAGAAAGTTGTTGCAGATGAAAAACTTAACCCTTTTCCGTGCTCTTGTGCCTAGGAGGTTGTTGACCGTTTCCCTACTAGCGTGTGTTTCAAAGCACAATGCAGTAGAGATGTAAGAAAGCCGCGTATGGCTGGGTTTGGTTTGGATTTACTTCTTGAAATACCATCTGAAAAACTTGCGCTTTGAAAGGGCACCGCAAAACTTTGTGAGCGATGTGATGAAAATCTCCAACTGCAAAAGGACATTCCAGAACACGTGCGATGTTACGCTACCTACTTTGCCTTTCCACAAACAGTACCGAGTTGGGTCGTACGTGACAAAATGTGAAAATGAGCTTTCGTATCCTCCAGCGGGAACAATAATGCTTGAGGCTGCTAGGAGGCAATCGAAGCGACAGAGACACACAACCACATCTCGCTCGTTCGGATCGTTCGTCCTTGCGGCAGTGCGGTTCCATACGACTAGGATTGTCCTTTTGCGAACGATATCCTAACGAATGGGGAGTATGCTGCTCGTTGTAACTGAATTTTAATTGCTCGTAACGTGTGGAAAGCAAACCAGAACGGTGGTTCAGCTGGTGTCGGCATATCGGTTCTTTCGATGCCTTTTTTTTTGTGTCTGACACGGACTCAATAGCCCAATTGTACTACAATCCAACCAAAAATATTCCTCTCTGGTGGTCCTAGCTGGATGGGAAGGCTATTTGTTCTATACGAAACACGAAGAAATGGAAGTAAAACGAATGGCGAAAAGGTAATTTAACTTTGCGTTCCAAAACGGCAACCATTTTGTGTATACCAAATCCAACGGGCTCGTAATCCATACTCGTAAAGCTGGCCATTAAAAAATTGGGAACAAAAGTAAACAGATTTACGACCCTGTTTGTGGTGAGCAGATTTGGTGGGCTCTCATAATTGCGATTCGCTTCTCGGGAAGCTACTCCAATTTCATGTTATTGTTTTATCGCCTACTATGACCATTCCCAGACCAATCATCATTCTGACGATAGTGATGTCCTTCTTTGTGGTATTTAATACCATATGCTATTCACAGTTTAGTTACGTTTCCCGCAGCCCGTTCTTTGTCGTCTCTAACACATCAAGATTCATGATTTCCATTTCCAAATTTGATGATAGTTAGTGGTCGCTCCTTCTTCATTTAAAGTGACATTTTCCGAAATCAAATTCTCATTACCGTTACTGTCATCTTCTTCTCTAGTGAGGGATACTAGATGTAACATTTACGGTCGCAACCGGCTAGGGAACATGATCGAATTTAGATGACGTGCAGCTCACACATAACTCTCTCTCCATGGACGAGACGCGATTTCAGATCTGCAGCATCTGTTTGCCAGCAGAGCGAAGGGCGCACAACAGACACTCGACGGAAGGATGTGCGCTACTTGTTCGTCTCAAGACGAGACGAGTTTCCCTCAAAGAGGCTTACTACACAATCCGGGTAGGGGAATACAAAGCAGGCCAAGTGGCGTCGCTCACATCGTTCCGCTTGTCTCCATCCTCCCCATCCATCCTTTTTTCTAGATTGCTGTTTTTGCTTTCACCAGACCGAGATAAATAGATGGATTTATGATGGGATTTATATAAACACAACCTCACTTCCTCGCTTCATGCGACAAAGTGTACGCGCCACTGCAGCGACGGTCGGTCCCCTAGGAGACGGGCACCAACCAAGAGGCTGACATTTTCCATCGGCTCCTAGGACGATGTAGTTGTTGTTGTTGTCAGGGGTGCCTCCAGGCACGTCTCATATTCATTCACAGAGACTGCCACTAATAAAATCTATCCTTATTCGTTATCGTTATCGAGGGGCACGAACGGGGAACATGACAGGACGAACTGAGACAGTTTCCCTCGCAAATAAAACCTTTCCGCAAACGGTTCGCTCCCTTCTATATCCGCCGTGCGCCTCGAAAGGGGTTTTTGGGGCGAGCGAATGAACGATTGCTTAGCAAAAAAGCGTTTCCTCGACTGACGACACACCGAAAAAATACGGATCCTAGAGATGCCAGTAAAACACTAGCAGGCGTTTCTAGTTTCATATGACCCTTTTTGAGTTTTGTTTAGCTAGCTAAGATTTTGAGATCTATACTTGGATTGTAGATTTGAAATTAAAATAGCAATTGAATCGAATTTTCATGTCAGAAAAACTGGTAATATAATATGATAAAAAAAGATACGTAGCATGCTGCATCTCAGTGTCGTATAACCCCTAGAACGAATATAAAGGAGGTTTTAGGTGAAACCAACAACAGTGTTAATTCCCCCCTCTTGGTAAAATTGACGAACCGCCGAGGAAGCCATCGGCAAACATAACTGACAACTACAGCCACGCGGCGATGGCATTCCGAACCGTGCCAGCAGTAGATGACCTAAATATGATGCGGTTCCGGACCGGGCTAGGAAGGATTGTACCACAGGACAAGTCCCCCGAGCCTGGGTAAACCCTTCGTGCCAAACCTCCGTGATCGAGCGCGGGAGGCTCGGGAGCAAAATAAATTTAAATGCATGAGCAAGCACAAACAGGCTTTAACAGCTCCCTCGGGGGAGCGAATATTGTGAACTTCGGGTTAGAGAGGAGTGGCTTAGGCTGCCCAAAAACCCGCCACTCAAATTTCGTTTATGGCAGTTGAATACTTAATAGCCAGGCTGGATAGGACTTCCGTTCTCCACGGTGTGCCCTCCTGGGCGCTAGAGTGATGTGGGGTGCTTATCAATATTCGCTCAAAAATTGATTTGCATGTTTGTTTTGATTAATTATTTACGACGAATCTGTATACCGGGGTGTTTGTCCTATCACACCCATCCCGCAGTTGTATGTTTTCCGCGAACTTTGGAATGGAAATTTCTATAAAATATTTACACAACACGGTGTCCACCTGCGCGCCCCGTGTAAACAATTTGACAACTGGAAATGCGTGTATGGGGGTCCCCTTTTGCCCCCTATCAAACTTTGTCCGGAAATAGAATATTCACAAAACGGTTCGTGAAAAATTTTGCTATAATGCAGTGATTGAAAAAGTGGAACGGATTTCACGATCTGTTGTGCCAATGGCACAAAATTTAAGGTAGCCACAGTGGGATCTGATTCTCGCATCCAGAACGACACAAAAACTGAATTAAATCGCAGCAGTATCAGCAGACGGCGGACATACCGGCGACGGCGATTGCATCAGCAATGTCGGAGCATGCTGCGACCGTATTTGCATCCACTATTCAGCCAAAGAGAGTTCGCTCTGTCCTCGAAAAGGAAAAGGACACAATGATAGGATGGCGAAAAAGATAAAATAGTTGTTATTTTATGAAAAATGCATTCCAAAAGGCAGGCTGAGTAGCGATTGTCTAGACTATGGGGAGAAAGACATCGGAAAAGTGACACAGAAGGCAGAAGTGTCTACAGTGGTCGTTCAGAGAGTGGTGTTACTGTACATCACGCTTTCATCTCTTCATTTTTGCATAAACACACTATCGACACTAGGTTTAAAAGTTTTGTAACTTTCTTCACATTTCTGTCCTACGGTTTACAAAAATCGTAAGCGATAAAGAACTTTTTAAATCTTTTTAAAACACTTTTTCAAGTGAAGAGCCGGTAAAAACAGCACTCGCTTTCGATGGATCGATTTTTTTTCCCGAAATGGTCACTCAAATCGTACGACTGGTCGACAGTTTTCGATTGCAACATAATATAAATAGCTATTCCACGGTTCTGTTCTATTTGCACGGTGGGATTGTGTGTTTCTGTGCGCATTATGCAAATTTAATGCATGCATACCGAAATGGTTGCGCTAGCTTGTACGTCTGCGGAGCAGTGACCGGGAATAGCTTCCAGTTTCCAAAGTTGTGTCGCGTGCGGTTACGCCAGTTGTGAAAAATAAACGCTACCTACGCGCCTACGATTTGGTACGGTACCGGATGCTGAGAAAATTGGAACGTGCGATTTTCAGCGCCCTCAGGAGAAGCGCGCCGTTCCAATGACAGGCTGCTGCGGAGACTAGAATTGGTGCACACTGTTATGCTCCCGTGCCCGAATCGATGATTGGCAAGCGGCCATTTCGGGTGATCATTTGGCGTCATATTGCTGGCTCGATTCGGTAAATGAAATTGCTTCCAATTTATACTGCCAGAGGCAGCTGTGGGTGTTGAGTGCGCGAGACATGCAAAGATTAAATTGCTTCTGGTGGTGCCTAGTGGTGGGCGTTGGGTGGAAATTGTTGACTCCGAATGCGCATTTCCGAGCTTTATCGCTTCGACCAGAAAACGATACATTTTAATTCACTAGAAGATAATACACTCGTTTCAACTGTGCACTTAACACAACATCCCACACTTCGGTGAATAGTTTCCTTCCCTTTTTCTTTAACTCGTACCGTCTTCCGTTTGAACGAGATTCGCTGCCATAAACATGCCTTTCCTTGTACATACCTAAAAAGATACAAGCACAAGAAAGAAAAGGTTAAATAAATCCAATCAAATCGATCACTAATGCATGGGGAGGAGGATGTATGGGTGTGTGTAAAAGAAAAGAACCAAATTCGATTTGTATTCGACTCTCTTTATTTCTTGTGTATCGGTGCGGGGACAGTCGCTGGAAGGGACCCGAAATGGACGATTCGTTTTCGCCCATTTTATTCAACACTTTAGCGTGGTACTGGCGGGATTCGGATAAAGTGTTTCCCACCCGTGGAAACGATTCCGGAATCAATAATCAACACAAAATTTGGGTATTTTTGTTCGTTTTGATGGAGTCAGACGGGCGCAAAAGCTTGCCAATTCTGTGTACATCAAACAAGCTCAATTTTATTAGAATTTTCTGCTTGATAAGGGGTTGCGGCACCGTTGTTGGTTGTTAATGCCCGATCCGACCAATGAAGAGTAATGTGCTTTTTTTCAGGAACGAACGATCCCAGTATCGTTTACGGGTAGATTTTGAGACCATTTATAACAATATAAAATTGCTTACATGTTTTTTCCCCGTCAGAAGGTAGCGCACAAAACGTAACAAAGTAGAAGCGGGTTCTGGGCAGTTTTAGAAAAAGTCAGAAAAATTCAAGAAACAATACATTGTTCTGTTCCTGGTCACGAATTCCAGACAAATTGCAAAACGAACGCCATGAACATCAGTACCAGGGCATGAATGGTACGAGAAAATGGTTCCTGAACACGTCGAGACTATAACGATGACCGTCGTTATATTTCTCGAGAGGTTTAAATTCTCATAACGCGTTAAGCTCGGGAGGATTTACACTCCGGCGTTATGTTCTATCAAGCTGGGCGTATGTTCGGAGCATAGTTTTGGGGATAGAAGTCTGAAATAAAACGATTATGTTCCTTCCCTGAGGGAGAAACGTGCGCAGAGATTGAGCGCGCATGGCTCAGGCGCCGTTCATCTATCCATTTATCTTAGTAAATTGGATTGTTCTGGCGGATACGTTTTCTTCAATTATGAACGAGGTGTCACGTATTGTTTGATAGTTTTATAAAACACAGTTCAATCACAGTGGTTAGTGCCATATACACCGTCAGGTGACAAATAACTCATGGCTACCAGGATTGGAATGCGCTGGCATTACGCGAGCCATTTTATGCACATTGCTAAGTACGTGTCAGATCCGAACAATCACTGAGTAAGCCGTGAAACACCGGATGGCGAATGGAAAGGTGAGATATTTCTAGTCCTCGTTACAGGATGGACTAAATGGGCTCCCTCATTAAAAGCCTCATAGAGCCATAGTGTTTAGCATACGAAAGTGTTCCACGGTGCGTATGACATGTGCGTGACGTGAAATAAATCACAATACTCACCAGTTCACCGGCAAGCCCTCAAACCTACCGACCGCAAAACACGTTATGCTAACGGGTGCACTAATTGGAGCAGGACGGATGGCAAAACGAGCGAAAGTATGGATAAACCCACATACTATCCCAACCCAAAGGCATGCTGTTGGTCAGTTGGTGCGCCACTTTACAACTCCAGGTGATAACTTGAAAGGTTTACCTTCGCATTATGCTCTGTATCAAAGTTGTGGCGATAGCTAGTTTCGCCCCTGTAAGTCCAGCGCCTGCTGTGCTGTGCTGACGGCATGTGCGGAAAGTGGCAATTTATTTAGTCTAACCTCACTTTCTGGTCCTCGTCGCACGAGTGACAAGCCGATGAAGCGCTCAACTCGACCCCTTTTTTTTGCACACCGGACACTTCACTCACAAATGGCGAGACGGTTTATAATTTGATTAAGATTTATTTCGCGCATGATGTCCGAGTGTACGGGTTTTGCATTTTTCCTTCTCCGTCTCCGTAAAACGGGGCAATTTGCGGCCCACATCGTGCTCGGGAAATCGCGCTGTCTTGTCGCGAGTCCGAGGACGACGTTGACGGCTGGGAATATGATGATCGATTATGCGGGCAGTTTCCGGGTGCTAAATAATGGGCAGCCCGCTATGCAAAGTAAAGCTGTGCCGCTTATAAAGGGTACGCGTTTTTTATTCCGATCGTGGGCAAAGTCCCGCTGCACGATGATAAAAAGTTGCAGCAGCTGTACGCCACGGTTGCTACGGCCGACCAGAACATGTGTATTATTTTTGCGACGTTAAAGTGACATTCGCTACGCTTGGCGAAAGTATCACGGTTGCCGGATGATAATGTATTCCTCCAGCCGGGTGTTAAATAATCAGCGTTCCAGCAGGCAAGTATGCCCCATTTTTTGTATGCTACTCACTTTTTTCTCATTCCAGCATGGCAAAAGGATCTGTTTTTCTTTTCTTGCGCTCCATTTTCCACGGGTTTCTGCACCTTAATTCGAAAAAAAGCAGATGCTAATAGGAAAAGAGGACAAACAATTTGCACAAAAATGGAAATTGCTTCCACTAGCTACTGCTGGCTGCCGGGACGGTCTGAGTAATATTTTGATAGCCAAAAGAAACCATAATTTCGCCCACAATCAATGTAATAAAGTTAGCGAAAGACGAGAGATGGAGAGAGAAAGTCAAGCGAGCAAAAAATAACAACGCCCAAAACGAAGTCATCACCATATAGACAGGGGCACGAGGCAACTGTCAATCCGATTAAATTGTGCGTTCATTTATTTAACGTTGGACGCAGGGGGGGAAATTCAGTTTTTGTTGGAACGCAGAAGAGTCCGCCGTCTTCGGTTCAGAAGGATCCAAGGCATTCATTTGTTTTCCATCGGTCATTAAGTTTTACATTAACGCAGCGAACCGAACAGACAACGGAGAGGAAAAACGGAAGGCAAGTATTATTCAGGTTAGAAGAAGCGTCTTTTCCATTTCCTTAAGGTTACATGAACAAGATCTGGGTCGATGTTATGAGATTATTTTATCGATTCGTCCATCAATAGCCACCATGGGAGTGATGATTGTTTAGCGTCTATTAATTTTGCTACTGAACCGGAACGGAAAGGAATACATTTAAATGAATTTGACTTCATACCTGGGTGACATTTTCAGCCACCGATCGACGCTCGTACACCACTAGTCAGTAAGATGTCAAGCAAATCGATAAGGACGGGATATATTATACACCCAGTTAAAAAGACTTTCCAAATATTGCGACATTATATGGCCTATGAAACCAAAGCTAAACGACGCAAACAGTGGTGGCAGTGAAGGCTATGGCTAT
Organism: Anopheles farauti; assembly: GCA_000473445.2. NCBI lineage: Eukaryota > Metazoa > Arthropoda > Insecta > Diptera > Culicidae > Anopheles > Anopheles farauti. Next base: position 14,683,232 of record KI915041.1, read on the forward strand.
AAACCATAATTAAAGTTCACTCATAATCGTATCACATTAGCGATACCTTACCGGTTCTATAGATAAGCAATGGATTTTAAATGTCAAACCTTCTTACGTTTCAAGCGCACAGACCGATAGTAAAAATGTTTACGAGCCTCTCGATCTCTCTCACTCTCACTCTCAGCAGTGGTTTGTTTTCATCAAACGTATTATTTTTTTAATATTATGGAAAATATTATGCCATTTCGGCCATCGAACAATCCATAAACTCACCGTTCGAATTGGGTTTCGGCTAATTGCCCGGGGTGAGGGCTTGATTATGATGGGAGTATCCAGGCGTTTATAGTTAGTCTTTTTTATTCCCAAATGGATACATTCGAATTGATCTAGTTAAGGAATGATAAGTGAGATCCATTTCCGAACAGATAACACCACTTTGACCGGATCGTCATAAGCAACTGGCGCGGGGAGTTAAAAGGAAGAGCAATAAAACTTAAGCCGATTATACATTAACCTGGCGCGGAATGGTTTTCGATTTAGGGGGTGTTTTTTGTTTTTGATTTACCTTGAAGCAGCACTCGCTGGCGCCTGCAAGCTGCAGAGATCGCCGTCGGCCTCGGTTGTGTTCGCGTTCGTTACGAACATGTATGCATTGTGGCGACCACCATCATGAAAACCATTGTTTGCGCTTAATTGGCCCCTAAAAAAGCGTTTGCAGGAGCCACAGGCTTAATAATGTCTTGCTAACCTTGATATTTGCACGCCGAAAGGGAAGGTTTCCAGATGTTGAACATGCACGCTTTTGGTCAGCTCCATAACATAGAGGGAAGGTACATGGTTGCCTGTTGTCTTTCACTAGATCGGTTGATAGTTAATTAATTTTTGATCCATAAGCTTCGGCACTCACTTGACTCCGACGCGGTGCCATGACAACGTGGGATTATGTCGACTATATGTCCCGTCAAGGATATAACGCTCCTCGCAGCGCAATGAGAACAGAAAATATGAATGATTTTTGTTTAACAATACCATAGCCTTACTGTTTAAATTTATTATAGCAGTGGATATACGACTATTTACGCACTTCGGTACCACCATAAAATTCTTGCGCAATGTAATAATCTCAAACACCCGAAAAGGTTTGCCCGTGCATTGTCCAGTTTTACGTACTTCCTGTCCCCACGATATCACCGGGTTTCATTTGCAGCCAGCCATCGCTCTCCCCGTCCAGGATAACCCCCCGCACCCCTCCCTCCCGTAGCTTCTTCTCCCCGTCCATCGATGATGGCGGCAAATGCGAAACGAGCGAAATTTGCATAATGCTCGTAATAAATTCTCCACGATTTGAAATTGAAATTTATTATTCGAAAGCTGCCCCGGACGGTGGCTGCACATTCGCAGGCCAGGGAATACTCGTCAATAATGACCGGACGAAAGTTTGATAGCAAGAATGTGCGAAAGAAATTCACTCCACAATTCCAGTGTGTGCAGGGCTATTTTTTTTCTTTCTTATTTTTTATGACTGCTTCTATTTTCCGTGCGATCCGATCCGATTCGCGCTCCTCGCTGTCACTCAAACGATGGCGTTTAAAGTTTCAGCGCGATTTTATCTCCTCTCGGTTTAAGTAGGCCACGGTTCGTTGATTTAAAGTAAGCACGGTCTGTTTCGATAGTGATGAGGTGAGACCAGCGGGGAAAAACGGCGTCCAATCCCCCGACCGGGAGTTGTTCAATTTTTACGACGCCACAAAATCAATAAAATGGTGTGTTGTTTTCTATGGTGTGGGAGAGTGTGGCAGACATCCGCGACGGTCGAAGATAATAAAAATGCTGCTCGCTCTAATTTTTATTGCCTGTCGTCCTGCACGTTAAATCTTCTCTTGTGCGGCGAAACAACAGCAAAAGGGACTGTAGTTGTATTCCTTTTAGTTTGAGTGTTGGGATGCGTGGATCGATGGGAGCGGCGTCTATGTTTAGTTGCAAAAGTAAGAAAAAAACGTTGAAATATTTACGACTTCTGCCGCAGGCGACATGAGCTTCTTTCTAGATCGATCCAATCGAACCGATGATCGAAGAAGAAAGCCACTCCCTTGCATACAAAACAAAATAGATCTACAAACTCTAAGTTCGTACGATCGACATTGAACGATGTAGCGGAATGTGGAGGTCACAATTGCATGAAAGCATGAATGACTATATCGCGAGCCGACTTGTCACGACACATTATTACCCACACGATACGATAGGAGAAAAAACTTACTTTATAACAAACGAAACAACTACGTCGCGAGAGTAATGGATATTCATTTCGCTAAATGCGTAGGATTGTGCCGGACAAGTGTCACCCGGCAGCCCGGTCCGCCCGGCCCACTGATATCTTGGTGGTGATAAATTAGGATTTCAACCGATTTGCATAAATTGCTGCAGCAGATATACGTGGGATAAATAGAGTGGACGCTCAAGCTGGACACAAATTCCGGAGCACGCAAGATATCGGTGCTAAACGTTTGCCGGCTCCGAGTGTGGTGAGGAGTTCTTAGAAAAAAAAAAACAGTTCGCTCAGAGATTAAACACTCTTTATGGTACGGCAAAATTGAGTGTTGCAAACTACGCCTTTAAGGTGTTGCCAGCTGCCTGCGTAGGCACGTTTTGAAATGGATCATTACTGGAAGCTATTGCTGGTGCTAATTTTCGACTACACCTGCCCCAATGACCAATTTGGAAATGTAACGAACTCTAGCGCACTTGTGAGGTGGCTCTAAAAACCGGACTCTAACGGGTTCGCACCGGGCTGTTGGGCCTGCTGTTGCACCTTCTTCTAATACCCACACGGTGTAACTGAGAGGTGTGCAAAATGTGGTCCGCTCTCGATCGATGGCTTCGAGTTTGTCTGAAGCTTCACAGCTACAGAAGTCTTCAGCACCTGACAAGTCTTCAGCCCATAGCGAGAGACAAGGGTAAAGGCGACGGATATGTCCATGTACTCCACCGGCTGACACTATTTGCATTCGACCCACTTGTTGCGAAACGCACAGTTACACACTGGTACGGTCGAACTGGACCAACATTGCCAGGAAAGTAGTACCTTTCTGTAAGCTCGTTTTGACCGCAAGATCTCGTCGCGCCCAGGTTGCGCAGAAAACGAGGAGGCTCTAGCCCGCAACGTCACAGCCCAGACTTAGGGCGTAGGAGTTTTCATTCAGCTAAAGTTGTCTGGCACAGCTGGCTCGAAGCTGGCATGAATGGAGAATGGAAGCAAGAATGAGTGGGCTTGGCTGTAGGCATCGTACTTCTTCAATGTTTTTCTTTGCTATTTCACCAGAGCAAGTTCTACGAACTAGGGCAGAAAATACACATATTTCATTCATCAACGGTACCATAACCATGAGCAGATAAAATAGATGATATTTCGTTATAATTCTTATAATTCCATAACCTCATAGTCCTCCCAATGACTAACTAGAATTGTTCCCTGAAAAGAAAATTCCCTAAAATATTTAGTTAGTTACACTATATTTAATGAACTTATAGTACTTTTTTCTTTTCCCAGCAACATTCCCATTCAATTGCTGCCAATTAAACGAGGCTTCCCCGTGATCATTACTTCTTTCATCACATACGGGAAACGTACACGGATCGTAATGCAACAACGCCGGCCGGATCGTTGGCGACGCGATGCAGATACACTTCTCGCGATCTCGCAATGCATAAGCACCACCACGACTGGCGACCGGAGCAGCATGACTTCGCGAAGATTGAGTTCTTCATATTTCTTCATTGACCCGCGATGCACCATTTCGTTGATCGTTTTGCAATTGCAGCACATTTGCATCCGCGGAACGCGAACACGGTCCCCGCGATCGCGATTGTTTGAAAATGGCAAACGGCATCGTCGCTAAACCATCTCCGGGCTTCAATCAATTCCAGTAGCACGACAACAGGACAAGGTTGTAGCGTTTTTAATGGGCTTGGAAGTGAGTTTTTACTACGCAAAAACCGGGATGTAAGCTCGGTACGTCGTGATACTTTTCTTGTCTGCGTGTGTGTTTTTACTTTTCGTTTCGTTCATATCGACCCGCGACGGAGATATTAATATTAATGGTAGCTGTTTGGTAATTACTGCTGCATAAAATCGTGCATAAAACTGGGGCCAACTTGTAACACCGGCAGCAAACCGACTGGCAAGGTGTTACACGGAAATTAACGTTCAATCTGGTGCGCCAACGACGGTGCCGATGGTAATGACCATCTTCCCTTCTCCCGAGCGGGGAATGACTTTTCCGAATCTCGATGCTCGTTTGCTCGGTGTATTGGGCGTGGTGTGGGTTAATTGTATGATTGCAGATTGTCCAATATTTATGAAAATTCTTGTTCACGGAAGAGCACAAGTACCATCGTGGTGCACGGGAACAGCAAGGTGGTGGTTATTGCTAGAGCGGGATTTTGCTATAATTTCAAGAAACCTTCCAACATCCCAGAGGGGCCATGGTACGGTGAGTCGGCTATGATGGAGAAAGAAGACGTGGAAGAAAATCTGACGGGGAGAAGGAGATGGTGCTGGATGGAAAACATTTTTCCACCCGTAAAACACTGGTAGCAGCAGCAGCAACAGCAGCAACCGGATGGAGATAATTAAAATCCTGCCAGCTGGAGAAGCCGGGAAAATTTGGCACCAAACAGCATCGCGCGGCCCCGAGATTGGACGATAAAGGACACGATGCGTGGCGATGCGGGTGTTTTGCGGGTTATAACGTTCGTTCCGAATGGATTTATGCGCGTTACGAGACTTAAATCATTACGAAAGTTTTGCAACCGCGCGGCTTTGGCATACCTTTTTTGTGTTTCTCCTTTACACGGGGAGGTGATTTGACTTTTACAAGCACGCTTTTCGAATGGGGGCCTCCTCTAAGATGGTACGGTAGTTTGGGAAAGGGGATGAATAATTAATGAAAAGCAATTTGAATTATTTGAACAGCTACAATCTCTTGTGCACCGGGAGCCAATTTATCTAGCGGGAGCCGCTTACCGGACGTTGGTTTTAAGCTGCTGTTTGATTAATTAGTAAGTGATTTCTTTCGTGAAACATAAATAAAGCCTGCCACAGCAATCATTGGGTCGGCTTTGTCCTGCAGCGTTTTACGTTTTTTGTACTTCTTTTGAGTATGATTAGAAATTTTGAATAATATTATCAAGCATTTTTCAAGCACCGACACATTAAGCAGAAATGGGAATGAATTAGACAAATTTATATTGAAAAAATGGTTGTGTGTTGACTTTCCAGAAATTGATTGCAAAATAACAATTGTAAACATAATAAATTTAACCAATTTACAATTTAAGCTACTAACATGTTGAAGTTACATAGGGAAAAAACATGTAAAAAAAATTCAATCAAAACAGAAAAAACGAAACGAAAAGAGATTATTTTCACGCAGATTTCGTGGTAGACATTTGAGACCGAATAACATTCTTACGCATTCCACGTTTTGGAGCGGAACAAAAGCTCAACCGCCACAGCTCAACCTCGGCGGCTTTCCCATCTATCATTCACGCCATAATAATACGCCCGATGGTGACAATTGTTTGCCGTCAACATGTGCCGGGCGACAGTCGGGGAACAGAAAACGAGAATCATTTCGCTCCGTCGTATCCAAAACAGTCGCGGAAAAATGTTAAACACGGTGGCGCGTTTCCGTTTTGTAACCCTCGTGCGACCCATGTACGGTATCTGCGCTTGGTGGGTTTGTTTGTTGCACGTGAAGGCCACCGAAGGCCTTAGCCCCCGTTGGGTTGTGTACGTGCAGTATGAAAGCTGGAGAGAAAAAAAAGAGATGATTGCGTGAAAAACGTGCCCTTCACACAGACGAAGCTTTTTTTGTTTTTCGTTGCGCCTGCAAATGCGATCCCAGCAGAACGGGTTACGGACAGTAACCGATAAGCTGTGGGAGGCGGTGGTAGTGGAAACGGAATAAGAAATGGGTTTGGGGTAAAGGCAGCCGCACAAATCACTCGCTAATACACCACGAGGCACAAACAAACAACAAGAGAAGGCTTTTTCGCCAGGAAAGGAAGATTCCTTTTTAAAGCCGTGTTGAGCTCGGGAGCTTTAAGAAGAACGGATTACACGAACTTAGCATGACGAGGCGCCCAATCTGCTACGCATTGTTTGCGCAAAAGTAAAGGAAGAACTTAGGTTTTTCCGAACACCGAGCCCGTAGCTTCACATTTCGGTCGCCGGTTCTGGTGTTTGTGGTGTAATCTAATTTTTTTCGTGAAAAAAATGAACCACTTGCACACACGATTCCTGAACGCTCCATTACCAGCGCGTGATTTCGATAAACGAGAGCGGAGGCTGCGGGTTGTGCCTACCTTTCAGGCGCTTCACACAGCCCAAAACACTAAAAAGCTAGCGAAGCGAAACCCAGCGGACGGAAGTGACAAATGCGCTCGTAAAGGTGCGTACCGAAGGGGGTGGGGAGGGAAGATTAAATATTTCGTTTACTTACGATCACGCCCCCCCCATCAGGTCGGTTCCTTCACTGGGGTCGAAATTTTTCGCCTCGCTTCACCGTACCCGTCCCGGGAGCGCCATCTCGCGGAAAACAAATGAGATATTGGGCACGGGCATGGTAAACAACAGCGTTGGCGTAAGGGAAGGACCGAACGGAAGAACCGTTCGGTGGTGACCCAGGGCGGAAATGATAAATCTCTGTGCCCTGGTGTACTCGTGTCGAATCCTGCCGTACCGGTAGAAGGAAGGCGTGAAAATGGTGTCTCCCGTACTTCCGGCACGGGAGCAGGAAGTGCCGCAGGACGCCGAGAAACACGGAAAAGAATGCTAAATTAAGGCCATCAAACAACGCCTGACCGTTTCTCACACCACGATTCGGGATAGCACCGACGGCCAGGTAGCGCTCGTGTCTTTTGCTCCTCTGGTTGGTTCCCTATTTTGGAAGCAAAAGTGCTATTTTTAGTACGGTTTCTTCCATTCGATGGTTTGCCTGCCGCGCCCCGGTTACTGAATTCTTTATTAAATGAATTCAATCCAAGGAAATGATTACTTTGGCTTCCTTGTGCCGTTGGTAACGTTGGAAGAAGGGTCAACCGATGGCAGCTAGAACCGTGCGGTAAAAGGTTAGATAAACCCATCACTGGGTCCGGAATCGGGTCATGATTGTAGTAGACGGTTGGTTAGCATTACTTCTTTTGTTAAAGCATTTGCACTCCGAACTTTATTTAGAGGATAATGCATCAAAGGCTTTCGGCAAATAAAGTTAGTGAGCAAAGGATATTGTTGTAACGGACGTGATCCATATTTTGAGGTTAAGTTGTTAAATGGAAGTTCAAGCGAAGTTTTGAAATTGGATTGTTGCTAAGGAAGCTTGGATGGCTGCTGAGATACTTCTTCCGTACACTGTTTTAGAGCAAGAAAGTTAAGCACATCCCAATTTCACATATTTGTATATTGGTGTAATATAAACGAAATTATGCAAATACCAAAAAAAAAAAAATCCAATGTGGTATTTTCGCTTTTAAATCCCAAAAAACGTATTAATCCTCATTAAAGCGAAACGATCTGACCCTTCCTTGTCCTTATTCTGGAGAAAGGGCAACAACCAACCACACTTTTACTGGAAGCGCGCGGTTCTCGTACGAAAATGCGCGATGGAAAAGGAAAGGAAGAGTATACGAAATAATGGAAAGTCACGTCCGTGCCATCATCGTACACTTACACGCAGGGAATGCCGTTGCGCTTCGAGTCGAGTTCGAGCCCGTCAAAAGTCTTTACGACTTCCTATTGGTTTCGGTTTTACGACAAAACGAAAATGCACGAACGGTGTTTCATTTCAGTGCCAAAAACAAGAAAAAAATCGTACCGATCCCAACAAACTGGTGAAGTTTGCCCTACCCGAAGGATGTTCGGTCGTATAAAATAAATTGTTCCGGAATGTTGATAGCATCAACGTGCGTATGGTGCGAGTATGTGCTAGAACAAAACAATGTAGGCACAACGATTGCACAACAGCTGCCCCTTTATCGTTTTCCGAGAAAACACATACACGCACCCGCGTATGTCCATCGGAATAGTATTGCGGAAGGCAAAATATGACAGCTGTCACGGATGAAGTGTGCGTCTGGGTTGACAACAACGGGATCGTCCCCGTTCACTATCAGCTCGTGTCATGATTGGGACATGAAGTTTTATTTCCCCGTGATGGACGCTTGAAGACTAGAGCGCTGCTGCTAATTCCGTACCGGTGACATTGGTAGCCTGCCGGAAAAAAGGGACAGTTTCGTTTGTGTCGCATCACGCAGGACCGGATGAACCAGATATGATTCGGGAACGAATTTATGAGACTTTTAAAACCGATAACAATTCGTCCCCTTGCTATGCCGGGTGGGAATGTGGTTCAAGGAAAAAAAGGACTTCTCACAAACTGTTCGAAGAGGTAGCGAGCAAGAGAACAATTCTTGCGAAACAACTTTACCGTCCCGAAGCCAATTGCTTCGAGTGTTCGTGTGGACAACGCAATAAATCTTTGTTTCGAGCTCTGACCTACGACATCGTGTGCCTGGGTGCGCTAGGAAAGGGGCGGGCATGATGTCGTTGAAGGGACTGGGAGCAAGTTCTAAACACATTGTAGATGCCAACTATCATCCGTTTGCTACAGCCCTCAGCTATGTGTCGAGTGTCACTAGCTCCTGCCGCTTGAAGAGTTCCCGTTCACAGAAGAATAGGTTAAGTTTCACGAGCATATACCTTAAGGATGTTCCCATCTCCTGCTGTGTAACAGAAGTGGTGATGCAAGAAGTGCAAGTTATTCGCATACACCCTCTTGACTTCGAACCTTTACGCAATGCGCAAGTTTTCCAGCAGCACAACTAGAATGCTGCCAAACAGGACAAAGCGCTTCTTCCTGTAAAAAAAGGGCAAAACAATACCCGATACACGACACCCTTGAAGTGTGTTCTTAAAGAAAAGCGTCCCATTAGAACCCATTTTCTATTGTTCCCGTGTATGACCACCGCCGCGTGCCCTTTATTACTGTCAACGAGCACCGGGTCGAATCTTCATTGCTTCTCCGCGACTAGCGCGAGACACCTGGCGAGGCGTTGGACCAGTAGGGCGTGGAAAGTTATAACGAGGGAGGCTTGCCTGAAAATCGTTCACCTGGGCTTCCAGCTGGAAAATCATTCACCGGCACGGTAGGTAAACCAACACTGGTCGAAAACTTTTTGACCCGACGGTGACTCGGTTCGGCTCGTTCACCAAAAGATCACCAGCGAGTGCTTTACCTTGCTTGCCCAAGTATTTCAACCTTCTCCGGCGTTGGGTCGTGAAGTTCTGGTTTGGTTTTGTTTTGGTCTTGCCTGCTGCTGCTGCTGCTGCCGCTCGAGCCATGTTAAAAGTGAAAGTTTTTCACTCCCATTCTTTTCGAGAGCCGCGGCCGGTGTCGCCATTTTTTCTCATGTGTCGTTTGCGAAGTGCTTTCTCCGGGTTGGCGGCTTTCACTAAATGAGGCCGAGGCCATCGATTTGCCCAACCAACGCGTTAATGGAGGAGAACTTTTACAAACATCTCACACCACCGTGCTCTGCTGCGGGTATTTGCTCAGTTTGTTGTTCTGTTCTGTTTTGTTGCCTTCTGGTGGTAGCAGCAGCTGCTGCCGCAGGCAACCCCTTTGACAAACAGCCGGCACAAAAACACATTTTGACACCTAAACAACCTGGCACCATACAGCTTCACCAACTTTGTCTCCTTAGTGAGCAACGGTTTTGCAAGCGAGTTCGGTATTCGTCCTCAAGTCGTCCTTGAGACCATACGGGAGGATGGTGGAGAAAACAATTTCGGTGGCGGAAGCTGTTTCGGAGCTGATTTATGATTATAGATTTCCACCAAACTCCTTCGAACCGTGTCTGTTTGGCATGGGCCATCGAGACTCCGTAGCAACGAGACATAGGAGGCAAAAATGGCAGTAAGCCATGATGATTGAGAATTGAATGAGTGTGCGATAAAAATTGGCGTAGGCTGCTTGCCAATAACCATTCGGTTTATTTGGATTTTTTTTCAACGCAATGGAAGTAAATTTACGTTACCGATTTCATATCGTACCAGTAGGAGAGTTGGATAAATAGTATCAAAAGTCCTATAATGATTTGTGTGAATTGATTCCAATCCACAATATAAATCCTTCAACAAACTTTCAAAGTTCGAAGCAATGACTAAAGTTGTTCTGCAAGCAAACGTTGTAAACTTTGCACATAAAAAAACCCACTGATAAGATAAATTATGCGTCACTGCGTATTTACGGACGTGGTACGGATTGCTAGTGGCATACGCACATCAGCTTTTATTCAGAAATTTATTCCTATTCATTTAAAATTCTCCGATATTGCAAAGAGAAAGTTTTTTATAATAGCTTTTCCGGTTTGTCATGAGCGAATGGCACAGACCACGTTTTGTGTGATGATTTCTCATCTCTGAAGCATCATAAAAATGTGCCTTAAAGATCTTAATAATATTCAAAACCTTAGCATTCAAAAAATACCGTCACGTGCTGGACAAGAATGCTCAAAAAGACATCTCCAGTTGGTCATTCCCGTGCCGTTCTCAATTACGATTACGCAAAACGATTTCACGGTTCGATGGTTCCTTCACTTATCTGTTCTACATCACTGTGGAAACGGATGCTGCGGCGGATCTGAAATGATCCGCGCAGAACCGATTGTGGCTGTGACGGGAGCAGATTAAACGTCAAACCACGAGCTTTGGATTAAGATTGTTATCGTTGGATTAGTGTATGGTCACAGGTGGGCAGGTTCTTTTGTTTTTTTTTGTTTTTGTTTATCTTTAAAATATACACTGAAATGGACCTATGTCACCCATGCTCAAAATAGATCGCCGAGAATGGGTTTCCTCCTCTCTGACCTCCAAATCCGTTCCAAATCGCTTAAGACCTAATTACGGAAAATGAATCCCACTAATGCGCTTCTTTGACCAGCCCACAGGTCACAGGGTTGTCGCGTCCCGATACACAGCAAAATCGATTGGTTCCTTTTCCTGGTTTCACCCCTACTTCTCCGCTCACTCCCACCAAACTTACCTTGTTGGGCATTATGTGCCAGGAGCGACGTTTGCCCTGTCGCTGGCTGCCGGCGCTGGTGCTGCTGCACAGTGACGTGTTCTCGTAGATTTCGCTCGGTATCGGGCTGTTGAGATTGGTGGTGGAGTCGATCGTCGGGCAGGGCGATGAGGCGGGCGACAGCGTAAAGCAGCCCGAATCGTGCGATTGAATAATTTTTAATCTGTTGCCCGGACAGATACCCTGTGTGTGTGGAAATGAGAAAAAGCATAGTATACGAGTGAGTATGCGCTGCAAGTGGGGAAAGCAAAAGCAATCCAACAGACTAGTCGGTGGTTGCGGTTTGGAACGTCCGCTGCTAAACGAGGAAAGTAGAAATAATTGAATTGAACCTAAAACCCGTTCGATCCGTTCGATTTAAATCCCATTCCGACGAACATGAGTGCATGATAAACAAATAAGCTTCTTCACTGCCGGTGCGATATGCAGGTCCACACTGCGCCGAAGGACAATATTTGTTCGGCAAGCAGAAGAGACAAACAAAAAGAGAAAAGTGTACCGAAACAAATAGAAAATCCATTTCAAAATAATCTGATCAACCTCGCGCGAGACGCAGAACTGAGCGACAGTATTTGTTTTGCTAAGCAATAGCACAAAAAAAGACAATGCATTCGCTGGGTGGTGTGATATGCGGTGAGTATATCTTTCAGGCGCACCGTTTTACAGCGTTTGGTAGATTTTAGAATGTACTGCTGTTGGAAATACAGGAGACGAAGAAAAAACAATCAATCGTGATGTAATCTTTTGCAGAGCCAGGACGGAGCGGATTTAAACGGACATGGTCGCTAAACTCGAATCGATACGGATCGGAAGTGGATTGATGTTGAGCAACGAACGAAATGGCTAAAACAAGAAAAGCCACTCCCCCATGAAGGTTTGCATTCAAAGGCGGCAACCGGCAAAAATGGTGCGTGTAGCGTCGGTCGGAGTATCGGTTGCCATTCGACCGTACAATGTAGAAGGATCCCCGGGATACGCAGGACACGGTTCGCATCAGCGTCAGGATGGATCAGAAAGTTGGCCCGATCCGTAGTATGATGTAGCGTAAAAAAAGTTAGATTGTTTTTCCTCTTTTCGTGGCGAATTTTCTCATGCGAATGCAAAAGGAGGAAACAAATTTCGATCGCTTTTGCCGATTTTCTCGAACGAACTGTCCCTGTTTGCTGGAGGATGGTATCCACGCTAGGAAAAGAAAATGACAATAGGATATCGTTTCATGCAGCAGGCGGTGCCGGAAAAGCGTTCCGGAAGGTGAGCTTAGCTAGGTTGGCGTGATCTATTCTTCATCGAGGTAATGGTATGAAGAGCAATAGACTGTTTTAGCCTCAACGGCTAGGGGCTATTGTTTTCCACTTTGAGTAGCTTTGTTAGTTTTTCTCGTCATCTTAATCCATCCACAAAAGGTAGCTCCTATAGGTGTTATCAATGTCAAGGAAGGCGTCACGAAAATTGATAGACGGTTCCAGTTTTGTTCTCTTTTTGCACCCATCCTTCATTTTAATCAAGTCTCTATAGTGTAGGTTCGAAACACAATTTAGGGGAAACGCTAAGTACATCATGGAAACGTTGACACTTGCTTGATTGAGAGCCGCAATGAAACTTTCCAAGAATCGTGTTCAGAAACTTTGAATATTGGAAAAACTCCCATCGAACGCTCTTTCAATTTGTTCACGATCTGGTTCTGACCTATTGAAATCGCAGTAGGCATTTACTTCACTTTTACCCGAGTTGTATATGAAATTTGCAATTCGTAACTCATGAGCGCACTGGAATGTGTTTTTACTTTTAAGCACAAAACAGTGAGAAATTTATGCGTAAGCACAATGGCACAATCGTGTACAAGCAATACATACGCAGATGAAACTTTGTCGAAATTGATTTTCTACGCTTGCTGCCACCAACGATCCGTAGAAGTAACGTGGAAGCTTCGTTCCAAAGGTAAAAGTTTTGCGAATTGAGTTTACATGTTACGTTTACACTTTTTACACGGCAGCTTAGTCATGGAAGTTTTGCAAAAGACAGCAAGAAGTGAATAAAAAAATTGATGCTAAAGTAACGAGCAGGAACGCGTTTCGAGAAAGAGAAATTGACTCGAGAAGGGGGAATAGAAATATTGATTGTTTTTTCATGATTTATCATTGGCTAAAAGACGAAACTGTAGGAGTGCAGTAAATGGATTGAATGAAAAAAAAAAACTTGAAATGAACATTTTTCAATATTGACGTGAAGTAATATTTTACGAGCGAATTCGATTATTAGAAAAATATCACTATAGTATTTATAGACAAACAGATACACCAGTATTTTGTGAAGTGGCGCCATCTCTTGGTGAGGAGCACAATTCCTAAAAACCTAGGATGTTTAGAAATTTTTGTTAACCTATATTCATTTTCTCACATAATCCTGAACAGAAAAGTTCATGTAATTATGATGAACCATGTTTGTGTTTGCATATAGCAACCATTTTTATCAGTACATTCACAGCGTCCTAAAACAATCTGTGCCGTAATAAAAATCAACACCATAATCCACTTTATTCTATCGGTTTAAGGTATTGATTGATGTATGGATTGACGGCTGGCAAGATGTTGATTATGCGGGACTAGGGTGTCAAGTTTGGTGTTGTATTTCATCAAACCAGGCAAGTTCCTCGAAGTCAGGCTGCCGCTACCGATGGTTAAAGAACCCACGCTATAAGACAAAATTCTCTAGTGTATCGCAATTTACACAAGAAAGAAGAAGCGCTACGAAAGTAAAGTTTAATTTTGTTTCCCTTCGCTTTGGATGTGCCTTCCTGGTGGGGTAGACGCGTACAATTGACTAACAATTCCACCACAACACTTGCTCGAAAATGATGAACCTATGTTGAGGGAGGAAGAATAGTCGGGTGGAAAATAAACAGCCCCGTAAAAGTTGGTGAGAAAATAAGAAGCGCACGAGCGAATACAAATTTGCTGACTGCATATCCTTGCGTAAGAGGAATTCACAGGAGAAATCGAATCCAAAGCGGAAACTGAAAGTCGAGAGCAAAGAAGAGGAAGGTTTGTTTACCGTGCTCGTGGTAAAAGGATCCAACAATCTACCGGCGGTGGATATGTTGAGGTTCCATCCGGTGGATGTGGATGTACGAGAGTATGTGAACGTATCATCTTGTACAATCTTCCGCACAGATCCAAGGGATCGCGAGAATTGAAAATAAAAAGCATAACCGAGAGAGTTTCTGGTGTAGGAAAACAAATTTTGTGAAACCATCGGAATCTTTGCCAGATCCCGCAGTGGAAAAGTTTGGTTCTTTTGGGAAGGTTCTAGTGGGTTTACAAGAATGCCCGCCAAGATCTACCATTCAGATAACGCTGGCAGATTTCATTCCATTGCCGATGAAGCGCGGAGCCAGCGTAAGATTGAAATGCTACGAAAGTGATCCGTACAGGATCCACACAACTCAGCCTCCATATCCACACTGTTACTGAAAAAGGTGGCTAATGTTTCGCCTTTTTTGTCTTCCTCTAGCAGTTCCTCCACCGAATGATGAACGATGTACACCGCATACGAGGGAATTCCCAAGGTTCTCTCACCTTCGTCCATCCCTCGCTGTCCGATAAGAAACGGGACTGAATCGAAAGGAAACGAGACAGGAATTCGACGCAGCCTTGCTTGTGGGCCAGGTAGAATCGTTATTGAGAGGCTGAAACAACGATCCTCCCTGCAAGACAAATCAACACAATTTGTTTACCGTGCGGCTGACTGAGTGACTGGTTGGGCCAAAATGTTCCCGGGTTTCAGCTGAGAGGCCGAAAACTTCGGAGCAATTTTTATTGAATAGCAGACGGGGAAAAAGATGCGGGCTTCGTTTTGTGGGACCAAATATTTGAGGGTACAACTCCGCAGGGAGCCACCAAGTTCGGTCAGTAAGAAGTCAATCGCAAAAGCAATTGACTATGCCTCGGAGTATGTGTACTCGATTGTGCTTAGGGGAGGCGAGGCGCCATCGGTGATGACACACACACAGGCACAGTGATGGGTGCAATATTATGCTGGAGAAGGAGATGTGTACACACAAAACTGATGAGTCAATAGCATCACCATAGAGATGGGATTCTATTAGAGAGCCTTAGGCACGAAATGTATGCAGCTGTCTTTACGAAGGATGCACGTCTGATTGGTAAGCAACATTAAGTGGAGAATGAATCTGCTTGACAGTTCTCGGAAATTAGATGGCAGTAGGGCTCGTAATAAGTCGTAACTCAAAATACTAACTTGAAGATGCTAAATGGATTATGCGCTAAATATTATGGTCACTTAAATACGATGTTTGCTTCATAGTGACATAAGAAAAGTTCGTTCGTTCGTTTTTGGAAATATATGTATATTTTCTTATCAATGGAAATGGAAAACAACTTATCAGGTACTTTGTTCTACCATACCATAAAAAATACGATCAATTAGTTTATTAAATAATCTGTACGATATTTACAACGAGACTCCATTTAACAATTGAGTGTAATTTAAAAGTTTGCGAAGTGAAATTTAAAACTCCAACATTACGGATATCATAAAGGACGAAAAGAATAAACGAAAAAAAAGAACCACTTTGCAGGTACCAGCAGTTGGTGCGATTTGGGTGGTTCAAGCACATAAAATGCAATTATCCAAAGTGGTGTGCGGTTCGGCTCTTTGGATCCAACGGCTCATCGGTGTTTGCAATGTGTAAAATTGCACGTTAAATGGATTTATGAAACGCAGAACACAGCCACATACGCACACACACACGGTGTAAGCCACTTCGGTATTATTGCATTTTAAGTGTTTTTTGTTGCGTTTGATTGGGATTCCCTTGTAATTTTTATTGTTTGTCTTTTATTGTCTTCTCTTTCGGTGTGCCACATTGGCCATTTTCAGGGATCGGAGCCAGTAGGGTGCAGCAAATGCAGCTCGAAATTGAAATGTGTGTTCGACACCGGTCGTTGAAAGGGAATCTTGAGCGGGAACAAAAGCGAAAATATGTCCAAGTTTTGTTTTCTCCTTTCTCCTGCCCTCTCATGGTATGAAATTAAATTGGTCGGCTTAATTCGTTCCACCTAAGAGCGGACGCATGTTGCGTCCTCTCGTGTGTCCCACAAGTCGTTCTCCGTACGCGTCTCCCTTCAGCCCACCGTAAATGCATCGTTCATTAATAGCAATGCGTTTCGGTTGCGTTTGATGCTATATGTGAGGTTCTTTTGACTTTGTTTTGTGAAAAACGCTCATGGCGGCGGAACATGCTTTCGAATCGATTTCCCCGGCAGCGTATCGCGATGAAGCTTGATTAATTTTATTTGACATTCATTCGATGCGCTCGGAACGAGAGGGCGCAGTAACGGCGGGGTAAGATTAATCCCTGGGAGAGATACAAAAAATGACTGTCGGCAAACATTAACAACATCCACGAAGAGAGTGTTGCACGAGAGGGTGCAAGGAATTAAATGCAACCATTTCGAAAGTACTCTGGTAGAAATGGGCATGAAAAAACCAAAAAAACACACACACACACACACACACACATCCCTAACGTGCAACTTTCGACCGTTTCGAAATGTTGTCGAATTTATAAAAATAATTGCAGCAACACCACACCCATCGCGAGCGGTCCAATATATTGTAATCTCTTAACTGCATTACGGTGTGACGTAAATTTACAACACTTCATCCGGTCAACAAAACCGTACGCCTGGGAGGGAAAGGATGCATTTTGTTGCGGGCCAAATGATAAATTATTCATGCTGTGTCGCGCGGGAAGAGAAACTTTCCGTAACTATCTGCTCCAGAGTAATTGCAGTGTCCCAATCGGCTGGACGGCTGGCTTTAGAAGAAGGCACGCCGCCAATTTCGGTGAGTGCACTCTTATGCAATTGGACAAACTTGTTTCGATAAAAGTAAAATGCACGTCCTGCTAGGACATTTCCTGCTGGCTACATTCGAGAGTTGTGTTGGAGTGAAAACCTCACAGGAACTTGTGGGTACTAATGGGTTTTCAAGCTATCCAAATCTAAATTACTTCTATTCTTCGTGGAGATGAAGATGTGCAAAGGCTCTTTACAAACTGTATTGAGTGCATAAAACTTCTCGAAATAAACGAAAATACTAATCATCCGACTCTCTTCACTCTCAATGCATGGTAAAGATTACGTTGACAAGCATTGAGGTTAATTACAGCCGAAATTTTCCTCCCTTCATATACTCTCCAGATACTCTCTTTCACGGCAAGCAATCGATTATGATGGAGTTCATCATTAAGAAGCACCTTAATGTTTATTGATTTATTCCCATCAGATAGACGTGCAGTATTTTCCTTTCTCTCTATCTTATTCATAAAACAAATAATCCCTTCTTTCATTACGTCCCTGAAGAGTTATTTAAATACCTCAAAATGGATTTTAAATTAAATGAACAGTCCCGCCAGACAATCCTCACAATCAATCCATCAACGCCGGATGCAACGGGTTTTTATGTGAAAAACGAATAACAGATTCCACATAAGTGCAGCAGGTGTTTTTTCCCTCTCTACTATGCCGCCGGTACAATCAAATAAACCATCAAGCTTTCCAAAACGTGCGACAACAAACTAATAAATCGTGCGAATGAAACATTAATTTCCAACGAGAAGCCATTTAGTTCCCGATTAGTGACGTCGGTGTCGCACCGCCCGAGGATATGCTCCAGTCGCGCGGTGAAATCTTCTCTTCGTAGTCATCTCTGGAGACATAATTCTAGACGCGCCGGAGCCAAAACCCTCCGGGAAGTTTCATCAGATAAATCTGGCTAATTTATACGTCATTTTTATCCCGCTTTAGCCGCACGCGGGTGGGTTTTCACGTCAAGCTGAACGGTGGGTAAAAAATATAGCTCCCAGCAAGCACAGGGGGTGATCGTTTTCGTTCTTATCTACACAGAATAGGTAGGAGCTAAGCTACGCGTAAGAAACCTTCCTCGACCGGGAGTTGACATTTAAGCGAAAAGCGTTTGACGATAAATTGAAAGTGTCTCTTCCACTCAAACGAACCCAGCATCATCACGCTTGTTGCTGCGTGCAGAAATAAGTTCTGCCATATCTGTATTCTCCTGGTCCCTCCTGCCTAGAAAGCTTGTTTTGTCCACCGCGTCAAAATTGCCAATTAGCGTTAGGGAACAAAATTGCCGTAACGAAACTCTCCTTCCCTCGTAGGGCGAACGTGGTCTAAGTTTGAACAACGCCGGTGGTCCGGATCGCAAATCGGGCTACGCATAACATCAGAGCGCACGGGGCGGATAAACTGAACCGCGGACAATTCATATAACTCGCGTCAACAACATAATCCCACTTGCTCCGGGCAGACCACTTGTGAGTGTAATCGAACCGGGTCTGAAGTGGATACGATCAATCGATCAGGTTGGGCATGAGAGAGAAAGAGGATGCGAATCAAGTTATCCCCAACACTACCATCACTTTCCGGAGAAGCTCCAATCAGTTGGAGCTTTAGGAATAAACACGTACGAATAAATATGTCGTCGATAGTGTCTTCAAGATGTTTCTTTGTTGCACAAACAAACCTTATCTTCTGGGCAGGAGGCACGAAAGAGAGGGAGAGGGCTGGATCGTAGTCTGTAAGAATCGCTACATCGAAGTCGTTGGAAGTGTAGTTTATTGACGCATTTAGCGGATAAGTAGTGTGGATTGATTGGAATGGACTTTTTAAGATCCCACTACAAATAGGCTTGTACTGCAAGAAGCGATGTACCCGTAGATTTGATTCAATTCAAAGAAGAGATAATTCCCGAGCTCGATAGGAGTTTCAAATGTGTCATGTGAATCTAATTTTCAAACAAAGAACCAGAAACTTCTTCGAGTTGTTTCTAAGAGTTAAAAAGCACAACGCCAGTTACAGGATCGCTTGGTGCAAACTAGTTTCACTAGTTCCAACATTTCAAGGTAGTTACACAGTGCTAATGGGGGGCAAGTATTATAAATCACTTGTCACCGTACTCATCGGCTAACGTCCGTCACGACATTCTAAACGCCCATAACTCGCTTCTGCACCGGGAGCGTACATCAAAAACTGCTTTCTAACAAGCCACCATTGCATGTAAATGTCACTTACCGCTGTCATATTAATGTCCAAAATCCTGTTTTCCTCACGGACACAAAGAATTTCGATTCCTTTTCTACCGCAGGCTGGCGCTACACAAAACATACCATACAACTCGTTAAGTCATGCTGCAAAATGGTCGGGGTGTTGCTTTGCCTCCGCTCCCTGACAGGTTTGAAACGTTTCAATTGAAGCGTTTGTTGTCGTTAGGAAGGGAATTTGCGTTTTTTTGGTATGCTGATTGTGATGGACTTCAGGAAGAAATCAACGAGGGCGATCAAAAAGAACCCCTGATGTTATTCGTTTTGAATAAAAAAAAAAACGACACGCAAAAAGCAAACAAAGAAATCGAACCCGGACGAAAGAGCAGCTGAAATAGTTGGCAAACATTTGACAGAAGATATGGATGTTGGAGAGGTACTGGAACCCTTTTTTGCTGGGCATAAACATTTTATTCGTTATTGCTTGCGTTGGGCTTTCGAAAGATACGGACACTTGTCAATTGTCACTCCCATTAAGATGTGACCGGGCGCGAGAAATTCGTAACTTCAGACGACTAACCTCGTTTCGCGCGACTGATTGAACGGCTCCGGTCACACTCGAAGGATGTAAAGCAAACAGCCAGAACCAGCAAGGAAAAAAAAAGAATCAATCAGCGTCTCGCTGCTCGCATTTCTTATCGCCCGAAGGGGGAAGTGTGGAGGAAAATCAAATCATTTAGCGAGCGACAGAACTGGTTTGGCTGTCAAATTAGTCGGTGAAGAGGAAAAGCTATTGACCAGCACAACCAAAACAAAAACATACTTCAAACGCGAATGGTGGCGAACGTTTGAGCACGCATCATGTCAAAAACATGTACGATCCGTATCAGACACAGAGGCAGCGCGGGAACGGGTTCAAAGAGAATGTTTTTATTTTCGGCTGCGAATGATGCGAAATTGGACGCAAATTTTGACAGCCCTTTCGCCTGTCCATTGGGGCGTGAGAGAGTGGGTCACAAAAAAGCAATGGACCGGCGAGCTCCTAAAGGAGACCCGGAAAGTGCGCGAGATCATAATCCAAAAAGTTGACGTTTAGCGCAACCGGTTCTTACGGGTGGTGATGAGCAAGGAGCGCAGGGGACGAAGGGGGTAGTGGTGCTTTGCACGCACAGTTCCTTTTTCCCAGGCTGATGTCTGATGGCTTTGCGAACTTTTTTTTTGCTGAGCTTTCACACCGCATCGTGATTCGCGGTGGAACTGAAAGTCTTTCCGTAGCGTTCGGAAAAACGTGAGGCGGCGGTCAGACGCTGTTTGATATGTTAATTATACGAGAGTCGTGATTTTTGCACGATTCCACTGCCAAGCAGTTTCGTCGTTTTGCTGCGTATCGTACACATGAACCGAAAACCAGAGAGAGAGAGAGATAGAGAGAGAGAAAAACACGACACCTCGGAATGTACTGTGGTGTGTGTAATAATAATGATGTGACGATAGGTACTGCGGGTCAGAGAAAAATAAAACAACGATGCATATTGAAAATCAGCGCACGTATGCGTAATAGGATACATTACGATGGGGAATTATTTAAACGATTGCTGTAGAGTAACTTGCGGATGTGATCCGAAAGTCAACACCTGAGCGTGATTGTCCGAATTCCCGGTAATACGCAACGAAAGGGCATTTGCAATATCTGTGAACGGAGACTTGACGAAAGAAGTAATAAACTACAACAAATTTTCAAGATGTTCCACCATATTTAGATGTCGTTTGACTGCTTGGAAAACAGTTGCCAAAGAAGCCAAAGAACAAAGAACATTCTTATCCACATTAGTCATTCATATTTAATGAAAATTTGTTCTATCAATTGATGGGTAGACTTGAAAAAACGATGATTTTTTCAAATAATATCATAGAAGCAATTTGATGTTTTGAATGCGTTTTGCTTCGTTTAACTAACATCAAAACAATGAATTCTTTGCATCATAACAAAACAAAACCTGAATACTATGTTTTTTTATTTTTTTTTACTAATATGGACTGTCGTTCAGAAAAAAATATGCCTAGTTCCTTATCAACCCAATGCTATTTTAAAGCTAACAGCATTCTCTCTGCAATTCTTGTGCAGAGGTTGTTTAATTTACTTTCTACAGCAATGAACTGATTACACCATTATCACTGGAGTCTCCCCCTGTTGGCGTCATGTGTATGGCGCCAGTCTTGTGGCCGGTCGCCTTAACGCAAAGTCCATCAATCAAGCAGCTACCAGAACTAGGAGCGGAGCGGGATCCTTTCTGACTAAAGGCCACCACCTGATCATTGGCGGTGGATTCCGTCGGCAAGAATTAAAAAAAAAACACAAGTAGCAGCCTCCCGTTCCCAGCCAGTTGAACGAGAGCATAGGTGGTGGTGGGAAATAATCGTCCACCGGCACGGCGTCGTCTTTATCAGCGGTTATTATTATCGACCGACTTTAGCCTTAAACTTCAGCCGCCGCCGCCGCCGCCGCCGGCAGCAACCGGCGTAACTGATTAAAAGCTGAGGTTAATCGTCTCACCGTGGCGAGATTCCCAGCGTTGGCAGCGATTTTCAAGGGATTCACTTTTTTTCTTGTTTACCACGTGCTACAAAACGTCTTTCCGTGATCGTGACAGTTTA
The DNA here is from genome assembly GCA_000473445.2 of Anopheles farauti. Classification (NCBI taxonomy): domain Eukaryota; kingdom Metazoa; phylum Arthropoda; class Insecta; order Diptera; family Culicidae; genus Anopheles; species Anopheles farauti. Next base: position 14,705,096 of record KI915041.1, read on the forward strand.
ATATCGCACAGGATAGCACACCGTCGACCACCGGTTTTAATCAAATTTTATAATGCTGTTCGCGTCGCCACTACCTCTGCGTGGGGTTCGGACTCACCGGGTTCTGGGATGAAACGGGCGATTAATTGAATTTCCGTTTTGATAGCCACAAATGAGGTGAGATTGTCGAGCTGAAAGGCGACTTGCTTGGCTTCTGCTGTGGGTTCTCTTTTTCCACAGCAGAACACGCAACTCCTGAACCCTGCTAGAATCTATTTTTGTGTGAGCCGTGGGTGAGTGAACATAGCACAGACCAGACGCCAGACAGGCCATTTAGACTTGATTGGATTCATTTCACACTTTCACACTTTCACGCTGTCAGTTTACGAGACGTGTCCGTGACCACAAAGCTAGGCGGTGGGAGACTCGTAGCATATAGGAAGGATAGATTTTCTCGGTAGAAAACCAGTAGAGAAAATCCAGATACCCCAGCTGCTTTAACACCCAAACCACTTTCTTGGAAAAAAGTGACAAAAAACCAAACCATACATTGAACTGCAACATAAACGACTTCCACCTATAGTAACATGAAAGTATCCTGCTGCGCATCAGACATACTTACCATCCCGCTGGGTTTCTCAAGTTGAGGTCTCAGTACGTCACCCCCGTGCCCCCACATTACCATGAACAAAAATAAGGGATAATTAATGGCTGAGCTATCAAGTGGATTATTAACCCGTAGTAGAAGTGGTGTTAGGCCTATAGCGACAGCTTCGGGAGAACCTATCTGGAGAGGGACCCCATTGTGAGGGAGCTACACGCGCCATAAGCAAAACAAACCACACAACCCTTACAGTGTGGGGCTTGTAATGAATATTACGATGTCGTAGTAGTTGCCTAGCATCGTTAAAATGTGCGTCGCCATCGAAAGGGTTAGGCTTTTCTTCTAAATGGCAGCAGGCTTTCCCTCTAGTAGACCACACGGAGCATATAAGATGTTAAACTGTTGGTGGTTACGTTTATTACCTCGCGGTTATTTGCCAAGTGTTTGAGACGTTAATTTCACAGCCTAAAAAGGAACCGACACATGTCAAGCGTACGTGAATCGCAGGGAAGCTTGTAGTATTGACGAATACTTTTACCTTAAACTGGCGGTTTTAGTGTCACAATAACTGTCGCTGTTGTCGCTAAATCCATTAAACCATTACGGATTCACGACAAACATGTTATAAAACCGAACCAATTGACATTGTGACATACATTTATAAACAAATATTTTGAGCATATTTTCACAGAAATTTGAACGAGAGATGGAGACCTAAGAACATTTAAATATGATTAACAGTTTTATGCCAAAAATCCGTCTTGTTTACTATCTAATCATAAATTCTAATATGATCAGCAGCGATAGTGATAAATATTATCTGATCATAAATTGTAACAAATTATGACACATAATATTAATCCGAATGTTACCAAAAATAGATCAATATTGATTACAATATTCAGGGTATCATATGTTTGGTAAACAAATCCGTCTGTTGCTTGTTATACTTAAACAATCAGGACGCTTTATTTTACTGATGAACCATCATGAATCTGTTCCTAGCAGCGCCTTTTGCTTGTAACAAACAACTTCGAATGGATCGTTGTGAACACGCCAAGACACAAACAAGCACGTGGGTTAATATTTATTGGCGATAAATTTGGTTGCGTGAAGCAGCAGCAGCAGCGATTTTGTTTGTTGTTTTCTTTTCTGAAGGAGTCACGGTTCATTGATAGAATTTTAATACTGTTGTTCTTTATTTTCTTGCTCTGGTTGCATCCATATCCTCTTGAAATTTCGGCGTGGGTTAACCGAGAAAACCGCAAAATGAGTAGTCCACCAAGTTTACGGCGAGACAGCGGGTTGCGTCAGTTCGTACCGCGAATTGGTTGCTGCAGAAGCTCCAGCAACTGATCAATGAACGCCTACATGGCTTCTCTCGCGTATGGCATACAGTGTAGGCTGCAGTTTTGCACAACTCCTCTGCATTCGCACACGCTGCAGACTGGTTATATCGGTTGGTGCGAGCGTGTGCGTTTGGTGCGGTCGTTGAATGAAGTAATTTATTGCAATACAGTCCCACCTTCGGTTCCAACAGCGAACGTTGACATCGGGGAAATCCCCCCGCAAGGTAACTAGGTGTCGTTTTAATATGGACGATTAAATCGCGTTAAAAGAGAAAACATCTGATACGCAAACCAAAAAAAAATTACGTTTAAGATTAATCTGAAAATACTTCAGCTTGAATATGATTCAGCTTGAACTCGATTTTACACGATTATTTTCGATCTCTCAAACAACCCACTACTAACCACACACATGAACGCTATAGGCCCTTCAGATTTATTTATTAAAATAACATATAGCAATCATACCTGATTGAAAAGTGCATTTTAATTACCTCTGGATCTATATAAAATAATCAAAAAATAATCCCCTTCACACGCAGCCCTCAGTTATTGATTTGTAGGGTTGTGTAATTCGATGCAATTGGAGCGGAAGCGGATGAAATTACACGACGCGTTCGGAAGCTGCAATCAAACATTCACCACAAAACTATACAATCAGGTAAACAAAACCGATACTCTGCCCCTGTCTGTTTCGATAGTGGTGGTGTGCTGTGTGGTGGTCGATCAATTTACTCACCCGCCCCCGGATTGGTTTGTTTCGTTGTTGCGTGTCATTTTTTTTGTGACCGACGCGTTGGTTTGACTAGGGACTTTCATCTACTTCCGGGCGTAATCGGGTTTGTCAAAAGTAATAGTAAAGAATATGGTTCGCTCTAAATCGAATTTGGGAGTGACAAAAGCAAAACGGAGAGAAAAATTTATATTCTAAAACGGTAGCAGCAGCCGTTCCCTTCCAAACGCTTCAAACAAGTCCACCTTCGCGCGTTTGGCTTGTGCGGCAGCAGCTGTCAACAACGGAAGGCGTCATCGACGGGGCACCGAACGAGACCTGCCGGCGTCAACGGAAACCCTAGCTCGCTCTCGCTCTTTGGGTATGATTGACTGCGCCCTGCTGTGTTGAGCTGATTCAGCTTCCAATTTTACAATCTGCCCGGAAAAGATGCATATGAAAGGATATCTACATGCATCAGCGCTAGCGAGCGAGCAGCTGGTATCGTATAGCTTGTGGCAGTATGGCTACCAAATCGGCTACCGTTTCACGGTCGTTATTATGGTCGAGCGGAGTGAGTGTGTCTGTGTGTGTGTGTATGCATGACGTCCTCTACCCGCCGACACGTGCACTCGCTTTGCGCTTTGGATATCCTGTGGAATGCGAGACGATCCAGCTGGGACTTACTCATCTGCTTCACTTCGATGGAAGTGACGTTTCGATGGACAGATCCAAGAAATGCTGATATTGTGGACTTCATGCCTCGCGGAGCGTCCGTTGGCGATGCGGCTTGATATGGTAGATTGATCTCGCACAAAAGCTACTTCCCGTTTCTTTATCCACAGGGAGAAGTTGTATCGGTGTGTCGGTAGAATTTATGGAGATTATCTTGGAAGATTATGCACAGAAGCACAATATGTTTGATCATGCAGTAGTTAAGCTAAATAGATTTTTTTCTGCTATTAAGAAATACTTTGCATACGCAAAAACGATGATTTTTTAAATTTCTTATTTATTATCTTAAATGTGAAATATTTCTTCGATTAGTTTGAAAAGTTCTATACATCTCTGACCTGTCACAGCGACTAGAAAACAAACAGACAACACACCCGACTAGCCCCGGTGGTTTCTATTAAAATCACTTATTAATCATAGTAATAACGATTTCAAACCCTTCCAACATTTCTCATCGGAACGCCTCCGAGGTAACACAGGCTAGGAGATTAACCCATGTTAAATGATATTAAACCCCAGACACAGCCTCTGGAAAGGCGTTACCGGAGCAAATTTTCCTTTTTTACTCTTTTCGTCCGCACGTTGGCGGCATGCAATTACGAGAGAGAAAAAAAAACCGGCATAATCTTACCTCTACGACGCTGGTCTAGACCTTGTCTGTGCGTTTCTTCGGTTGCACCTTATCGTACGCGTTTCGCGACCGGCTTCTTACAGGAAGCTTGCAGCAGTAAGTTAAACATAGCCAACCGGAAACTTCCGGAGGTCTAGGAACGTGATTTTGTGTATCTCGCGGTCTGCTAAACCCCGATCGGAGAAAGTAAGGAGATTTTGCATGAAGCGTACTATAGCACGCGCTTACTTCATTTCGCTAGCTGTCATGTACTCGAAGGAAGGGTAGAGAACACTCCTTGGAAGGCGTTTGTACGAGGCGGAAACATTTCAATTACCACGGCTATCCATTCTCGACTGACAGTTGGCAAGTCGGACTAGCGGATTGCTTGTTATGAATGTTTGAGTGAGGATTAGATGAGCTGGCTGTAATAGTTCGGAAAGCAATTTTCATCTGTTATATCATGGATGAATTTAATGAAGAATACGAAATATATATATATAACGTCTTTGCATGGCTTAAATGGAATATTACGCTTTAATGTATCTTTTATTTCTTCAAATGTGTGATAATTCATGCACCGTAAAAGTACGCACAAGTCGGATAGGAAAGCATTGAAAAACAATGCTTTGTTTTATTCTCAACCCAACAAAGGATCAACCATAATCCTATTCTTTTTCGATCATAAAGCAATTTGTATGCTGAGAAGGTTTATGTGTCGTTAACCCGTACTCAAACCGATCGAGCACAATTGAACCCAAAAGGAGCGCTTTCAAAGAGTCCATTTACAGACCCAACATAGGTAAGGCAATTTTACGGTCTTTTAAAATTCAACCTGACCGCCGTGCTGTAAGCTAACCTCCCCTGAAATGAATACAAACCGAAACGTAATAAAAGGTGAAGTTCCGACATTGGGAAATGCCACACCCCTTTTCCCTCCTGACAGCATCCCGGGGTCAAAGCATCCCGAAGTGAAAACAAAAACTAAATAATCCATAAACTTTCGATACACAGTACGGTCGAAATGTGTTGTGCTCAATAGCAAACAACAAACAAACAAACCCATCCCGATAAGATCTTCATTTCGAACGGCACCGAACAAACCTCAACCCAAACAGGCAGCCAATCCAATGGGTTTGGTATAATCCAAACCTTCCTCCAGTGAGTCTGTCACACCTTCATGGTTAGCGATGGGTTAAGCTTACAATGGAAGCTGCTCCGTGAGGGGAAAAAGGGTTGCCGCCAACCGGAAACGGACCGGGTCCGGACAAATATTACCGGGCTTCGTGTGCCCCGGAGGCTTTTGAGGAAGCCACTTTTTCTATCTACAAAGATAGGAGAAGGTGTCTACACAGCTCTGCTGGATAGAGATCGAGAGGACTAATGGGCTAAATAAAAAGGATACCGATACAAATCTGTCCTCCAGCGGCGTTGACGGTGTGGCTGCTAGATAAGCGAGAGGACCAGGATAGAATAGACTTCCATTGACATTCGGATAAAAGGATGTCTCTGGTCTGTAAAAAAAAAACGGAAGCTAGGTAAACGTCGCTAATCAGATTGTAAACAGGCTCAATGTGTACACTCCCTTTCCTTGTCTGGCTCCAACACATAAAAGAACACGGTGGAGAAGATGTAATGGGAACAGACAGAAAAATAAATAAGCAGAATGTGCTGTGAGCTAACCAAGGGTCTACCTTCAATGGGTCCAAGCTATTACGAGCATCAGGATGAAGTAAAGTTTTAAGAGTTCTAGGCACATAAAAAGGCTGAAAAAGACCATCGTATCCCACACGCATCCCATCATCTCTCCAACTTCTGGTTAATCTTATGAACTACACGGTTTTATGACTTCCCTAACGAAACATCCAGTGAAATGAAATATGTAAACGAAACCGTGCAACAGATAAGCTCACGAAAGTGTACTGGGTAGAATAACCCGACGAAGAAATGAAATTAATTCTAAGCCAACAAAACTTGTTGCCGTCTCTCGGCATAATCTTGGCAGAATAATATAGGCCCCCGTAAATTAACTCTCTATCCTACTTTGGAGTGAACATCTTTGAGCCACCACTACGAAGGGTTATTCGAGCATGTTGGGTATTTTTTTTTACAAGAACGGTATGAATATTCTTCACCGCTGATGCTATTGTGCGGCTGGGACAGCAAAAGTCCCAAACCGCTACAAATACTTTAATCAACTTCACGGCAAGCAGTGAGCGCGATAAAATTATCTCCAAGGGGATTTGTCAGCCTTTAGACGACGCTTCATGGCGCACTGTTGTTTGTAACGTGCAAACCCACCAAATGTTCACGCTAAACAACGCACGTACTCGCCGGCTTACGTAAAAACCACCGCAAACTCCGTTTGTGTGCTTCAATTAGATTTAATTTCGTTCCAAAACTGACGCCTTTGTCTTTGGAGGCGCCATCGTCATCATCATCTATCCTGCGGGAGTTGTGGCGTGTCGGTATGCCTGCATCCTTTCAGCTAAGCGAACTTCCTTGTTCGAGACTTCCCGTTTGGGGACCCGCTGCTCGCCTCATCCATTGATCATCATTTGGAGCGGCAGCGTTGTGTTGTGGATCACTGCACCAGCAACGTCTGGCGCCATCGATACTCCATCCCTCTCTTTCTCTCGCCCACCCTGTCCGTATTAACTTCAAAAGACCATACGGTTGGTTTCTACCGCTCGAAGAAGCGGTACTCCTACCATGATAGGAAGTTTGGAATGAAGATAGAAAATTCCAAAGGACCCGAAGCCCGTCGCTTATGTCGGGCACGTTTGCTGTCGGATGGTGGAGGAGTATAACGAAGCAAATCGCTCCTTCCCCCTTCATTCGGGGTTCATTCTCCTGCTCCGTGTTTCCATCCTCGATACGTGCTTTTTTCGACACAATGAAATTCAAATTTAATGATAGGGTTTCGGTGCAAAAACCCATATCTCGCAAGTACGTTTCGTTGGTGCGTTTGTGCGGTCTAATTTTTTTTTTTGTGCTGATGTGGAGCACTTTAACGCCATCCTATCCCCTATTTCAAGTCATCAAGTCGACTATGGCACACCATCACAAACCCCTAGTAATTTTTCGTTTTCCTGTTTGGGCTCAGCATCCTCTCCTAGCCGGAATCGGGTAGAGAATTAATTTCAAGCGAAAACCAATCTCATAAACGTCCGAGAATTGTACCAAATACGCAGGTATAGAGCTGAGTTGACGATGTGTGTGTTATGCCAAACTGTGTTGTTGATTTTTCCGTGTTGCCATAAAATAATACACCATAGCAAGGTAGTTGAAGGTAGGCATATGGTCCACACGTTAAGGCAGATGTGATGTGAAGGATGCGACATCGTCCTGGAAAACCGGAGGGTTATCGTGAAGTCCCGGCACTTTATGCACGCTTCTCCTTTATGGTTCCAGCGCAAACCAGCTCTGCTTGTTTTACCGGCAAAAGTTAAGCAGAAAGGTAAATGTTTATTTTCAGCTTTTCAGTGGAAGAACCGGAGAGAAACAGCAAGAGAGCGATTTTCCCAAAGGCTGATGTACGACGTACCAGTGTTGCTATGGAAGCCGTACACTAACTAAGCGTAAACGTTGGTTATAAATAATGCTAATGAATGTCAAATATTGTCACATTATTTCTGAGAATGATTAAATGGAAACAAACCGGCAATTGATTTTCAAAAACATAATTGGACTGTACAGTCTGATCGGTTTGTTGATAACGACTTGAAATACAACTTATTTTAAAAATTATATATTAATACCTACAGGCTTTTAACATATAAACCTAATCATGATGAAATGCTGAATATACATACACTTCTAGAGCGTTTAATCTCCAAACGTCCACAGGTATGCAACGTAATCCATCCAATCAATGACTAACGAAGCAATCATTTCATCTCTTTTATCTCTTAAAAAGAAAAATACGATGCTACGAATGATACTTATTTCAAGGCTTTTCAATTATACGACCAACAATCGACCATCCCAAAGACTTCCTCTTGAAAAAGGTTCGCATAGGCACCACCGAAATCGAACTATGCACCTTGGCATTGTATGGTGAAAAAAGTGGTATGAACCTACGCAGCATGCCTACCTACGGGGGTTCCATCTGGTGAAGCATTTGTATTCTCTTTTCAATTAGCAGCTCTCAAAGACGCTCGCAAGATGTGTCTTTCCAAGAAAAACATGGTCCATGGTCGTAAACATTGTAAATTAATTTTCTGTGTATACTTTTAATGGTAGAAACCTTATGCCAGTAGTCTTTGAAACGTGGATTAATAAACCGACTACTAGATCGGACCACGTCAGCTGTGCCTATAATTGTACAAGCACTTTCCGATTTTCCGGGTCACCGGGAAAAGAAAGTAGATATCCATAGCAACCGATCCGCAACTGTTGTATCATATTGCTGTCTGTACTTTGGAAATCTACTGCTACTGCTTTCTGAAAGATCCAGCCCTTGAGTACGATCCCGCGTTCTAGGAAATCAATTTCTCTTGAAACGAGGACTCCAATTCAGGAGTCTCTGTATCTAGAAGACGAATAAGCAAAAGCCTAGTGTAGTATTAAGTACGCAATTCAATTAACTTTTGATCTTTTTCTCGATTGGGTCTGTCGAGTGCACGTGTTACGTCTTTGCTTCCGCTTTGACGACGGCGAGAAATGGATACTCGGCTGCAGACGAGACGAACACACCCGCCGCTGCTCATGCTTATTTTCAATGACCTCCGACAATTCGTTTGAAGCCTAACTCGCTTCTCTCAACAGTATTCCTGATCTCAAATCAACTCCCAATTCATTAGCAAACGCTGGCCACTGGGTGTCATGTCAAGCGGGAATCAAACTATAGCAATAGCTACTTTACCGTGGTGGCAGAGAAACACGCGATAAAGCAGTTCGACGGCATTGCAAAGAGGTACGGCCTGCTTGAGCAACTGGTACTAATTGAGTTATACTCGGCGCAAACTTTTCCCTCACTTTGTCGTAGCTTTCACGGCGGGATGGAGCAGGGTGGTGGTTCGCGTTTGAACATTTGAATCTGCCGACACTAGAAGCACCCGGAACAACAGCGCGCTTGAGTTGGTTAGTCATAAGCCTACCGCCATCAGGGTCCGGGTTCTTCGGGTGCTCCGTTCCCGTCATTAATCATCCGCTGAATAATTAAACAAGTCGTTGCAGTCCCCTGCAGACCCTGCGAGTTGGTTGGCTTCCTTTGCCGTCGTGGCATCGGAGAAATGGCGTATCAACAGGCTCTGCCAAGTGCCACAGGAAGGCCCATACGATCCAAATGGGTAGGCTTAGTGAACAATCTCTGCCCTGTGTCCAGAAGAGCTTCGGTACGGGTAAAAAAACAAGCTGTGGATCGTAAATTATTCCGTACGTAGAAGCAGAAGACGAAAAAACTTGACGACCAAAAGTGCGACCACGGGAGTGGCTTTCCTCATTTGAATATGCAGAACTTTCCCTTCAACGTACGATGCACAGAACTTCCCCCGTCACTTTATGTGAACCCAACCCAATGATGTAACGAAAGTTTAGTGTTCCGGCTTAGGCGCCTGCACTTACTCCGCTGGGATTAATTTCGATGGGAAACGAAACAGGTGAGTTTATTCCCCGTGACGCGATCTCGTGCGTGCACTTGCAGCCCCGAAAACCTGTAAGGCTGTGCGAACTCACCTGACGACCACGTAGCTGGCACAGCCACCATCCTTTGAGGCCGTTCGTGTCGGTTTCGATGACGGTCAATATTTCCCCTTTACGGAAGGCGAGCTCGTCCGTACTTTCGGCAATGTTGTCGAACGTTGCCTTGGCCAGCAATTTCTGAAACGATAAGCAGATTTCGAGAAGACTAGATTAGTTGGATGCAATCGTTTTGGGTCGCAGACCGATGTGATAGGTCCCGGTGGAGTCTTTCGTTTTTGTGAGGTGTGACACTGGTGCTGGTGCTTCCCGGAGGCAGACAGGTAATCATTCTTGATACGTCCTAAACACGGTCCGTAGACGATCGATACAACACCGTGAAGATTTTGGGTTCCTTTTTTTATAGATATATTATACTCTAGAGAATGTGGTAACGTTCAGCAGTTTATCGGAATTCCCACAAAAAGTTATACTTAGAATACGTTTGTGAAAATTAATTTTTACTGAATAATACAAGAGGTTGAAGGCATTTGTTTGGGTTACATTTCATATGCAATTTGTTACGATTTCAGTTAAATTTGAGAAGAGAAATTTTCTTTGTAGCTTTTCGTGTATTGGCAGGTAGTACTTATCTATTCTTATAAATTATAATAAATTTAATCAACCAGGAGAGCCACTCCTGGTGATGTATTCATAAAAAATCTTCACTAGTAGTTGAATCATGCAATCAGTTAGTAACATTGAACTTGCTCAACTCCATCTTTGATACAAATGCATACGTATGCACATTGTACGATGGATGATAACAGTGCGTTCTGTTGATTGAGATGATTCAAATAGAGATTTAGTCAGCAGCAGAATCAGAACCGTTTATTCCTACGGTGAAAGTTGTTCATATAAGATCTGAGAAGGATTATACACCATTTAACTATTTTTATTTGCTTTCTACGCGTCATGTAATCATCAATTCTGTTAATAGTTTCCTTAATGCTTTGCTATCTCCCATACGCGATGAGAAACAACGAAACAGCTGAGATATGCCGAGATTTATGGTGAAATAATGGATTCTAGCAGCTCCCTCGCCTGTCGGGAGGGAATTGTACATACTCCCAAGAATATGAAACCAACATGAAAAGACAAAAAGAAAATAAACAAACCCCGAGATTCCACTCAGCTGTGCGCACGGGAAAACCATCCGGAGTTGTAAACTCGAAAGAAACGCACAGGAAATGGCAGCGACAGCCGTTTCGAAAAATGGCAATCGAATCGGATGTAATGCGATACCGAACCGAAAAGACATGTAAGAAGACGATGGAGGCAAAGCTAGAAAACCAGGTCATCTTGCTTGTATCTGATGCCGCTTTCGCTGCACGGAACGAGCGCGGTGATCGGTTTTCAATTAGTCTAATGATACTCCCGCTGTGTTGACTTCTTTACTTTATGCGATGTTTAAAGATGCTTTCATCGTGCGCATCCCTACCGCTGAAAGAGTTCTCGGTGCGGTTTCGGGAGCGTTTCCCTAGCAGAAGCAAACACTGACAACAAACTTCCCACGTATGATGTTCAAAGTACGCCCATTTCACTTACTAGAAATTGAATCTTTCCGATGGACGTGGGTTACGTCGAAGGGTGGATCTTCTTCATTATCATTTCGGCGACGGTGTTTCAATTTACACAACAAGCGACATATTTATCTGCCGTTGGTAAACACATTTCGATCGAAATTGTGCCGGGTACAAGTTGCCCGTGGGGTAATTTCAACGAAACAACCCGCGCGACCAGCGAGCGTGCAATTTATGGCCATCGTTTCCGAAATACGACGCGCGGCTAATCGACGCTTGATTTTCATCTCAATTGTGGCCCGATGATTGGGTCACAAATTTCACTGGAGGCACTGGTGTATGTAAGGATGAAAATTTCCATTTCGTTCCATCTTCCCGGCTGGTTAGTGCAAAATATCCGGACCACGATCAGCGATCGGTGAAGATAATGCTGAATTGCGACCGAACCGTGGTTTCCCGGGGCGCGTGGAAGAGAAATTTCACCGAGGAACGTACGAAACTTCCGGGGCAGCAAAAAGTAAAACAGGCAAAATTTGGACGCTCGCTTAAGCTATTCAACAGATGCCTACTCGTGATCTGATTGAAGAAGACGGCGGTGATTGTTCAACGGAACCGCAAACAAAAAAATTCAACAAAGACCGCACCAAAGACAAACTCCGATCTTATCTCATTTGCTCCCATGGCGCATGAAGTCATAACCATCATCAACCGAATCGTTTTGCGAGAATGATTATGTTTTTTTTTCATCCTCTTGTGGCAGTTTACAAGTTTTAACCAGTTGTCTGGTTGTCTCATCAGCGGTGGTTTTTATTTTGGTGGCATGAAAGCAGTGGCACCCAACAATGGCGGTGGCATGTTAGTGGTCGCGTCAAAACACTTGTACACTCTGCAAGTGATTTATGCGTGTAGTAACACTGCTGGCTGGATCGAAAGTCGTTTCCGGTAAGTGTTTTTACAAGCACACACAAATGATGCAGCAGCGCAAACGATTATCGCCAATACGTAATGTTATGTTGAAATATTGTTAGCGTTGCAATTTAGTAGACTCATAATGTGATCCAAACTGTTTGCAAAACTATTAGTTAAAAATGCATAAAAATACGGCTCAACAACAAAGAAACCATGTTGTACAATGTACCCATTTGTAAAAATAAAAAACAATGCTATCACAATTCCGTTTGCGTAGGATGACACTAATAAATTATCATTACAATGTAACACTTTCCTAGCATAAAAAGCTTCAACTTAACAAAAGAACATGATTTATAACCCATTTAACAGCCTCTTGCCTTGCTCCTCTGCTCCACTCAGTGCTTATTGGAACAAAAATAGTAGCCTTATAGTCTGTGGCAGCCGACCACAACGGCACCATCATTGCCGGTCGCGGCAAATCGCTGCCAAAAACAAAAAACTTCCAAAAACTGCCATTTCCTATTAGTGCAAGTGCAAGCATAAAGACATCAGTTTGCTGCTTTGCGCAAATGTTTTGAATGGCCCCAAAAATGGTTTTTCCCACGACCGTTTGCTGTGCCGGGTGTGGAAGCAAAAATCAAACGCATATACAAGTTACGTGCCGGTGGCGAATAAAACAAAAGCGAAAATAGCTTCAGCCCAAAAACAAGCATTAACAAGGTTGGTGGTCATTTGAATAAAAGCGAGACGAGACGAGTTAACGAGGCATGAAAAATTATTTAATGGAAATCAGATTACTAATAAAGAAGCAGTGGTGGTGTTGAAAAAAAATAAAACAACGGGTAAAGTGAAACATAATTTTAAACGTTTTATTTAGACTGAGGTGTAGTGAGGACAAAGGAAAAAAAACAACCAACCAATGTAAATAATGTAAAACCTAAATTGTTAACTGAACCGTCGTCGTTCCAGCAACGCGACGAAATGAACCGATTTATGAGGAAGTAAAAATCTCATCGGATCAGCTAAAGTGGAAATAATTAGTCGAATCGACCATTGCGGGTGCCAATTTGTACGGAATGCAGAGAGTGCAGTTTCCATTGTATGCGAGGGGTGAGGGAAAAAATGTTTCCTATCAAGCCCACCACCATCATCAATAACACTGAACGCTAATAATGATTCTCGTGAAGGTGTGAAACAGAATGCATCGAACCCACGGTGTATTATTTATTGCGTGCGCTGGGTTTGTTGGCGGTGCAAGGTGGTGTGTGATGCACATTTTTCTCCATTTTCCACCTGAGAGTGTTAATAGAACTATTATGAACTAACACCGATGGACGATGCTTGGTCTCGAATTAATTGAATGTACGTGGTGTGAGTGTGTGTGTGTTCGCCCGATCAAATGGTGGTACAATCCAGCGAATCTATAAATAAAATCATTACTCATTAGCATATAATTAACTGGTTGTAACCCATCCACCTTCCAGCTTGTTTCTCGACTACGGCTAGACGTACGGAGTAGTAGTGAATGCAACCGCATCCTTCCCGTTATAAATGGGTTGATTGGTGTCGGGCATTTGATTTTATGCAAAATAAAAAGCTTTCATGCCCACGGTTGACCACATTCGACCGTTGACCTTTCACGCAGGGTTGAGGTTGGGTAAAAGAGTTATAAGTAAAAAAGTGAAGGTTTTGGTGGTTGGTTGCGTTGTGAGTTTGGGTTTCCCCTTTTCCCTTCGCGGTAGCTGTAGCGGTTTGTCCGAGCGCGTTGCACAATGAAGACATCAAAAGAAATGTGGAGTAAAGTTGGTAGACTTTCACTCGTTGGAGGTACCTTTTATTGTGAAGGTGAGTGGAATAATTTAATCTTCTAATGGGTGCTAAATTAGGTGATGCGGTTCGTCGGAAAGGACTCATCGGACATGTTTTAATAAAAAAAAATCGACAAAAAGATAGAAGATAATGAGGAACTTGAAAAGGCTGTGGAAATATCGAAACATGAAACTGAATAAACGTGTTTAAACCCACTGGAAAATACCTTAATTTAATGAAAGAAGTTTCTCAAACAGTATTATGCTTTAGAAACACCTCAAACGTAACACAGATAAAGATCTTTTTTAAAAGAAGCCAACACAATAATTGCCTATGAAACCCCTTGCAATAGTGAAGTGTAACATTGATCAAAATGTAGGAACGTTTTTTTAAAACGTCCGAACGAAAGAAAATAAATCTTATCCAATCAGTGCCAAACATGGCACAATACAATTAATATCTATCCAAGACGTCGCACAGAAACAACCGACGATAAAGCAATAAAGCGAGAGAGAAAAAATCTAATCGATCATTCAATTTCAATTCCATTAGTGTATCGCCCAAATGCTGTAAGTGGATTGGAATGTTTTGTTTGTGTGCATTGTATTCCATTCTCAACTGTTGGAGCTTTGGTGGTTCTAATAGACTGCCATAAATAATAGAAACGATTCGCCCGGCCAACAACATAATCCTTGCACACCATGCCGGCTCCGGCGCTAATTAATTCCATCTCCCAAAGCGAGCTCTGGCTGTCTCCGGCCACCACCAAGCACGAGCCAAGCGACCAAGAAGTTAGAAGAACATGGAGAATATAAGTAATGGAGGTAAGATCCTACGTTGTGACGACTGCTCAGACCTTTCCGTAGCTTTCCGACGACCGCAATTACGACCAAACTGATCGCAACGGTGCGCCAGCGTGCTCGTGACGTTCGCTCCAAGAACCGCCGAAGATCTTTGCTCCATTTCACTGTCGCATATATCAGCAAAAATTGGAACCTCGACCGCACTCGATTTGTGTGTTAATAATGAAATACGAGGATTATGCGACGATTGAATTACGTTATTTATCGAGCGATTAGATAAATTATAATTATGAAGTATTAGTGCGCGAGCGCGCGAACGATCGTCCACAGTGTCGGCGTTGCCCTTTTGTTCGTCCGCAAACGCGCAGGGCGCTATAAATTCTTCCGTGTTAACCAGATAGCACGGCGGAGGCACTTAATCCCGGCCGGCAAGCTGCTTACGTGGTTGGCAGAAGACAAACTACGTCGGGAGCGATAGTGAGACTCGGTGCGTGTGCATTAAGCTGCTTTGCGCTCGGGAGAACAGAAATCCCGAAGACATATTAAATTGAATTCTTTATGGGAGCCTCCAAGGAGCGAAGGGAGTCTGGGGCTAACGTTTCCGATATCAGAAAACGCAACACAAAGCCAATAAAGTGGATGTTCTACAGGAAAACCACAGCATAACAAGAGATTCCGAGTGTGGTATCACGTCCTCCCGAGTGAAATTTTCAAATGCCAACAGGTATACATAGCATCACACAGCGTCGGATTTTCTAAATACTTCAAAACCCGACATGATGGTCATCCAGAGGGGAGATGTCCATTCATTCCATTTTATCACCGATTTTCCGGCGGAGAGGCATAAGTTATGGAAATTCAGCTGAAATGGACAAGTTTTTTTCATATGTCCCAAAGTCATTAGACGTCATCGATGCGTGCGTTCGTGCGTCTGCTCTGGACACCACCGGGAGAAGTCGGATCAACTGAAATTTATTCCATTTAAAAACCATCCTCCATCGTGCTGGAAGCCTACTATTCCCGAATGCACGTCGCGTAATTGGTAGCGCTTACCTTTCTCCCTCGCTATCTGTCCCGTTTACTCTGGCATTTAGACAAGAACCCTCGGGCTAGACAACCGCACTTCCACGGAAATCAGATCATCAAAATGACTACATCCCGGTCCGGTGCCGGGACGTGCCGGAGTAGCCCTTGAACTCCCGGTGGGCCTTATTGGCAAACGTTGGCGGGTGTCGGATCGTGTTTGGAATATTCAATGAAGTCACAACAAAACCCATCACCGACACACACACACACACACACACACTCGGGACGTACGACCACGATCAATTGTTTTTCCAAACAATCCAATGCCCAATGGTCGCTGGGATGGAAGTTGGACACACTTCATGCTGCAGCAGCTCCTCGCTGTCAATGCACAGCAAAAACATGGACGGGAGATGCCGATGCTCAAAGTAAACATAACTGTTGATTGATTTATCCAATTCCTTTGCCAACACACTGTTGGGCCCGCGGGGAAGAAGAGTGAGACGTTCCTGAGAATCGCCACTGACGACTCAACCCAATCAAACGGTTCCACGCCCGCATACTTCCAGACAGGCAGCAAACACACAAGACTAAACACAGTTTTCCCGTCCCGTTTGCGTTGTTTGCAAAAATCGATTTCCAAGTAGCGTGCGTATCGCGCCCCAATGGTTGCATCGAGCAAACACAGTCTGCCACTTCGTTCGTGCCGAGAACTGAGGTCACCTCTCTGGGCGAAGGAAGGTGTATTTGTTCGGGCGAGGCGCGATGCCATCAGGCATAAAATTGCACACTTAATTACTATGTTACGAAATGTGCAAGGGAGAGGATGCACTTCCCGTGTGTGCCTTTCGCGTAAAAGGGGCTACTGGCAGAATCGCTTTGATCACATGAGCTGTACTGACCCTTCTTATCGTGGTTGCGTTCTCGAAGGGAAATCGAAATTGGAGCAGCCAATGTGTTGTTTATCGATAGAGTGAGATAGGGTGAAACTTGTTGAAGGGTCGAAGAATTGTGTCTAATTTGTAATTTCCTGCTTTGATGTTCAAAGGCATAGATGCATCCAGAGCACGCATTTTGCAGTTATTTTTTGTCTGATGATGCGTTAGGATGAACCATGTAGAATGAAAGATGCACATAGGGACCGCCGGATAACGTAGTCTTGCTCATTTTACGCATCAACGAAATTTGAACACAGAAACGTAATTTCTCGATCGTTGCACACGGAAAACGGAAGAACAGTTTTGGACAATGTTATTGATCTTTACGTTATCTGGAATATCATACACTTTCTTTTCCAAAAAAACATTTTAAAATAATGAATCGTAGGTTGATAACATTTTGAACATGGCTGTAACCTTTCTGTGGCAATCTACTACGCAACCTATTTTCCTTATCATGGCTCTCTCTTTTCCTATCGATAAAATAAAGCTTGCACGTTGTGAAAACCTCTCCACATGCTGTGCTAACCGTGTTTGAGTTGTTTTCGAGCAGCTAGCAGCGACCGCCGATAAGATAAGCTTGCCCATCGGACGAACAACGTTTTGCACCAGTAAGTACCTCGAAAGTCGATCGAGGTTAGGCAGACGTGTCATTTTTGTACCGAACACATATCGTAATGCGTTCTAACTATGTCACTACTGCTTGAGCGTATGAGAGATGTATAAAAGGTAATGACTGCAAAACCATTCAATCTATTGTAGGAGTGTTTATAGTTTCAAATCCATTCAGATTAAAAAATGACGAAGAATTACAATACATATATTTATGGTATTCAAATATTAATTTAAATGATTCCGTTTTTTTAACAGAACACATCTAGATTCTAGATAAATAATCTGAAAGCATTGTTAATAGCACAAACGATTTACATAATTTATCAAAATCTATTATATTTGCAAGGGGTTGTCAGAAAGATTTCACGTGTTGCATGTTGACGCCGCATGAGCATTTACAAACATTATAAAAATGAGAATACATACTTAAATGTATGTACCTATAAATCTAAATAATGCTGATAAATTCAATAACCAATTTTTGGTTCATCTGTTTTGTTCAACAATAATTTACGATACCCTTTTTCGGTTCATAAATTGCTACATTTGGCAAGATAACCTGTCACACTGTTCAACAGCCCGACGGTTGCACCACTGTTACTCCCGTCCATACCTAGGCAGATATCCAATTTAAAAACCCCCGCAAAAAGAAGACTCACACAACAAACACCAGCACAAACAGCAAATGGCAAACAATATGTAAACACAAATTGACCATCTGTCAAACGCTCCAAGAGCAGAGGGAACGAAGTTTCGGACGAGTCATTTTGTGCCTGCAGTATTTTTGGAAGAAAAAAAAAAGGTGCGAAAACTTGCCATCAACTAACACATCTTTCTTCGGCGGATAGTTGGACATACGATCGATTTCTACCCATCGATGGAGTAACAACAACCCGTTACGGCAAAAGGAGTTTCGACTTCATAAGACGCGTTGGTGTCGATAGTGACTGATCACTGACCTGTCATTCCTCGGGCCAGTTCGTTGGTGTCTGCAGCGAAGAAGTGTTTCTTCTTAACGCGTTGCTCTTCACGCTCGATAACTGTTTCCTTTCATTTATGATTCCTTCGGTCGTACCTGTTTCTTTCAGGGGAGTATGCCTCCGGAATGACCTTGCCCGTGTCGCTCAGGTTGGGCAATTATTGACTTTGCAATTGCAAACAAACGAAGTAACTGTTGCACGCTAACTTCCGACGCCTTAGTTGCACATGAAAACGTCCTCCAATATTATGTCTTTGAAGTTTGTTTGATATTTTTACATAGACATTCATTTAAAAGAACTTTTTACGACAAGATATACCTATCGGCAAAGGTATAACAAGGTAGATGTATCGCTCCCGATTCGATAACCCGTTTCAACAGTGTATCGAAAACAAGACAGAAAAAGAAAAAAAACCCCACAAGTTTGGTATTTTGAGCACTTGCGTTCGTTGCTCCGTTCTGTTTGCCATGCAATGTGGTGCTACGACCACCGTGAGTCTCAACAAAATTTCAATGCCAAATGAATACGGAGGCTCCCAAAAGCAAACGTGTGGAGAGGCCACACGTAAAAACCCAAATCACGATCGACGAATCGCAAAATTGGCAAACGAAGAAACGAATAATTTGCCTTTCGATTCAGCTGGAAGTTGAAGCGGCTGTTTTCGGTCAAGTCTCGAATTTGTATTATCGTAAAAATTCATACCCAAGTCATATTTTACCAGAAGATGAAGACATGAGGAAATATTAAACGGACCTGAGGTGACGGCGAGTGGCTACGATCGAGCCTGACTGCTACATTAATCGGACGCCAAAGATTTTCTGGAGGCAGAAACCGAAGAAGAAATATTTGCAAGTTCAAGTACCTCGCGAACTTGAAGCTTGCAACAAAAGGGAAAGGAGCCACTTTCGGAACGTAAGGTAAGGAAAGTACGTTCAAAATCACATTCGGCTCCGACCGACAGGAGAAACTCAACTCCCGATCGTTGTTTGCCAAGTCAGCAGGCGGCTGCTGGTTGTAGCTACCGGCTGGAGGTTGCAACCACAGCGGTTGATAAAGTCCGACCGATTATTTGTACTGTAGGCTCGTCTCATCGCGTACAACCTGACATTTATGAAGCATGTTACGTTTTTTTTGTCGTCAGTGAGAAGACTTGGGAAGAGACGGCAAGCTTCACAAGATCCGGGTGGGGACTGGAGCCTGGACAATGGCAACCAAATGTGCGGAGAAGACTGCTGGGAAGTACATTAAGATCGTGAGTCAGAGGCAGTTGTTGTCCACAGCGGAACGCGATCGATGAGTTATAGATTCCATGGAAGCAGCTGAGTAAAGCAAACGAGAAACGATAGGCTCCACCTTTTCCTCTGTACGACTCGCTTCGTTCGTGCGCAATCTTTTATGCTGACGTCGGTTGAAACCAACGACGGTCTGGAATGGACAGAAAAAAAGCATCAGCAACGGAACATGTGTAAAACCCGCTTAAGACGGCTTAAAGTCCTGAAACGGACAACACCGCACCGTCCAACAATGCACAATGAAACATTTGTCATGACGGTGACCATCCAAGTCCTCGCGAATGCGTTAGTTTTCGCATGTTCATTTTCCGGCTCATAAATGTTTTTTGAATAATAGCAGCGTGCAGGCAAAACTAGCGACAGGAACACGTGTAATCGATGCACTTGCGTGCGCATTGTGTGGCTCCCTAAAAGGTAATCGAGAAGATATTTATGTTTCCGTTGCCGCATCGCAAAACAGCCATAAAAGTCGGAAAGAAAAATTCGGAATGAACAATCGCTTCAATCACATTTTGATTTAAAAGCGCATTTGTCTTGTTTACCAATTTGCGGGTCCAAATAAGTCAGACGGCTTAGGCAGAGGACAAACAAGTCGTTCATTTTGCAAACCGAGACAGTTTTGTTCTAACGAATCGTTCCCTAATCTCGACGCACTTAGAACCTTGGATGGCAGCGATGCAGTTTCGAAGCACTTCTCGTATTTCTCTTCCGAAGCATAAACATACCGTCGGGTGTTGTTTACGGACCACGTGTATGTTTTGCATGGTACAGTTGTGTACAGCATGGGCGGTGGGCAACGCGAAAGAATTGTGCTTAGCTCAGCATTTTATGACCTTCGTTTTTGCATTGAAAGTTGTGCTAGCGGATAAGCAAAGGAAGTAATTCAACTGCACCATTTCCAACTTGCAACTCTTCTGCCGATAGATACATTTTGTTTTTAAATTTCGGCGTATTTTTTGAGTGAGCTTTGAGCAGTAAATTTTTGTGTTTAAAAAATTGTGTTTAATAAAATCCACGCATGTGACGAAAGCGAAACGAATGAATATGCATTTTTGCTGCGTTTTTTTCCGTATGCTCATGTGATCGAGGCACGAGTACCGTTTTCAGTCACGGGTCCATTATCAAAATTATCGCTCAAGCGTGATCACGACCAGTGCAGTGTGGACATGGGAACACCACCTGACCTGATGCTTGCCTTCGCTGTTCACACTCCCCATACGAAAACTTCCTGATTATCGTCTAATGTTCCGGATGCTTCGATGTCCACTGGATCTCACACTATCTTCCTCCAGAATCCGTGCATGAAAGGGATTCCCAATCCGATTTGCTACACTGTCCACGCTATCGTACTAACAGAAAGATAGAAAGAGAGAGAGAGACAGCCAAGTCGTAGTGTTCCCTTCCAGATTGTCGATAATCGTGGCCAGTTTGAAGTCATGCAGGTTGTAAACCGTCGCCGCACCGGTACATACGATACGGACACTTTCTGCACCGAGCAAAACTATGAACATGGGGTTGTAAACCCGACCACCGTCTAAGCAGCATGCACAGGCATCTCATCAAGCGTGTTCCTCCTGCTCGTCCGACCACGGAACCCGTTACCATAACACATCTCCCGGGGAGCCAGCAGCAGCACACGAGGTAGTTGAACCTGGCAGCGCCACCTTGAAGCGCCACCACCAGACCGTTGCCGGATTTCCCTTTGCCGTCGCACATCAAACGTATCGCTACCACATTTTCCACTCATGAAAAGAGGACGGAGGTGGAAAGTTTCGGGTTTAGTTCGTTTGCAACTAATATTTCCGACTACCGTGGGCCATGGGGAATAAGCCAGGCAGCCGAAAGATGGACATTGTTTTAAAAGAAATCTTTCCACTTGGTTAGATTTTCGTTGCCGATTCGAATGAAACCTACAACTTTGTCCACCCGCTTCCAGATGGGTGGGCGCGTCGTAAAGATGGAGCCAATTGCAAACAAGTGTTAAAACTTATGCTTCATGAGTTACACAATAGTCGCCTTTTAAAGCGATGTAGTAGGAGAATGGCATTTGAGACACGCAAAAGTTTTGGTGAGATAAATGCGAAAGTTAACAATTTCTCGGTCATGGTGGTTTTCCATTTTCCGGTTAAATAAAGTGCACAGTTTGTGCTGTTTATGAAGTTTATACTAAATGACGAACATTTCCATTTGATGAGCATGAAAATTCCGTTCGATCCAAAACAATAATTAGTGCCGCTATTGCACTTTCGGAATCCATTACGCGTAAGAACCAATTGTGCAATCGATTATTATCGCCGGCACATGAACCTCCTCACCTTTCCCGGACAGACACAGCCGGGCTCGCGAGCTTCCCTTTGGCATCTTTTGTGCAGCTTCAAAAGCCATCAATTGCACGACGATAAAAGCTGTCATACTTGTCATACAGCAAACCCTCACATACATACACACACATAGATCATGCCAACGCTGTCGAATACACTTTAACGTCAACCTCGTCAACAGCAAAAGGGGAAAATTTTAATGAGCGTCTATTGCGACTGCTGCTGCTCTTGGTGCTGAAGGTGGTAGTTGTGGTATTTGTTCGTTCGCTGTTATTGATTGCACTGAACAATGTCGTCTCTCCCACTCTCTGCTCATCCTATGTGACTGATAACACTGCGTTTCATTACAGCTCAATATCGATAGTGCCTAGTAACCATGGTGGCCCGACTTACGATCGATATGTTTGCATTTCGTTTAATAACCCGTATCTCCAACCCTGTCCACATCGAGTGCAACATTTGCAAGCTTGCTGCCTGCCCGCCCGTTGCAATCGCCCCATTGCTGGTGGATAAATTATCACCGATGCACTAGTGAGCACGAACTCGTTCTATAGAGGAGCACTTGCCACTCGGGCCAACACCTCTATTCAATACCCGATTCATTACTGTACGCTGGCTGATTTAGCTGATGATGGTACAAGCTAATGGGTTGAAGATAATTCTCGGTATTTCCTTGTTGTTGAGCATACTCTGATCGACCCGCAAAGCACTCGAGAAGGTATTAGTTGCATGTTATCGAGCAGATGACGAGAACTATGACGGAAAAGCTAGGGTAAGGTATTGAAGTTGTTGATTTATGCGGTATTTGATCTACGTACAGTGATTGCTATAACAATATGTGAGCATTTCTACCAAGTTCATCTTTTTTTTAAGTAATTCGTAAGAAACATATTAATTTAATTTAAGAAACAAGCTTATGTTTTTCATGGTTTCTTCAAAGAAGCGAACAAAGATGATGTAATGATTTAAAAAAAAACAACAACAATAAACAAGGTTATTGCCAATACGTTTCCTCTTATAAAACGGAACTAGTGAAAACTGTCACATACGTTTATGGCAGCAACTGTAATAAACACATGACAGGGGTCGAACAAAAAAAAACAATACTTTCGCGAACTGATAGTATCTGCCAGCACGTAACCTGACAAAATGGTGTACGTGAGAGTCGTTTTTCGGTCGCAGTTATCTATGGCATCTTTGGAACGCACCTGCAGCCACGTTTCTTTGATCTCTTATCAAGTGTTCGGAAATATGACGTGGGCCAAAATCGATTCGTCGCCAGGGTGTCTGCCGTCCGTGTTATCAACATTTTTGGTAAACATGCACTGCTGCCCAACCTTTGGCCAATCTGTCGATATATATAGACGTGTCCACATGCTACGGATTGCGTCTAAGATAAGAAAAACATTCGTAGCTAATCGCGCACGGAGTACAAACCGGTGTGCAAGATGGCGTCACTGACAGACGCAAAGCGTATTTTGCAAACCAAACAGGCCGTCTGTTGACGCCGACGTCACCTCGTTAGCACACACGCTGCATTGTTGGCATATCGGTGTGCTAATTTCCGAACAAATTGTCGCCAGGTCTGAAAACGCGCCCGAACAAACACCACGATGATGCCATCGTTCGAGAGGTTCGATAAGCTGCTTGCATTTTTGCGTGTCAAAATTCTCGCACCAATACGATCAAGAGAGGGGAGTCTTTCGGACAGGATTTGGTAAACGAGTAGCAGCTTGGTTGGTTGCTCTTGAACCGCGAGGGCACATAGTTCGAGCTAATGAGCTTGCGCAGCAGAAGGGAGGCGGCGAAAGGTGCTAAATGACCCCACCATCTGGTCATATAAAGTAGGTATGTTGGGCAATGATGCTGGGCTAGGTGAGCCTTTTAATAGCATTGACCGACCACCGCCAACTCCCCCTTCCACAGTTGCGGGCAAGTTTTAAGAGCTTTGCTCCAAAAAAAAAAAACTAAAAAACATCAACAACCCCCGAGAGATACTCGCTGACACTGAAGTGAACGAATTTCTTCCATTTATGGGCAGCGCAAGTCGGTCTATGGCTCGACCGCAGCGGGGTGATGGTCACACTCACGGCACACCAGGGTATGAGAGCATGCATTTATGCGCAAAACGATCGAACAGGTCTCGTCGGTGGGTCTGCTGCTTTTGTGAAGGCTGAGTAGAGCCTTCCGGATTATGCTGACCAAGCCACTGAGATTGAGAAAAAACGGGTTCTTTACCGAGGATGCCGCTGCTGATCGCTTGCTTGCTTTGCTTCTGCACGAAAAAAAAAAACAATCATCCCCTCCCTCGCCGCCTTTACCATATATCTTTGCCCTTCTTCTGGTGGTGCGCTCATTGCTTTGTTTTTGCTGACGCTCGACCAGTGGCACTTTCCGGCACGCTTAATTCCACCGGCTTTAAGGTTAGTAGATAGTGGCTCCACAAGAAAGGCGTCGTAATAAAACTCGAAGTAAATTCGATGTGGATACGGCAACGTGAATCATGGTTGCAGAAAAAAAAAAATACAGCTCGACTGCCCGATCCCGGTCGCGTACAAAAATGTTTTGCAATTTGCAACAGGCGTGAAGCGAACCGAAGCACAAAGCGGGAGATAGCTGACTAATAGCATCCCGATCTCGAACGAATGTACTATAGCGGGAGCCGGGAGAAGTTTTATTATCCAATAGAACAATTCGATGTGGACGTGATGTAATGGATTTTTTATGGTAATGACACGTTTTCCAGCCCCTAGGGAGTGGATTGAGAAAAGATTGTTTTGTGTTTCTTCGTGAGTTTTACTGCAGTACCGTTCAATGATAATTCTATTCGCTAACTGGAAAACCGAACGCAGCCCGCGAAGAAAATCGGCGTTAATTAGCTAGCTTTTCTGCTATCGATTTCAACTTGGAGCGGATTTTTTTAATTATTTAATTGGTATTATTCGCATCTCCGCGGGCGGACTTTTTTATATCTTCGCGAAGAATGAAGAAAATTGCTAATCTTCTGTAGTGCAGCACCAGCAGCAGGAAGACGTGAAAGAACAAGTTTACGTAGAAAAGGAACGGAAAGATATCACTGACTCCGGTGAGTTCGCCAACACGAGGTTGGGTGTTTATTACGTGGTTTCTTCTGGATATTTCACGCTAGCACCCATCGCTAGGTTGGATACCAACGCCACACCGCACGAAGTTGTTTAATTTTGGCTCCTTATCATTCTCTCGAACGAAAACCAAGGTTGCAAATAAAACCACCTGAGCAAAGCGACACCCGAGCACGGGATCCCCAACGCAAAAGCGCGGGCTCATTTATCATACTCATCATTATCTGCGTCAACAGCCAAATCTCCTTGCTAGCCGTCGCTCACGGGACACTTATTTTTGCGAGTCGTTTTGGATGATGTCTTCCTTTTTCTGTTTATTGCAAAACGATACAACATTGTTCGTGGTATTCGGCACTGCACCCCGCAAATTTACACAACCGACATTAGGCAAATTTACACATCCAAGCCAAAAATGGTTTTCCATTTACAGACTATGACTAAATTTGAAAATCTTTGGTCTATCGGAGTGCGGCATTCGGTTAAATATTTCATAATATAATGCAAGCTTTACGAAATTTGGCTTGGCTTGTAACGTTACCATCGTGTAAAAGCGTAACCGCAAATCTTCGAATAAAACTAATTTAAAAAATTATAGAAAATTAAATTTGTTCTATCAATTGCAATCTATTCCATATAAAAATCATTTATCTCAAGTTAAAAAATCTAATGAAATATGCATGCTTCAAAGACACTTATCCTCAGACATGTATGGCTTCTTCGTTTGTTGCACAAGTTATCCAAAGTAACCGAATCCTATGTGGGAACCATTGGTACACAGATATGTGCTAAGGTTTCTCCTACTTAACGCACAGAAGGGAAACTCTCAACAACTCGTCAGCTTCGATATTAGCAGAGAATGTTGGTAGCTGTACTCTCGGCACACCACGAATGTTTATCCCTACCGGAGGCAGGGTCATTCAGGTGTTAGTTTATAATTTCATGCCAAGTTTAGCTGAGCAAATAGCGGCGGCAGCAGCTCCGGCAAACTCCCGAAGGGTATGGTGGTCGCTACGATGCCTACGTCGTCAGTGAAGGTGACGGTGATGATGATGGACGCTAAAACTAACCTTTGCCGGCTTCGGCTCGTCGTAGTCGTACTCTACCAGATGCATGCTGCTACTGCGACTGCTGCTGCGAGTCGAGGGCGTGTGCGGAGACACCGGTGCCGATTGCTGCAGATACATCTTACGCTTGTGTTCGATGTTCGGTGTTGTTAGAAGAAGAAGGAGCGGACTCAGCAAGCTCGGACGAGGAACTGTCACCGCTGGAACGCGGGGAGTTTACAGCAGCCTGCTCTGATGTTTGTATTTTTTCTGAGACGGTTCACTGTTGCCTTTCGTGCCACGGGAGCAGGCAGGCTACGGTACACCTCTTCACCTCGAAACAACTCGCGCGTGTTATTCTGGGTCTACACGTCTTACACCTTTAACAGCGGCTGTTGCTGCGGCTGCACGGCGGTGGGTAATTAAACGGTAAATCTAATTATCGGTAGCATTATTCAAACTCCTGGGGGGTCGTACACGCACACATACACACACACAGAGCCGGACACAAACACGCGTAAGCTTCAGCACTCTACATATCACACGCCACAGTTCGGCGTGAGCCAACCGAGCAACCCTTCAAATTAGCATGAGCTAAAGCTCCGCACGAACACACATGCTTCAAGGTGTGCGTGTTAGTGTCGGTTGAGGGTGAGTAACACCTTCCTAACCAGTGCGGCTACCGGATTCGTTGATCAATGCTGAGATTATTGAATTTTCACTCACTCGAAAAATCACTTTGCTGCGGTAAATCTTCAAAAAACTTTCAAAATCTCGACATCAAATCACAACATCATCAATCACTTGCTGGGGGAGCTTGGATTGCTGCGATCACAAGCATTTGCCACATCCGATGAACTTATTTGTTTGAGTAGGTTATCTTCGTTAAAAATCTTAACAGAAATTCGTCAAAAATTTCGCGCAAATATCACTTCCACTTTTGGCCACAAAAAAAACAAAATTTTCACACGCTTTTTTTCTTGCACACAACTAAACCAGTTAGCATCAAGTAGGCTTCATTTTTTTCCTGATACCGTAGGCCGATTATTAATCTTTTTGTCACAAAGATCTTCTAACATTCACACCCGCAACGAACAAAGGTGCAAATTCGAACGCAACACTTCCTTTTAATTCCATCAAAGAACCCGTAACAAACTGCCGATTGTTGCCTGAATGGGCCAATAATTTTAGAAGATGCTGCGCGTTGACGCGCTTTGCATTAATCACATCTACCTAAACAAACAGCTCACACGCCGCCTTCAAATGTTCGCGTCTCACACAACGCGTATATGCGGCGGAATGTCGACACTTTTCCAACCGTTCGAAACAACGCGCGGCAGCGAACACGCGTAGGTCCGCTCGGCTCTTATGCTACGCAACGAATGAACTTGCGAACGGTTGATGCTGCCGGTGGATGCGAGCATTTCTCATGCTGCGTAGTGAACGAAAGAGAAATTAACGTCGGAGCCTGCAAAAGCTAACCGGCGCAAACATTCGATGAGAGAGAAGTTGCGCTGGAAGAGTGAGAGATTTACATTCAAATTCGCTCGCAACATAGTTCGAGCGGTTCATTCGAGCAGTTCATTCCACCACAATGCGCGGCTTCGAAAAGCCGGTTTTGGGGTTGAGAGAAGAGATTTTAAACGTTTTCCTTGTTTTTGCCGCTGCTTCTTACCGCCTTCCTTCCCATGTCCGCCGACGTCGTGAAGGTCGTTGCCAAGACGCGGCAAAAAGACGCGAAAACCGCGTGAGTTGGCCTAAAACGCGTTCGGAATTGCATCACCAAACGTATTTATCGTATGATTTACTCGATTGTTTCCCATTCTTATCAAGGCCCATCATGTATGAGATAAGGCGTATCATAGGGGGTTCTCTTCCATCATACCCTACCACTTCTCTGCCGGCTTATGGAGGGAATGGACCTCCGGCAATCAAACGAGCCGGGCAGCGAAATCTCACTTTTCATAATGACCGGCGCAAAATTAAAGTGATTCTGACACGACGACCCCCCCC